>BSBM01000003.1:6652500-7855000 GCA_027924585.1 Larix kaempferi | reverse complement strand
CAGAGAAATAATGTCAATCTAGTAAATAAGGATATTATAAATTGAAATTTCATAGATTCTTATTATAGAAGAATAACATCAACCTAGTAAATAAGGTCACTAGAAATGATAATTTCATATCATCATCATCATCATCATATTTCCATCAAATTGCCAATTAAAATGGATTTAGTTATTAACATAGATAGAATAAATTTATATTTATGAAATCTTACCCTTAAATTTCTTATATGAAAATCTTCATTTTTTACTTAACTCATCATTGGTTTAATATATTAAATTTCCAAAACAAATCGAACTACAGTGAAATAGAATCCATAAAATGTATATTTTCAATAGGATAAAATTATTGAACAACTTTGGATTCTTTAATCATCCATGAAAAACATATTCTCTTAACAATTAATGATATCTATGATGAAGTAAATTATTGTCCCTAGATAAATATTGCCACTAGAAATAACCATTTCATGAATCCATATAACAAGCAAATAATGTCAATCTAGTAAATAAGGATATTATAAATTGAAATTTCATAGATTCTTATTATACAAGAATAACATCAACATAGTAAATAAGGTCACTAGAAATGATAATTTCATGACTTTTTATTACAAAAGAATGATGTTTACTTGGTAAATGCGCATAGTAGTGATGCAAGTCGCCTAAGTGGACTAAGTTCTTACTTAACATTACACACGACACAACCACAAATGTTCACACAATAAAGATGTAAACATCATGCTGGAAGATGCCTTATTGTTGATGTATATGTAACTTCGGAATGTATTTCACATATATGTATATTGTATTCCTATAGAGATGGTATTATTCCTCTATAAGGAAGTGTCGTCATTTATATTGTAAGTGTCGTAACTTATACTTGATGGGTTATTAGACCACCTTGTTTGGGGTCGGCCCTGTATAAGTCATGTGGCTCAAAGGGTTATTAGACCACCCTATTGGGGGTCGGCCATGTGGGTCAAAGGGTTATTAGACCACCCTATTGGGGGTCGGCCCACTCAGCATTATGTTATGTGGTTAAGTTCGAGCCGACATGAGTTAGGTAAAAAGGCAAGTCAAGTCAAGTATAAATAGAGTGCGGGAGGCACTCTATTTACTCACTCACTTCTCACACATGCTCTCAAGGAGGAGAGGCGCACTTATGGAGGAGGAGGATTGCTGCTAGGTTATGGCTATCTCTATTGGTTGGTT
This sequence comes from Larix kaempferi, assembly GCA_027924585.1. Lineage (NCBI taxonomy): Eukaryota > Viridiplantae > Streptophyta > Pinopsida > Pinales > Pinaceae > Larix > Larix kaempferi. The sequence continues at coordinate 7,853,785 of BSBM01000003.1, read as the reverse complement.
GTATCATTGCTCTATCTATCTCTGAGGAAGTTATTGGGGTTTTTCACCTTTATGGTTTTCCCCAAGTAAATCTTTGTGTCTCTTGTGTGCTTGCATTATTGTCTCCATGATTGATATGCTGTAGATATGCTGTACATGTTGTTCTCTCAGTTAAGATCCTAGATCATATTGAAGTAAATTCAAAAAATTTAACATGGTATCAGAGCTAGCCTGAAAGAAGGCATGATATGGCATGTATGACACTTGTTGCACTTACGATGCTAGGGCTTGATATAGCAAAAACCAGTCATCGTAGCACTTTCGCTATAAATCCGTTTTGGAAAATTTTTCGGATCTGAAATTGTTACATGCCGAAGCTAAGATCTCCAGGTAGCGTGTGTCCAAAGTACAACCTCTAATTCGTTGTACTTTGTGATTTATGATCTGTACAATATAGGGTTTCTGCCTCTTCCAGATCTGAGTCAAAATCAGGTGACCTTGGGAAAAAGGTCATATCTTGGGCTAGGAAGCTCCAAATGAAATTTAGTAAAAAGTGACAGGTATTACACAGTCTGTACTATCTCAGAAAACTTTTTCAGAGGCCGAAGTTGAACCAGTGACACGTGGCACGCCGTACAAGTTCGCTCTCCTGTATTATCCCATAAAAAGGTCACGTTACAACATTTGGCATAACTCTCTCTCAGAGAGTCCAATTGAGGTCAGACCTGTAAGGATGGAAAGGTAACAGGACGAGCTATCTCAAAAAAACTTTTTCAGAGGCCGAAGTTAAAACAGTGACACGTGGCATGCCGTACAAGTTCGCTCTCCTGTTTTATCCCAAAACAGGTCACGTTGCGACATTTGGCATAACTCTCTCTCAGAGAATCCAATTGAGGTCAGACCTGTCAGGATGGAAAGATAACAGGTCAGGCTATCTCAGGAAACTTTTTCAGACCCTGTGGATCAAAAATTTTGGAGTTACACCAGAAACAACCAGGTACATATTTCTGTCAAAACAGAATTATTTTTTGGTACCTTCATTCATGGCTTCCGGAATTTAGGGCTTTGGAGAAAGTTGGAATTTTTGTAATCGGAGACCACGGCTGGATGCTACTCATCAAAATAGAAATTTAGAGACCAAGATCAGAATTTTTGGTTGGGCAGAAGGCCGGGCTTGATTAGACCCTAGTTCGGGACTTTGATCAGAAAAGTGGAAAATTAGGGCTTCTGTAAAAATGGGAATTTTTGAAATCTGTGACCACGGCTGGAAGCTCCTCGGAAAAATAGAAGCTTAAAGCTTTGGATCAAACATTTTGATGGGGAAAAAGAGTGGGCTTCATCAAACCTCAGTTCAGGGTCACATCCAGTGAATCTAGAAGTTTCAAAGGCAAAATTGAGGAGTGAAACTTTGCAGTTTTCAAATTTTGAATATACCAGTTTGATCAACTCATCAAGGCGCATATTTCTATCCTTTCGGAAGTTTGAAATTCAAAGTTTGAATTTTTGGGGTTTCTCTGACAAACCCATATCCAGCTCCAGGTCCAGTTCTTGCAAATCAAGTGGATTGGGTTAATCCTAGAAGAAGATGGATTGATCATCTGCATGAGTGAAGAAGTTCCTGTTTCAGAGGGAGATGAGGCTAAGGCCTTATATAAGAAGATTACAAGCGATCTCGACAGGTATGACTCATCGAGGTATGTTTTGAGATTTGTTCATGATTAAGTTTATGGTATGTTTGTCTTCATGTTATTACGGTTAGTACAATCTTGATTTTAGACTTGGCATATCACCTTAATAAAACTATGAATGCACAATAGAAAATATTCATTGATTAGGGTGTTGACACTTATGATTGTACTAATGCATTATGGTGTTGTATGAGGTTTATGTTGTCTACTAACATGAAAGGTACACCAAGAAAGCAAATCATGTTCTGGTCCAAGAACATATGATCATGATAACATGAGTACATAGACTCATCCATTGTCATGGATCTCATAGAAGATCCATTTACGAGGTATGTATAACTTGGTTTTGTAATAGTTAACCTATGAGATATACAGGTTACTAGCACAAGTCATTGAAGAAGAACAAGAAGACATCATGTGAGTATGTTAGACATAAATAGCTAGCATGCTAATCCAGGTATGTTTTTCCTATATCAAGATAGAATCCTACCTTGTGTTAGGATCTTATACTGTTGTGTTGTTTGATAATGATTATTCATGAAGTCGTAGGTTTGAATAAGTCATGGTTGTATGCATATTATATTTCTTACCATAATTGATGATATGACTAACCAGAAGAATCATGAAGGTATAGGTTTGAATAATCACAGGTTTTATGCATATTATATCTCTTATCTTAATTGATGATTCAACTAACCTGAAGAGTCATAGGTTTGAGTAATTACAGGTTTAGACATGTTATGTTTCTACTAACCTTAAGAATTCTACATAAACCTTGAATGCTAATGTTTATTATTTTCTGTTTGAAATGATCATGACTATACATGCTTGAGATTATTGTGTTTTAATAGTATACTAATGAATGTATGATTTTATATGAGATCACAAGGATAACACATTCATGATACTAATAAGCATGCATAGGGACCAAGGATGAATATGAGTTCAAGAACAAGTAATTCAGGAAGCAAAGATCAAGAGGGAGCACACTCTAGTTGTTCCTACAAGAAAGCAAAGGAGCACACTTCAGTAGTTTCTGCAAGGATACAGATATTCAAAGGGAGTTGATCATCTCTCTACATTTCACAACAGAAAGGTGTAGAAGAAGCTACTTCAGATTAGGACTCCAGCAGCTCCTGCAAGGAAGTGAAGACTCAGAGGGAGTCCACCCAACGAACAAACAAAGATAAGTATTTGAATTATCATTTCTTAAATAATACTGTTCAATTATGTATATACTGATGTTCCTAGAATTAGGTTGTGTATTATGCATATTAGAATAATTGCATTGATGAACAGTATACTCCTAATATGCATGGGTAAGTGGCCTATGGCACTGTACAACATTCCATTGCTACTTATCTAGAATGAAACCTCTTTGCTGACATGTTGGGAGTTGTGCACACTCTTAACAATGTTCTGGTAGAGATTAGAAGGCATCTAGAAAGTTACGGGATATGGATAAATGTTGTATTGAAACATTGGCTAAATTGCATGACTGTATGACATATTTCTTTATGTGTAAGAATTTGTTCTGAAAACTATGAGATTTTTTCTAATCATGCAATTTAACTTGTTGTGTAGGAAAGATCGTATGCCTTCTCCTACAAAAGAAGAACTACAACATTTGTTCAGCAATAAAGATATCTATTGAAGATATTGAAGTTCCCAGGATCTGGGATGAAGAAATGAAATGCCATGATCCGTCGATCATGAAGAATGATGTTTGGGATGTAATCCCAAGACATGAAGGGAAGTTTGCTATGACTTCCAAATGGAACTATCAGACCAAGCATGTTGCAGATGGCAGCATTAAGAAATATAAAAGTGATGAAATAGAAGACACACCGGATGGATTCAAGACAGCTTCCTTGAATGGTGTAGTTGAAGAAGAAGCAGCCACTTGGTTCGGAGACACATGATAGGAAATCATATATGTGCAGAACTTGGTATGGTGAAGATAGATTGATTGTCGACACGCAGCGGAAGCTTACTACCGAGTTCGAGATGAAGAACTTGGGGATGATGCACTATTTGTTTTTGGCATGAAGGTGTGGCAGAGTGTAGATGGAATCTTCCTTGGACAAGGGAAGTATGCAGTAGAGATCCTGAAGAGGTTTGGGAAGATGGAATGCAAGGCTATGGACACACCTATGGCATCGAATCTGAAGCTTCTATGTGATGCCTCATCTGAGCTGGTTGATGTCTCTTTGTATCTCAGATGATTGGGTCCTTCATGTACCTGACGAACATGAGACCAGACATTTGCTTTGCTGTGAACACATTGAGCCAGTTCCTGACGGATCCGAGGAGTGTTCACCTGGTTGCTGTAAAGCATATTCTGAGGTACCTGAAGGGTACAGTGGATTATGGGCTCAAGTATGAAGCGAATCAAAAGTTTAACCTGCAGGGTTATGTTGATTCAGATTGGGTTGGCAGTGCTGCAGAAAGGAAGAGCACATCTGGGTGCTACTTCAGTATGGGATCAGGTGTGATCTCTTGGTTTAGCAGGAAGCAGTCCTGCGTAGCACTGAGTACAGCTGAGGCAGAATATGTTGCAGCCTGGTCAGCTAGTTGCAAGGCAGTATGGCTACGAAAGCTACTGTCTGAGTTATTTGATCTCCCATTGGAAGCTACTGGTATCTTCTGTGATAACCAGAGTTGTGTGAAGCTGTCCGAGAATCTAGTGTTTCATGACAGGTCGAAACACATAGAGATCAAATATCACTATATCAGGGATATGGTGCAGAGAGGAGCCGTGAAGCTCCTATATGTTGCGACAGACGAGCAGATTGCAGATGTGCTGACGAAGCCACTAGCCAGGGTGAAGTTCAAGTACTTCAGAGAGAGGCTTGGCGTTATTCAGATCGAGGACACTTCGAGGAAGAAGTGATGGACACATTTGCTGAAGCCATTCCAAGCATGTTGGAAGGAGGATCCTTCACATGGCTGTGGATGTAAGCGCTGGATGATGAACATCAGGATGATGTTCTAGTTTCTGCTGGATATGATTAGTTGGATCATTTTATGTATGTATGTACGCATCATGTTGGATGCTGGATATGATCAGTTGGATCATTTTATGTATGTATGTACGCATCATGTTGGATGCTGGATATGATCAGTTGGATCATTTTATGTATGTATGTATGCATCATGTTGGATGCTTGGACCATGTATCTGTATATGTATCAGGTGGATACATTGTATGATCAGGTGGATCATGTATGGTGATATATATCATATGTTTTGTATTTGTATCAGGTGGATACATTGATGATCAGGAGGATCATGTATGATGATATGTATCAGGTAGATACCTGGCATGCAGCAGGATGTTGCATTGATGATCAGGAGGATCATGTATGATGATATGTATCAGGTAGATACTTGGCATGCAGCAGGATGTTGCATTGATGATCAGGAGGATCATGTATGATGATATGTATCAGGTAGATACTTGGTATGCAGCAGGATGTTGCATTGATGATCAGGATGATCGTAGATGACGAGCTTCAGGATGTTGCTCCAGATGACATGCAGCAGGATGTTGCAGTGATGATCAAGATGATCATAGATGACGAGCTTCAGGATGTTGCTCCAGATGACATGCAGCAGGATGTTGCAGTGATGATCAGGATGATCATAGATGACGAGCTTCAGGATGTTGCTCCAGATGACATGCAGCAGGACGTTGCAGTGATGATGATCAGGATGATCATGGATACATCAGGATGATGTATGGTGAGTATCAGGTTGATACTCTGTGGCCGTGGATCAGGTTGTGCAGATGAGCATGTAATTCGGTGCCCTGGGAGATTTGCAGATGGTCTTTCGAGGTTTTGCCTATGGCATGTAATTCGGTGCCCTGGGACATCTGGCAAATGCTCTTTCGAGGTTTTGCTCTGGGAGGACATGTAATTCGGTGCCCTGGGAGATCTGCAGATAGTCTTTCAAGGTTTTGCCTATGGCATGTAATTCGGTTCCTTGGGATATCTGGCAGATGCTCTTTCGAGGTTTTGTCCTATGGCATGTAATTCGGTGCCCTGGGAGATCTGCAGATAGTCTTTCGAGGTTTTGCCTATGGCATGTAATTCGGTTCCCTGGGATATCTGGCAGATGCTCTTGCGAGGTTTTGCCATGACCACATGTAATTCGGTGCCCTGGGAGATCTGCAGATAGTCTTTCGAGGTTTTGCCTATGGCATGTAATTCGGTTCCCTGGGATATCTGGCAGATGCTCTTGCGAGGTTTTGTGGTGAGGTCACATGTAATTCGTTTCCCTGGGAGATCCTATAGGTAGAGCTGTGTGCTCGTAACAGCCTGGGATGCTCTTTCGAGGTTTTGTGACGCACGTAAAAGTCCTGAGGATTCCACAGTATGGCCAGTAATGACGAAGACCTGCAGGTGGTGGGCCTACATCCAGTATGAAAAAGGACTGGCTCTGTAGAACTTCCTATGACGAGTAGATTCAGAGATTGATTGAGATAGCAGCAGCAGTGACGATGATGATGACTCGATGACGATTATCCAGTGATGATGATCCAGAGAAGATGACTTGTGCTAGAAGAACTATGCTGAGAAATACCTTCCTAGTTAAGAGGGAGTGTTGATGTATATGTAACTTCGGAATGTATTTCACATATATGTATATTGTATTCCTATAGAGATGGTATTATTCCTCTATAAGGAAGTGTCGTCATTTATATTGTAAGTGTCGTAACTTATACTTGATGGGTTATTAGACCACCTTGTTTGGGGTCGGCCCTGTATAAGTCATGTGGGTCAAAGGGTTATTAGACCACCCTATTGGGGTTCGGCCCACTCAGCATTATGTTATGTGGTTAAGTTCGAGCCGACATGAGTTAGGTAAAAAGGCAAGTCAAGTCAAGTATAAATAGAGTGCGGGAGGCACTCTATTTACTCACTCACTTCTCACACATGCTCTCAAGGAGGAGAGGTGCACTTATGGAGGAGGAGGATTGCTGCTAGGTTATGGCTATCTCTATTGGTTGGTTGTATCATTGCTCTATCTATCTCTGAGGAAGTTATTGGGGTTTTTCACCTTTATGGTTTTCCCCAAGTAAATCTTTGTGTCTCTTGTGTGCTTGCATTATTGTCTCCATGATTGATATGCTGTACATGTTGTTCTCTCAGTTAAGATCCTAGATCATATTGAAGTAAATTCAGAAAATTTAACACTTATATTACTTCTCTGAAATCGGTTACAATGAGGAATAACGGTAAATGCAAATAACTAACTATCTATCGGCCTCAGCCGTTACAATACAAAAGTAACTATGGTGTTCTTTCTCAGTGTGTCGAACTCACCCTCTCCTGGTTCCCTGCAAAACTATGAGCTATGGCTTGATCTTCTCGGCTCTGTAGATGTGTGACTTTCCTATCCAATCTACCTGACTTCTCTTGAGCTCTGCTCGCTCTGCTTGACTCTCCCAAGTGCCAAGTCCCTCAACTGGTCCCAACTCCTCGGTATTCTACTATGTTGTTGTTGTTCCCGAGACCATTGCGATCCCCGATACATGCATCCTCCTGTCCATCGATTCTTCTAAATCCTATAGACCTACAACTATCAGTGCCCGACTGTGCTACATAGCCTCTACCTATGATGACATCTGTCATGTCTTCACCCACCGGAAATAACTGCTATTAACTTCCTCAGCAACTCGGAATTGTTTCCAAGTACTCACCTTGACTTCTACGTCTCCTTTGACAAGCTACAGTAAACCATCACATCGACCATACTGTCCTTTGTCAGCTTCAACTAATCTATCGGCTTCACCAACATTTCGACAACATGTCGACCTTCCCACGACTTCTGTGACAACTTGTCACTTATCGACTCACCTATCAACATGGACATGTCGACCCTCGACCCCTTCACTTCTGTCGACTGCTTCGGCAGCTTCTGCTTGACTTATTGACTTCGACTAGTCAATCTACTTCATGCACCAGCGGTTGTCAGCACTCCCTCGAGTCGGATCCCTTTTGTCGATCAACTTCGACTGATCTTGTTAGGCCTAGACGCTCCTACATTAGACTCCCCAAGTGAAAAAGAACTCGATTGATCTATCAGTCTTCTAAACTCTTCTTCGGAAATCCATGTTGCCTCCTGTAACTCATCATCCTTCCAATGCACTAAATATTCCTTCTTCTGCGAATTGTGTGTACGCCTGACTTCGCATTCCTCCATTACTTCGGTGATCTCCTCCTTATGTCGATTTGGAATCTGGGTTGTCCAATCAACGTTCAACACTCTGTCACTTCTGCTGCTTGACCTTTCTTCAAATTTGTATAGATATGATACATTGAACATCAGTGAAATGCTCAAGTCATTTGGTATCTCCAACACATAAGCGTTGTTTGAAATTTTCTTTATAATCTTACATGGTCTAATCTTCTTCAGCTTCATCTTGTTGTATGGTCCTATCAAAAATCTCTCCTTCCGCAAGTATGCATAGACTAAGTCCCCCTCGCTGAATTACTGTAGCCTCTTTTTCCTGTCATCCCTCAATTTGTACGTCGTGTTACTCTTCTCTATGCAGCTTCACACATTCTCGTGCACTTCACACATATGTTCAGCAAATGATTCTGCATATACACTTTTCCTGATTTTCGTCGGCAACTTGACTAAATCCACCACTCCATGTGGGATCCTTCCTTGAACAATCTGGAATGGGCTCAAACATGTTGACCAATTCACATAATTGTTATATGCGAACTCTGCTTGCACTAACACATTCTCCCACTACTTGGTTTTGTCGGCTGTCAGACATATCAGAAGGTTTTCCAAACTTATGTTTACCACTTTGGTCTATCTGTCTGTCTGCGGATGGTATGCCGAACTAGACTGCAACTTCGTGCTCAATTTCTTCTATAGGGTTCCCTATAAATGGCCCATAAAATTGGTATCCTGATCAGACATGATACTCTTTGGAAACCCATGTAGCCTGACTATCTCCTTGAAGAATAGAACAACAATCCCTGCGGCATCACTTGTCTTATTACACGGAATAAAGTGTGCCATTTTTGAAAACCTGTCAACTACAACAAATATTGAGTCATTTCCCTACTGTGTCTTTGGAAATCCTAACACAAAATCCATGCTAAGATGCTCCCAAGGGGTATTTGGTACCGGAAATGGTGTATATAACCCCGTGTTCTAACTTCTCCCTTTTTCCAACTGAAAAACTCTACATTGTCAAACCCATTTTTCGACATCTGTCGCTATTCCTGGCTAATAATACTTTTCCTTGACCAATGCTTTAGTCTTGTCAATGCGAGAATGGCTTGCTAATCCGCCACTATGCATCTCTCGGATTAGGTTCTCCCTTACTGATCCTCCAGGAATGCACAACTAACTTCCCCTGAATAATAGTCTTCTTGGATAAAATAACCCCAAGTCCGGAGTGTTGTCGACACTCCAAGGTTCATGACAAGCCTTCCATGCTTTCACAAAATCCTTGTCGATCTCATACTTTGTTTTCACCAACTCTATTCCTATTGCCTGAACTGTCACCGTGTTCAGCAAGGCAACTCTTCAGCTCAGCGTGTTGGCAACCTTGTTTGACTTGCCAGACCTATGTTGCAACATGAATGTATATCCCTGTAGGAATTCCACCCATTTCATGTGTCATTGATTTAACTTCGACTGAGTATTCAGATACCTCAGTGTTTGGTGATCTGTGTATAACACAAATTCCTTGGGCAACAGATAATGCCTCCACTTTTTCAATGCTTGAATAATAGCATAGAATTCCTGGTCATAGACCGAATACTTCTGCTTCTCTCCATTCAACTTTTCACTAAAGAATGCAACTGGTCGGTCTTCTTGGCTCAACACTGCTCCAATTGCCATTCCACTCGCATCACAATCGACCTGGAAAACTTTGCCAAATTCTGGGAGTGCCAACATCGGGCTCTTAGTGACCTTTTCCTTCAACTTGTCGAAAGCTTTCTGGGTAGCGTCTATCCACTTGAACTCGCCCCTCCTCATGCATTCTTTCAATGGTGCACAGATCTGACTAAATCCCCGAATGAACTTCCTGTAGAAACTGGCAAGTCCATGGAAACTCCTTACTCCCGTCGCACTTGTCGGTTTCGGCCAATCCACTATTGCCTTTACCTTTTATGGATCCATCACCAACCCTTTACTCGATATTATGAATCCCAAGTACACCAATTCCTTCTTCATGAAGAAACACTTTTGCAAGTTCACCATCAGCTTTTCCTCTTGCAATTTCTGCAATACCTATCGAATGTACTCCAAGTGTTCTGTCTTGGTTCAACGGAAAATTTGAATGTCGTCTAAATAGACTATGACAAACTTTCCCAAGAATGGTTTCAGTACCTCATTCATCAATCTCATGAATGTACTAAGTGCATTAGTCAATCCAAATGGCATGACTAACCACTCATATAGCCCTTCTTTCGTCTTGAATGTTGTCTTCCATTCATCTCCTTCTCTAACCCGAATCTGGTGATAACCGCTTTTCAGGTCTATCTTTGTGAAGTATGTCTCTTCACTCAGGAAATCCATCAAGTCGTCCATTCTTGGAAATGGAAACCGATACTTGATTGTGATCCTGTTGATGGCTCTAGAGTCTATACACATTCTCCATTCTCCACCCTTCTTTGGCGTTAATATAGCTGGTATAGCGCACGGGCTTAGACTCTGATCAACCCTCTGTCCAAAAACTCTTGGATCTATCAGTTGCGTTCCTAACCTTCTGTTGGAATCATCCTATGCAGTGCCTTGTTTGGAAATATTGACCCTGGAATCAAGTCGATCTGATGGGATATGCTCCTAGTTGGCGACAATCTCATCGGTGTCTCCTCAGCCATTATGTCGCGAAACTCTTCTAGCAACTTTCCGACTTCGAATGGAATCTTTTCCTCCATTGTCATCTTCTCGACACATGGTCCTTTTGGAATAATCATGAAACATCCTGGTTGTCTCTCCTCTTCTACGAGGAAATCTTTTACTGACCTCATCAACGCTCGCTTTTCCCGAAAGTTTCTCTCGTCGTGCTTACAGTCGGCTTGCTCTTCTAGCCTCGGCTTAAGAGTCCTTTTCACGCCATTCTTCCACACTGTGACTGTGTTGGCTCGACCATCATAGATCATTTTCCGATCAAACTTCCATGGTCTCCTTAACAACAGATGGCATGCATCCATTGGGATTGCATCACACAGTACACTATCTTCCAATCCGTCAACTCTAAAATTGATCAGGCACTACCTGGTCACCTTCACATGGTGTCCTTTCTGCAACCATGAGATCTTGTATGGGTGTGGGTGTTCCCGACACTTTAGCCCAATCTTGTCGATGACTTCTGTCGACACAATATTCTGCATACTCCCACCATCAACTATGGTTTTGCAACGCGATTTTCTGATCCGCACCTTCATTTGAAAGATCTCCTTCCACTATACCGACTCTATCTCGTCACGTTGATCTTCTTGGTTCAATGCTCTCTAGATTGTCAGCTTCCGGTTCTTTATTTTCTCACCTCGAATGTTGTCGGATGCCGACTCTTCCCTCTCGTCAACTTTCTCATTTCTTCAATGGCTTGGTTTTGGTTCCTCTACAACATGTAGGTTCTCTGGGCACTCATATGCCTTGTCTCCTACTCCTCGACACTTGTAACAGATTATGGTTGGTCTATTAGCTCCTTTTATGTAGGATGGACCACTTCGATTGTACGCACCTCGACCACAGATGCCACGACTATCGCGTCGGTTCTCATGCGTTTTATCCTTTGTCAATGTCCCCTCCGTCCATCAATTCTCTTCGACAAATTCCTTTCTGTAACCGCTACTTTGGCCTTTCGTGGAAACATTCTTTGCACCCCAACCAATCATCCTACCTCTGGTCACCGTGGATTTCCTCGATAGTTTCTCTTCTTCCTTCAGAGCTAACTAGTACGCTTTGCCAACTGCTCTAAATCTCGACATGCTCAATTCATCCTGAATAGCATATTTCAAGTTGTTCACGTACCTAGTGACAGCTTCTTCTCCTTTGTTGGTTTGTCCCGACCAAATTGACAATTGGTAAAACTCTTCCGTGTACTCATTCACGGTCATCTCCTTTTGTTGAAAGTTCCGCAACTTCCTGAGCAAGGAAATTACATAGTTGTTTGCCAAGAACTTCCCTTTTAACTTGGCAACCATCCTGTCCTAAGACTTGATTTTCTCCTTTCCTTTCTTGATTCTATCAGCCTGTACATTGTCCCACCATAATGAGGCATGACCTTTCAACCTCATACATGCAGTCTTAACTTGCTTAGGGTCCTCAATCTGCTCTATGTCAAAGTATTTCTCCATTTCTCTGAACCAGTTGATCAAGTCATCTGGATCCAGACTTCCCAAGTAGGTACGCACGTCTATTTTCTCCCGACCTCTCATGTCTATTAGAAGTTTGATCAGCTTTTCTCCTGGTTCTTCTACGGCCTCTTCCTGAGCTTACACCTCTTCATCTTCCACGATGTTGTGGTCTAATGCTTCAGGAATACAACCATATCTATGGCTTTATTTGATCACTACAACTTCATTTTTCAAAGTTTGCATCGTTCAGATGCACTCGTCGAACATCTCACGATCCACCGTGATGGTTGTTGCACCACGCGCTCTTCGTCCTCGGACATTAATGCCTCTATGAGCCATTTCAACCTCGTCAGAAAACCCCACGTGTCCAATTGAAACCGGACTTCAACAAGTTGTGTACAACTCTACCCAACCTCAGCTAGAGCTGTTCAACACACTTGCAAGGCTTAATACTACCAACTTTATTCTTCACACAGGATTTTATTCAGCTCTCAGGATACTATGGCTGTGATACCAACTGACACAAGTCACCTAAGTGGACTAGGTTCTTGCTTAACATTACACATGACACAACCACAAATGTTCACACAATAAAGATGTAAACATCATGCCAGAAGCTGGCTTATATTACTTCTCTGAAATCGGTTACAATGTAGAATAGCGGTAAATGCAAATAACTAACTATCTGTCAGCCTCAGCCGTTACAATACAGAAGTAACTGTGGTGTGATTTCTCAGTGTGTCGAACTCACCCTCTCCTGGTTCACTGTGAAACTATGAGATATTGCTCGATCTTCTCGGCTCTATAGATGTGTGACTTTCCTATCCAATCTACCTGAATTCTCTTGAGCTCTATTGCTTTGCTTGACTCTCCCAAGTGCCAAGTCCCTCAATTGGTCCCTACTCCTCGGTCTTCTACTCTACTGCTGTTGTTCTAGAGACCATTGTGATCCCAAGACATGCATCCTCTTGTCCGTCGATTCTTCCAAATCCTGTAGACCTGCAACTGTTAGCGCCCAACCATGCTGTACAGCCTCTTCCTGTGACAACATATGTCATGTCTGCACCCACCGGCAATAATTGTTACGAACTTCCTCAAAAAATCTGAACTATTTCCAAGTACTCACCTTGACTTCTATGTCTCCTTTAACAAGCTATAGTAAACCATCACATAGGCCATATTGTCCTTTGTTAGATTCGACTCATCTATTGGATTCACTGCACTTAGGCTTTTCCAAAACCCGTCGATGTCGCGGTTCGACAACATGTCGAACTTCCCAGGACTTTTGCGACAACTTGTCACTTATCGACTCACCTGTCGACACATACATGTTGAATCTCAACCCCTTCACTTATGTCAACTTCTTCAACAGCTTTTGCTCGACTTATTGACTTCGACAAGTCAATCTACTTCACGCACCAGCATTCGTCGCCACTCCCTCTGGTTGGCTCCCTTTTGTCGATCAACTTCGACATATCTGCCTAGGCCCTGATGCTCCTGCATCAAGTAGAAACCAAAATACATTTGATTCAATTTGACAAAAATAAATTCCATTGCAAGGATATTATTATTTTCCTCATGTTTAAAACCATAATTGTATTCCCATGTCATTATCATCCATAGTGTGAATGGCTCCCAATTTTGTAGAATTACATCCTCCTTGTTTGTTTCTACCCAATATTGGACACTGAGGGAGGCATCTTCATGAATTAGATTCCACTGGTCATTAATTTGTTCTCTAATTTGGTTTAATATGTTTCTTTGTATAAGATTGCATCCATTCTCATTACAAGAAATATTTCATGAGTTCATTATGCAACAAATAGATGAAAATTCATATTTTGTATCTTAGTTGAAGAAACAACAAATAAAAGATTGATCATACCCAATGTCTTATACTTTATGATAAGTACATATCATGAAGCCACCATTGTTGTAAAAATGTATGATTGATGTGAATAAGGAAAGGATAACCATTTTTTTCCACATGATGTCATGATTGTACATAATCGATGAACACGTTTGTATCAAGAATTGACTTAACAATGCAATGTAATTAGCATCCTATCTTCCTCATCTCTATATTAGACACTTATCATCTTTCAAGTGATCTTTAACTGTGTATGTGTAGTCATTTGGGACATAACACCACCATTTCTTGAAATATTAAAAGAATGAATTATATCCAAGGGTTGAAAATATCCTACCACTCAAATTTTAAATTAATGGGCTAGTAATACAAGAAATTAAAATGCCACAATATCATGGACATTGTCATGCCAAATGAATATTTTAGCACTATAACAATAAATAAATTTGTTGATTTAAACATAGAAGGAAAAATAGGACTGGTTTCAAAGAAAACCATTGATGGAAATAAAAATTAATCTTGACTTGTAATAGCTATTGACTATGTGTGGTGATTAACAACAACATGCTACAAGATCAATATGATTTTAAAATTTGTGCAAGATTAGGTGCTAAAATAATAGGGTGTCAACATATTTAAAGTGGAATGATAGGATAAATTTAAACAATTTAAGAAAATACTGATGTAAAATATTGCAAGAAATGTAGGGATTGTGCATTTATTGGAATCCTTGGAACTACCCTCATTTCGTCGAACTACCATTTCAACTTCCTCTTTGTCCAATACTCAATCCCATGCTGTTTTCTCTCAATATATTGAGTTTTGGACTCTAGTTTGTATTCCTATTTCTCATGGGAATTGGGTATTATAGTTTCCATGCATAAATTCCTAAATTTTTTTATTTTGATAATTATAGAAGGATAGGTGTCCTCTCTAAGTAGATTCTCCATCTTCACTAGATTACCCTCCCTAAATCATAAGTTCCCAACTAGTTATTTACTTGCTAAGTGTTGACACTAATATTTATATTAATAACTAGCCAAATTTCCCAACCAGTTATATTAATAACCAACCAAATTTAAACCAAATCTTGCATACTCAACACTAATATTTATATTAATAACCAACCAAATTTAAACCAAGGTCTTGCATACTCAATCTCAACTTATTTTGATCTAAACTTTTAAACTCTTACACATTAACTGGGAGGGATAGAGGATGTAAATCACATCGAGGGTGTATATCAATAGCCACAGAACCCATGCACAAAGCATAGGTGCAGGGGCATCCCAAAATGATTGCTAGGTAATCCCAAAATGATCATAAAATGACACCTTAGCACTTTTTAATGGGACGTTGCTTGCGGTAATGAAACCTAATTCCATTACCTTGGACAATGTACTACATGCATGCACTCATTTAATATCTATACAACTAGGCATTTGTTCATGGTTATATAGTTATAAGTGCATTTGACTAAGTTTCTTCTATGGGAAATTTCCTTGGCAATATGTATTGTAAGGGTGGATGCTCATGCATTGACTACCAATTTGGGGGGGATTGCTTAGTGGTTACAAATTATTTCTTGATTTTCCTTTAGTAAAGGTATGGATTTGTAATTTTCTACATTATTATGTTAAAAGTTATAAATCATCATGAAGAAATGGAATTATTCAACGGCATGAAAGTTGAGGAAGACCTCAACTCAATCACCATGTTTAATGTTTTTCTTTTACATGCTCATTTATTGGCTCTAGAACAAGGTAAGATCCACAAGTATGAAATAAGAACGAATAACAATGACCAACCCATGAATCCTTTCCATCATTTGATGAGATGCAAGGAATTCTTGTATGTTGTCCTTTCATCTTTCAACTTAGAAAAACAATATCTAAACAATGACATGGAGGGTGCACCATAGGGAGTTATTCTAAGATCCTTTACTATCAACATTAGCAATTGTTGAGGGTGTTGTTTTCAAATTAAGTGTTGATTTAGGCCTATTTTTGTGGTTGATCATGTATTCACAATGTTGAATATTGTAACTTCTAAGAATATTATATTTGTATATTATTTATTCCGGAGATGTTCCATACCTCCGATGTGATTATACTATGAATCCGGAGATGTTTATTCCTCCGAATTGGTTGTGGTAACTAGGGTTATTAGACCCACCATGTGGGGGTCGGCCCAGTCAGTTATAATAGGGTATTTAACCTAATGGTTAAATACGAGTCTACATGTACTTGTGTAAAATACATGTCAGTGTAGTGTATAAATAGAGGAGGTATGTTCCTCATTTGACACACACACACACTTGAGAGAGGCGCACTTATGGAGGAGAGGTCTGCTATGGTGGAGAAGGAGATCATGTCTCTGGTTTGCATCTTTGTATATTGCTGGTCATCTATATTGAGGAAGATTTACTGGGTTTTCTACCCCATGAGGGTTTCCCAGGATAAATCTGTGTCTCTTGTGTTTATGCTATGCTTGTTGTTTCTTCAGTGATCCTGTATATGCTATTATTGTGAAATGGAATGTAATGCTGCTATTTTCTGTCTTAGCATATTAAATTTTAACATGGTATCAGAGCTAACCTGAAGGAAGACAAGGTATGGCACTTACGACACTTGCTTTACTTACGACAATTTGAAGGTTAGGGTTTTACATAGCAAAAACCAGTCATCGTGTAACTTTCGCTATAAATCCATTTCTGCAAAGGTTCAGGGTCTGAAAAGTTTACAGGTCGAAGATAACATCCCCAGGTACCTTGTTTCCAAAGGGAACCCTTAGATTCGTTGTACTTTATAAGTTATGATCAGTACAAGTTAGGGTTTCTGCCTCTTCCAGATCTCAGTCAAAATCAGGTCACCTTAACAAAAAGGTCATAACTTGGGCTAGGAAGATCCAAATGAAATTTCGTAAAATGCGATAGGTAGTAAACAGACTGCACTATCTCAATAAACTTTTTCAGAGGCCGAAGGTGAACCAGTGACACGTGGCACGCCGTAAAAGTTCGCTCTCCTGTTTTATCCCATAAACAGGTCACGTTGCGACACTTGGCATAACTCTCTCTCAGAGAGTCCAATTGAGGTCAGACCTATCAATATGGAAATACAACAGGGCGAGCTATCTTGGGAAAAGTTTTCAAAGGACTAAGTTCAAACAGTGACACGTGGAATGCCGTACAAGTTCGCTCTCCTGTTTTATCCCATAAACAGGTCACGTTGCAACACTTGGCATAACTCTCTCTCAGAAAATCCAATTGAGGTCAGACCTATCAGGATGGAAAGATGACAAGTTAGGCTACTACAGAAAAAGTTTTCAGACCCTGTGGAAAAGAAATTTCAGAGTTATAGCAGAAACAATCAGGTGCATATTTCTGTCAAAACAGAATTATTTTTGGAGCACCTTTATTCATGGCTTCCGGAATTTAGGGTTTCGGAGAAAGTTAGAATTTTTGGAATTGGAGTCCACGGCTGAATGCTACTCAGGAAAATTGAAATTTAGAGACCAAGATTGAATTTTTTGGTTGGGTAGGAGACCGGGCTTCATCAAACCCTAGTTCGGGTTCCTGTCCAAAAGATCCAGAAGTTTCGAAGGCAATTTTGAGGGGTCAAATTTTGGAGATTTCAAAATTGAAGAATGCTAGGTTGATCAGCTCAGCAAGACACATTCTTCCATCCATTCAGAAGTGTGAAAGTCAAAGATTGAATTTTTAGGGTTTCTCTAGCAAACCCTAATCAAGCTCCAGATCAAGTTTCAGGGGGAGTTGAGGCTAAGGCCTTACATAAGAAGACTACAAAAGGTCTCGACAGGTATGACTTAAGGAGGTTCAGGTATGCCTTGAAATCTGATTCTTGATTAAGTTCATAATGTGCTTGTCTTCATGTTATTTATTTGTACAATCTTGATTAATGTTATTAATTGTCTTATCACCCTAATAACAATATGAATGCATGTGAATGATCGAAGACATTCATTGATTAGGGCTATATGATTGTACTTATGCATTATGGTGTTGTGTAAGGTTGATGTTTTCTACTAACAAGACACAGGTACATCACAAAAGACAAATCAAGTTCCATGACCATGACAACATGAAGACAAAGACTCACGAGGTATGTATGACTTTGTTATATTATGTTTAACCTACGAGACATGCAGGTTCTAGCTCAGGATCTCTAAATCATTGAAGAGATTGTTTAGGTATGTTGTACATAACTAAGCAGGTATACTAATCCAGGTATGTTTTCCTATATCATGTTAGAATCTTACCTTGTGTAAGTATACTTGGTATGATTGGTTAGTAATCAAGGGTTTATGCATACTAGATCAAACAAGAATATGCATGAGTAAAAGAAGACTTCCTTGAAACCCTGAATACTAATAATCATGACTGTACATATTCAAGATTATTTAGAATTAGAATGTTTTGATAATATTGAGAATATACTAATGAATGTATGTTTGTGTATGAGATCATGAGGATGACACTAGTGTACACTTGAGCATGCACAGTGGTACAGAATGAATAGAAGTTCAGAAGACATACAGAAGATCAAGCGGGAGACAACCACACAAACATAAAAGTTTTGATTTGTAGGAAAGATCATGATGAATGATGAACTCTGAACAAGCGATGGATGTTCAACAAAAGATTTACAAATCAAACACACTATAGAAAGCTTGTGGTTAAGAGATTCTCTTAGAAAGAGGAAGAGAATCATGATGAGATGTTTTGCTCTAAGGGACTAGATAAGACCATTCTCTTAATAATGTAATCAGGTTCTATATGGGTTCCCAGGATCGGTAGTCAATTGATGAGATTAATGATCATCATGGGTGATGTGGATCTCAACCTTTTCTACAAGGTTGAATATGGGTTCTATATACATATGACATGGATGCAAGAAGGAACTCACCACAGAGTTCGAATGATTTTGAGGCTCATATTAGTAGACCCATCTGACGAGAGATGGCACAGATAGATATGCAGAAGATCACTCAATGTTGAGTGTGAATAATGGACAATCGACAGCTTCATGACAAAGCTTGGGCTTTACCAGAAGTAAAACTGTTCCTAACCTGTACCTTAAGGTTGTGGATGATGAACCTATCATACCATTATTGTATGACGATGATCTCTTTCTGACAAGGAATGAGAAACAGGTCATGAAAATGGCTACATAAATGAAAATGAAAGATCTCGGATTAATGCACTACTTCTTAGGTCTAGAAGTATGGCAAGATCCAAAAGGAATCTTTTAAATCAAGGTAAGTATGCTGTGAAGTTTCTAAAAAGATTTGATATGTTGGAGTATAAAGCCATGGCCACTCCCATGGACTCCAACTTGAAGTTGTTAGTTAATGACTCATCGTATTTAGTGGACCTAACCCTATATAGACAAATCATTGGGTCATTGATGTATTTAACAAATACTAGGCCAGACATATGCTTTGCTATAAATACCCTAAGTCAATATCTAGTAGAACCTAGAAAGGTTCACTTAATAGCTACAAAGCATGTAGTGAGGTACCTAAAAGGTACATTAGATTTTTGGTCTATGTTATCTTGGAGGTCATGAACTCCGTTTACATGGTTACTCAGAATCTTATTGGGTAGGAAGTGTCTCAGACAGAAAGAGTACATCAGGTGGATGTTATAGTCTTGAATCTGCCATGATCTCATGGTTCAGCAAGTAACATTCTAGAGTGGCTCTCAGTACTGCTGAAGTAGAATATATGGCTGTCTGCTCTGCCAGCTGTGAAGCAGTATGGCTTCAGAAGCTTTTATATGGAGTGTTTGACTTAGAAATGGATCCCACTGTGATTATGTGTGATAATCAAAGCTGCATTAAGATGACTGAAAATCCTGTGTTCCATGATAAGTCAAAACACATTGAGATCCGTTACTTCTATATACAAGACATGGTGCAGAGAGGAGCTATCAAGCTCGAGTATATAAGCACTGAGGATCAGATTGCCGATATCCTGACTAAACCTTTGTCTCGAGTAAAGTTTGAATACTTCTGAGACAACCTTGGTATAGTCCAGAAGGACCCTCCTCGAAAGGGGGAGTAGTATAGTATTTGATAACAATTCTGTCCCTTAAATTTTATTTTGTTGTACTTAGCAACTTACAATTATTTATATTTAGAACTCTTATATATCTTTTATTTTAGATGTATACATGTTTTGATGTTAGATGTATTAGTGAGAATACATGCTAGATGTATACATGTTTTGAGGTGATGTATACATGCTTTGATGTTAGATGTATTAGTGAGAATACATGCTAGAGGTATACATGTTTTGATGTGATGTATACATGTTTTGATGTTAGATGTATTAGTGAGAATACATGCTAGATGTATACATGTTTTCATTAGTAATGTATACATGTTTTGATGTGATACATGCTCTTGGACATTTGTACCTGTATAGATGTGAATACAGATGAGGATTGGATCATCCTTGAACTTAAGTTCTAAAGTGAGCCATAGACGTGAGGTCTCCGAGAATGAAGTCCTTAGTGGACAGTTGAGGGGATTGGATCATCCCTGGACTTTCAGTCCTAAAGAGAGCCGTAGACGTGAGGTCTCCGAGAATGAAGTCCTTGGTGGACTTGAGGGGATTGGATCATCCCTGGACTTTCAGTCCTAAAGAGAGCCGTAGACGTGAGGTCTCCGAAAATGAAGTCCTTAGTGGACAGCTGAGGGGATTGGATCATCCCTGGACTTTCAGTCCTAAAGAGAGCCGTAGACGTGAGGTCTCCGAGAATGAAGTCCTTGGTGGACTTGAGGGGATTGGATCATCCCTGGACTTTTAGTCATAAAGAGAGCCGCAGACGTGAGGTCTCCGAGAATGAAGTCCTTGGTGGACTTGAGGGGATTGGATCATCCCTGGACTTTCAGTCCTAAAGAGAGTCGTAGATGTGAGGTCTCCGAGAATGAAGTCCTTGGTCGACTTGAGGGGAGTGGATCATCCCTGGACTTTCAGTCCTAAAGAGAGCCGTAGACGTGAGGTCTCCGAGAATGAAGTCCTTGGTGGACTTGAGGGGATTGGATCATCCCTGGACTTTCAGTCCTAAAGAGAGCCGTAGACGTGAGGTCTCTGAGAATGAATTCCTTGGTGGACTTGAGGGGATTGGATCATCCCTGGACTTTCAGTCCTAAAGAGAGCCGTAGACGTGAGGTCTCCGAGAATGAAATCCTTGGTGGACTTGAGGGGATTGGATCATCCCTGGACTTTCAGTCCTAAAGAGAGCCGTAGACGTGAGGTCTCTGAGAATGAAGTCCTTGGTGGACTTGAGAGGATTGGATCATCCTTGAACTCAAGTTCTAAAGTGAGCCGTAGACAGGTGTCTCCAAGAATAGAGGATAGGGCTGCATCGTCCCTGGACCTTGGTTCAAAATGCACGTGATTGGATTAATCATCCTTAGACAGTAAATCCAGGAAGGATAGTCTTAAATGTGATTGTGATTGGATTAATCATCCTTAGACAGTAAATCCAGGAAGGATACTCTTAAATGTGATTGTGGTTGGATTAATCATCCTTAGACAGTAAATCCAGGAAGGATAGTCTTAAATGCGATTGTGGTTGGATTAATCATCCTTAGACAGTAAATCCAGGAAGGATAGTCTTAAATGCGATTGTGGTTGGATTAATCATCCTTAGACAGTAAATCTAGGAAGGATAGTCTTAAATGCGATTGTGGTTGGATTAATCATCCTTAGACAGTAAATCCAGGAAGGATAGTCTTAAATGCGATTGTGGTTGGATTAATCATCCTTAGACAGTAAATCCAAGAAGGATAGTCTTAAATGCGATTGTGGTTGGATTAATCATCCTTAGACAGTAAATCCAGGAAGGATAGTCTTAAATGCGATTGTGGTTGGATTAATCATCCTTAGACAGTAAATCCAGGAAGGATAGTCTTAATTGCGATTGTGGTTGGATTGATCATCCTAAGACAGTAAATCGAGTAATTCCGAAAGGAAGGATAGTCTTAAATATGATTGTGGTTGGACTAATCATCCTTAGACAGTAAATCCAGTAATTCCGAAAGGAAGGATAGTCTTAAATATGATTGTGGTTGGACTAATCATCCTTAGACAGTAAATCCAGTAATTCCGAAAGGAAGGATAGTCTTAAATATGATTGTGATGAGATTGATCCAGTAATTCTGAAAGGAAGGATCATGTATATAGATGACGATGCTGTTGATCGTGTGATGACGATGCTGCTGATCATGTGATGGTGATGCTGCTGATCGTGTGATGATGATGCTGATGATCGTGTGATGACGATGCTGATGATCGTGTGATGATGATGCTGATGATCGTGTGATGACGATGCTGATGATCATGTGATGATGATGCTGATGATTGTGCAATGACGATGCTGATGATCGTATGATGACGATGATGCTGATCGTGATGGTCTAGATGACGATGTTGATGATCGTGAGGATCCAGACGTTGATGTTGCTATAGTTGTTCGAGTGCTGCAGAAGATAAAGACTCAGTACTGAAGATGTTGATGTTCCAGTAACTAGTTGAGTTACTGATGATGTTAAGAAAGCTTCCAATGATTTATAGATGTATCATGTATGATGTATGACTCATTGCTCCTGCAGATGTTGTTATAATATCCTTCTCGTTAAGGGGGAGTGTTGAATATTGTAACTTCTAAGAATATTATATTTGTATATTATTTATTCCAGAGATGTTCCATACCTTCGATGTGATTATACTATGAATCCGGAGATGTTTATTCCTCCGAATTGGTTGTGGTAACTAGGGTTATTAGACCCACCATGTGGGGGTCGGCCCAGTCAGTTATAATAGGGTATTTAACCTAATGGTTAAATACGAGCCTACATGTACTTGTGTAAAATACATGTCAGTGTAGTGTATAAATAGAGGAGGTATGTTCCTCATTTGACACACACACACACTTGAGAGAGGCGCACTTATGGACGAGAGGTCTGCTATGGTGGAGAAGGAGATCATGTCTTTGGTTTGCATCTTTGTATATTGCTGGTCATCTATATTGAGGAAGCTTTACTGGGTTTTCTACCCCATGAGGGTTTCCCAGGATAAATCTGTGTCTCTTGTGTTTATGCTATGCTTGTTGTTTCTTCAGTGATCCTGTATATGCTATTATTGTGAAATGGAATGTAATGCTGCTATTTTCTGTCTTAGCATATTAAATTTTAACACATAGGAGGGGAGGATAAATTGTTATTTTTCGAGATAAGAACCAAGTCTCCCCTTCATTTCTTTAGTATTGTATTATAGTTTAATTATGAAAGAAACAACTTGATATTTTAGAAGTCAACAAGGTGGTAATGGAAGACTATGCATGTTAGGAATATGGTATCCTAATTTTTTTTTATTGCATGTCTAATCATATATACACTTATTATCAATAAATATGACCCCTTTTTAATGAATGGAACCCAGAAAGAGTATACAATATCCGTAATAAAAAATTGGAAATTTCTAAGAATCCTTGGAATACCTTACATTCGCATTGGGCATGTTTAATTTTTTAAGGTTTCTCACATACACTAGCCATTTTTCAATTTATACTAATGTATCCTACCCTTGACTGAGATATTCTTGTTGAGGATTGGCCAACCAAGAATTTGATGCACATTCCATAAATTTTTTAATATTCTTAACTATTTCATACAAGTATCATGTATAACTCATTTATGATGTGCATTCATTAATAAATCAATAAGGAGTACAAGGAAATGCTATCATGCCATAGTAGTATGATGTGTCAATCATAAGCACAATAGGCCAAATGTGTAGGTGCAACACCCACTATGAATCTCCAACATGAAATGAAACTTCCAAATAAACTTTACATTCATTACTAGCTACCACTCTTTGTCTCCCATATAAAATAACACAAGCCTTGAAGGTGCCTATGTACTGATAAAGATAAATTGGAAATCACAATAATGGACACTACCTTCCATCTCTATAGAGGATACCTATCAGTAGCTTTAAATGATAATATTAAATTATTAAAGTAAAAGTTGACATTCTCCTTATCTTTCATTTTCTATCCTTTTACTTAAATTTTTAACATTACCATTAATTGTTTCAGGATGTTTGAGAGTGGTTCCAACCTCATCGGACTTCAACTGCGAAAAGTAGAATTTTTTATCCCATTCAAAATTCAACAGACTTGACATTTTTTAGGATTTCAGTATTGCAATGTTTCCACTAGGGTATGGGATTGACATTCAATGTTTCTGCTTCCCGCTCCCCGCTCCCAATAGCATAGGTTCCAATTCAAAAAAATGTTGATTTTTTCCTTTATAGATGAATAACCATAGAGGTGTTGATGAAATCTATAAAAAATGTCATAATAAGGAGAATAATTTGGTGTGTAATTTTTTACTTGCATACATATGCCCTACCTCATCCACTAATATGGTCTCCTAATCCTCATGTGGGAAATGTTTATTTGAGGGCATTATAATCTTGGGTACAAAATGATGAGAGCGAATCCATAAAAGACTAAAGATACAAATAAAGGAACTCAACATGATATTATGGGTGAGGGTTGAAACTACTAAGCTTAGAGATGTATCCAGAAACTATGTTAATGGTTTAGATATGGAGGTGATCCCAATTCATAAGTATTTTCCAAAGGATTGTAGTATTTTTCACATTTACGTTGAAAGTGAAGGTGGCTCCAACCACTATTTTCAACACAAAAAATGGACATCAAAACACGATTGTGGAAGCAAAATTTCTTACATAAATACAAAAGAAAGATGTACAAAAACCCTTTTGTCCCAAATAGAATTGAAAACCCTCCATCCTATCACAATTGAAAACTTTATATCCTAACATACTCCAATGGTACTAACTTGAAAGACAAATTTGTGAATGCCACTTTTATAATTTGATTCCCCTTCATATAAAAATTGAAAACATTGAACTGAAGTATCTCACCAACTGGGAGGTCATTGAAGGATAGAGTAGTTTGTACTCTTTTCAAATCCATCTCATATAGTTTTTTCGCCTTTTGACACTAAAATATATAGAGGAAACCAATGATCCTTTTACCTTGAATAATGTGGGACCGTTAGTAGGCCAAAAGGTGTTTCCTTCTAAGATATTGGATCTAATTAGTTTTTTTTGTTTATAATCCTCTTCTACCAACCACCCAAAAACTTATCACCTTTCATTCCCTTCAATGACTCTCATAATACCTTAGTCATAAATCGTTGTCCCGTTCAACAATGGATCATAGAGAGTTATAGAGTATTTGTATTAACTTGTCACGAGCTTGATTGGAAGGGATCCAACAACACAAGTTGAAAAACAATTAAAATTTTGCATTTAGTTAATGAGGCTTGGTTGGATGGAAATGAGTACAACTCACCCAACCAATGCAACCAACCACAATTCATAGATCATTTGCATAAAACAATAGGTATGTGATGAATCTAGGTGGATTTGAGGGGTTAATATGATAACTAGATGAAGGAGAGAATCTTCCTAGAGGAACTAAATCATGCCACATGTCCACATATATCAAAGATCATAAATTTAATAATTTGGTTTGTCCCATATCTATCATACAAGTTTGGATGATCTTTCTTTATAACATGCTTGCTAGAAACCATGAGGCATGAATGATGTTTTCGGTATTGAAAATTCAACTACAACATGTTGTCTCATTTTAATGATTGTAGGTACCGCAAAATAGGTACTTGTCGGATCTATATTCCTCAAGTGATGAAGATAGACTAGAAGAGATTGAAAGTGATACATCTAATACAAGATCTAACAGGTCAAGATCAACTAGAGGTGATAAGGTAAGGATAAACATTTGTAGGCGAATGAAAATTTTTGTTTCTGAAGGAGGATCATGTGATTATGACAATGAGAGCATAGGTGACATTTAGTTTCCCCTGAGGTATAGACATCTTGTCAAACAATGGCTACCCAAGGAGCTACCCCAACTGGACACAAATTTCTTCCTCAATGGGAGGACTTATTGCATTGCTCCATCCTCTTTACATGGACTGGGGCTATTTTCCATGGATGGCATAAAGGTGGCATATGGCACTGAAACTGAATTGATGGAGTATGTCATACCATGATACAAATACAATGACTGATTGTTTTTGGTCTAATATATGCGAAGTATGCGGACATACAGAGGGGAAGCAAATTATTGTCAACTATTGGAAAACAATCTGAACAAAGGAGCAACTATGTATATTGATGGAATGCCTAAAGCTTCAGAAAATATCGAAGGGTTTATAAATAGCACATGACCAGGGTCACAACATAAGCTACCCAATTGCGTATTTGAGGGGCATGAAGGAAATCATGTATTCATATGTGAGACAAAATCAATAGTTGCAAGTGAAGAGTTGTTGATCGATTACAGTTTGAATCGAATAGATGCGAGGGTTTCTATTATGGGGGCAATTTTCTTATACAACATTTAACTCAACCTTTGATCGATGACTTATTATTTTTCTGTTGCAACAAATTTATTAATATGTCATGCTTTTTATAATATACGCATGGTTAATTATATGTCATGCTTTTCATTAATCACGTTTAAGAGACACTGTTAAATATGCAATTTTCATTTTTAATATGTATTAATTCTTATATTGTGGTAGGGTGATCGTGGCTATATGCCACAAGCTAACCTTGGAAACTCACCAATGGTGACAAATGAGGTAAATGTTAGTTTAATAGTACCTAATAGCATCAATGTAATAGTAACCACAATTCATGAGTATACTACATATGTTAACATTTGACCTTTTTTATACTAATGAGCTATTTATTTCAATATGATATCATTCTTATTGTATTTTGGCAGGGGTCCGGGACTCAGAGCACACCTACAACTTTTGGCCAGGTAAACGTGACTGTCATAGTAACAATAATTCTTTTTTACATTAATCACGTTTATTATACATGGTTCAATGTTTACTTATCGATATGAATATGTATTTCTTATTCTAGTGTGGTAGGGTGATCATGGGAAGTCACCAATGCTGTCGCATTAGGTAAATGATAGTGTAATAGTACCTAAACATGATTATTGTACTTATTTTTGTTATTATATGAACTATATTTTCATTACGTGATTTTTTGTAATGATAGAAAAAAATTAACTGTTTTTGTTGATTGACGTTCGTAGAGCACACCACATCAAGATGATGAGGTGGTCGTTGAGGAAGCTATATTTTATTCATCCAACCCAATTTAAACTGTGAAGACAGATTTGAAAAAGTGAAATCAAGACCTTCTTAGATTGATTTAATTAGACCTGGGTCTGAAGAAATCAAAGCACAAATTGATGAATTGAGGCAAAAGATAGAAAAATATGGGGTAAGTGGCATCTTTGAAATTTTTTACGAACTACAGATATTCATTTATGTTATTTTCATTCTCTTTTTTTGATATGATCTAATCAATTGAATTTTTCTTTTTGTAGGAATTTTTGGAGATAACACTCATCCATCGAGAATAGGATGCAGAGGTTGGTATTGGTAGTAGTGATGGTTCAACATATCATCAATATACTGTACTAGTGAGTCTATTTGCCTCTCCTGGACATCAATTCACTTTATATGCTATTACCTCACCGGATCTTGGAGGTCAACATGGCCCTTCACAGGATGTTAGAGAGGACAGTAGCATCGAATGTGATAGTTGCTATCCTGGTGCATTACGTGTGCTTAGAAAGGGATCGGTTCCCTTTATTTTCTTGGTGGACCAAGACTATGTTCCAATTAAGATACCGAAGATTGAAGGTATTATTTAAGTTATTCAATTTTTTGTTTTCATGTAATTCAAATCCACATAACTCAAATTAGTTTTAATTAATGATCATATGTTTTTGGAAAGAAATAATGTTTTTTATAAGAACTTGCATGATAAGGCATTGGATATTTTTGGGCCTACCATTCATACATGGTGGAATGCCCAAAATGACAAATTGAAATATGATTTGATGAACCACCTAGTCAACCTGTTCGGTGAAACCTTCAGTAGAAAAGGTGTCACCGCAACAGCTGGCTTGAATTTAAAATATGTCAGGGTAGATTATAGGGACAATCTGCAAATTAACCACAAGTATGAGCATCCTCCGATGGTTCCAGAGAATGAGTGGAAGGATCTCATGGAGGATGTAAAGGAGAAGGCATTGAGAAAACAAGGAAAGACTAGGCCAATCGGTTCAAGAAGGTATGACACATATCATATTTTCAATGAACAATGTTCAATTTTTTAAAAACTTTTAAATATACTTAAGTTGCGATTTCTAACGTATTTGCAACCTTTCATAGGCTCCCTGACACCTCTAAAGAGACAAATTAAAGAGTATAAAAACATGGGAAACAAAAACTAGGCCAGGATGGATATCAAAAACTAAGGGCACGAATTGTAAGAATCAAATGATCATTATTACTTGCCAAAAATTTTCTAACTGTAGGGAACAATTTTTTGATTTATCTCAAGCACTTTTCATGGTGTTATGCATTGCAGGGAAATTATTTTCAAGAGACAGCCACTGAAGAAGACTTGAGGCTCGACTTCAAGTACAGTTTTCAGCATGTGCTGGAACTTTGAAAAAGATCAGGGAAAACCCCAATTTCCCCATTGATGCACGTAGAGGTAACTAAAATAAATAAGGCCATCATTATAATGTACTTGAATAATATATTAATGAATGATTACATCGAAAAATAAATGTCTTTTTTTTTTTTCAAGGTGAGACCAACAAAAGCAGCGAGGCTAGCAGTACCGAACCTGTACCACGCGATGGTGGGGAACTTCCTAGTCATTCAAGTATGTATGCTGTAAAAAAAGTATTCAATATGATTTTAAATACATAATTGATGACGTTTAGTAATTAATTTTTTTCTGTGAATGGTAGAGCATGTACCTTCTCATGCTTAACCGAGAGAGGAACAATTGGCACGACCAATGAACACTCAAGTTGACTCATCTAGTCAGCCAGCAGGTAAAGATCATTGCAATGATATTGGAAATAATGAAATATGTATCTCAATAATAATTGCACATTTATATCTATATAACTTTCTTGGTTTTTGCAGATGATGCCCCTCTCTATTGATGTTATGAATATTAAATATTGTATTAAATTAATCAGTAAATTATTAATTAGTTTAATTGAAGGGACGTAACCCTTCTTAATAATGCGCAAACCTTATAAAAGGCGAGCTCTTGTAAAGCATTAAGCATCTTATCAATTCAATAATATATCTTTTTATTCAATATGGATCTCGTGTCCTAGTTTTTCTGTTGCATTTGGTATCAGAGCCACGTTAGGCATCAACTCCTGCGCTCCACGCTCCAGCTGGGATCGTCCTCCACTCTCATCTCAACTCCTGCGCTCCACGTTCCAGCTGGGATCGTCCTCCACTCTCATCTCAGGATTCCATCTCACTGCTCCCATTTCCCCACCATCCACTGCATCCATCCGTCTTTCTCTCCATTCTTCCCATCCACAATACTTCACGCCACACCCATCTTCTGTCACCGCTTTCCCTTCTCTCTGTCGTACCCATCTCCCCCTCGGCTCTTCACCGTCTCACGAATTCCATATCGCGCATCATCTTCTTCCTCCACCTCCTCTACACTTCCACGCCACATGCCTTCACTCCCTCTTTAGCTGGAACACTCTCCATATCCACTGCCCAAAGCTGCAATCCTCCCAAACTTGCAGCAACCTCCACCATCGCTTTCACGATAGCCTACGTCCTCCTGCATCGTGCGGCCACGCTGCCTCCACACCAGCCGACTGGACCTCCTTCCATGCAACCTCCTCGCTTCCATCCTCCTCATCACGCTCACGCCCTGCTCTCACTGATCACCCTTTTCAATGCGAGCAACCCGCGCCTCCACATTCACCCTACCTCCACCTTCCTCCATTTGCTCTTCCGACAACCTTCCCAATTTCTCCACGTAAAACCCTACAAAAAAAAACAAACCAAAATTAATAAAACAAATATTATTATAATAATATAATATTATTATATAATATTTTAATTTTATTAAAAATTTCCACTCTATAATAAATATTTAAATATAGTATTTATTATTTTATTATAGTAATTATTATTGCTATAATAATTATTATTAAGTCACCATTTTCGAAGACCTTTTAATTGTTCTCACTATCCCATAAGCCAAAATTGGGTCCAATTATTCACCACCGCACTTAAGAAGCATGACGATGGAGTTAAAAGCTCAAATTGCGAAAATAGAGAAGGATTTCCAAACTTTCAAGGAAATGATCACGAAGAGCCAGGAAGCGCTTAAGAAAGAAATTAAGGATGAAGTCATTTAGGTAATGGAGCAAAAAATAGAAGACAAGTTCGACATTATGAGCAAGGAACAAAAAATGTTAGACCAAAAAGTGACTGAGAGCCAGAAAGGTATCCAGGCGATATTACAAAAAATGGATGCTAAGGAAAAAAATCATAAACAACATGGCTCAGATATGTCAGTTACCCCATCTTCCAATTCTGAGTCACCAGAACGCAACAGGATGAAAGGTACTCAATACCAACCTGTTGATGCCTCGGATATCGTAGCATCAATCAGAAAGGGATTCTCCACGATAGATTATCCAAATTAGATTATCTACCATTTGGTATAGGGAATCCGTCCGGTTAGCGGTTCCGGCAACCGTGGATTTGGAGTTTTATTCCAATTATACCGGTTATGGCCAGATCCACCTTTCTTTTGGATTTTATGTTTTATAATGAAATGCAAGTGCCTATACTAAGTTTAATCTAAATGCAAGACTGGAAAAACAGATCTAAGTTTAAGACTGAAATAAATTTAACTATCCTTGCAAGGAGCGAATTAAAAGCATGAGCAATGAGCTGTAGAAGATATTTTAAAAAAAGAACAGATAGCCATTAAATCTTAAAGATAAAGCTACAGCAAATATGAAAGATATCAGAAGATAGCTTCTAATTTGATGTGAAACACATTCATTACTCATGAAACAGAGAAATCGTTTGCACAGAAAGGAGTGAAATCATTAGTTGCAAAGAAATAATTCAGACAGCAAGAAAGATCTCACATTACAGTATGGAAGTCACCAGAATAGTCCAATATAAATCCATCCTTCATTCCCATGCAAAACGTTCATCTCCAGGCTTTTATTAGAAAACTTATTTTCTTAAAACATATACAAGATAGCTCGTACAGGTTTGAAAAAATCGTTCCCTGCCAAAAGTCCTTTACATTCTTTTCTAACTTCTATTTATAGTTACAAAATTGCCCTTTGGGCTGCCACCTGGCCTTTTACACTTGTCATCTACAGGAATTCTCTTCTATAACAGACAAAATTGTGACTCCTTTTCTTTTACAGAAATTATTTTAACAGAAAATAGGGATAGCTGTCCCCTAGCTTCCACGATTTACACATATAAAAAGCCCAAAATACAAAAAATCAGAATTAATGCTCTAACTCAACACTTTCACTCATGCACGTGTGCTTCAGTTGGAAGAGAAGCACTCGATCCAACAGTTGTTGCTGCTGCTGCTTGGGAAGAGGCACTCGGACTTACTGTTGCTGCTGCTGCTGCCTGGGAAGAAGAAATCGAGTCAGCTGGAGTTTCTGTCACTGCTGGGAGAGAGGGAATCGAGCTAGCTGCCATAGCTGGGGCTGCTGGGAGAGAAGAGTCTGGGTTTGCTGTTGCTCCTGCCACTGCTATTTCTTTCTTCTCCTCCTCCGCAATGTAACTATACCATATGCCTGTGTCCCTGATGACTACATTTGCGGAAGCAGGGAGCAAGATTTTCTGAGAAGTTACATTTTTCTTGAGCTCTGCTCCAATGTCTTGAACTTCTGTTACTGCAGCTTGATGCACTTCCTTAAGTAAATGGCTGTGGAATGATGACATTCCAATATAATGTTGGAGGTCATCAATTGCTAGGACATCAATTTTCTTCACACAATCAACTTGGATGCCCAGCTCTTCCTTCAGCTCAGCCAAGCGTTGTTCTTCACCTGGAAAATCATCGAGGGATTGCGGGAAATTCAATTTGCACCTGTCATGCACTCCCTGGATTCTTTGATATAAACCATTGATCCTATCCCTTGTCCCTTGTACAATGGCCATTATCTTACTGCCACAGTTTCTGTAGAAGTCCAAAAGGGCTATGTCTTCATTAAAACCCTCCACAGACTTAAATGCGAGATGTGTGGGGAAATCCCCCTTTCCTTCTCGCCATTCTATCTGGCTCAGGATATTTGCCTTGACCTGGGTATGCTTAGCTTTGAGCCTATGGGCCTCTGCATTAACTTCTTTTAACCTGACCACCATGGCCTTGAGCTTGCAAACTTCATTAGTGATTATCCCCTGAGTCTCATGCATTTGCTTCAGGATGCTGCAAGACAGCTCATGGAAGGGAGACATGTCCATCGCTCTGTTCTCAGCTTGCTCTAATTGCTTGGCTAATGCCAGCTTGTCTGCTTCTAGATGGGATGCTTTATCTTCCGCTTCAGTCTTCTCTGCTTCCATAATCATCATTTGGAGTGTTAGTTGGTATTTTTCCTCCTCCAGCTGGTTATGCTTGTCCAACAGCTCTTTATGCTTAGCAGACAGGCGATCATACTTGCTCACCACGAGATCCCTATAGGCTTGCTCCTTAGCCATGGTATGTTGTAGCATACGAGCTCTCTTATTTGTTGATACATTTTCTCTAATTATATTACCTACATTGTCCAGTGATGCTTTTGCTGTCTCTACAACGGTGGATGCCATAGCTAAGGGATCCTTATCTGTATTCCGCATTACAGTGATCTCACGGTGGGTAATATTATCCTCCTGGGAGAATCTTTTGATCCTCTCTTCCGATTTGAAGACCATTGCCTTTCTCTTCTTGTCGTAGACAAACTCATCCCATCTGGACACGGTATGTTCTCCTGATGGAGTGTACGCGACGATTGGGAGATCCATAATGTCCACTTCTATTTCCGTTGGCAGGGTATGGATTACCTGAGCTGGATCTGTTCCCACATTTTGGGTACCAGAGCCACCTGCTTGTGCTGCATCCTCCTCCATATTTTGAATGCCGGAGACACTTGTTTGAGGCATGTCAATTTCCATGTCCTGCGCACCGGAGCCACCTGCCTGGGCATCTTCACCTGCTTTCTGCTCTTCTTCTGCTTTCCGCTCTGCCTCAGCTTGTTCAGCTTACAGCTGATCTTCATTCTCTTTCCGTTGCCTTTCATCTTCAGCCTCTTTCTGCTTCTGGGCTTCCTCAGCCTCTTTCTGCAGCCTTTCACTTTCTGCTTCTTGCTGCAATCTGGCAACTTCAGCCTCTTGCAGTAACCTTGCTTTCTCAGCTTCCTGCTGTAATCTGGCTTCTTCAGCTTCTCATAGTAACCTTGCTTCTTCTTTTAATCTGAGCTCTTCCTGAGCTCGGGCCTCATCTGCTTCTTTGTCTTTCTGCTGGCTGGTCTCCTGGGTCTTGCTAGAGCTAGAACTTGCTCCATTGCCTTGGCGAAAGGTTCGCAACTCAGCCATGTTGTTGATGCCTCTAAATACCTCCTCCTCGGCATCATGATAATGAGAGTACTCGAAATGAGCATAAACCTCCCTATAGTGCTCAACAACTTTTCCCTTCCTGTCATTCCTGTGGAAGATTACCTCACCGAAGTGGAAGGCTTTCAGCTCCTGAACAAACTCTTCGGCTGAGGCAACCCCTGAGAACTTGTAAGATCCTATGCAGAAAGGTAGAGGGGGAAAGGAGGCCTTATGTTGTTTGTTGAGCACGGCTCCAATTCCATCCAGGAACATCTGTCTTACTACCTTCTTTAAGGCCAATCCTTCTCTTGCAGCAACTATCATTGAGGCCAAACTGTCTGATAGGAGAGTGGCCCAGTCAAACACAGTTCCTTTAAATGCCACGAAGTGGATGATGGGGACCCACTGAATCTTATACACGGTGCCATCAGGCATGCCGAAGATTCTGCACAGCATCAAGGTGATCAATCTGAATGGAGGTCTCAGATTCTGGACGTCGTATTCTTCATTACCTTTCTTTCTTAGATGCTTGCCTGCGACCAGTAATTTTTTGGCCATGTCAATGTTGTTCATTTTGTCCAGCCATTCATTAGTCAGAGCTTGCTGGGAGCGGGGAAATTTATAGGCTGCGGCAATGTATGCTGGGTGGAATGAGGCAATGGCTATTTTCCCGTTGTCATTTATCACCCTTGACTCCGCATCGGTATGTTGGAGAATCCATCCGATTACTTCAGCGCATGGGAATAGTTCAGGGCGGGTAGCAGCCCTGGCTATGCCTGAAGTCCTGATATTAATATAGATCTGCTCCTCTTCTAGCAACATATCCAGGATATCTTGGTCTCGAATCATCCTATAGATGTCACCCCATCGGATTTCAGGAGGAATACCGGTGGTGCACCTAGTATCCTGGAGTGTGGTCTCAGTTTTAAGTGGTGTAGGATTTTTTTCTGTCATCTTAGCCTTCTTTCTACCACCTTTTGGCATTTTGACTTATCCCTGATAGCAACCAAATACAAGTCATTATAAAAAATGTGCAACATACTGTGAGATTTTAACAGAGAGCATCACCATTTTAACATGTCAATGAGATAAATACAATGTGAAACTTCATGTTGGGAAGCAAAATACACCATTCCAAACAAGAAATCTAGATTTAATCATCCTAATTCTTTTAAAGGGGCGGGTTTGGAATGCTCCTGATAGAATAAGCATGTTGCGGAAGCAACCTACTCTCGGTCCAGCTCTAGGAGAGATGGTGACCTTCGTCATTGTGCTTTTAAATGGTTAGTGGCAAGGAAGTCTGGGGTGAAATAACCCTACGACGAAATAAGGAGTCGTTTTCATATTTATGAGCTGACGAGGGCTTCGACCACTATGGTTATTGATGGTACTTGACGAGGCGCCCTATTGTAAGCTCGGAAGTTCGAACGATGCCGGGAAAATGGCCGATGAAAATCTCGGGGCTATAGTTTTGGTTTTCGGCTGGTGTAGTTGAAACATTCACAGGGCTTGGTGACTTCGAACGTGAAGAACAACGACGTATGCGGCTAGGGTAGGAGCTTGGAAAAACTCCACCCATTCAAACTGAGGGTCTATACATAATATACAAATGTTTCACAACTTCTTTGTTTTATATGACGGAAAAAATGAAATTTAGATCGTATTTGACGAGCAAAGTAGCCCATGATGGGCATTTTGCCCATCAAAATCCAACCTAGACCAATCATCTTCAAAAAAAGGAAAACCCAATAGCAATCTGACGCATAGAAGAGGAAAATTTAATGGTTAAAGCTCCTACCTGGCACCGTGAAGACAACTGAATGAGGTGGCCGTGAACGTGGACGAGTGAGCTGAGCTGGAGCGGTTGCGCGGTGTCCAACAAATTTTCCAATCGAAAAATAACAACGTGTTTGGCTCGAGCCCCCACCGTTTATTTAAATGAACGGGGCACGTGCGAGGTCTTAATATGGTGGGTGGCACATTAAAAACGTGGCTTTAATAGTGGTACGTCGGGGTCATATCGAGCAGTCTCGATTTGCGTGCGACCGCCACCTACAGGACAAACTCATAAATTTCACCCGCCGTTTGCAGAAGGATAGAACAAAATTTTTCGCTGTTTCGGAGGGAGAAGGCGAACTTTTCCGCAAAATGATCATGAATGTGAAATTTTCGGAAAGAAGCTCCCGCGGTAGCGGAAAGAAAACTTAAAAAGCTCCGGCGTTTCGGAAGGTCCTCGCAAATGGCTCCTGCAAAATGAACGTGGTCGTCATAGTCTTTTGGCGAGTAGCGAGATGATAACGTGAAAGATTCCAAAATTGCGGAAGGCTTTCGCAAATAGCTTCCGCAGTTTCGGAAGGCTTCCGCGAATGTTTCCGAAAAAGGCTTCTGAAAACTTCAAAAAAATTTCTAAGTATCTGTCGGGCTTCGAGAGTGCTTTGGAAAGCTTTTTTGCCGTTAGCCTCTGTTGTTTCAGGAGGAAATGGTGAATGGCACCCGTCGTTTTGGAAGGATAACCAGAAAGCTTCCGCTGTTGTGGATGGATTTTGCGAAGTGTTTCGGAAAGGTTTAAGTGTTTCAGCGTTTCGGAAAGTTAACGTGAAGGCTTCTGCAACTGCGGGAGAAAAAGCCAAAAGGTTCCGCAAAAAACTTTCTCGGTGAGGTTTTGGAACGAAAACGTGAAGGTTCCCACAGTTTCGGAAGGCTCAGGCGAATGGCTTCTACAAGCTCGAGACTTAAGAACTTTTTCAAAAAACTAAGTCACTTGGCGGCCGTGGGGAAAGTTGGCGAATGGCTCCCGCAAGTTTCGGGAGGCTTCCTCAAATTCTTCCGCCATTTCGGAAGGGATTTGTCAATAGCTTCCGCAAACTTCTAGATCTTTTCGGGAGGCTTAGGAAAACGGTTCCCGCTGTTTCGGGAGACAAAGCTGAATGGTTCCGCGGAGCTTCCTTGGTGCGTTCCGCAAACTTTCAAAAGATTTCTAAGTCCTTTTTTTCGAGAAGTTTAAACAAACGGCTTCCGCCATTTCGGGAGGATAATCCGAAAGCTTCCGCAACTGCGGGGCTTTATAAAATCGTTCCGCGATTTCCAAGAAGACTTCATAGATTTTAATCTTTTAGAGGAAGGAAGACTTGGAGAGGTTCATAGCGAGATTTTCTGTTACAAAACAAAGTTAAAAGCTGGGAATGGCCTCTTAAGGCAGCCTTTCTAAAAAAAAAAATATTAAAGGAGGGGCCCCAATATGTACAAAAATTTTGGTGGGGGATGTTGTTGCAAAAACACAACCATTCATAATGTACCCGCCGAGAGCAAAAATAGAAATGACGAAATATAATGGAGGAGAAGACCAATGCGTTGCTTGGTTGAATAAAGCAGAAGAGTATTTCGACATATATAACATTACAATGGACGAAGAAAAGGTCAAGTATGCTTCAATGCACCTTGAAGGATATGCCTACAACTGGTATATGTGGTGGAATGGAGACAACTTCGCATACACTTGGAACTTATTCAAGAATGATTTCTTAAAAAGGTTTCAAGGAATCATAGAAGATGAATTCTTCTCAAAACTTACTAGATTACAACAAAGGGGAAGCGTCGAAGAATTCACGCATCAATGGGAATCCCTCGCTACCAGAGTATTTGGGATATCCGACAAACAGCGGTTGGAAACCTACTTGGGAGGACTAAAACCATACATACAAAAAGAGTTAAAAATGCATGACATAATGAATTTCGAGGCAGCAAGACGAAAAGCAAAAGCAGCCGAGGCCAAATTTGACAGTTTCCAATCAAATAAAGGGAAGTCATACTCACAAAGAAACATCTAGTCGACTCCAGAGGATGATACAAACAAATACATTCCTCTTCCTAGAAGGGATGATAGGAAGATCCTCGAGAATCAACGAATGAGGGAAGGAAAATGTCGATGATGTGGAGACAAATGGAATCCTAATCATAGGTGTCGCTCCGAGGACAACTCAAAGAAATTATATACTTGTGAAGTAGAGGAGAATAGTGAATCAGAAGAAGAAGAAGAAGAAGAGCCAGAAGATGAAGAGGAGGAAAATGCAAATATGGCATCCGGGAACGATGAGAACCCCAAAATCTCCCTAGCAGCCATGACAAGCATTAGTCAACCACAAACTCTCAAGTTAAAAAGGCATATAAAAAATGAGAATGTTACAGTGCTAGTAAACACTAGAAGCACTCACAACTTTCTTGATATAAGAGTGGCATGAAAACTCAAGTTGTTCGTACATCCAATTCCAAACATGAAGGTGATGATTGCAGATGGCAAGAAGATCAAAAAAGTTGGAACATGCCACAAGGTGAGACTTCAAATACAAGACTTCGAACTGGAATCAGAACTCTACACCTTACCGTTGGGAGGAGTAGACATCGTTTTGGGAGTCCAATGATTACAAACATTGGGAACATATTTTGCCAATCATCAAAAACATTTCATCAAGTTTAAGTGGCAAGGGAAAAATTTTAAGCTATATGGTTTTCATCCACCAAACACACAAGTAGTTTCATCTCAGCATATGGAAAAACTCATTCGAAAAGGGGCATCAACATACGTAATACAATGTCATCAACTGGAAGGAAAAGAGGAGGAACCAAATGAATTCAAAAAGGAAATCCAAAAATTACTCCAGAAACATGAACACATATTTCAAGACTTACCCATGCAGCTACCACCAGAAAGGAGTATAGAACACATAATCGATATTAAACCGGGGTCAAATCCTATCAAGGTTAAACCATATAGGTATCCCCACCACCACAAAACAGAAATAGAAAGGTTAGTTCAAGATCTACTGAATTGTGGTGTCATCACCAAGAGTAGAAGCCCTTATGCAACTCCAGTCGTATTAGTATGGAAGAAGGATGGATCGTTTCGATTGTGTATAGATTATAGAGGATTAAACAAAATAACAATTAAGAACAAGTTTCCAATCCCCTTCATCGATGACATGCTAGATGAACTTCAATACACAAAATATTTTTCGAAACTCGATTTAAGGTCAGTGTACTATCAAATCAGGGTCAAATTAGAGGATATCGCAAAGACTGCTTTCCAAACTCGTGAAGGACATTATGAATTCAAAGTAATGCATTTTGGGTTAACTAATGCCCCTGCCACATTCCAGGCAACTATGAATGAACTATTTCAGCCATACCTAAGGAAATTTGTGTTAGTATTCTTCGATGACATCCTTATATATAGCAAGACATGGAAAGAACATTTGACGCATCTAGAAGAGGTTCTATCTCTTCTGAAGGAAAACCAGTTCTATGCAAAAAAGTCAAAATGCACATTTGGGAAGCAAGAAGTGGAGTATATCGGTCATATAATCTCAAAGGAAGGAGTTAAGGTGGACCCAAAGAAGATCCAGGCGATGAAGGAGTGGCCTAAACCAAAGAATGTTTCAAAATTGTGAGGATTTTTGGGATTAACATGTTACTATCGAAGGTTCATCAGGAACTATGCACACGTCACTGCCCCACTAACAAATATCCTAAAAAGAAATTCTTTTCAATGGGATGATGAAGCAAGAAGATGCTTTGAAACGTTGAAACAAATTATGTCTTCAACTCCCGTTTTGGAAACACCTGATTTTGCAAAACCATTCGTAATCGAATGTGATGCTTCAGGGTTTGGGATAGGAGATGTGCTAATGCAAGAAGGTCATCCAATTGCTTTTGAAAGCAGGAAGTTGAACAAAAGAGAATACCTACAGTCTACATACAACAAGGAAATGCTTTGTGTCATGCATGCATTAACTAAATGGCGACAATACCTTTTGGGAAGTAAATTCCTAATCCGAGCAGATCATAATAGTCTACAAAACTTGTTACAGCAGAAGACATTAACAACTAAACAACAAAAGTGGACACATAAAATCTCTACCTTCGATATGGAGATCCTAGATAAAAGGGGGAAGGACAATGTAGTAGCTGATGCTTTATCAAGGAAAGATGAAGAGATACAAGTCTATGCTATATCCATGGTGATCCCAGAATTTTTGGACAAAATTTGTAAGGAATATGCCAAGAATTCAGAGGTTTGCTCCATAATTAACAACATAAATCATTATCCGAAGTTTGAATGGAAGAATGATCTCTTATGGTACAAAGGACGTATTTACTTAAGTTCCAATTCTAGTTTTAAGACCAAGGAGCTTAAAGAGTCACATGACTTCCCAGCCGCTGGTCATGTAGGATTTTTTAAAACCTACTATAATGCAAGGCAAACATTATTTTGGAAGGGTATGTATGCTGACATTCACAAGTATGTTGCAGATTGTGACATTTGTCAGCGGAATAAAACTAAGAATATCTCAAGTCCGGGGTTGCTCCATCCATTACATATTCCAAATAAAAAATGGGAGGAAATTTCAATGGATTTCATTGAAGGTCTACCCATATCAGATGGAAAAGACAAAATACTAGCTATGGTAGACAGGCTAACCAAATATGCACATTTTGTTGGAGTGAAGAAAACTGATTCGGCAAAAGAAACAGTCGAAGCTTTTTGTAAAAATGTCTACAAATTACATGGTTTTCTAAAGATTATAGTAAGTGATAGGGATGCCAAGTTTAAAGGGAACTTTTGGAGAGAGTTTTGCAAGAAAATTGGAACATCTCTTAACATGAGCTCAACTTATCATCACCAAATAGATGGACAGACAGAAGTTGTCAATAAATGCTTAGAAACCTATCTCCGTTGTTTTGTAACTGAT
Source organism: Larix kaempferi (assembly GCA_027924585.1). NCBI lineage: Eukaryota > Viridiplantae > Streptophyta > Pinopsida > Pinales > Pinaceae > Larix > Larix kaempferi. The sequence continues at coordinate 7,813,576 of BSBM01000003.1, read as the reverse complement.
AAGCAAAATAAATGGTTCCAATGGCTACATCTTGCGGAATGGTGGTATAATTGTACTTATCATACATCTGCAAGAATGACACCATTTCAATCCCTATATGGATATGAACCCCCAAAATGGAAGGATTTCATTACCAACCAAGCAAGGGTCGCATCAGTAAATGACCATTTAGAAGAAAACCAAAAGGTTGTCCAAGTACTTAAAGAGAATTTGAATACTGCCAGGAATAGAATGAGACAACAAGAAGATCGACACCGAACAGACCGAGAATTTGAAGTTGGAGATTGGGTATTTGTAAGACTACAACCCTATAAACAATTATCACTTAAACAAGGTGGAAAAAATAAATTGGCTCCACGTTTTTATGGCCCATATCAAATCAATAAGAAGATTATTCAGGTGGCATATGCGTTGGAATTGTCAACTACAAGTCACATCCACAATGTTTTTCATGTTTCATGTTTGAAAAAGATGATAGGTCAACACCAGAAGGCACAAACAATACTTCCCTTTTTAGATGAAGAAGGAAGAATCATATTCGAGCCAGAATCTATCATTTCTACTAGAGAAAAGAGATTAATAATGCGATTCATTAAAGAATACCTCATAAAATGGAAAAATCTTCCCGAAGAAGATGCAACATGGGAATCAGAACAATTTCGACAGTTACATCCCTCATTACCATTGCTTTGAGGACAAAGCTCTTTAAAAGGGAGTGGCAATGCTATGAATATTAAATATTGTATTAAATTAATCAGTAAATTATTAATTAGTTTAATTGAAGGGGCGTAACCCTTCTTAAGAATGCTCAAACCTTATAAAAGGTGAGCTCTTCTAAAGCGTTAAGCATCTTATCAATTCAATAATATATCTTTTTATTCAATATGGATCTCGTGTCCTAGTTTTTCTGTTGCAATTGACATCCACGCCCTGCTAGTCGACGTACCAGAAGTATGGTACAGGGGGTCATGTCCACACAATCAACAGAAAGAGAGGGCACAACAACTACAACGGGTCAGTACACCGAAGATGAAGTTCCCCTCTTCGAATTTCTGAGAAAAAAAACAAAACATAAAAAATGTAGTTGTAAACATTTAAGATTTGTATTTGACTGAGTGAAGGCATGAAATATTTTTAGTTTTGTTACAAGTTTTGTGATCTAGTCGATGCATGGTGATGTTTTCGAATTGAGGTTTCACATGTGTATGTTATTGCTCACTTCATAATTCTGAATATGTGTGACATCTTTCGAGGACTATGGTTATCCTCAAGGGACTGACCACCCCTTCTTGAGTTAACCTGAGGAAGATGAGATGACCATATCGTTTATAATTGGTTTAGATCTAATATACTTATGATATTGTTATTTCAGCATTTTTGTCTTTCATTAACAACTTAGATCTGATATATATTTCTATTGTTATTATTGTTTTTGTTTTTAGTACTTTAATGATTTCTGTAGCTCTATGTTTGATAGTACTGTGCTGATTAGAACAATTAATATAGCTATGTTTGTGATTTTTGCAATTTATATGCAAAATGTTTGTTCACTTTGTTGCATAGCTTATTTTTGAATATGTGTGACATCTTTCGAGGACTATGGTTATCCTCAAGGGACTAGCCACCCCTTGCTGAGTTAACCCGGGGAAGATGAGATGACCACATGAGCTTCCTTATCCTATGATTATGATTATGAGCTTCCACTCTTTGCATGAGACACATGAGACATATGAGCACATACAATTGAGAAGGCCAGGTAACCTACCTTGATGTTGACCTGATGTGCATGATCCTAGTATGTCATCATGTTGCCTTGTTATGTTACGTTGACTTGCATGTTTACTTGTATGTGATGTTTAGACTTGTGGTGACTCGTGATTGACCATTGCATGGTAAATTTGAGCTATACAACCCTTAAATGTTGATGTCCATCTTGTTGGTGACTAGAATGACCCCTTAGGATTGTTGTCCACCCTTGCGTCAACCTTAACAAAACTCCTTATGTGCCATCCACCATAGCGCTACCTTAGATGAAATTTTTTGTAGTTTTTTGCTGTCGTTTTTTATTGTGTGTTGGTCGTACTGCTGTGGTGCTACTGTTTTTTATTTGTGAGGGTTGGATGATTTATTTTAGTGTCTTTTCCGGTTTTGAGTTCTCTCCTTTCACAGGTATGTTGGTCTAGTTGAGTCTCATGCAACTAACCTAACTCTAAGAGGTTGAAGTTTGAGGATATGGGAGGTCTGCCCCAACATATGTTGTTTAGTTTATAATTGGTTCAGATATGATATATATTGCTACTGTTATTGTTTTCAGTACTTTAATGGTTATTGTATCTCATTGTTTTTGGGATATGCTAGAATTGAAGGATATTGAAGGATATTGAGGTATGGTTTCTACTTTGCTAACTCTAGATATCATTCATTAGATATAAGTACTCTAGCTAGTTGTAAAGAAAAATATTCAATATTCATTATAGCATTGTCCCTAAAACCATTGTCATATTTGGATTTTAGGAAAGGGACACAGTGATTCTGCTTTACAAGAATCTATGGATGGAATCTGAGGAAATATTGGCTTCCATTAGATGTGGAATGAAGCACATTAAAGCAGAGATGGAGGCATTGAAGCAAGGACAAATTGATAAATATAACTTGCGATAATTTGATATTTGATTATATAAAGCATAATATTGTTTCACTACTTGTCTATACAACATACTTTTCTCCTTTTTGCACTTAGCCACAGATAAAAATGTCAATTGCCACTAGATAAGGTGAGTAAGAAACACTTTCTTACTGAAACTGTTGTAATTTCTTCCAGCATGGTTTTTACATATCCTAGATAAGGTGAGAATAAAAGGATTTGTTTTTGTAAGGGACAATAAAAAGGTTGATCTTATGCTTCTCTATTGCTCCCCCTGTCTTGTTGACTTAACATCTCCCCCTGGGCTTATGATCACATCTTTTTCTAGTAGAGAAATCTAACATTTTATTTGCCCCCCCTGAGCTTGAGCTTACTTCCCTTGTCACAATGCATTGTCTTCTTTAGTTGTTGTATAAGTTCTTAAATTCTGCCTCAATAGATTACTCCATTGGTTCACTTCATGTTTCCTTTAATTTTACTTCAAATTCTACTCCAAGGGCCTTTTACAATTCATCAAGCTCATCATTGCAACTTTATGGTTCTAGGATTTCATGACCAATGCATACCACTTGCTTACTTCAATGAGGAACATAAGAGACCATTTTTCTCATCTCCAAAGAAGTTACAGATAATGATTGAGAAATAGAGTTCTTTTTCTACTTTTAGAATACCATAGAACTTTCTGCCAATTGTCACAAAGAATTCCAAGTTATTTGTCCTACCAAAAGGCTCCTCACATAAGTTCTTCCTTGTCTCTTTCAATAACAATAATAAATTAGAGGTAACTGAAAATATTGACATTAAATGAAACAAAACGTTGTCCTTGTATTGTACAGTGCATTCTCAGTAAATGGAAAAAAAAACCGCTTCAATTGATAATTGGTTTGGTTTGTCTTGGTCTTCGACATGAACAACAGTATAAATGCCACAACAATGAATCCCAATAAAGTTTCCATATCAAATTGTAATTCTACTTTTCATTGGTGTCTGTAATGAGTAGGGTACAATAGAGTAGCATTTGTGGTCTCTAGAAAAATTGGGATGCCTCTTCAAGCATTGAAAGTGACTTCATTGATTCTCCATAACGCATATCTCCCACTACTGCTACAACTACCCCTGAATATTTGATCCTCATCATCGAGAATTATGTTTTTTCATGCATTGTGCTTTCACAGGGAGATACATTATCATTGATGAAATAAAATTAATGGGAAACCGAGCTTTTATTTTCTCCAGAAATAAAAATGTTTCCATTGATTCTAAGAGTAGTTTAATTAGCTTGACATAGATAATGCAAGGGACAAATTGATCAATATAAGGTATATAACCACCAATGCATTCCCATGATCTTACAATTGCAACCATCCAATCTAGTGAAAATGCATGACAATGCATTATCATTGGTGTTTCCTCCAATAGTAACCAATGAGTTGCTTCTAGCTATCAATGCCACAGAGAGTTTTCTAAGTAAAGTGGCTTGATCTAGCTTTTCTCCCTTCGACAACTTTTCTAAGAAGAATTTATTTAAACCTGGATAATATTTTAATGAGGACCTTATCCAAACCCTTGATATGCTCCTTCTTCCTTATAGTCTTCATATTTAACAGACATCTTTATATTCATTCTTGTTCGCTACAATCAACCCTTCTTTGCTGCTCTCTAGAGTTTTCCAAATATTACTTCTTGTGCATTCTTAGTTCTTGGTCTGTAAACTATAATGAGAGCGTATTTGACTCTCAATCATTCAAATATGAAATAAAGGTCCTCATACCAATTAAGTACACTCTTTGAAGTTTTAGGAATTCATTTTGTTGCCATATTATAACCTGTTGATGTTTTTTTTTGTTACCATGGACCTCAATTCATAGTCTTTTGAAGATTTTCGTTTGACCTTTGGAACTACCAAGTATTTATACTTCAGAACTATTGTTATGGCCTACGGGAGTGTTCATATAGATGGTAAATTTGTTGTCTCAACCTCACTATCTATCCATGGATTGTATGACAAATACCAACAATATTTATTCTTTATATTGAACTATTTCCTTCAAGGTATCTCCAAAATTCTCAAGACCTGATGCCTTCAAGTATGCTTTGAGCTTCATATAAAAGATCTTCAATAGCTATGTCATCCCAAGTTAGAATATATGTTCTAATGCAATGCCACTCCATCATTCCTTTCAGAGCTGTCATGGATCAATCTTCTATACTATTGATTCAATAGTTCTTCCATGATTGTAGATTCCATCATTCAAAGCTTTTCAATAATCCTTGTCAACAATTCTAGTTATTGACAATAGGTTGACTACAAGTTCAACACTTATTTGTAAGATGTAGTCCTTTATACAATATATGTCCATTTAGTGTGGGAGCAATAATTTCTTGGGATTTTCTACTTCTACACAATGACAACTTTTTGCTGATCTTTTCAAAGATATTTTCAAATGTCATTCAAACTTGCCAATAATTTGAACTATGGTTTTTTACAATGTTACTTAGCTATCCAATTACTTACACAACTACTCTACAAAAAGTGTATTCCAAACTGAGCTCTGTACTCTTCTATCTATCCAACTCACTATGTAATCATGAGTATCACAAACACTCTCTAACTGAGCCACAATGAACAAAATATGGTCAATATCATTTAATGCTCTATTGTAAGGCATACACTTTGAGAATCCCTTCCATCGATATATCCATAGATTTTTCCAAGCTAGGATACGAAAAATGACAATTGGACAGTTTTACTATATGTCTCCAGATACTACCATACCCATCTCAAACAACCCTCCTCATTATGTATGAAACAATTCAATTTTAGTTGTAAAGACCAAAGCTTTGTAGATATCTACTTGTCAGTATGAGTTGATGAGTATATATAAGTGATTATGAGATTGGATTGGTGTCTTTCATGTTGAATTTAGGGCCGTTGTCACTCTTTGAAAGCTATTTTACTTATTATGTCTGACCTTCAAAGAAGGATATGCTTAAATTTCTTTTACTTTTGAAATGAAGGGGATAATAATTTCATTGTGTAATTAAGGTTCCTTCATATAGGATAAAAACCCTACAGGATAAAACCCTTGATAAAAGCATTGTGCATCACTTCTCAAAAGATATACTATAACAAAAATTCATTTTGAGGTAAATATATGCATTTTGAGCAAGATATAGGACGTGAACAACTCTAAAATGTAGAGCTGGGTAGTTTTAATGAAGTTTGGGACCTTAGCAACAGTGAGCTTGTAAGAATATTTGAAGGAACCATCCACTTCTGGAAAGCATAATGACAATCCTGGATCAGACTTAAACTCAACAAACACCAAGGGAAGACCTTGTAGCGAGTCATCTTTTCAGAACCATGGAATATTGAGGGTCGACATGATAATAAAAATGCAAAATTTATAGAGCTAATACAACAACATTTGTTGCATGAAATTCATCTAACATCCTTTGAAATATCCTCTATGCTTCATCAATCTTTTGGTTGCTTTCCTAAATCATCAATCAGAGAGGAATATGTCATTGCATCTGGCTTACAATCATTTTATTTTAAACTCTCAAAAAGGTTGCAGGAATCATCCAACCTCAAAATATTGTACAAACTATCAATCATGATGTTAATTGTCATTACATTTGGAAAAAGACATGCATGTGCCATTGCCTCTTGCATTTTCTAAGCATCATCTAATCTATCTTCCTTGCATAGGATATCAATCATAATATTGTATGTAGAGAGATTCGGTTTTGCATCTTATTTAATTTTAGTGAAAATACTATAAGCATCATCCACTCTACCTCTCTTACCAAGGCAAATAAGAATATAGGTATATGCTATAGCATTAGGTTTGCATCCCTTTTCTATCATCCTGTCTTGTAATTTGTAAGCTTCATCAAACTTGCCAGCATTTCAAAATCCCATGGGCCATCATTAATGTGTTATACACATAACCAGATGGAACCTTTTTGGTGAGTTCTATGTTCTCAAAGATTTCTACTTCTTCATCCAATCTATTTTGCTTGCAAAGTAGGACAATGATAGTTGTATACGTTACATCATATGGAAATATATTTTGTGCCTTCATTTCAGGAAAGAACTTCCAGGCCATATATATTTTACCTACATTGCCAAAACATATATGTTGACATTATACAAGACAATATCAACACCCAATGCATTGCTTTTCATTTCATTCAACAAAGATAGTGTAACATCAAGATTTCATTCAACATGCAATGTTGGTGGAAAGAAATCAAACCCATGTCAGATTTCCTTGATTGCAATATGAAGATAGGAAGTCAAAGTTACATATATAGGATATGTAAATTTTATAACAATTAAAAAGTGACAAAATAGTTATATTCGGAGTCCAATTGTATTCTTTGAAATATGCCCTTCAACCTGTAAACATGGAACGGGTTACTAGATCTTTAAACATTCTGAATAATATCAAACAAAGGGCCTTCTATCCAGAGTGACAGAAAACACTTAATGTTGGTTCATCCAGTGACGAGTTACCATGGCTATAGCGATGGAATGTCCATCTCTATAGCCAAGCAGTAGTTGTTATAGCAATGGCTGCTTGGCGCACTTATCGATGGACTTGCTATACAAGCGATGAAATTTTGTCTCATGTATAGCAAGTTTGCCACTATAGACAAACAACCGTTGCTCTAGCGACGACTGCTTGGAGCACTTACCGACAAACTTGTTATACAAGCGACGGAATGTTTGTCGCTTGTATAGCAAATCCATCGGTAAGTGATCCAAGCAGTCGCCGCTCTAGCGACGATTGCATGGCTATATCGACGAACATTCCATTGATATAGGCATGGAAACTTGTCACCGGATGAATGGGTAATAAGTGTTTTCTGTTGCTATAGTGATGAGTTGTCCGTCACTATAGTGATGAGCTACTATTGCTATAGAGACAGTTTAAAGTTGCAATAGCGATGCTGTTTGGTTTTTTAAACATAATCCACACACTCCACGTTTCATGTCCTTCCTTTCGCTACCATGTCTTTCCTATCACTATAGAGATGAACTTTTTAAAGTGTTGTTACAATAACAAAAAGTGTTCCATGAAAAAATGGGGTCATGTTTGTCACTATAGCAATGATTTTCCATGCAAAAAATGTGCACATATACTAGTGAATGGAAAACTAGAAGGAGGATGTGACATGGTCGAAGTGTCCTACATGCTATCCATGGCGACGATCGTGGGGCCACCTCCATCGAGTGGTGGGGTAGCAGCATGTGTTATAACAGGGATTGAGGGACCAATGGTAAAGGGTGGAGGGATTGAGGTCGAAGAGCGAGTGCTTCTAGGGATACTAATGGTGACCAAAGGGATAGTGGTCGGAACATATACGCTCCCAATGGGTATAGAAGTAGTGACTAAAATTCCAGGTCTAGGCCCTGTAGATGGCATAGTAGGGATGGATGTTGAAATGGTGGCTAGGCCAATGTTGGACCCACTGCCAATAATTGCGCCGTGAAAGGGGTTGGGTTTCACACCGGCCATGGGGCTAGATGGAGTATTGTATGTAGTTGAATTTGGATCATAATCAGATGTGAAATAAGGTGCATTGAGATGAAGATACGACGATGAATATGTGTGTCTCAAGGGAGCGTGACGAGTGGGGTCAAGTGGACTGTACTGCAAGGACTGTCCTCATAGGAGATGAGAGAGTCTCAGTGAATAAACAATTGAGACTGAAATAAAAAATACTAACTGCTATAAAATAAATGGGCTTGCTGAAATATATTGTAAGAGATAGTAATACAGTAAGGATGTATGAAAAGTGAAATGTCTCAAATTCTACAGCAAGAAAACAACAGAATAGTACCAATAGAAAAATGGATGCAGGCAAACAAGAGGTTGTTTGGGCAACAAAAGAGAAAAAAAGGGTTGCAGGGTGCATCTATGAAGTGAGAAGTCGTGATCTGAGCATTGCAGGATGTAGAAAAATTCGCGCCAAAACAAAAAAAAGAAACAGGAAAAAAAGCGTGGGTTTCAGGCTCAGAGGAGTGTTGGGGGCACGGGTTTCAGTGCCAAAAGGTGCGTAAAGGGAATGAGCAGCAAGCCAAGAGGCACGTGAAGGGCATGACCTACAGGCCTGAAGGCGCACAGATTACTGGTCGGAAGACACACAGAGCGCATGGATTATAGGCGGAAAGGCGCACTCTGAGCACGAGTTTTGGGCCAAAAGTCGTGCTTGAGAGCACGAGTTTCATGCCGGAAGTCACGTTCGGGCCGCAGGTCAATGGCAAAAAGTCACGGTTCGGGCCGTAAAAATGGAAATAATGGAGAGTACTACGAGGGAAAGGGCCACATCTGCAAGTAGAGGGCCTGCGACTAGGCCTGTAAACAACTAGGCCTGCAAAGTAAAATGCAAGCCAAATAAAAAATACAAAACTAAAAAATAACTACCGATCATACTAAACTAAAGATCGATGGTAATCGACCGAGTGGAGTCGCCAACTCTGTAGCTAGCGTTTTCACAACAGGCTGTGCAAAGGGGCACCTACTAAGGCTTAGGGAACCCTTAGTAACAGTTCAAAAATATATAATGTGTGAGTGTAAATAACAATGAAAACAAATCTAAATAATTTCTGCAGTAAAAACAACAAATAGATCGGAAACCATAAAGTATATTTTGTATTATGTTGCAAACAAGGCTTTACAATAAGAGTTACTTCAAAAGGTGAGTAGATGTGGGCCCTCACAGTTGTACGAAGAGTAGCGCATCGAGTCTCCAGAGTTCCTTTCTCTTCTCCAAATGCTTAAGAGGTGGCCAAGACTCAAATGAATGGGGAACAAAAGCTCAAGGTAATAGGCTAAAGTTCAACAAGAATTTTGGCAGCATAAGGGTATGAAGAATATCATGGATATTGAATGGGGGGCTACCATCACCTTTTAATAGCAATTTGGTGGTGGAGTATTGACCCATGGTTTGGGTAACCAATAGTATTGGCTAGTGGTATTTTGAGTTTTCACTCTTTTTTTGTTTTATTTTGACTTTTCCCCCCTTTTTTTATTTCTTGGGGATTTTGACCTTTTTTTATGGGATTTTATCCTTTTTTCGGAGGATTCACATTAATTGATGAGGGAAATAATTATTTTATGCCCATTTGGTTACTAATATAAGGATTTTTGGAGTTTTGGAGGCCAAAAATGTAGGGAAAAGTGGTAAATGGGATATGTGATTAGGGAGATGAGCTACTTGAACATTTTTTGGGAAATCAAGCTAATCATCGATTAAGCTACACCCATTTGGGCTATAATATTAATTACTATTACTATATTACTATTATATATTATATATGGGTCATGTATTAACTAAAATATGGATGAGTATATTAGTTATGATATTATTTATTATTATATATTAATTATATATTGATATTAGTTAAAAGTTATTGGACCCAACTTTTGACGGTGCATAGAATATTATAAAATTAATTATAGTATAATATTATTATATATTAGTTATAATATTAATTAATATTACTATTATATATTATATATTAGTCATGTATTGCCTAAAAAGTTGGATGGTTATATTAGTTATGATTGAGTAGCCTATTTATTTTAAGTTTCGGACTTTAGGGTGGGTTTTGATCGAAATCAGGTAATTTTTTTAATGATAAAATCTAAATTTGGAAATGTTCAAATTGTGTTTTTGAATCCATATATAGATTCATGCCCTCAAATTGTGTTTTTGTTCAAATTTCCTAGTGATCCATATTTTTAAATAACCAAACAACTTGGAACGCTTTCAACTTTAAAGCCATAAAAAATTTATCCATTAAAACCGACTAATTGGAAGTCTTTAACAACCACGCTTTCTTATCCACTATACATATTGAAGTTATTTATATGTAACTTAGCTATCATTTTTCTTATTTCTAGTATACGATTCTGGTTACTAGTTCTGAACTGTGTTTAAGCTCGCAGTGTGATTTACGCAAAGTGGTATCGGTCATGGCTAAAACCATGAGCAGAAGAGGCTATCCGGACTTGGAAGCAGCTGATGGGACTGTTTACCCTGTACACCCAAAATTAGGCACTTTTCCCAAAAGATTGCTTTTGCCATATGCCTTTCTGAATGTGTTCTCCCTCCTGGCCTATGCGATTTGCGATTACGTTAACCCAGCCTATGGTTTCCTTCAACTGAGTTGGCCTGGACTCCTACTCGGAGTGTACATGTTCTCTGCATGTTTCCCTCTAATCTGTAAGTTGTCAACATGTACTTTATTCACCCTCTGAATGTTATTTATATTAAGTCTTGTCCAATATTTAGTATCAAATATTAGCATATTTATTAATTTGTGATATGCGAATATAGATAGGTCATAAATTAAGTGTAACAAATACGGTATTTTGTTCTTTATGGATAGTTGTAATCATTGGTTGTTTATGTCTCAATTATGTATTATCACCAGTCTTCTATTTGTCTCTAGAAAGTGCACGTTGTTTGTCTCTAGAAAGTGCACGTTATCCCTGCATCACCTACTAGTCATCCATGCATCAACTACCATCCATCAATTACCAGATCTTTTTCATATTCTTTCTTTTCTAAATTTTTTATTTTGAATTCGAAACAATACTCATATGAACTTACACAGATGAATGTAATTAATATTTTCGCCATTTTAACAGGGATGTCTCTTGTTTATATCTCGACTAAGAGGGGCAATTATTTTACCATCATGGTATTTGGCACCCAGGCAGCTGGTTGTTTACTAGTCGCTTTTGCTTTAGCGAATGGTAAGGTTTGTTTTTCTGGTTTCTCCCGTCTGCTAAAATTTGATGTATGAAATTGTATAAAGTGGCTAAATTATTGCTGTGGGTTGTTAATGTGATGGAAATATGGATCAGGGTGGACTAGCCAGCTGAAGTCGGCGATTGCATTGGCTTCGGTTTTGTTTTGTGTTATGCACTATACATTCCTGCCGGAAGGGAGAGGATCATCACATGATTACCGTGTTCTGGGGTGCATCGTCTTAGCTGCGGTGATGGTGATGGTCGTGTTTTACCTAATTCAGGTATTCGTTTTTATTACTTATTTTTCTTCCGCGTCAAATGCATGTATACTTATGTGATTGCATTGTGTTGCAGGTAGTTTTTCCGTTTCCTGAAGTATATCCGCCGCCTACATGGATACTCTGAGTGACTGACGGCCATCGACGCCGATTCATACTTAATAATTTGATAATTGATAATGTAGATTCAGATTCATATGGTTGGGATATATGTCAGCAACTAGGATTTTTTAATTTTTTTAGTAGCTATAAAAACTTTCAAAACCTTTAGAGATATAGAGAAACAATATTCTTAGAAATTTGATTTATGAAATTATGGTGCCATATTTTTGTTAGCCAAAAAACATTTTGTATTGTTTTTATCCTACACTTGATCCTAAATACCAAACCATTCTTCATAATGTGGCCAAACTAGAATAATGATTGGATTGTGAAATGTAGAACGTTTGTGTCTTCTTTCCTAGTCTTTGTCAATAACTTGCTTAAGAAATTAAATATGTGTGACATTTGTTCATTACCCATGGAAAGAGTTAATGTAATATTTGGGTTGTTAAGCCCCAGACTTCTATTTTTTTATTTGACTATGGACTTATGTTCTATTTGTTAATGTCACTATGGACTTGTGCTCATTTGTTTGATGATGTGATTATGGAATTTGACATTATTATTTTTAATGTTAATGTTGTTATTGTCATTGTTGTTATCACTGAATGTTGTTGCTATTGATTAAATAAAGAATTGGTTGAGCAAAGGTAACAAAAAGAGTATGGGAGACCACAGATCTCACACTGTGAGGGGGAATGGGGGACATCCCTAGCACCTTAGAACTTGTTGTTGAATGGTAGTTGTCCATCCTAGCTCATTTTGTGCCTTGGTGACTTTAGTAGTGTTGGTCACCCAAACATTGTACAATTGACCCTATTTTTTTTTATGGACTATGGAGTTATTATTGCACCTTATGCATACTTTAGTGGGACTCTATTTCCTAGTGTTCTCTCCTTGGGATAAATTTCCTCATATTTATGTTTTTTTGTCATTTATGAGCCCTCTACCTAGATTTTAGGAATTGTAAGCTAGAATTTAGCTTCCACCTCCTTGATTTGTGCCTCCAGCTCCACAAGTACGCCCTAATCCTCCATCCATCCCTATTTTTGTGCTTCTATTATATTTATGACATTATTGGATCCCCTCTCTCACCTAATTTTCCCTCCTTCATGTTTTGTAACCCCCCTAATGCATTAGTGTGCCTCCTTGTGCTCTTCATGGCTCTACTCCTTGGATTTTGGTAACTCCTACTCATAGTACTAATCTGAAAAAGAGAATCTCCTAACTAGGGAACCACTCCACTAATTTGATTTAAGTGTTGATGTATATGTAACTTCGGAATGTATTTCACATATATGTATATTTTATTCCTATAGAGATGTTATTATTCCTCTATACGGAAGTGTCGTCATTTATATTGTAAGTGTCGTAACTTATACTTGATGGGTTATTAGACCACCTTGTTTGGGGTCGGCCCTGTATAAGTCATGTGGGTCAAAGGGTTATTAGACCACCCTATTGGGGGTCGGCCATGTGGGTCAAAGGGTTATTAGACCACCCTATTGGGGGTCGGCCCAGTCAGCATTATATTATGTGGTTAAGTTCGAGCCTACATGAGTTAGGTAAAAAGGCAAGTCAAGTCAAGTATAAATAGAGTGCGGGAGGCACTCTATTTACACACTCACTTCTCACTCATGCACTCAAGGAGGAGTGGCGCACTTATGGAGGAGGAGGATTTGCTACTAGGTTATGTCTATCTCTCTTGGTGGGTTGTATCATTGCTCTATCTATCTCTGAGGAAGTTATTGGGGTTTTTCACCTTTATGGTTTTCCCCAAGTAAATCTTTGTGTCTCTTGTGTGCTTGCATTATTGTCTCCATGATTGATATGCTGTAGATATGCTGTACATGTTGTTCTCTCAGTTAAGATTCTAGATCAGATTGAAGTAAATTCTGAAAATTCAACATTAAGTCTCCATGATGAATCCCAAGGATGGTAGATTTGAATTTTTACTGAAATACTAGAAACAAGTAAAGGTAACATCTTTGAGGATGTTAAGTTGTGATAAGTCAATCAATTTAAATTACGTAATGGGTGTAAATGCACCAAAATGATGTTTGAGTAGTAACAAGTTATGTAATTGATAATGAAATGATCAATAGACATAGTACAAGTTAATTGCATTGAATGCATGAATGATATATAATGAAATGATATTTGTAGCAATGCACACCTAGGTAGGTCCATGGTTGTTTGTAAAACAACAAGATAGTTGAATTGATAAAGGGAAAGAAAACATTTCCTTTAAAAGACTATATTATACTATTATGAATGGCATTGTAATTGCAGGAAATAATTTATTGCGGCTTCAAGGAATGATGTAAAAGTCTTAGAGGACTTAATACATTGACGATGTTGAGTTGGTAGGATCCGGAGCATCGAAATTATTTAAATCTATTATGTTGATTGATGTTGATTTGGAGGACTTTGAAGTATCAGTACTATTTATGACGACTTGATGTTGATTTGAGAACTCTGGAGCATCAAGTATAGTTAGCGATGTGATGATTATGACATTTTACGTTGAAAAGTATCCATTATATGTCAGTGTGACTAACCATGTTTTGAGGTTATTATAGGTAATGGGCTATGGTATCCCCAATAATACCATAATTTATTAAGAGAATGTTAAACTATGAAACCTACAATAAGAACAATAAACTTAACAAAAGACTAGACAAACATAGAAATATGAAACTTTTGAGCTAAACATGGGGATGCCCTAGATTATAAGGCTCTTGAAATTTTAAGAAATCTTTCTACCCTAAACAAAACTCGTTAAACTCAAAATTAACCAAATTAATAAGAAAAAAAGAAAAAAAAGAAAGAAAGAAATAAAATATTGAATAATAAATATATGTGCCTAAGTAAGAGGACCTAAATATGAATATGAGCCTTTTCCAAGATGTAAAGCTGCAGAGAGTGTACATTATAGGGGGCAAAGGTCCCTAGTACATTGGAGGGTTCCGTTGTAGGTCCTTGAACACTCAGATTAGCCATGGTAAAGTATATTGCTAGTCCAAGATGGACTGTGTAATGGGGATAAAAATACAGGTCTGTATACAGATCAATACCTTGTGGTTACTCTACATTAGCAATAAAGATAGGAAACAATCCTTGAACTTTTGACTAAGTATACAAAAAAAGTAAAGGTAAAAATTCCTCTTGTATTAGACGATATAATAATTGAGTTTGTTGTTAAGATTGTTGGCTCTAGAGCACCTAAATTGTTTATGATTCGGTGTTGATCTTGTTGAGTACTTGGTGTACTCTTATCAATTGACGTGCTAGTTAATAACACTTGTTGTATTACCACCCTGAAAAAAACAAGGAGGTGATACACCTGAAGGCTTTAAAGGGATAATTAAGGGTATCATCCTCGTTGGGTGAGTCATGGATGATATGAATACTTTGTTTTAAGAATTTGCATATGTGCCTGTTATGATCATGTTATGCTTATGCTATGTTCTTGATATGAAAATATTTATATAATTAGTTATGTTGAAAAGCAAGTTGAAAATGATTAAAGGTACCTGAGAAGAAGTATATAATCATACAGATGGTATGGGTGCATATGTTATAAATGGCAAAGATATGTGCCATGAAATGAAAATGCATGAATGATTTTGTCATATATTATGAACTTTATATTATTGACAGATGTTACAGGTACATATTCAAGGGTAAAACTAGAGTATGGGAGACCAGGAGAAAATTATCGTTTATGTTTCTCTTGAATTGAGAAACCATATCTATGTATATGTTTTATGATAAAAGTTGGAAATACCTCATATTTTTTGTGTAAAGAACGGGTTAAAAAAAAGGGAGACATTGAAGATATGAAAAGAAATGCCAAATCAAACAAAGATAACTAAAGGATGACATTGAAAAGGCACTTGAAAGCTTTGAAGATCACAAACATCAAGGACGGTGTTATTTATAAGGGGGGACGATGTAATATCCCCTCTACTACCCCAGTCCTTCTGCAACAGGAATACAAATAAAAAGGTGCAATCCACAAGATCTTGTTGAGAAGCTCAAGGTTATGCCTTGTCGGTAAAGCACTATAAGTGTTATTGTGAATTTCCTAACTTATTTTACATATTGATTTCTAGGCTTAGAAGACTGAAGGGCTTGATGCAACTAAACGAAAAAGGAGAAAAAAATCAGTAGGGGTGGAGATGATGGTCAGGAAGCCATGAGAATTTAATTAGTGATGATGGGAGTCATCTTGGTGCCATAGGAAATTGAAGAAAAACGAAGTATGATGTTCACTTGATAACCTTAATTTTATAACTATTGTATTTAGTTATGTTAATCCTAAGTTAACAGTCAGTCCTAAGTAAGAGTATTGAAGAAGTTGTTACTCACTGCAAGCTAAGAATAAGCTACTATGACCTGTCTACTATTATAAAGCTAAGAATGGTTAGATAACTCTAAATCAAATTAAGTGAACATCCTAGCTATTAATATAATGAGCAATCATCTTATTTTTAGCAAGGGGTGAGCTCAAAAATACCTTAAAACTTCTAATAGATAGACTCTAATCGTTTATCATCTTGAAATAATTATTTTATTAACACCTTGCTTTAAGAAAGTAGTGGAGAGATAAAATTTATGAGAAATTATCATGAACTATATATTTTTCTCATATTCATATAACACACCAAATTATACACATTCATAATGTAACATTAAATAAATAATTTTTTATTATATTCATATATAATAGAATGGGTAAACCTTTATATATAATAGAATTGGTAAACCTTTAGTAGATAATAGAATTTATAAACCTTTTGTAGAAAGGTTAATCACTTATAGGAATAAATATATTTAATTTACCCCAAAACAAAATAACTAAAGTTCATTGAATTTTATTCTTTATGGAATAAATATATTTAATTTGCCCCAAAACAAAAGAACTAAAGTTCATAGAATTTAATTCTTTATGCAAGGCATTTTCCCTAAATGATAGTTGTTTTTGATCAAACCATTAGGTTTTTCCTTTGCAAAAGGATTCAACCCTCATAGCAATCATTTCCACCTTTCGAAAGGAAAAGAGACCGGTTACAAACGTTGGGAAGGGGTATTCATTCTCTTTCTCTACCCAGAAGGGCACAAAAGAGCATAGCATCTTCTCCTTTTCACGGTATAGCAATATTAAATATCCCGGTGGCAGTGGATGACTCTCATAAAAATTTTCCTCCAGAGAATGACCGCATGCTAAGGTTCCAGGGATATGAAAAAGTGGCACTTCTACCTTCAGGTAAATGTACTATTCTATTTTAATTAGACATATAAATGTGAGGAAAAGGAATAGCTTCTCAACGAAGAAGCAAATCCGAGTTTAAATCACTAGCTACATGATGCCAGCGCTCTCTCTTCAACGGAGGGATTGTTTTTGTTACTAAAGATTAATCTCTGCTGTATTTACACAAAGAGACAATCCCTCTCTCCCAATAGAAGACCGATTCCTCTAATTTTTAAGTTAATTGTTTATAGAGACCCAATAACCCTCCCCCTCAATGTTTATTTTTATAGTTTCTTCACTCTATGAAAGGGGGGAATTCCTCAAGAAGAGATCCATGACTCTATTAACGTTTATATAGCATCCTTTGGAGAGGGCGCAGGCATGAGTGGAGGGGTTTTCAAAGGAGTAAATCTATGTTTTATTGATTTCATTGCCCAACTCGAAGTGATCTTTTAGTGGGAAACAAAAGTTAGACATAGGTTAGATGGTTGGGTAAAACATTGCATTCATGCTTTCAATCTGCTAAATCTACATCATCCAAATACGTACTTTTCAATTACTACTTATTATTAATAAGTTGTATTAATATTTGATTATAATGTTTTTGTTATGTTAAGATAACATTATACGTGTGTCTTTCAAACGCAGTGCTTAACATGGAAGTATGAGTTAAAAGAATGTTATTATTTAATTGTTATTTATAAGTAATAATTACACTTGATCAAGATAGAGTCTTATCATGTTATGCTCTCATGCTTAGAAAATAGTTCACAAGTGAATCATGGTTAGAAAGTAATATTATTAATTATAACTTGAATCTTATATGTGGAAATCAATGAGATATTTAAATGTTTAGATATATAACAATGAAATATGTTATGTGAACAAACATGCTTTCTCTGATATGAACGGAATAAGAATTGATTTAAGTTGTCATTAAGAAACCACTACTTATGTGGGAAAGTAGGACTTTATCTTAGAGTCATTAATTATAATATATCGTTAAGTTCTAGTCTTAAAACTTATCTGATTAGATGTAATTTTATAGTTTAGGAAATTAATTGGTTAAGATAATAATCTCATATATAGAAAGTATTGAGAATTATATTGATAAATTGATATTTGGAATTTGTAAATATATTTATAGTAATATTATAAGATAGAATAAGCTTTCTTTATACTTGAATATTAAAAGCAGGGAAATTTTTAGGGGCAAAATTTTGTCAAAAATAAATTCGTTATTTGGTCATTTTTAGTCTCCCATATCATCTATATTTACATAAAATATGTTTTTTATCATAATATTCGCCAAAATTTAGAAGTTTCAGTAGTAAATTGTATGTTTCATATTTAATATTCGCCTACCAATCTATATATTTTTTTTTTTCAATCCAAAAAATACCCTCATTAAAAGTTGTGGTTTAGAGATTCACTATCTATGTGGGAAAATAGAATTAAATAATATACTTATTATTAAGCATGCATGTTAATGAGAAAAGAAGAAATGATTATACTTAAAATATTCTACTAAAAAAGGTAAAAGTTATGCTAATATCACTTACTACAATGAATAGATTTTTAAGTGAATTATATATGAAAGAGTTTGTTTGTAAAAGAAAAGTTTGTGACAACATTTAGGCATGTTTCTTAAGTTTCATTAGTAAAGCACAAATAATGAGTAGACCTTAATATAGCGATCATGTGTGATGTGTTGGTAGTTCCATATTCTTAATTTTTTTATGATTCAAACGTTAACTTAAAATATTTGAATCATTAATTAACTAAGCAATTTTTTAAGTATTGTGTTTTTAATCTATTGTGAATCTTAACTCTCACCTGATAATAAAAACAATTTTCATATCAAAATGTGAATGATGAGACCAAAGTACCTTGATTATATTAAAGGGTAACAATTGAATCTATTATATTTGGATGATTGAGTAAAGTTAAAGGAAAAATTGCATACCCATCTAACAAAATATTGATAACGAAATCAGTACACTTGCCTAACAATTATCTCAGAATCACCAAAAATTTTAAAATTTTTAACATTCAAATCAATAGCCTTTTTAATTCTTTGAATCAAGGCCTCATATACAGTTGTGTTATTGGTGCATTCAAATTCTAATATATAAGAGAGAAACAATATTTTTCCTTGAGGATCTACAAGAACACAACCAGCTCCTGCTAGGTGCCTTTGTCTTGGAGCCATCAAAATATAAATTCCAAAATTTATCTTCTACTATATCAGAACTAATATTTACATATAGGTTAGTGACTAATTCTACTATATTACATTCATTTTCATTACTCCATCAAAATTGAAGGAGATCATACTGTGTGTTTGAATTATGACCAATAGTTTCAGATTAATAAAATTTGGGTTCTGTTTCTAGAAAATAATTTTCCAGCACATAATATGAAAAGTTAACTAGTTCATTCTTTTGTTCCAACTCAGTCACATTGAATTTCATGTGTGGTTTCCTTGGTACCTTAATATGGTTCTTCTTGTTTTGGTAAGGTAGCCACAAATGAGACCAGTCAGTTGCGAAATAACCATTTAATTTACTTGGCCAATCTCTACTTAATATCAATCCATAATCCTGTGGAATATCAACCACAACTATGTCAAAGAATTGACAAACCCTTGAATAAAAAACTAATCTAATTAAGAAATTATTCATTCCCCCTATTACTTTGATGTTTGATCTATCAAGTTGAATGATCCTTACGGAGACGAAATTGGCTGACCATTAATTTTTTTACAAATTGATTGTGGCATGATGTTAGATGAAGCTCCTGAATCCACAAAGAAATTTTGCAAATTATAATTAAAGATCTCAAAAGTGAGCAGAAAAGATGGGGTTTGAGATTTTGATTTACCACTGATATTGGCTTCGTTGATCTCAAGATCTGATTCAATGATGGCTTCCTGCTTAAATATTTATTGGAAAATTTACTTGTTGTTATGTTTGGATCAAACGATTCCAACAATCTTTTCCTCTATTGTGGAAAATTGCACATTTCAAACAAATATATATTAGCTTTAGTTTTCTTAATGTCTTCAAGGATATCATACCCCATATTGTGAGTTCCTACAATATTTACACCTACATAAGGATTGTTTGATGAAGGGGTTATTTCTTTATGAGTCATACAAGATGTTCCTTTTATGCCTTTTGATGGGTTGTTAGGTCTTTTCTATGTCAATCTTAGTTGTGGTTGAGTTACAGCCTTGTTCTTATTTTGATTTTTTATAGAAGCATTGCTTGTTTTTCCTTTTGGGAGTGATATGAATTGATCTTCAACTGGTCTTTTACTTCTAGTTACATAATCAATAGATGACACTTGTATATTTTGGATTTCTTCTATTCCTTCTTCATATTCTAAATCAATATTTGTTTCTTGATCCCATAAAACCAATTTAGTTTCTTCATTATCATTTCCTTCTTCATTTGATTGCACTTTATGCTCATATTCTTGATCTAGAAGTTGTTTATCCAATAGTTGATTCATTACTACGGCCATGGAGTTTATCCACTTTGGACAAGTCTTATCACAATGATGTTCTTGATGAAATGTACATAAATGATCCATGCCAACCTCATTCAAATTGAGAACATATGCTTCATTTGTTGGAGGTTTTGAAATTTCTTCTCTTTCTTGTAAAAAGGTTTGAAAGGATTTCTTGTTGATGAGCTAATTCATTTTTCTTTCTCTAAGTCTACTATCTTATTGGATAACTTTTGGACAGATTTGACTACATTTCTAAATCAATTGATTGTTCTTCATTGGGATCCCTCAATAATAATGGTTTCTTGGAAGCCAAAGGTTTCTATTATGTTTCTACATCATGTTCCACAACACTATTCATGTCTGTTTCGGCCTTCTTAGCTTATTCAAAATTTTCTATCAAAGTATTTTTGCATGATCACTTAACAAACATGGCTAGAGAAGGATGTAATGTCATAGTATAATATTCGATTAAGGATTCTTCAGCAAGTTTTGTAGAAGTACTAAATTTGTTTAAAATAGTGGTAAATATTTGATTGAAATCCTACACTTTTTCCCTTTTATCCATATTCAGAGACAATAATTCCTTCATAAGTGAATTTCCTGATAATTAGTTTCTTGTTCAGTTTGAGGAATTGAATCTTCTAGTTGAGATGTTTCAAATGGACACCCAAATAAATTTCCTCGAGAGAAAGGAATTACTCTACCAACCATACATTGGTGACCCTCCTTTTAGCACCAAATCTGTTGATGCTTGGAAAAATCCTTGCATCGACAGTACGGATCCTCCCCAATGAAAATTACCAAATAGACCATTCACTGTTTAGAATGGGGAATCCATCTGGTTTGTGGTCTGGCTACTATAATATGTGTTTTAAAGTGATTTTACAGGTTATGGCCTGATCCACCATTTAAATTTTATTATTAAGCAATGCGAATGCAAAGTTCTAATTCTAATTGTGCATAATCCTACCTAATCTAGGTTTGATTGGAACACGATGGCCTCACAAATTGATGTGCAGGTTATTACCTCTAATCTTACCACCTCTATCTTACCAATCAACTAGAACTACACTACCAAAATACATAACTTTAACCTATCTAATCTAGCCTATCCTTGCAAGGAGCGAAATTAAAGTTAGAGTAATGACTGTAATTTTTTATTACAACTTCAATAGATAGCTATTTAAATCAATGTATTCACAATGATCATAGTATAACATTCACACAAAGATAGATTTGGTATATCATTAATCCATTCATTACTCATAATCACACAGAAAATTGCATTTCATAATTATGAACAGTAAAATTATTCACATACCATTAGAGTAATCCAATAGAATAGGACATATATTACATCATATTTGATGAACAAAAGGAAGAAATAACTATCCAAATTCGTTCACATATATCCATGCATTAATCCATGTACGCCTTTACCTAGTAAAATTATCCTTTCTCATTACACTAGTACAAAATGAGAGATAAGTGACTAGGCGACTAAAAATGTTAGTCACCATAGTTTTTTCAAGGGATAAATGACTAAAATTGCGTAATTTTAAAGAATCCAACAAAACACGACTAATTTAGTCACGGGATAAAATATATGACTAGATAACAAGTGGCTAAAATAAAAATGACTAACATAAATGACTAATTTAGTCACGAGAATATAAATATGACTAGATAACAACAATTAATGTGAATTAGTCGTTTATTGGGGGGCATGGAGTTATTTATTCCAAGCTTGAACAATGGAAGGTAATAAATCTAACTATTCCTATTGTATTCCCTTCCTAGAATTCAATGTACTCTCCTCATTGTGTTCCGTACTGTTGATAGTGTGCTTGGGGGTATGTGAGGCTGTTGTACTTTATCAAAATACTGACCAAAATAGTAAGTGAGGTTGTTGTCCTAGCTTAGTTGATTTAATTTAGCGATTAAATAAATGCAATAATCAAGGTTCAGTAGATAATTCAGCTCCCAATTCCTCAAATAGAATATGCTAAACAACCCTCAGCGTTGGGGCCTTTGCATGCAGAATCCATGCAACTGCTTGCACATGTCTTTAATTAGTATATGCTAACTGTACATGAATCCCCCAAAACTTCATAAAATTGTGATTGTCTTTTATTTTTAAGTATCCCTATACTAGTGGATTTAATGTATTGACCCAGTATGGAGTTAGATGGCACTACATTCAATCTAAGAATCTCTCAGTTTCTTGGCCTAATTTTGCAAGTTCAGTTTCCATCTTGGTGTCATTGATTGTGTTTATGGACTTTATGAATTTTTGTAGAGATAGTGCAATCAATGAAGAATGTTGCCAAATTGGATTTGGACCTGTCTGTGGAGGAAAGAAACTTGCTTTCTGTTGGATATAAGAATGTTAGTAATTCCAAACAAGCATCATGGAAGATTATGTCCTCCATTGAGTAGAAAGAAGACAAAGGAGAATGAGCAAAATGTGAAAAGGATAAGGGATTACATGGGGATTATCGACAAAAGGTGGAAGATGAACTGTTTAGAATCTGCAATGACATTCTATCAATTATCGATGATCATCTCCTTCCTTCTTCTACTTCAGGAGAGTCCACAGTTTTTTACTACAAGATGTAAGTTTGTTATGGAGTCCTTAGTTTCCTTAAGTGTAAATGCGTTTTTAACAATTGAATGCACTTGATTTTGCTTTAAATCATTTCAGTTGTTGGATCTTTTGCTTGTGACAGGATTTCTCCACCCTGTCAGAATATCTTTATTTTAGTTTTGTTTGGTTGACATGTATCAAAGGCATTGACCTAGGATATAATAGTTGCCATTACATCAAAATCCTTGCTTTTTATTTTTCCAGTTCCTGGGAGCTTGGATCATGTTCACTATCAACTTTTTTTCTTAAGAAAAATATACTGCAATTATTTATAATGCAATGGGATGGGCATACTTGAAGGAAGATTTGTATATCTACCTAGTTTTCTACATGCTTATGAATTACTGCATGCAGGCTTGTTTTAATTCTTGGATATTCAAATCTCTCCATGTTTTACCTTGCTGGTGGAGCTGTCCCAGAGCGCCATGAGAAGTGCCATAGCTTCCCCCACCATTGTCACGGACCCAAAATTTCATAAAATTTAAAAACTTTTCTAAGTGCCTAAAATGCCACTTAAATATATGCGGAACCATAAAGTGTGGGTTTACTTTCTTTAAATACTGCTTTACAAAATAATTAAAACTTTGCGACACTTATTACTGTTTACAAATGTCGTTATACTAATCAAGGAAAAGATATACGTTTTAATTTCAACTAAATAAATTCTAAACTTGATAAGTCAACCAATTCTTAAATCTTGCGGGAAACACAAAAACTTCATTATGTCTTAATATGCATCCTTAGATAACATGTATATCTTTTAGTGGACAATTTAGAATTGAGCAATTATTTCCCATAGTCCTGATATAAATAGAAACTAACACATTCATCATTGTTTACATACAAAGATTTCTAACTTGATTTTACTTATCAAGTGGGTTTCTACTGACTCATATGAGACACATCCAAGGAATGCATTATTACATATAAATAATCAACATATGAGCACATAACTCGCAAGGTACTCATAAAAACATTTTATTTCAACACAAGTACACATATATGCAAAATCAAGTCATACATAGGAGACCAAAAGTAACGTGGTTCACCCGTACACGGGCTAGTCCACAAAAGTGTGTGCATTTTTTTTTTATTATAATTATCAAAACAAGTGAAGTATTACAAAATGGCAAACTGAGTTGCTTGCAAAATTCTATCATTCTTGATGCTTCTCTTCTAGAGAGCATTTTTTTCTGCAAGATATTTGAAACTAAACTATGGGTCTAAAATCTAATACATTTAAAGTCAATATTTTGTAGTCAAACTTTTCACCAACTCTTCTCCCTTAGTAAGATCTAGACCAAGACACTTTTTAACAAAAATGTATTACCTTTATATATTTTCCAGGATAAAGTTCCAACATGTATGGTCTTCGAAATATGTAAGTTTAGCCTAAGATACCTTTACTATAGAAAACCTCTTTATCTTAGATAAAGTTCATACTATGTAAATTAAATAAACATACAAACTCCTTTTTCTAAATAAATAAGGCAATTATAGTTAATGTAAACTTTAAACACCTTTTTACATAATTACACCCTTGTACAAGACCCTATTAATATGTGTGAATTTAATTATAACTATGGATATATAATGACGACAGGGGTATAGCTTATTTCAACTATATGAACTATAAAGCAGAGATAACCTTACTTAGGTTTATCTACATATTCAAAATCTCATAGAAGTGCTTCTGCTGATTCTTACTGCGTGAATATTTTCACACAAGATAACCGAAATCGTATGCCATGATTTTTAAACTATATCCAAACTACTCTAATTATCCAGTGGGGAGACTACCAATATTATCATGCAACAATTAAATAGGTCAAATCTAGCGCCGAGTAGTGTAGGTGATGCAAATATTACCAAGAGTGTAATAGGATTAAAAAACAACAGAGTATTACAAATTCTATCCAAACTTATAAGCAGATCGCATTATCACTTTGTGTATACGTATGTTTCATTCTTATTTCACTGAGTAATAACATATTCTATCAATACTACATTTGCGGGCTGCATTCTACAGAGAAGAGGATCCCCGTCAATAAGATAAGCAAGTCACATTCTACCGAGTAGAAGCTCTCTGTCAGAAGATATGCAATCGTATTCATAGAGTAAACGATATCTAAAAAGAGTTATGCAATTTTCCTTTTTGCAGAGTAGAAAGTGTGTAGTTTGCATTCTACAGTGTAAAACATTTCCTATCAAAATCACACTCATAGGTAAAAGAGAAAAAATCTCTATCAAGAAATGCACATCAAATTCTAGAGATTAATAACTTATATGCTATGTAAGAAAACACCCGTGTTATCGATCGAGTAAGTGCTTGCATGAGATAACAAAATGTCAGCGCTGGATTATACCGACGGCATTTCTACGGATTCAAAGTTGCTGCAACCTTGCAATACCAAAGATAGTTAACGTCGAGATGGTGATTTCAACCACTTGTTTCTAGTATTATTTCCTGAGTAAGAAAAACATACAATCTCCAGGAACACTACGCATTTTCATAATGACAACAGGATAGACAAAACTCAAGAACTGAGCCTTCGCTGTCCATCAATAGTCCATGGTTCACAATGGCAACAAGGTAGCTAACAGGTAGATAACTTAACCAAGCATCAAGCTACAGGAAAGATAAATATTCTATCTAACAACAAAAGAATGAGATTTAAGGATTGTTTTCAGGGATCGAGCTGATAAGGCAAGCCACCCCAATACGTATACAAGAAAATAATTAAACTACTTTCTAACTAAACCATTAATACAGACGCAGGCTCTCTGGGAGGATTGTTAATTTAACTCCATACAAAGCTACAGGAACTCTAGACAGGGTCGTTACCTCCGATAGCCATCGAGCGTTCTGGTATCAACTTCTGTGATGACTACGAGTTAACCTTGCCTACTCCAGCTCCACCCTTAAGCTACCGGCGACTTTCCTTTTTGTCATGATTGCGTCCAGCCCTGTAGAAAACTTGTTTAGCAAATGAAAATTCCAGCCCCCATGGCTTCTACCTTATTTCCCTCTATCTTCCCTACCCAGGATTGCGTTAACAACACCAGGTAACTTGATTTTTTGCTGTAGATCTCTTCTCCTTCGCAGAGATCAAGACTCCATAACCCTCACTCTGGTGAATTACCTTCCACTATGCCGATAGTTCTCAGAGTTTTGTCCATTGTACAGGCATCTCATCTCACCCCAACCAAATGCCACGCTCTCCCTTTGATCAAGCAGGAATTCATACTTGTAGATCGTTGTCTCGAGATGCTATCACTCCCCCACTACTCGCCGATCTGCGAAATAAAATGCCACCACTATCATGCCTTGAGATGCTATCACTCCCCCACTACTCGCCGATCTGCGAAATAAAATGCCACCACTATCATGCCTTGAGATGCTATCACTCCCCCACTACTCGCCGATCTGCGAAATAAAATGCCACCACTATCATGCCTTGAGATGCTATCACTCCCCCACTACTCGCCGATCTGCGAAATAAAATGCCACCACTATCATGCCTCGAGATGCTATCACTCCCCCACTACTCGCCGATCGAGTTCATTTTTTTCAACTGATCGAGTTCATTTTAACAAATGACACTTAAAACTTTCAACCTCTTTCCAACGTGCCAACCGGGGAAAATAAAAGTTAAGGTTGAGTTCCAAAAGGAATCGTGGGAGGTTGTTGGAGTAATTGAGCTCCTCAACCGATTTATTTTTTATTAAGATAGCTCATAACATCCAAGGATATGGCCTGGCTTGAGGCCAACACGTTTCCATAATTCATAGGAGATTGTCTACTTTTGTATCTCTATAAGTATATCCTAAAACATATATATATATATATAATAGTTTATCATAACTATTTTGTTACTCCTTTATATGTGTATTCCTCACATATACATATTTATATGTATAACTATATATTTCATAAGTATTTGTCTTTGTTAAAAAAAATTCTTCTATCATACTATTCTCTTAGTAGAGTATCTAGGGGTTCATCCCATTAGTATTGAGATGATGAGGATATCCATATTAAATAGTATTATTAATTTATGTTAACCTCTCCCATCAAAATTCAGTATGATAAGTCATGAGATGGTTTAATCAACGCATGGTTCCTTAGTCATTTATCTTTTCCTATAGGTGGGTGTTGTTACTTAGCATTTAGTCGCCTTCCCAATATTTTAACCTTCTAGGATTAAACTAACACTTGTAAACATGATACTAGCTCGAGGTCCACTGGTGGGGCCTTGGCCTTGAGCTCCTCACCATGGCCAATTACAAAATTCATAATTACTTTTAAATATAATAACAATAGGCATCAAAATTGAGGGATGTTACACACTCCACCCCTTAAAGATAACACCGTCCTCGGTGTTCAACAGTTCGTCTTTTGCGTCCATTCATCATCTTTCACTTACTTTTTCTCTTAAGGTTTGGTCGTCTTTACATCTTTGCGATTTCAACAAGCTCTCTTCAATTGTAACCTGCACATTGTACAACTTGTACAAGATTTTTCAGTATTTTTCAGCATAACATAAGTATACAAAAATTCAAAATAGCAAATGTTTATCATTCATCCTCATCCTTGATGAAATATTCGCTTACTTTAGCATTCATAACATGCACACATAAATACATGTGATAGTCTAGCTATAAGACCATCATTATCATTAACTCATATCATAAAACAATTCTTTCAATTGTACTTTCTAATCACCAAACCTCTTTGTACTTCCGCAATCATGGAGACTTGCATACAAAACTCTTATGTATTTCCTGCAATCGTGATGACTTGCCATACAAAACCCTCTATGTATTTCCGCAATCATGGAGACTTGCCATACAAAACATGAGTCTTCTGTAACTCAGCCGGAAAACTCTGCATATAGCAGAAATATGACAGTCTTACTCTGCAACTCATTACATAGCTTTCCCTCATCGAATCTTCTTGTGGGCTCAGTTCTAACACCACAAGGAAAAAGTTTAGTCTCCTCAGAGAACCTCTTGTGTGCTCCGTTCTAACAACACAAGGAAAAATCGTGAGCCCTTCCTCTGCTCAATTCGATTGTTATAAAGTTTGCCTAGGACTTTTGGGTCAGTATAACATTCAACGAGCTACCCACCTGCTCTGTTCCACTTCCATGGGGAACATGACCACAATTTTAGGGAAGTTGCACCCTGCAACAGCTAGTAAGTGAGTGCAAGATGCATCCTCTACTTGAGTTCAGGAAATATTATTTTTCCCCTCAAACCTTCTCATTTGAGTCCGAGAATTTTACTTAGTAACAATCATTTAGTATTTCTTGTATTCCACATACGACAAAATAGCCACAAAATATTTAATGAATATATTCATCTATTTACCATCATATTCTATGCATGTTGATGATAACACATCATCAATCATAAGTCTTATCACCAATCATGATTCATAAAATCCTGTAAATAACATGTAAAGAAAATCATTACTTACATTTGAGCAACATAGTTCAACTTATCTGTATAAGTCAACGTCCCTTTTTGATCATGTCATTTGTTGGGATTAAGTTCACTTCCTAAAATGTTAGTATAAGGATAAGTTTCTCTGCTTCAATTGCTCATCTTCTGAACATATTAGTTCCATAGCATTATACGCATGCTCGTTTACTTGTGCATCCTCTTCATTTCATCCTGACGCAAACTCTTTTGCTTAACAAATAAACATGTTAGTTTCATAATTTAAAACGGCTAGTTGTACATAGATTCATTTCAAATTGAATACTTTTCGAACCCTTAACAAAATGATGATACTCATCAATAGTGTATTCAAGTAATTTCTGAACTTCACTTTCTAATTCCTCATATTCATTTTAACATGCTTAGTTCTAAACATGCCACATTTGATTGAAACACATTATGATCTATAGGAGTATAAACCATCCTAAATGATGACCCTATTAGGCATTCTACGGTAATGAAATGCCTTTATTTACAATATCTCAATAATCTAGCCCATAGCTTGGGATATCCTACCGCTTCATATGGATGTATAACTTCACATTGATATAAAGTAACTTCAAATGTACATAATTGTATCTTCACATATATAAGAATATATATACTGCACTTTTGGTTAAGGTCAAAGTATTATCATTAACTTCCAACATCAAAACAATTCTTATTAACAATGGTCAGCCAAACCTCATTAACAAAGGTCAACCAAATCTTATCAAATTAAAGATACACACGACTCATATATCAAATTATATTTGCACATCAACTACTTTGCTTTAATAACTGAAATACTCATCTTTACTCCTTTGGGAAACTTTGAAGTTTGAACCTTTGAATGACATTGCCCCTCGTCCATTCCAGTTCCATGCATCCAAAGTGACACAAAATAATCGATTAGTAAACTTAACAACCTTCACACTTTATTTATTGCATGTTGAGCTCCTTAGGCCCAAGTGTTGTAACCTCGCTCTGATACCATATGTCACGGACCCAAAATTTCATAAAATTTAAAAACTTTTCTAAGTGCCTAAAATGCCACTTAAATATATGCGGAACCATAAAGTGTGGGTTTACTTTCTTTAAATACTGCTTTACAAAATAATTAAAACTTTGCGACACTTATTACTGTTTACAAATGTCGTTATATTAATCAAGGAAAAGATTTACGTTTTAATTTCAACTAAATAAATTCTAAACTTGATAAGTCAACCAATTCCTAAATCTTGCGGGAAACACAAAAACTTCATTATGTCTTAATAGGCATCCTTAGATAACATGTATATCTTTTAGTGGACAATTTAGAATTGAGCAATTATTTCCCATAGTCCTGATATAAATAGAAACTAACACATTCATCATTGTTTACATACAAAGATTTCTAACTTGATTTTACTTATCAAGTGGGTTTCTACTGACTCATATGAGACACATCCAAGGAATGCATTATTACATATAAATAATCAACATATGAGCACATAACTCGCAAGGTACTCATAAAAATATTTTATTTCAACACAAGTACACATATATGCAAAATCAAGTCATACATAGGAGACCAAAAGTAACGTGGTTCACCCGTACACGGGCTAGTCCACAAAAGTGTGTGCATTTTTTTTTTATTATAATTATCAAAACAAGTGAAGTATTACAAAATGGCAAACTGAGTTGCTTGCAAAATTCTATCATTCTTGATGCTTCTCTTCTAGAGAGCATTTTTTTCTGCAAGATATTTGAAACTAAACTATGGGTCTAAAATATAATACATTTAAAGTCAATATTTTGTAGTCAAACTTTTCACCAACTCTTCTCCCTTAGTAAGATCTAGACCAAGACACTTTTTAACAAAAATGTATTACCTTTATATATTTTCCAGGATAAAGTTCCAACATGTATGGTCTTCAAAATATGTAAGTTTAGCCTAAGATACCTTTACTATAGAAAACCTCTTTATCTTAGATAAAGTTCATACTATGTAAATTAAATAAACATATAAACTCCTTTTTCTAAATAAATAAGGCAATTATAGTTAATGTAAACTTTAAACACCTTTTTACATAATTACACCCTTGTACAAGACCCTATTAATATGTGTGAATTTAATTATAACTATGGATATATAATGACGAGAGGGGTATAGCTTATTTCAACTATATGAACTATAAAGCAGAGATAACCTTACTTAGGTTTATCTACATATTCAAAATCTCATAGAAGTGCTTCTGCTGATTCTTACTGCGTGAATATTTTCACACAAGATAACCGAAATCGTATGCCATGATTTTTAAACTATATCCAAACTACTCTAATTATCCAGTGGGGAGACTACCAATATTATCATGCAACAATTAAATAGGTCAAATCTAGCGCCGAGTAGTGTAGGTGATGCAAATATTACCAAGAGTGTAATAGGATTAAAAAACAACAGAGTATTACAAACTCTATCCAAACTTATAAGCAGATCGCATTATCACTTTGTGTATACGTATGTTTCATTCTTATTTCATGGAGTAATAACATATTCTATCAATACTACATTTGCGGGCTGCATTCTACAGAGAAGAGGATCCCCGTCAATAAGATAAGCAAGTCGCATTCTACCGAGTAGAAGCTCTCTGTCAGAAGATATGCAATCGCATTCATAGAGTAAAGGATATCTAAAAAGAGTTATCCAATTTTCCTTTTTGCAGAGTAGAAAGTGTGTAGTTTGCATTCTACAGTGTAAAACATTTCCTATCAAAATCACACTCATAGGTAAAAGAGAAAAAATCTCTATCAAGAAATGCACATCAAATTCTAGAGATTAATAACTTATATGCTATGTAAGAAAACACCCGTGTTATCGATCGAGTAAGTGCTTGCATGACATAACAAAATGTCAGCGCTGGATTATACCGACGGCATTTCTAGGGATTCAAAGTTGCTGCAACCTTGCAATACTAAAGATAGTTAACGTCGAGATGGCGATTTCAACCACTTGTTGCTAGTATTATTTCCTGAGTAAGAAAAACATACAATCGCCAGGAACACTACGCATTTTCATAATGACAACAAGATAGACAAAACTCAAGAACTGAGCCTTCGCTGTCCATCAACAGTCCATGGTTCACAATGGAAACAAGGTAGCTAACTGGTAGATAACTTAACCAAGCATCAAGCTACAGGAAAGATAAATATTCTATCTAACAACAAAAGAATGAGATTTAAGGATTGTTTTCAGGGATCAAGCTGATAAGGCAAGCCATCCCAATACGTATACAAGAAAATAATTAAACTACTTTCTAACTAAACCATTAATACAGACGCAGGCTCTCTGGGAGGATTGTTAATTTAACTCCATACAAAGCTACAGGAACTCTAGACAGGGTCGTTACCTCCGATAGCCATCGAGCGTTCTGGTATCAACTTTTGTGATGACTACGAGTTAACCTTGCCTACTCCAACTCCACCCTTAAGCTACCGGCGACTTTCCTTTTTGTCATGATTGTGTCCAGCCCTGTAGAAAACTTGTTTAGCAAATGAAAATTCCAGCCCCCATGGCTACTACCTTATTTCCCTCTATCTTCCCTACCCAGGATTGCGTTAACAACACCAGGTAACTTGATTTTTTGCTGTAGATCTCTTCTCCTTCGCAGAGATCAAGACTCCATAACCCTCACTCTGGTGAATTACGTTCCACTATGCCGATAGTACTCAGAGTTTTGTCCATTGTACAGGCATCTCATCTCACCCCAACCAAATGCCACGCTCTCCCTTTGATCAAGCAGGAATTCATACTTGTAGATCGTTGTCTCGAGATGCTATCACTCCCCCACTACTCGCCGATCTGTGAAATAAAATGCCACCACTATCATGCCTTGAGATGCTATCACTCCCCCACTACTCGCCGATCTGCGAAATAAAATGCCACCACTATCATGCCTTGAGATGCTATCACTCCCCCACTACTCGCCGATCTGCGAAATAAAATGCCACCACTATCATGCCTTGAGATGCTATCACTCCCCCACTACTCGCCGATCTGCGAAATAAAATGCCACCACTATCATGCCTCGAGATGCTATCACTCCCCCACTACTCGCCGATCGAGTTCATTTTTTTCAACCGATCGAGTTCATTTTAACAAATGACACTTAAAACTTTCAACCTCTTTCCAACGTGCAAACCGGGGAAAATAAAAGTTAAGGTTGAGTTCTAAAAGGAATCGTGGGAGGTTGTTGGAGTAATTGAACTCCTCAACCGATTTATTTTTTATTAAGATAGCTCATAACATCCAAGGATATGGCCTGGCTTGAGGCCAACACGTTTCCATAATTCATAGGAGATTGTCTACTTTTGTATCTCTATAAGTATATCCTAAAACATATATATATATATAATAGTTTATCATAACTATTTTGTTACTCCTTTATATGTGTATTCCTCACATATACATATTTATATGTATAACTATATATTTCATAAGTATTTGTCTTTGTTAAAAAAAATTCTTCTATCATACTATTCTCTTAGTAGAGTATCTAGGGGTTCATCCCATTAGTATTGAGATGATGAGGATATCCATATTAAATAGTATTATTAATTTATGTTAACCTCTCCCATCAAAATTCAGTATGATAAGTCATGAGATGGTTTAATCAACGCATGGTTCCTTAGTCATTTATCTTTTCCTATAGGTGGGTGTTGTTACTTAGCATTTAGTCACCTTACCAATATTTTAACCTTCTAGGATTAAACTAACACTTGTAAACATGATACTAGCTCGAGGTCCACTGGTGGGGCCTTGGCCTTGAGCTCCTCACCATGGCCAATTACAAAATTCATAATTACTTTTAAATATAATAACAATAGGCATCGAAATTGAGGGATGTTACACACTCCACCCCTTAAAGATAACACCGTCCTCGGTGTTCAACAGTTCGTCTTTTGCGTCCATTCATCATCTTTCACTTACTTTTGCTCTTAAGGTTTGGTCGTCTTTACATCTTTGCGATTTCAACAAGCTCTCTTCAATTGTAACCTGCACATTGTACAACTTGTACAAGATTTTTCAGTATTTTTCAGCATAACATAAGTATACAAAAATTCAAAATAGCAAATGTTTATCATTCATCCTCATCCTTGATGAAATATTCGCTTACTTTAGCATTCATAACATGCACACATAAATACATGTGATAGTCTAGCTATAAGACCATCATTATCATTAACTCATATCATAAAACAATTCTTTCAATTGTACTTTCTAATCACCAAACCTCTTTGTACTTCCGCAATCATGGAGACTTGCATACAAAACTCTTATGTATTTCCTGCAATCGTGATGACTTGCCATACAAAACCCTCTATGTATTTCCGCAATCATGGAGACTTTCCATACAAAACATGAGTCTTCTGTAACTCAGCCGGAAAACTCTGCATATAGCAGAAATATGACAGTCTTACTCTGCAACTCATTACATAGCTTTCCCTCATCGAATCTTCTTGTGGGTTCAGTTCTAACACCACAAGGAAAAAGTTTAGTCTCCTCAGAGAACCTCTTGTGTGCTCCGTTCTAACAACACAAGGAAAAATCGTGAGCCCTTCCTCTGCTCAATTCGATGGTTATAAAGTTTGCCTAGGACTTTTGGGTCAGTATAACATTCAACGAGCTACCCACCTACTCTGTCCCACTTCCATGGGGAACATGACCACAATTTTAGGGAAGTTGCACCCTGCAATAGCTAGTAAGTGAGTGCAAGATGCAGCCTCTACTTGAGTTCAGGAAATATTATTTTTCCCCTCAAACCTTCTCATTTGAGTCCGAGAATTTTACTTAGTAACAATCATTTAGTATTTCTTGTATTCCACATACGACAAAATAGCCACAAAATATTTAATGAATATATTCATCTATTTACCATCATATTCTATGCATGTTGATGATAACACATCATGAATCATAAGTCTTATCACCAATCATGATTCATAAAATCCTGTAAATAACATGTAAAGAAAATCATTACTTACATTTGAGCAACATAGTTCAACTTATCTGTATAAGTCAACGTCCCTTTTTGATCATGTCATTAGTTGGGATTAAGTTCACTTCCTAAAATGTTAGTATAAGGATAAGTTTCTCTGCTTCAATTGCTCATCTTCTGAACATATTAGTTCCATAGCATTATACGCATGCTCGTTTACTTGTGCATCCTCTTCATTTCATCCTGACGCAAACTCTTTTGCTTAACAAATAAACATGTTAGTTTCATAATTTAAAACGGCTAGTTGTACATAGATTCATTTCAAATTGAATACTTTTCGAACCCTTAACAAAATGATGATACTCATCAATAGTGTATTCAAGTAATTTCTGAACTTCACTTTCTAATTCCTCATATTCATTTTAACATGCTTAGTTCTAAACATGCCACATTTGATTGAAACACATTATGATCTATAGGAGTATAAACCATCCTAAACGATGACCCTATTATGCATTCTATGGTAATGAAATGCCTTTATTTACAATATCTCAATAATCTAGCCCATAGCTTGGGATATCCTACCGCTTCATATGGATGTATAACTTCACATTGATATAAAGTAACTTCAAATGTACATAATTGTATCTTCACATATATAAGAATATATATACTGCACTTTTGGTTAAGGTCAAAGTATTATCATTAACTTCCAACATCAAAACAATTCTTATTAACAATGGTCAGCCAAACCTCATTAACAAAGGTCAACCAAATCTTATCAAATTAAAGATACACAAGACTCATATATCAAATTATATTTGCACATCAACTACTTTGCTTTAGTAACTGAAATACTCATCTTTACTCCTTTGGGAAACTTTGAAGTTTGAACCTTTGAATGACATTGCCCCTCGTCCATTCCAGTTCCATGCATCCAAAGTGACACAAAATAATCGATTAGTAAACTTAACAACCTTCACACTTTATTTATTGCATGTTGAGCTCCTTAGGCCCAAGTGTTGTAACCTGGCTCTGATACCATATGTCACGGACCCAAAATTTCATAAAATTTAAAAACTTTTCTAAGTGCCTAAAATGCCACTTAAATATATGCGGAACCATAAAATGTGGGTTTACTTTCTTTAAATACTGCTTTACAAAATAATTAAAACTTTGCAACACTTATTACTGTTTACAAATGTCGTTATACTAATCAAGGAAAAGATATACGTTTTAATTTCAACTAAATAAATTCTAAACTTGATAAGTCAACCAATTCTTAAATCTTGCGGGAAACACAAAAACTTCATTATGTCTTAATATGCATCCTTAGATAACATGTATATCTTTTAGTGGACAATTTAGAATTGAGCAATTATTTCCCATAGTCCTGATATAAATAGAAACTAACACATTCATCATTGTTTACATACAAAGATTTCTAACTTGATTTTACTTATCAAGTGGGTTTCTACTGACTCATATGAGACACATTCAAGGAATGCATTATTACATATAAATAATCAACATATGAGCACATAACTCGCAAGGTACTCATAAAAACATTTTATTTCAACACAAGTACACATATATGCAAAATCAAGTCATACATAGGAGACCAAAAGTAACGTGGTTCACCCGTACACGGGCTAGTCCACAAAAGTGTGTGCATTTTTTTTTTATTATAATTATCAAAACAAGTGAAGTATTACAAAATGGCAAACTGAGTTGCTTGCAAAATTCTATCATTCTTGATGCTTCTCT
This sequence comes from Larix kaempferi, assembly GCA_027924585.1. Classification (NCBI taxonomy): domain Eukaryota; kingdom Viridiplantae; phylum Streptophyta; class Pinopsida; order Pinales; family Pinaceae; genus Larix; species Larix kaempferi. The sequence goes on along the minus strand of BSBM01000003.1, from coordinate 7,777,129 downwards.
TCTAGAGAGCATTTTTTTCTGCAAGATATTTGAAACTAAACTATGGGTCTAAAATCTAATACATTTAAAGTCAATATTTTGTAGTCAAACTTTTCACCAACTCTTCTCCCTTAGTAAGATCTAGACCAAGACACTTTTTAACAAAAATGTATTACCTTTATATATTTTCCAGGATAAAGTTCCAACATGTATGGTCTTCAAAATATGTAAGTTTAGCCTAAGATACCTTTACTATAGAAAACCTCTTTATCTTAGATAAAGTTCATACTATGTAAATTAAATAAACATATAAACTCCTTTTTCTAAATAAATAAGGCAATTATAGTTAATGTAAACTTTAAACACCTTTTTGCATAATTACACCCTTGTACAAGACCCTATTAATATGTGTGAATTTAATTATAACTATGGATATATAATGACGACAGGGGTATAGCTTATTTCAACTATATGAACTATAAAGCAGAGATAACCTTACTTAGGTTTATCTACATATTCAAAATCTCATAGAAGTGCTTCTGCTGATTCTTACAGCGTGAATATTTTCACACAAGATAACCGAAATCGTATGCCATGATTTTTAAACTATATCCAAACTACTCTAATTATCCAGTGGGGAGACTACCAATATTATCATGCAACAATTAAATAGGTCAAATCTAGCGCCGAGTAGTGTAGGTGATGCAAATATTACCAAGAGTGTAATAGGATTAAAAAACAACAGAGTATTACAAAATCTATCCAAACTTATAAGCAGATCGCATTATCACTTTGTGTATAGGTATGTTTCATTCTTATTTCACGGAGTAATAACATATTCTATCAATACTACATTTCCGGGCTGCATTCTACAGAGAAGAGGATCCCCGTCAATAAGATAAGCAAGTCGCATTCTACCGAGTAGAAGCTCTATGTCAGAAGATATGCAATCGCATTCATAGAGTAAAGGATATCTAAAAAGAGTTATCCAATTTTCCTTTTTGCAGAGTAGAAAGTGTGTAATTTGCATTCTACAGTGTAAAACATTTCCTATCAAAATCACACTCATAGGTAAAAGAGAAAAAATCTCTATCAAGAAATGCACATCAAATTCTAGAGATTAATAACTTATATGCTATGTAAGAAAACACCCGTGTTATCGATCGAGTAAGTGCTTGCATGACATAAAAAAATGTCAGCGCTGGATTATACCGACGGCATTTCTACGGATTCAAAGTTGCTGCAACCTTGCAATACCAAAGATAGTTAACGTCGAGATGGCGATTTCAACCACTTGTTTCTAGTATTATTTCCTAAGTAAGAAAAACATACAATCGCCAGGAACACTACGCATTTTCATAATGACAACAGGATAGACAAAACTCAAGAACTGAGCCTTCGCTGTCCATCAACAGTCCATGGTTCACAATGGCAACAAGGTAGCTAACTGGTAGATAACTTAACCAAGCATCAAGCTACAGGAAAGATAAATATTCTATCTAACAACAAAAGAATGAGATTTAAGGATTGTTTTCAGGGATCGAGCTGATAAGGCAAGCCATCCCAATATGTATACAAGAAAATAATTAAACTACTTTCTAACTAAACCATTAATAGAGACGCAGGCTCTCTGGGAGGATTGTTAATTTGACTCCATACAAATCTACAGGAACTCTAGACAGGGTCGTTACCTCCGATAGCCATCGAGCGTTCTGGTATCAACTTCTGTGATGACTACGAGTTAACCTTGCCTACTCCAGCTCCACCCTTAAGCTACCGACGACTTTCCTTTTTGTCATGATTGCGTCCAGCCCTGTAGAAAACTTGTTTAGCAAATGAAAATACCAGCCCCCATGGCTAATACCTTATTTCCCTCTATCTTCCCTACCCAGGATTGCGTTAACAACACCAGGTAACTTGATTTTTTGCTGTAGATCTCTTCTCCTTCGCAAAGATCAAGACTCCATAACCCTCACTCTGGTGAATTACCTTCCACTATGCCGATAGCACTCAGAGTTTTGTCCATTGTACAGGCATCTCATCTCACCCCAACCAAATGCCACGCTCTCCCTTTGATCAAGCAGGAATTCATACTTGTAGATCGTTGTCTCGAGATGCTATCACTCCCCCACTACTCGCCGATCTGCGAAATAAAATGCCACCACTATCATGCCTTGAGATGCTATCACTCCCCCACTACTCGCCGATCTGCGAAATAAAATGCCACCACTATCATGCCTTGAGATGCTATCACTCCCCCACTACTCGCCGATCTGCGAAATAAAATGCCACCACTATCATGCCTCGAGATGCTATCACTCCCCCACTACTCGCCGATCGAGTTCATTTTTTTCAACCGATCGAGTTCATTTTAACAAATGACACTTAAAACTTTCAACCTCTTTCCAACGTGCCAACCGGGGAAAATAAAAGTTAAGGTTGAGTTCTAAAAGGAATCGTGGGAGGTTGTTGGAGTAATTGAGCTCCTCAACCGATTTATTTTTTATTAAGATAGCTCATAACATCCAAGGATATGGCCTCGCTTGAGGCCAACACGTTTCCATAATTCATAGGAGATTGTCTACTTTTGTATCTCTATAAGTATATCCTAAAACATATATATATATAATAGTTTATCATAACTATTTTGTTACTCCTTTATATGTGTATTCCTCACATATACATATTTATATGTATAACTATATATTTCATAAGTATTTGTATTTGTTAAAAAAATTTCTTCTATCATACTATTCTCTTAGTAGAGTATCTAGGGGTTCATCCCATTAGTATTGAGATGATGAGGATATCCATATTAAATAGTATTATTAATTTATGTTAACCTCTCCCATCAAAATTTAGTATGATAAGTCATGACATGGTTTAATCAACGCATGGTTCCTTAGTCATTTATCTTTTCCTATAGGTGGGTGTTGTTACTTAGCATTTAGTCGCCTTACCAATATTTTAACCTTCTAGGATTAAAATAACACTTGTAAACATGATACTAGCTCGAGGTCCACTGGTGGGGCCTTGGCCTTGAGCTCCTCACCATGGCCAATTACAAAATTCATAATTACTTTTAAATATAATAACAATAGGCATCGAAATTGAGGGATGTTACAACCATCCCTCTGAATGACAAGCTCTTGATGTTTCTATTTCTATTTCTCAGGATGCAAAGCCTTTAGATCCTGAACAGGGCAATGATGGGTGGGAGTCCATCATCACTGATCTAGTGGAGCTAGTTGCTGAAAATTGCTAGAACCTCCCTCAAGAGAGAAGAGTTGAATTGTCCAAGGTGTGAGAGAGGAATAATCCTATCGAGATGCCTTGGGACAAGTCAACAAACCTCAAATGAACAATCAAGCAAGAAGCAAGATATACACATGGAGATGTTGAAGATGACGGGAACAAGAAATGCAAGAGCATGGAGAAGGAGTAGAAGAGTTAGATCAAGATTTGGCACTAATTTGAAAGCATTCCTACAATATATGAATAGGGGAGAAGAAGACTTAAAGAGTATTTACAAATAGGAGGAGAAGGGAATGACCTCAAGGTGTAGGTGAATGTTGTCCTAGATATCAAGAAAAAAAATTCTTTTCGGAGGAAGCATGCCATGGGTTTTGACTATGAATCAAAGCTTCAAAGGCCCATGGTGTAGGTATTTTCCTTAAACAACATGCTCTGTTTTTGTGGACCATGACACACAAATATAATATGACCTAGTAAAGTTGTGATTCACTCGGTAGTAATAAATTGGGAAGGGTTAATGAGGGTTTGACCTATTAGATCCTTGATTAATCATTCCCAAATGGACTTGGGTCATTGAGGAATTGAAATGAAGCATCCTAACCAACTATTGGCTAGATCGTGTGTTTGGATTCCAAGACATATCCCAAATAGTGGGTGAGTGCCTCAATCGAGAGCTCGAAAGAGTATCAATAGAGTTAAGTTGATGACCAAAGTTTAAAGTTAGTAGGAGAGGTCATAGGGGAACCTTGTCTTTGATTTATTTCCCCGCGCACAGATTTGAGAAATTAAAACACAACAAACTGTAATTGCGGTGAAGGCTGAGAATCACTTCTCACAACTTGCTCGGACCTCTCGCTTACCAATGGAACCAACTTCTCTTTGACCAACCTCAATGAAGATGCAAATTGTGAACATGCAGATTCATTGGAAAGAGTGTCAAAATGTTTCCAACAAAATTTGACCAAAGCCTAATACTTTGGATTGAGAACCTAGCAAGGATTATATTTAAAAGAGGCCCTTGGCTTATCTTCACCTAGACCCAACTCTAAGTAAATGGGGAAATTATTCTATCACCTTGAAGATTCCACCCATGACTAATAACTAGAGAGGTTCTCCAGGAATTCATGGTGGATCAAGAATCGATCCGAACACTTTGCTACAAAGCGTTTTATTAGGAAATGTGTAAAGCTAGGGTTTAACTCAGTGAAGAACGTTGTAAGAAATCAAATACAGTATCAAATTTTCAAATTGACATATCAGGAAACAATGGATATTGTGTATGACTCTAAAATGATAAAATACAAGTCTAGGATCCGATAACACAAACTTTTGTTGATCTATTCATATTTTATGCTCCCATGACCACTTTCACGTATATCGTTAAAGGGATTTGGGATACAATTTTCAAAGCATCATAAAATCTAAATCTAGCATTGGTTTGATGAAGTGTTGGCTCCATTTGACTCAAGACATTAGAATACCTATAGGGGCATCCTTCTCCCACTTTTCCCAAAACCAAAATTTGGTTTTTTAGGAGATTTTTGGAGCCATATATATTTTTCTAAGTGAGGAACATTGAAAGAAGTTGGATGTGAGGGTCAATTTCAAAGTTTTCATTGCAACAAGAGTAGTGAGGTGCTCTATAGCCCAACAAAGGGGAGATGTTGTAACGTTTTTTATGTAATGTGACTAATGAAAAATTTAATTGACTAGTAAAATAATAAAATTAAAACCAATATAGATATTATAATATCCGTTACATGACCCATAAAAAAAATTAAAAATACACATTAACTCATAAAATAATTATAAAATTAAAACCAATATAAATACACCTTAAACTCCATATTTATATTTATAGTGATCCACTCCATTACAAAGCATGCTATTCTTTGAATGATGATGACATGTAATTTTGTTGCTCTAGTCATATTTTAGGCCATTTGGACCATTTCACATGTCACTAAAAGTAATGGGTTGTTAGTTGCATGCTTCTTAGCACTTTTGGCTGAAAACAAAAACCTTTGTTATTGTGTCCTTTAGAGCTTAATTTCTCCATGGCATCACTTGACCAAATCCCAATCCTTGTTTTGCCGCCATGTGGTTTTAGACAAAGTGAGAAACCTCCATCACTACCAGAAAAAAGGGGTTGAAGGTGATGGAGAGTCCATGGAAATTGTAGAGGTGCTCAACGAACTTGGTGATGAGGATGAGATGGCCCATTCCTGCGCAAGGAAATATGGCCACATGAGTCTTTGGGATCCTTTCCATGGTGGTCTTCCTCTACAAGCCAGAACATGTGCGGTGCCATTATATAGAATGAAAGGGGTGTCGGTTCTATTAAAATTTGTAAATCGGTTCTCTTTTAAAATCAGTAATAGGAAGGTGTGCCACACTAACTCTGAAATCTGAAATTTGTAAATGTTCTCTTTTAAAATAAGGGGTAGGAAGGTTTGCTAGCACTGAAATTATTAAGATTTAGAGGGAATTTAGAAATGTTCTGTAACACAGTAAATGATATTTTCTTTTAATTTTACTCTGATTTCAATGCAAGATTTGATTGATTTTAGGCTTTGAAGAATATTGACCTTAGGTTTGAATAACAATATACAGTCTTTACTAGAATTATTTGTAGTTTTACCATGAGCTATTTTTATTATTAATTTATTTTTAGTAGGGCACTAATAAAATGAATTCCAACAAATTATAGTGGTTCTACAAGGCATCATTTTCTCCAGGGAATCCCTCAATCAAATCCCATTCTTAGTTCTGTTGCCATGGGGTTAGACGAAGTGAAAAACCTATTAAATTTTAAGCATTAATTCAAGATAATCTAGGATATTTACTAAGAGAACAACATGTACAGTATATCAATGCATATCAATCATAGCAAGCATGTCAAACATCACAAGAAACAAAAGCATGAGAGACAATAAACACATAGAGTTTCCATGGGGAAAACCCTAAGGTGAAAAACCCCACAACTTCCTCAGAGATAGATAATGCAATAGCACAACCAAAGTACGTAGAGATAGACTCCCCTTAGCAGCTGATCCTCCTGCTCACATGTGCACCACTTTTCAAGTGATGGAAGTGTGAGTTCTAAAGTGATCCAAATAGAGATCGGGAGATCTCTATTTATACTTGTGCTGACTGCCCAATAATCTTATGGGGCCGACTTGTCTAGCTTCGCACAATAACCTCTTATTACATTAATCTAGGCCGACCCCTTACAAGGTGATCTAATAACCCATCGGCAAGTTAACACACTTGCGACACTTGTCAATACAAATGATGACACTTCCGTATAGAGGAATAATACATCTCTATAGGAGCACAATAAATATATAAGTGAAATACATTCTGAAGTTACATATACATCAACACTCCCTCTTAACTAGGAAGGTATTTCTCGACACAGATATGATAGCACAAGTCTTCTTCTCTGGATCATCATCATCGATGCAACGCCCTCGAATCATCGTCATCGTCACTGCTGTTGCTATCTCAACCAATCTCTGAATCTACTCATCATAGAAAGTTCTACAAAGCCAGTCCTTTTTCATACTAGATGTAGGCCCGCCACATGTAGGTCTTTATCATCACTGCCCATACTATGGAATCCTCATGACCTATTATGTGCATCACAAAACCTTAAAAGAGTCTCTTGACTAGCAAGAACCCTAAAGAGCATCTGAGGCCTTTTTCATCTTGTCTATATCTCCAGGACTTATCACATGTGACTGTCATAAAACCTTAAAAAAGTGTCCCAGGAATGTTTACGTGCATAGAACGACTGGTAAGAACTCTAAAGAGCATCCTAGGAACATTTATGTGCCTAAGCAGGACCGGCACGATCTCCAGTTCTGATTACATGTGACCTCTGCTACAAACCCTTGAAAGAGCATCCCAAGACTTATTACAAGCACACAACCCAATCTATCAGATCTCCCAGGTCTTACATGTAGCATCCCACCACAAACCCTCGAAAGAGAATACCAGAACTTATTACAGGCACACAACCCAACCTATTGGATCTCCCAGGTCTTACATGTGGCCCACTATCACAAACCCTCGAAAGAGCATCCCAGGACTTATTACGGGCACAAAGCCCAACCTATCGGATCTCCCAGGTCTTACATGTGATACACAGTGTTAGTCCTTTTTCATACTAGATGTGACCTAGAACAAATCTAGGATTTCATTTGCACAACCTGTCCATGGCCATAGAGTATCAGCCTCATACTCACCATATATCATCCTGGTGTACACATGATCATGCTGATCATCATCACTGCATCATCCTGATGCAAGTCATCTGGAGCAACATCTTGAAGCTCGTCATCCATGATCATTGATCATACAATGCATCTACCTGATGCATACCAAGTATCTACCTTATACATATCACCATACATGATCCACCTGATCATATCCAACATCCAACATGATGCATACATACATAAATGATCAAACTGATCATATCCAGCATCCAACATGATGCATACATACATAAATGATCCAACTGATCATATCCAACATCCAACATGATGCATATACATATAAGTGATCCAATTTATCATATCCAGTATCATCCTGATGCATATACAGAGCAGTAACTAAAGCATCGTCCTGATGCTCATCATCCAACGCTTACATCCACGCCCATGTAAAGGATCCTCCTTCCAACATGCTTGGAATGGATTCAGCAAATGTGTCCATCACTTCTTCCTCGAAGTGTCATCAATCTGAAGAACTCCAAGCCTCTCTCTGAAGTACTCAAAGTTCACTCTGGCTAGTGGCTTCGTCAGTACATCTGCAATCTACTCATCCGTCACAACATACAGGAGCTTCACTGCTCCTCTCTGTACCATATCCCTGATATAGTGGTATTTGATCTCTATGTGTTTCGACCTATCGTTGAACACCGAGTTCTCATACAACTTCACACAACTCTGGTTGTCACAAAAAATATGAGTAGCCTCCATCAGGAGATCAAATAACTTTGATAGTATCTTCCGCATCCATACTACCTCACAACTAGCCGCACAGGATGCAACATACTTTGCCTCGGCTATACTGAGTGCTACGCAGGACTGCTTCCTGCTAAACCAATAGATCACACCTGATCCCATACTGAAGCAGCACCCAGAAGTGCTCTTCCTATCTGCAGCACTGCCTGCCCAATCTAAATCAACATAACCCTGTAGGTTGAACTTTTGATTCACATCATACTTGAGCCCATAATCAACTGTACCCTTCAGGTACCTCAAAATATGTTTTACAACAACTAGGTGAACACCTCTGGGATCCATCAGGAACTGGATCAATGTGTTCACTGCAAAGACAATATCTAGTCTAGTGTTTGTCAGGTACATCAAGGACCCAATCATCTGATGATACATAGTGACATCAAACGGATCAGATGAAACATCACATAGAAGCTTCAGGTTCGATGCCATAGGTGTGTCCATGGCCTTGCAGTCCATCATCCCGAACCTCTTCAGGATCTCTACTGAATACTTCCCTTGTCCAACGAAGATACCATCTACACTCTGCCACACCTCCATGATTAGAAAATAGTGCATCATCCCCAAGTCCTTCATCTTGAACTCGGCTGCAAGCTTCCTCTTGGTATCGACAATCAAACTATCATTACCTATTACAAACAAATCATCCACATATAGAAGTAGTATCACTGGATTTCCTTCCTCAACCTTGTAATAAAGGTTGGAATCTGCTTTACTCTTGGTAAAGCCCAAACTGGATAGGAAACCATCCATCCTACCATACCAAGTCCCGAGAGCTTGCTTCAAGCCGTACAAGGATTTCTTCAGTCTGCACACATATGACTCCCTGTCATGTGTCTCAAAACCAAGTGGTTGCTCCACATACACTTCCTATTCAACTACACCATTCAAGAAAGCATTCTTGACATCCATCTGGTGTATCTTCCATTTCATCACTGTAGCCAGAGAAAGTGCTAATCTGATGGAAGTGTACCTGGTTATAGGTGTAGAAGTCTCTTCATACTCAATCCCTTTTTCTGGGAGAATCCATGAGCTACAAACCTCATTTTGTATTTCTCCATGCTACCATCTGCAGCATGCTTGATCTTATAGATCCACTTGGAAGTCACGGAAGACTTCCCTTCTGGTTCACATCTGAACCATCATTCTTCATGATCGACAAATCATGGCATTCTTCCATTACTTCATCCTAGATCCTGGGAACTTCAATAGATATCTTTGTTGTTGGAACAAATGTTGTAGTCCTTCTTTTGTAGGTGATGGTATCTGATCTTTCCTACAAAACAAGTTAAATTGCATGATTAGAAACATCTCATAGTTTTCAGAACAAGTTCTTACTCATAAAGAAATATTTCATACAATCATGCAATTAATTTATCCAATGCTTCAATACAACATTTATCCATATCCCGTGACTTTCTAGATGCCTTCCAATCTCTACCAGAACATTGTTAAGAGTGTGCACAACTCCCAACATGTCAGCAAAGAGATTTCATTCTAGATAAGCAGCAATCGAATGTTGTACACTTCCATAGGCCACTTACCCATTAGATGCATATTAGTAGTATACTGTTCATTTATTCTAATATGCATAATACATACCCTAACTCTAGGAACATAAGAATATACATCATTGAACAACATTATTTAAACAAACAAATACGCAAGAAATGAAAATTTCAAATACTTATCTTTGTTTGGTTGTTGGGTGGACTCCCTATGAATCTTTGCAACTCCACTTTGATGTGGATTGTGAGAAGTGTTTGACTCCCTCTGAATATATGCATTCTTGTAGAAACTACTGGAGTGTGCTCCCTGAATCACTGCATAACTTCTTGAAGTCACCTGAAGTGAATTCTCCACCATTGTCGGATCCACTTAGAGAATTGGATGACATCAGACTGCATACATCCGAGTGGATGATTTCCAATATTACTTTAGCTTTGCTTTCACTACTTGGAAATGCTTTCTTTATGTTCTTTCCTTTTGCAAATCTTTTGCAAACACCTTTATGCTTTGTCTTTATTTCAGGAAGACCCTCTATAGCCTTGCTTGCAATTGGAAGTGCCCTATAGTGTATATGAGCAAGTATTCTATGCCAAAGTTCACTTGGCTCTATAGAATCATGCACCATGGCATGTTCAGGTTGTCCCTTCAATTTATACAATCCTCCCTCTTGCTCTCCAATCACCACTACATCATCTATGGTTTTTCCCTTTGGCCACATTAGGACTTGGCCATCCACAAATGCAATTCTCATACCTTTTGGATCCAATGAAGATATGGAGAGTAGGTTCTTCTTGAGCCCAGGTACATAAAGAACTTCTTTCATCTTCAAATACTTTCCAGAATCTAGGTTGTAGGAGGATTCCCCACTTCCTTTGATAGGGTATTGATAATCATCCCCAAGTTTCACCTTATGGGGTGATTCATGTTCAGATAAATTTACAAAAGATTCTTTAAACCCATTCATGTGTTTGGAAGCCCCAATGTTAATAATCCAATCATTACAACCATGAGAGATAGTACCCGTGAGAGAAGAGATTAGAACATACTCTTCTTCGCTTGATGAGTCATCATCATCACTTTCAAATCTAGCCTTCTTCTTGGGAGGTTAATCATCCTCAGCGGCATGAGCATGATATTTTCTTTTGCTGCCCTTCTTCTTTTTGTTGGAGTTGTTATTTTTGTCCTTCTTGTTCCTGGGACAATCTGAGGCAAAGTGCCATTTCTCATTACATGTGAAACATCTTAGATGTTTCCTATTTTTAGAGTGGTGAGAAGGTCTCTTAGAACGAGAATGCCCCCCCTTGAACTTGCTTCCCTTCTTGGTGTGAGCAGTGAGAGCTTGATCTTCATTTTCCATCTTTTCTTCTTGAGCCACGAGCCTAGCTTCTTCTTGAGAGCATTCCTCCCATAGTCTACTGAAAGAGATCAATTTCTTTCTTGCACAGATTCCTTGAATAAAAGAGTCCCATGACCTAGGTAGGCCATTCAGAGTGGTCATAACAATTTCACCATTGTCTACTACTTCATCCATAACTTCAAGTTGTTCCTTGATCTGAGAGACCTTGGAGAAGTAAGATTGAATGGTCTCCCCATTCAATATCTTGACCCCTTTCAATTGATTCCACAAAGTCATATTCCGATTTATGTTATTCCCTTCAAATAGCTTGGTCAAAGAGTCAAACATCTCCTTGGGTGTCTTCAGAGATGACACATGTGGTATGAGATGGTCTTTGATAGAATCAGCAATGATTCTTTTTTCCTTGACCAAGTTCTTCTTATGCAATATCTTAGCCTCTTCATCCTCTTGGATAGGGATCTCTTCTTTTATATATGAGTCCAACTCATTCTCTTCCAGGATTAACCCAATCCTATACTTCCAGGCTCGGAAGTTATCATCCCCTTCAAGCTTAGTGTGGTGAGACATCTTTAAAAAGTACTTAAAATGGAGATAGAAAATATTTAGGTCTTACCACTTTATTTGTTGAAAACTGGACCTGGTCCCGGATTAGGGTTTGTCAGAGAAACCCTAAAAATTCAAAATGTGAATTTCAACTTTCTGAAAAGATAGAAAGATGCGCCTTGATGAGCTAATCAGCCTGGTGTATTCAGAATTTGAGATCTGCAAAGTTTCACCCTTCAGAAATGCCTTTTAGTCTTCCCAGATTCACTAGGGAGGACCCTGAATTAGGGTTTGAGTTTCCTGGAGATTTACCCAACCGAAAATCTCGATCCAAAGCTCTAAACTTTGACTTGTCCAAGGATCTTCCAGTTATGTCTTCCGATTTCAGAAATTCCTATTTTTTAGGAAACCCTAATGTTTAGGGCCAAAACTGAAAGTGCTTGGAATTGAATTCTGATTGGACAGATAGATTCTCCTTGATGAGTAGAGTCAATCTACCTTACTGCTTTTCCAAAATCTGTGGAGAGACACCCAATAAACAAGAAACCCTGGTTTTCGTTACTGCACAATGTCTTCTTCTCAGGTTAGCTCTAATACCATGTTAAATTTTGAGCATTAATTCAAGATACTCTAGGATTTTTACTAATAGAACAACATGTATAGTATATCAATGCATATCAATCATAACAAGCATGTCAATCATCATAAGAAACAAAAGCATGAGAGACAATAGACACACAGAGTTTCCCTGGGGAAAACCCTAAGGTGAAAAACCCCACAACTTCCTCAGAGATAGATAGTGCAATAACACAACCAAAGTACACAGAGATAGACTCCTCTTAGCAGTTGATCCTCCTCCTCACATGTGCACCATTTTCCGAGTGATGGAAGTGTGAGTTCTGAAGTGATCCAGATAGAGATCGAGAGACCTCTATTTATACTTGTCCTGACTTCCCAATAATGTTATGGGGTTGACTTGTTTAGCTTAGCACAATAACCTTTTATTACATTAATGCAGGCCGACCCCTTACAAGGTGATCTAATAACCCATCGACAAGTTAACACACTTGCAACACTTGTCAATACAAATGACGACACTTTTGTATAGAGGAATAATACATCTCTATAGGAGTACAATAAATATATAAGTGAAATACATTCCAAAGTTACATATACATCAAAAAAACCTCCATGTCTAGATGATCTCTTTCACATATCTGAAGTTCTAGGAGAAGCTGAAGAAGAAAGACAAGTTTGGGGGGTTCAAGTCCCCGAGGAGTTAAAAAAATGGTTAGCAAATTCCAACACCATTCAACGCCGAACGATGCCCCTCATTATGGCCTGACTGGATGTTGTGGTCATGGCTCAGACAGGGTCTATTAAAACAACAACTTTTCTTGTCCCCATCCTCGAGAAATTAAGGGAGCATTTTGCAAGTGGTGGGGTTAGTGCTCTGATTTTCTCACTGACTAGGGAGATCATGCTTCAGACGTTTAAGTTTCTAAGGATCTTGGTATCTACACAGGGCAGTGATGAATTATGGATATGCATTTTAATGTTTTTAGTATGAATTGTGTGAATTCTAGGGCTTTCTTTTGGTGACATTTGTGTTTTTCCTTCGAGTTAAAGCTTCTTAACTTTGGTATTTTTGTTCTCTACAGATCTTCATATTACTTTGTTTGTTGGTGGTGACAACAGGGAGACTCAGGTTGAGGAACTAGCAAAAAGTCCATATATTATTGCGAATCCTGGTTGTCTCATGCATCATCTTGCTGAGGTAGACGAAATGTCTCTTAGAACTGTGGAGTATGTTGTTTTTTATGAGGCATACCATTTATTTGATATGGGTTTTGAAGACCAACTATGAAAAATACTTTCCCAGTTGAGTGAGAACCATCATACTCTTTATTTTAGTCTAACTCTACCTCATTTCTTTGCTAAATTTGGCATATCAGGGATTTGGGATCCTCTAATTGTATGATATATAGATGCTCTCAAGAGGAAAAATCGAGAGACTTAGTGGCAAGTTGAGTAGCTCACATTAATGAGGCTTAGATTGGACCAATTCACCCATCAATGACATGAGGCCAAGTGTAACTCATATATTGGGCCATAATTAGGTTCAATGAACATATATGGACCATGAGAAAGTTTAGGCTAGTCAAAATAGTGTGAAAGATACCATTATGACCATGCATGGGGTGATTAGTTGGCTAAGTAGAGGCCATTAATGCACAAGTTGACCAAATAATTAAGAGGGTGCACTCCATCTCCTTAAAACAGAGAAATGCAATAAATCCCACATAAATTCAAGGTAGTGGGGTGAATTGAATCCTAAAATAGTGGAAATGAGTGGATAAGTGGACAAACAAGGCTTCATGGATATATCACTACTCTAAGGTGGTCAAATGTGGACAAACTATGGTCCAAGACACTAGACTGGGCACTAGAAGGCCAAATAACACAATGTATAACAACATGAAGGTACATGACATGTATATGATGGGAATATTGCTCTAACAGTATGCAATGGTCATTTAAGGAAGAATTCAGACTCACTTGCAAACAAAAGTGCATGTTTTTTAGAGTTTGAGATGAGGAAATATGTGGGTTTTTATTTTTTGTATTAATAGTGCATGTCTTTTTCTAAGCATGTGCATCTTAATAACATGCATGCTCTTTAGAATGTGTTTGCACCTTATAATATGCACATATTCTAAGCATGCACATCTTAATAACATTGAATGCTCTTTAGAATGCGTTTGCACCTTATAATATCTACATATTCGTTCCACAATGAATTGCATAGATATAGTTGGCTAAGTTCAATTCTCTCAACATTAATCTATATCCTCTAGCAACAAAAAAATATCATCACAAATGGTTCTATGGGAAATCCCAAGCCTTTGATTACAAACACTAGCATAAAAATGACAATTTTGAAGCAAAAAAATAAAAATAAAACAATGATATAAACAACTAATTTGGGGGAGGTCAGTGCTAGTTTTATATTTGTAGTCATTTATAACATGAATAAAATTTAGTTGTATTTAGGTTAGTTGTTTATTGGTTGACATGAGTCATTAATTGGTTGTATATTTTGTAGTTTAATTAGTCGTTAATTACAATTAACATGTAGTATATTCAGTGATTAATTTTCATCAATTAGTAGTATTTGGTCATTAATTATTGTCAATTAGCATATTTTCTAATTTAATGAGTCATTAAATATCATGTGTCATGTTTGCATCCATTTTGTACTTTATCTTTATGTTGTAATTCTTAACTATGTTTCTAAGTATTTAAGAAAGTTATTGTTTTTACTCTTGAAATTTCATGATATGGTTGTAATGTTTTATTCCATTAAAATATGAAAACATGCTTAATGGAAAATAGGGTCACGAAATAGCCTTATTTCTTTTTAAGGAACCTTTCTCCTATGCTAAACTCTAACTTTCCACTAAGTACAAGAATTTTATACTTCCTATACTTGTTACCGGATATGTTATTGGAATTCATGCCATGCTTCTATTGTGCTGCCATGATCCATCTAAAGGTTCCATCAATTCACCTTTTCACACACATGATTTCTTTTTCAAAGTCTGGATTATTGTTCAACATAAAAACATCAATGGACCACAAGCATAGCTTATATGCTTCACGTGGCCTCCAAGAAACAACAACTCATTTCATGTGGCAGGGGCTTGAGAACTCTGTTAACAATCATGCACTTCCTCAACTAGTCTCCTTTGATCCTTCCAAGCTCATTAGTCACTCCTCTTAGAAAAATCATACTCTTTAAAAACTTCGAGAAAAAAAAAATAATATAAGGTTACAATACTAATAATTCCAATGGAACATCCCAAATATCTTATTGACCAATAAGCTTCCATTTGATTGTGGCTTATTCTCATCACCGGGTCGTAAATATAGGTTTTGATTCCTCAATGTGCATTTGTAAAAACCCAAGACCTCTAGGACTTATATTCCATCGATGCCACTATAAGTTTGTAGCCCTCTTAAAACCACCATTCATCCTGGATTCTATAAACAAACTCTACCTTTTGTATACATATTCCCAAATATTTTGATAATCAATATCATTCAATGAGAGGAAAAATAGTACTTATAGGTTTCACCAATTAAAACATTGATAGAGAACAAGGAAACTTGAAACTCAGAGCAGTACAACTAAAACTTTAGATATGAATTACACGAGTGATTTGATCCTTGCTTGAATCTTGATAGTAGAGGTCTCAAGAAGGTCGTTTCATACTCAAGAACCTAGATTTCATCAAGTTGGTTGATCCCATGAACCCAATGGCTTGCTAACATTTACTTCAGCATTGATTTGGAAAAGAGTGCATCCAAAGATCACTCGGAAACAAAATATATAATCATTATTCTATTGAAATCATGTCTATATCTGATGGTACATAGGGAATGCACCCTCTCTTTATTCATTCATATTCTCCTTCAATAGATTTTCAACACAAAAAATGTAACTCTATTTCTTAGAGAGACCTAATGGAAAAAAAATGCAATGGGGAAACAATGAGCACTCCTTCATCATCGAACCACTACCACTACAAAGCTATGTTAGGTGACATAAATCTATTTGTGAATCTTCATATGGAAACAATGTCCAAATTATCTCATTTCTTAGTAAAGAGATGTACCCAATCTGGAATTTTTAATGAAGCACACTGATTGTCGCTCTCGCTACCAACTCAATATCCACTCATGATCAACACACAAACTATTTAAGCATGTTCCATAATGCCAATACAATTTTCATTCATAAATTCAACTCATATCCAATCTAACTATGCAGGAGTAAACTATAGAGCATAAGAGAAATAACAGGGCAATATACACAAGGAGATATAAACTCAAGATTTTCATTAATCAAGGTCTATACATGGAAATTCTTCAACATAGAATTTCTTTTACCCATCTAACCTCTACTCTATCATGATTCCATGTTCTTGGCCTCCCTCTTACCCCAATGTTCTACCCACAAGATTACAATTTTATGCATGGAATGTGCACTTTCAACTCATCTCAACAAACTCCTAAAATCTATAATTAATTGCTAAAAATAACAACATGCAATTCCACCATATCTATTTAATTTGTCACCTTTCAACCTACTAGATACTTAATTGCATTTACATGAGGATCATGTCCTCTTCCATAGGCTTTGTCCTTCGAGAGGCTTTATTAGAATTATCGTCTTATTTTGCGATGCTCCTCTATCAATGCTAGTGAGTATAGGCATTATGGTTGTAATATTTGAATATGGTTATGGGTTTTTACTCCATTAAGATATAAAAAAAACCTTGTATTGATTGGCATTATGATTGTGGTATCTGTTCTAAGTACATAGAATATAATTTCACTTATAACACATGTAGATTGATGGGCAGTGCTTAGATTTATCTTATTTCTTTAACCATATAACATGTAGGAAGAATGTTTCACATGTTAATGAAAAACTTAGATTTTTTAACAATTTTATTTTTGGATTTATAAACGTATTAAAAAATATAACAAATAAGTTAACCCCTAGCAACCAATTTTATTTATTAAATAAATAAATAATCACAAAAAAAAATATTTAGTTAGTAAATAAAATAGTTATAAAATTGAAATATATATTTAATAAATTATAAACTAAAAAAATGGGAGGAAGGAAGTCGGTATGGCTAGAGTGTCCTCGGTCATGATATACATGTGGTCTTGCAATACATGGCTATGGTAATGGCATGATGGGTCATGGACACTATTACCATGGACAGGCCTCTTGGGGGAATCCAAGGTCATGTTAGTGGAAACCAATTCATGTCATTGTTGACATGCGCATGGTTGTAACTCCAATATGCATGACACATCCAACCAACAACTGCAACCATGGTTGATCCCCTTGGGGTCATCCTTATCCGTGGAAACCCATTTACAAATAATAATAATAATAATAATAATAAAATATTTAATAATAAAAAACTATGTTTTGCCTAAGTTACATAAGTCCATTTGGACCTAGAAGTGTGTCTATATGTCAATAGACCACCTAAGATATGGAAAAGTAGGATGGATATTTTTTTTAAACTTAAAATTTTTGCACATGTAAATAAAAGAGGAAACCATCATAAAAAACCTAAGGAGGAAGTAAGAAAGTAAGGGTTAACCAAGTCCATAGATTGAAGCCATGAAACCCTTGAAACCATAGTAGAGAGTCTAGACCAGGAGGATTCAAGAATAAAAATGAATGGAATGAAGAGAATGAAGGGTTGTATGTTCCCCTATTTTTTTTAATTAAATAATATATTTAGGAGTCGAGTTGGATGGAGTCATGAATAGTTCAGTAACTTTAATTCCTAAATTTATAAGTTGTAAGTTATGATTAATAAGTTAGAAATACTACTAATTAGTTATATTTACATTATCACTATCTATTTGTATTTGTTTATCTCATACTATATTAGTAGTTTTTCTTTGTCATTTATAGCTATATCACTTAAACCTGATCAAATTTTGTAATATTTAGCATATAAAAAATGTCATGACTAACTGTTTTTGTCACATAGTCACAAATTTGTCATTTTGTACTAGTGAAATATCGCAACGATCTGTAGGATTTGCACAGTAAGATTTGGTCTCAATATCAATTGGTGATTTAAGGCATCATTCTTGGTCGTAAATGCTAGGAGGATTCACTTATGGGTTAAACCCTTTAGTTATATTAAAATCTAACACTTAAATCATGTATGTTGCAACCTAAAGTGACTCATCTAAAACCATGGAGAGGTTGTGTATGATGGTTTGAGGCATCCTTTTTGGCATTGATTTCCTTGAATATGTGTTTATTGTCTAAGGATTGTGTTTCATTCCTTAACCATATCAAGGTATTGATATCCTAAATCATAAACCAATAACAGGCCTATGTTTTCTCCCTCCTCCATAGAAAGGAAACCTCCTTAGTCCTTGATGGCTAAAATATTCCTTTTAGGGCCTCAAGTTTAGGTCTCCTCACGTTACCATGTCTAAGGACCCAAGGCCTCAAGACTCGTAAATAGTGCCATGGATACCTTTGAGAAGTCATGTGTGGTGCTTCGAGACATTATTAATGTCTATGGATGAATTCATGTTTTATTTAATTCGTAATCCATGGTCTTCTTTCCTCGAACATTTCCAAGGACCTAAGAGACATACATAATTCTCAAAACAACATAATGGCACCAACATACGTAATAATAGGCCAATGATACCCTCATAAGGCCATGTTTGGTTGGTAGATGCAACCTTCTTGGTCGTAGATTACTATATGACTCATTTAGGGCCTAGGGATCAATTATCCTCCATTGATCATGCCTAAGACCCCAAGACCCAAAAATAGTGCCATGGATACCCCCAAAAATCATGGATTGTACTTTGAGGTATTGTTCATGGATCTTGATGCCTAATGGTTTCTTTAGGGCATAATATTTAGTGTTCTTCTTTGAACCATTTACAAGATTTTGATATATGCATATTCCTTAAAACCACCTATTGGCACTGATTTTCCGAATCATAGACCAATGTTACCCTCAAGAGTCCATGTGTAGTCGGTTGAGGAAGACTTCTTGAGCTTGGGTGGATAGAAGATTCGTTTAAAGGGCCTAATTTTTATGTCTCC
This sequence comes from Larix kaempferi, assembly GCA_027924585.1. NCBI lineage: Eukaryota > Viridiplantae > Streptophyta > Pinopsida > Pinales > Pinaceae > Larix > Larix kaempferi. Next base: position 7,757,778 of record BSBM01000003.1, on the reverse strand, counting down.
TCTCTTAAACATCTCAATGGATCCAAGGCCACAAAATCCATACATAGTGCCAAGGATACCCTCAAGAAGTCAATTGTGATGCTTCAAGGCATTGTTGATGGATATAGATGCCTCAATTGTTTCTTTATGGCCAAATGCAAGGGATTCTTCCCTAGTTCATCTCCAATTCCTTGAAATACATACATACCACTCAAAATCACTTAATGGCACAAACATCCTCAATCATAGGCCAATGATACCCTCATGGGGGCATTTGTGTTTGAGGAAACCTTCTTGGCCCTAAATGGATAGAAGATTCCTTTAGGGTTTAAGGTTCATATTTTCTCCCCTAACCATGTCTAATCCCCAAGGCCCCAAGACCTATACATAGTGCCAATGATATCCCTAAGAAGTCATATTTAATGCTTTAATAATTTTTTCATGGCTCTAGATGCTTTAGTGGTTGCTTTAGAGACTAAAGAATCACCTTCTTCTTTGGAACATTTCCAACACCCCAAGGCACATGCATATTGTTCAAAACCACCTAATGGTATGAACATCCTCAATTTAGTCCAATGATACGTCAAGGAGGTCGTGTATAGTTGTACTTATTTTTAGTGATCCATATTTTTAAATGGCTAAATGGCTCAGGATGGTTTCAACTTTTAAGCCAGTAATACCCCGAGGAGGTTGTGTGTAGTTGTACTTTCCAATTAGAGGAAATTTGGATGAAAATGGGCCTCCTAAGGAAAATGATAAAATAATGCCATGTATAAAAAAATGTATACTATTTCATCCTTATCGAAGCTGCCCAAGGTTATTTCATTTTTATCAAAGTCATCTTAGTGATCCATTTTCATTTTTCATTTTTATCAAAGTTATCTTAGTGATCCATTTTCATTTTTCATTTTTATCAAAGCTATCTTAGTGATCCATATTTTTAAATGGCTAAATGGCTTAGGACGCGTTCAACTTGCAAGCCATTAATACCATGAGGAGGTTCTGTGTGGTTGTACTTTCCAATTAGAGGAAATTTGGATGAAAAATGGGCCTCCTAAGGAAAATTATAAAATAATGCCATGTAGAAAGTTTTTATACTCTTTCACTTTTATCGAAGATGCCAAAAGTTATTTCATTTCGATGATTTGGATCAGACGACCAGTTTTAGCCGAAATCCGACGTTCTTTTATTTTGCAAAATCAAAATTTAGTTGTGTTTTAATGAGTTTTTTTATGGTAGAAATGGATTCAGTTCCCTCAAAAACCCCCGGGGAACCCAACATTCATAAATTTGAGAGTTGTAGCTTGGATTTTGAAAAATTATGGTCGAATTTTTTCAAAAGCGTGCTCAGAAAATTAATCTATTCTTGCTCAAATCATATAATTTTTAGACTACACCTATATTTTATATTAAAATCAATTTATGAGGATGATGTAGTATTTTCACTGAAAATAAGGAAGGAAAATTAAATACACAGTGTCATCTTAAAAGTTATTGAACCTAACTTTTCATGGTATATAGTAATATTATAATATATGTATTATAGTATAAAATTATTATATATTAGTTATAATATCTTTTTGTACTAGGGGAATCGACAATTGGGGATTGGGCCTAGAGATCCAATCCAACTACCACTATACCCCTAGGTGCCCCACAACAACCCGCAATCATGGGGCACATGTAAGTCAAGGTGATTTGAACTTGAGATGTCCATTTACAACATGTCCTTCAAATCAAGCGAATCATCGATTGAGCTACACCCCTATGGGATATAATATTAATTACTATTACTATATTACTATTATATATTATATATATGTGGGTCATGTATTACCTAAAATTTGGACAAGTATATGTCATGTCCCCATTTAAATGGGTTTCAGATAAATAATTAAGTTGGCCTACCCAATTCCTAAGGGTTATGTGAAAGAATTATAATATTGTTATTTAACCCCAAGATCTATAGTTTCTCATGAAAATTCAATATCCTAACTTGATGATGGGAAAACAGGACAATAAATTATGGAATAAATGTTAAATGCTCCAAAATGAAGTGGCATTAGGTCCTAGTTGAACTTGGGGGTGCATAAGTGGACATGTGGGGTCCACATGAGATAATATTCCTCCTTTAAACATGGATCCATCCAAAAATTCAAGTTGGAGGGGAAGAGATAACATTCATGAAGGAAGAGGAAGAGTCATAGGGCTAAAAATAGGTAATGATAGATTCTATGACAACTATGACCAACAGTATGACACTTATGACAGATTTTATGACACCTATGACACTTATGACAGATTCTATGACATCTATGACAATGTAAGAGCTAAAAATAGACGGAGTGGGTGCATACGAGGATTTATACATCTCCAAATCATCCAAGAGATTCCCCAATTCTAATTCATGGAGGAGTTGGAGACAAAAGATGAGCCAAGTGTCATGTGGGGCCAATGAAGGGTCATAACTCCCACTAATTCGAATTTCATGAGTAATTAGGAGATAATTTGAGTTATAAGGAGGTAAATGAGTCAACTAAAGTTATCAAAAGGAGGCCAAGTTGAAATGGAGCATCTTTTGGTCATATTTTATTTGCATCTTTGCAATTTGGGAGAGCTTCAATCTTGTCCTTGCACGGTGGATTTTCATCCTTCCTTCCTTAGAACCAATTTCGAGGGTGAAATATCCCCATCCAAGTTGTTTTATGGAGAGGACATTCAGAACTATAAATAGAGATTCATGGATACTTTTTAATGTAGGTTCAAACCCCAAATAATTTCGAGTTCATCTTCTCTCATTCTTCTCTATGCCTATTCTACTATCTTTCTCTCAATGTCATGTAAATGTGCAAGGGCACACTTCTTGTTGCATATAGTTAGTGGAGGACTATTATTTCGACTTCATGAACATGTTAGTTTCTTCATATATCTATAATAATCATATTATGAGAGCCACAAATCGAAAAACCATGTATTTCAAGTGATATTTCCAATCAAGAAAGAGATTCAAGCCATTTTCCCCATATCATTTGCATAGTGATTTTGGAATGATGTTGTACATGTTTTATATCCAAGTTTGATGAGATATTTATACATTTTATGAGATTTATATGAATTTAATTTGATGGCCCAAATTATTTGTGTATACCCCTAAAGTGTCACTATGGTTTATGACTAAATTCGAGCCTCCTTGTCCACCATTTTCACCACAAATTCTAGACTCTGGAAGATGTTCTTCATTGGGACACCTATTAGACCCTAAAACCAAATATAATTCTGCAGACATATTGTCCTTAATTTCTTCTAACAGGTCCAAGACTCAGACCAAGAATTAGTGAAGTTCGTACAGTTTTTGGAAGAGCATTTAATGGAAGACCTAGGGGGGATTTCCACTTCTCAAATTAACTAGTCTTGTCTCGAAACTTCTTTCCTTGCAAATTGCAGACCATGGATGGTTATATCATTTGTTTGGGTGTATGATATGTGCATTAATGTGTTCTATATACTCCTAATTCCCTCTATATATAATTCAAAACTGTTTGAGATCATTTGGGACAGTTTGGGGTTTCACTAGTCCAAGATTCGAAAATTGGCCAAATTGTGTAAACTTTCAAATTAGAGATATTACAGTGGTATCTGAGCATGGTCCTTGCACCTATTCATTAATATCATACATTGAAGAATAAATTACAGCCATGTCTTACTATTATGATTACTCTTATGAGTACAATACTTATGAGCAGTATGAAGATGATTGTGAGCAATATGAAGAAGAATGTGAATGGTATGAGGAAGAGGTGCCATCATGCAACACTTCTTACAATTTCATAAGTAATGAAGGTTATTATTATGACCCTATGTATGATGAATATGTATGTGATGAACCACCAAAGGATAATTCTATGAATGAATTACAAATATTTGGAGCAACATGCAAAACCTTGCCCCAACAATATCAGGCATATCTTAATCTATATAAGGGAGATACACAAAAGGCCATTCCTTTTGAAGACTTTATTGATTGGGTGTTTGAAAATAGGCCCAAAAATGAAGATGTGGATTTATTGAATAAATTTCTATGTCACTCTTTCAAAATACCTTGGAGAGCAACTCATATATGTTTGAGTGAAAAGGAGGAGTGAAATCAGGAGACCCATGAGCCACCTAGTTCTGCAGGTGGTGAAGTAGAAGAATCATTACATGAAGAGGATCGAAATTCACTCCCAAGTGAATCTAAAAAATATGAAGAAACATCACATGAGAATGAAGAAGATTGAATTGAAAATATTGAAGATAATTCTGAGACACACTCTACTTTGGACATGAATCAAAGAGCATATACTGATGGATGCTTGAACTATGAAGGAGTACCTACTGATGGGTTCTCACACCTCTATGTTGGTGACATAGAGATCACTTTGAAAGTGTTTCTGCAAGACAAAGTTCCATTAAGCATGAAAATGAAGGCCTTGTAGCAGTTGAAGAAGAACTAAGATCAACTTCCCCATCACCACTTGAGCTTAATGAAGTTGGTCCAAGCAGAAAGTACAAAGAAGATGAGGTCCCTATACAAGTGCCTCTTTTTCTTGAAGAGTCATCAAATATGAATGAAAATAAGATCCAAAAGACCCTTAAAATACTCCATGACACTCAAGCATTGGTGTCAAATTCTTGTTGGAGAGTTTCCTCATTTAAGGATCCATCATTCCTTGAAGACATGGAGAAGATTCAAAGAGAAATGTGCAACACCGAAGGTAATGTCATGTCCTTTATTTTTTATAGAAACAATTTGGTTGAGCTTAATGAATGGTGACATGGAGAATACTTGAAGAATAATGAGGATATTCATAAGATCAAAATGCAAAATGAGCAACTTCTTGCTATGTTTCAAGATACATTTTCTTACTCCTGTTTTAGATTGTCAAATGGTAGATTGCTTGGAGGGTTCTCATGACATGATGGATCATGAGAAACATTGTAACTTGCATGTGCTTGATGTCTTTGAAGATGATATTGATGAGAGCCAAACACTTGTTGTGGTGAAAGAGGAACTTGAGTTTCCTCTTGGAAATGGTTACACACTTTTTAAAGAAGTGTATGATTCCACTACCTTGGAACCAACCTATGAGGAAATTTTTGCACTTTTGAGGGAGGTGCACGATCCTGCCCTTATGGATCCTTCACATGATGACACTTTTGCATTTTTTTATTATTTTGGTGAGTTGGTTCATTCTCCTACATCCTACACTTCCATATTTTGCAGCATTCATCCTAATAAAGTATGGGTGAAAGGTTTATTTTTGAAGGTGCCACATGAGGAGTATAAAAATCATATATCCCCTTTTGAGGATGACATGAATAGCGCACTTTATTATTTACATTTTCAACAACATACTTTGTTTCTTTATGATGGTACACATCTACATGGATGTTGGATGTATAACTGTTCTTGAGATTTTCTAGATAGACCCAGGTTCTACGTGGTTCGAGGAACCAACAAAACCCCTTCTTATCGTCCCTTTCGGAAACAATCTGTGAACAGACTGAGGTCTCACCCGAGGCGAAGATAATGGGGAGGCTGTAGAATCAGGATTCCACAACCGAGTGAAATGCACTTTGGAAAACTGGCAAGTAGTGTGCTACAGGACTCACGCTGCGAACTAGGGACTATGTGAAGAGAACCCACTTCACAGTTAAGGATTCTGCAATAGCACATCCAACAGACTACGCAGCTTGGGACGGTCTTCATTGATAGGACAGTGCAACTGATGACTGTGCTTCCTCTCGGGACTTAGCCAACTTCGATAGTATTTTGTTTAGTGTTTCTTATCCATTCAAAAATCGCCTTAGGTTATCTATCTTATAAACTTATGCAATATGAAAAAACACAATGTACTGCGCACTTCTGATGCTACGCTTCAAGAGAATCACACGACGCGAACTCCACTGTTTTAAGTGTTTACCAAATCGACTTGTGCATTCAACTGACTTAGAATTACATGTGCATCTAACATTCATTCAAATATGTTGATACTTAACATATTATTCCCACCATCATCCTTATGGAGAATACATATAAAAGCAAGAACACATGAACTCATAAACAAGATCTTAAGCATTCATCATAAGTAAATACACAGATTCAACAAACAATCAATCACATAACATAGAATTTAATGTGGTTCGCCCCCAGGATGGGAGCTACGTCCATAGGAATTATTGTTATATTATCTTTGGGAAGGGTGCAACATTTCTAGTCTGCATACTCAGCTACAGACCCTCTTCTCTCGCAATAGGTCTCTGTGCACGCAACTTGCAGAGCCTTTTACAATATTCTCTCAAACAGAGATCAATGTTCAACAACAAATATTAACAATTCACAATTAGAATATTAACCCGTTCCCTTACAAAATATGCCCTTTTATATATCGTTCCCGTAGGTCACATCTTTACAATGCATAGACTCAAAACCCTAAGGTTCCCCAAAACTGGTGCGGTTACCCCGCTAACTAGGATTGTTAGGATTTGATAGCGACTCATCGTCGTGTCCATCCTTCTACACGTGGTCACATTGCTTTCAAACCCTTTGCCGAGTGCATGCCGATAGGTATCTTTCACCCTGTCAATCCTTCTTTAATGGATTTATGCGATCGGTTCACGTAGTGTTTCCTTTGCTCGTGTGACCGGTCGCTTTCCTTCCACACCACTCCTTCCCCATGTGCTATAAACCATGGAGTATATTTTAACCAAAAATAGACCGTCGATGGTCTCACAGGAATTTGTATCGTTTTCCTTCCAAAAATATGCCTCGCTAGATTTTCGCGGATTAGGCTCTTCGCAGCAATATCTCTCCTCAGTGCTCGTACTCCGCAGCACTGTAACTTAGTGGCACTGGCTTTCTTACTCTGTCGATGCTGCACTACGCTGTATCATCACAACTCCCAAAACTATCTTCCAAAAAATGCCTTAACTTGGGCCAGGCCCAATAGGCCCCTAACACTTAGATGTGGCTCGTCCCTAAGCCACTTTCAACTTTTGGTTCCAAGAGTTGCTCTTCCTCTTGCAGAGATAAATTAGTAGCGAACTCTTGATACATTGCACTCAACTTTGAAACTGTCTCCTTTGTATCCTACTCAATTTGTCTGACGGTCTCTAACACATCCAATGTTATGTCATCTTGAGTTTTCTCTTGTACTAAGTCATGCACATCGCGGAGTTCCCTCAGCTTTTCTTCAATCTCTTGCAAGATTGCGTGGGATTCTTCTTGCAAGGGCTGCGATTGATCTCTGTCTTCAGCCTCCCTGTCTCTTAATACTTGAAGGTCTCTGACTTCTGGAAATATACAGAGTTTATCTTTTGGCAGCAGGGTCTTCACCTCCGCATCCAGGGCATCTAACGCTGCCTTCTTTTCCTTCAAAGTGGTTTGTACCTCTAGCATCTCAGGGTCCTCTTGCAGTGCAATGAATGTTCTTGTCGCTTTGTCCATCAAGTTTTGGAAATTAGCCAGTTTGCTTGATATGCTCTCTATGGCATCTTGAACTTCTACTGCTCTAAGTTGTTGCTGATCTAGTGGTGTCTTTGAAAGATTCTGTACTTCCAGAGTGGAAATATTTTCTTTATAATCCACCTCCATGTCATTCATTTCATCCTTAATATCACTGACTACCAAGCCGATCTTAAGATAATGTCTGCGAGCTCTGGCTGCTCGACACACTTTAGATTCGTTGCACAAACTGAAGTGACAATTTTCTCTATCCTTCTTCGTTGCTCGTGTGCGCTTTCAATATCCTTTGCCTTTTGTGCACTCTCTTCTTCCAACTTCTTGTAATTTTCTTGTAACTCATGATGGTGGCTAAGAATGACCCTATCTCGGTAATGAATTTCTTCCACAACCTGCAGGTGCAGATTGTGTAGTCCTTCAAGTGGCAACATCGCAATGTCAACGTCCACATGCTCTAATATCTATGCCCCCGGCGCTAATTCATCACGAGGTAAGATGATACTTAGCAGGTCCAGTCTGATGTTGTGCTATTTCAGTGCCATGGTCAGAGCCAAAGGTGTTTTCTTTGGCTGTGATATCCTGGCTGATTTGTCTTCTGACTCAGATCCGCAAGCTAAGTTGCGTTGGACTTGGTCAAACTTTATCACTATGCGTTGCAAAGCAGAAGATTCTGCTGCAGACATACTTTAATCTCCTCATCCTTATTGTCTTTGAGGTTTAGGATGTCTACTTAATGTGCAGTGATCGTTGATGCCATCATCTCATAATCTTCATCATGTAGCTTTGCGTCCAATTGGCCCTTTGAGGCTTTCTGCTTCTTTTTCTAGACTTTCTCTTAGGCTGAGCTTCCGGGATCCTTCCTTTTTCCTGATGGTGACTCTTTGACAATAGTTGTTGGAATTGGATTACTTTCTTTGGAGTCATTGTCGATGATCATAGATCCTTCGACCTTCCATTCATCTATCCATTCCTTCATAATGAGGTCGATATCTGCTTCATCCATGTGATAGTTCCCTTGGAACAATTCTGGGTTCTTTTTCCATGACTTTGTTGAAATGTAGATGGAATGCATGTCAGCATAAAAATTTAAGGTGCAAATACATTTAGATGTTACCTCTTTGGATATCCATGGTGTGTGAGCAACGACATCGCACAACTACTCGTATTATGTGTAGAAAACTTCATTCGACGTGTGCTGTCTTTCTGGCATCAAATTTTCCTAGAGATCTGCATATCTGGGTCCTCTATAGTCAGTGCTGGCAGTGGTGAGTCCAACATAGTGTCTTAGATCCTTCCATCCTACAAACGCAATCAATACCATCAACCAACTATAGTGAAAGTTGCTACCATGTATCTGTGTCGCGCACATCTTTGAGAAACTCATTCAGTAGATATTGACACCAGTTATACCTTCCCCCTTACACGGCCTTTGCCCCAAGGTGCACCGCACCGGCTGGTACTTCATTAGGTCTTGCCTTCCGCAATATTTTCCTGCTAGCAGTTTTGTTACAAACCGCGTAACATCATCGGTGATATCGTCTATGATGAATCCTCTTTTGCCTTTCAGGACGTCGTGTGCTTCATTCATTTGCACAAAAACCTCCTTATCCTTGTGTTTTCCTTGAAATAATTTCTTAAGATCCTCACCTCGCTTTCTCAGGAATGTGATCCGATGGATGAGGTCAATGTTGAGATAGATGTTCCTATCCATCGAAAGATATCCTTGGTGAGTGCACGATATGAGAGTGTGCACCACTGCATTCAATTCTGGGCTACGGTCGAAGTGCGGGAGCCTCAATAGGTTCAACACCCATAATTCCACTACTTCAGATAACCAACTCTGCGCGACTAGCACAAAATTTCCCTTCACATCCTTCTTCCATCACATATATTTATCTGGCTAAAATTGCTAATACTTTGGTTCGACTGGCTCCTTTTTCATTTGAAGTAAGTCGTAGTCCTCGAACTTACAGTCTCTGATCTTACCCAACAAATTTTCTTATGGTTTCACATGTTTGGACATTGGTGGAAGATGTATCTCATACTTCGCGTTTCTGGATAGCTTAATGGACGGTGCATCCTATGCATGTAGAGAGATATACTTAGGGGTCAAAGTTAATGGGATTTCTTTATCATTGAGCAAAACTTCTGGCAGCTTGGAGCTCATCATCTTCGGTTTTGTCTTCTCCACTGCTGCTTCCTTACCCTTGCTTTGCATAACTGTGGAATGTCATGGTGATCGACGTGAACTCTGTCCCTGCTCTGTAACAACCTTATTAACGAGGGTTCTCATCAACCCTTCAAGCCCAGTTTTCTTAAACACCCTCAGAGCCTGATCGACTGTGGACTCTTGCTCAAGTGTAGAATCTTCAGACATTCACTAGAATTTCTTTTGTAGACGCATGGGATAAATTAGCGCTCATTGTAAATAGATTCAAGCTATGGTTCGCAAAAAAAATTCAGAGTCTTGGTAATGCCTGCGAGTCCAAATACAACAGTATTTATAGGTACAGTTAGGCTTAGTCACAACCATCAACAGCTAGAGAAGCATTACATGGCATGTCCGTTGACCAAATCCGTCGAGTTCGGGTGTTTTCCTTCGTTAATTCCTTCAGAATGGTTATTTATACGTTAAATGCTCAAGCAACCGTTGACAAAATCACTGTATAATAGATAGTTTTCTGACCGACAATTTAACGGCTAGTTTCTTGGAGCATTGCATCGAACTACACGGCGGGTTGTCACTACTCCCAGCGCGGTTACTTCGCAATACCCGATTTCTTGGTTTTGAGCTTTGCCTTTTACCCTGTTCTGTTTGATCTTCGCGGTTACATTCTCAACTTTGCAACGACATGGTTCTTCTTATGTTTTTCTTTCTCTTTTTATTTTTCTCTTTTTTTTTCTTTTTTTTATCCATGCAGCTTCACTCTTCAACTAGTGCTGCGTGGTACATGTATCCTCTTCATCGAAATTCGCGTATCGGACCAAAATGTTTTACAAACTCTGCCCAATTTCTAGTGTCCAATTTCAACTGTACTTCACAATTAGAAATTTCCTTCTCTCTTGATCATTAAGGGTTCTGCAAAGTAGGACTATCCTTATAGGGTTTTAGTCTACTTCGATTCACCAAACTTGGTAAGTTATCTTTGGCTAATGTTAAATTTTGAGCATTACTTCACAATACTCTAGGGTCTTCACTGAGAGAATAACATATACAGTATATCAATGCATAACAATCACAATAAGCATGACAAGCATCACAAGAATCAAAAGCATGAGAGACAAGAGACACAGAGTTTCCATGTGGAAAACCCTAAGGTGAAAAACCCCATAACTTCCTCAGAGATAGAGAGAGCAATGGCTCAACCAAAGTACAACCAAAATACACTGAGATAGTCTCCTAGTAGCAGATGATCCTCCTCCTCACTAGTGCGCCACTTTCTGAGTGAGAGAGATATGACTTTCTGAATGATCCAAATAGAGATCTCCTAATCTCTATTTATACTTAACCTATTTGCCCAGTTACACTATGGGGCCGACTTGTCTATCTAGATACATCCACAATATAATATATATTTCAGGGCTGACCCCACACATGGTGGTCTAATAACCCATCGGCAAGTACACACACTTGTGACACTTGTCAATCCACATGACGACACTTCCTTATAGAGGAATAGCACATCTCTAATAAGGGTACAATAAATATATATGAAATACATTCCGAAGTTACATATACATCAACAATCCCTCTTAACTAGGAAGTTATTTCTCGACACAGATCTGCTAGACAAGTCTTATTCTCGGGATCATCATCATCGATGTATCATCATCATCATCATCACTGCTGCTGCTATCTCAACCAATCTCTGACTCTACTCGTCATAGGAGGTTCTGCAGAGCCAGTCCTTTTTCATACTGGATGTAGGCCCACCACCTGCAGGTCTTCGTCATCACTGGCCATACTGTGGAATCCTCAGGACTTATTACGTGCGTCACAAAACCTCGAAAGAGCATCCCAGGCTGTTACGAGCACATGGATCTACCTATATGATCTCCCAGGGCCATATTATATGTGACCTCACCACAAAACCTCGCAAGAGCATCCCAAGTTGTTACGAGCACACAGCTCTACCTATAGGATCTCCTAGGGACAAATTATATGTGATCACCACAAAACCTCGCAAGAGCATCCCAGGATGTTACGAGCACCCAACTCTACCTATAGGATCTCCCAGGGACAGATTATATGTGGTCATGGCAAAACCTCGCAAGAGCATCCCAGGACTTATTACGGGCACACAGCCAAACCTATCGGATCTCCCAGGGACATATTATATGCCATAGGAAAAAACCTCGAAAGAGGATCTGCCAGATATCCCAGGGCCAAATTATATGCCATAGGAAAAACCTCGAAAGACTATCTGCCGATCTCCCAGGGCCAAATTATATGCCATAGGCAAAACCTCAAAAGACTATCTGCAAATCTCCCAGGGCCAAATTATATGCTCATCTGCACAACCTAATCCATGGCCATCGAGTATCAGCTTGATACTCACTATACATCATCCTGATGTACACATGATCATCCTGATCATCATCACTGCAACATCTTCCTGCATGTCATCTGGAGCAACATCCTGAAGCTCGTCATCCATGATCATCTTGATCATACAATGCATCTACCTGATGCATACCAAGTATCTACCTGATACATATCATCATACATGATCCACTTGATCATACATTGTATCCACCTGATACAAATACAAATACATGATACATATCACCATACATGATCCACCTACTCATACAATGTATCCACCTGATACATATACAGATACATGGTCCAAGCATCCAACATGATGCATATAAAAAATACATACAAATGATCCAACTTATCATATCCAACATCCAACATGATGCGTACATACATATACATATAAATGATCTAACTGATCATATCCAAAATCCAACATGATTCATACATACATATAAAAATGATCCAACTGATCATACAAAGCAGAAACTAGAACATCATCCTGATGCTCATCATCCAGCGCTTACATCCACAGCCATGTGAAGGATCCTCCTTCCAACATGCTTGGAATGGATTCAGCAAATGTGTCCATCACTTCTTCTTCGAAGTGTCATCAATCTGAAGAAGGCCAAGCCTCTCCCTGAAGTACTTGAATTCACCCAAGCTAGTGGCTTCATTAGCACATCTGCAATCTGCTCATTCGTCGCAACGTACAGGAGCTTCACAGCCCCTCTATGCACCATATCCCTGATATAGTGATATTTGATCTATATGTGTTTCGACCTGTCATGAAACACTAGGTTCTCAGACAGCTTCACACAACTCTGGTTATCACAGAAGATACCAGTAGCATCGAATGGGAGATCAAATAACTCAGACAGTAGCTTTTGTAGCCATACTGCCTCACAACTAGATGAACAGGCTGCAACATACTCTGCCTCAACTGTACTTAGTGCTACGCAGGACTGCTTCCTGCTAAACCAAGAGATCACACCTGATCCCATACTAAAGCAGCACCCAGATGTGCTCTTCCTATCTCCAACACTGCCAGCCCAATCTGAATCAACATAACCCTGCTGGTTAAACTTTTGATTTGCTTCATATTTGAGCCCATAATCCACTGTACCCTTCAGGTACCTTAGAACATGCTTTACAGCAACCAGGTGGATCCGTCAGAGAACTAGCTCAATGTGTTCACAACAAAGAAAATATCCGGTCTTGTGTTCGTCAGGTACATCAAGGACCCAATCATCTGACGATACATAGAGACATCAACTGGCTCAGATGAAGCATCACATAGAAGCTTCAGATTCGATGCCATAGGTGTGGCCATGGCCTTGCAATCTATCATCCCGAATCTCTTCAGGATATCTACTGTGTACTTCCCTTGACCAAGAAAGATCCCACCTGCACTCTGCCACACCTCCATACCTAGGAAATAATGCATCATTCCCAAATCTTTCATATCGAACTCAGCAACAAGCTTCCTCTTAGTATCACACCAAGTTCTGGGAGCTTGCTACAAGCCATACAAGGCTTTCTTCAATCTGCACACATGTGACTCCCTATTAGGTCTTGGGACTGCATCCCAAACATCTTCTTCATGATCGACGGATCATGGCATTCCATTTCTTCATCCCAGATCCTGGTAACTTCAATATCTTAAATAGATATCTTTGTTGCTGGAACAAATGTTGTAGTCCTTATTTTGTAGGTGAAGATATACGGTCTTTCCTAGAAAACAAGTTAAATTGCATGATTAGAAACATCTCATAATTTTCAGAACAAATTCTTTACACATAAAGAAATATGTCATGCAATCATGCAATTATCTTAGCCAATGCTTCAATACAACATTTATCCATGTTCCACAACTTTCTATATGCCTTCCAGTCTCTACCAGAACATTGTTAAGAGTTTGTACTACTCCCAACATGTCAACAAAGAGGTTTCATTCTAGATAAGTAGCATTGGAATGTTGTACAGTTCCATAGGCCACTTACCCATCACATGCATATTAGTAGTATACTGTTCATTAATGCAATCATTCTAATATGCACAATACATCTCCTAAGTCTAGGAACATAAGCATAATATTATTTAAACAAAATAAGAAAGAAATGATAATTGAAATACTTATCTTTGTTTGTTTGTTTGGTGGACTCCCTTTGAGTCTTTGCTTCCTGGCAGGAGCTGCTGAAGTAGCTTCTTCTACACCTTTCTGTTGTGGAATGTAGGAAGATGGTCAACTCCCTCTGAAAATATGCATCCTTGTAGGAGCTGATGGAGTGTGCTCCCTCTTGATCTTTGCTTCATGGATTACCTGTCCTTGAACTTATATTCATCCTTGCTAACATCAATCTTCTTGAATCCTGGAAAGTATAATCTATAAGCTTTCGAACTTTCACTATAACCCACAAAGATACCATTCTTTCCTGAAGGATCTAGTTTAGTCCTCTTTTCCTTTGGGACATGAGTGTATACTAGACAACCAAATATTCTGAGATGGATGACTTCAGGTTTCTTACTAGCAAGGATCTCTTCTGGTATCTTGATGTCCAATATCTTCTGGGGTATTCTGTTCTGCACATATACAGCTGTTCTATCTGCTTCTGCCCATATATGCATAGGTAGATCCTGGTCATGTAGCATTGCCCTTGCTGCTTCCATGATTGTTTTGTTCTTCCTTTCTACAACTCCATTCTGTTGAGGATTATAAGGAGCATTCAAATCCCTCTTAATCCCTGAATCACTACGAAGCTTCTTGAAGTCACCTAAGGTGAATTCTCCACCATTGTCGAATATGAATGTTTTGATCTTCTTGTCAGTTTGATTCTCCATCAAGGTTTTGAATTCCTTGAACTTATCAAACACCTCATCTTTGTTCTTCAAGAAGTATACCCAAGTCTTCCTGGAGAAGTCATCAATAAATGAGACATAGTAAACATACTCACTAAGAGATTTGGATGACATAGGACCACATACATCTGAGTGGATGATTTCCAGGATATCCTTTTCCTTGCTTTCACTGCTTGGGCAAGCCTTCTTAATGTTCTTACGTTTTGCACATCCTTTGCAAACACCTTCATGTTTGGTCTTGATTTCAGGAAGACCCTCTACAGCCTTTCTTGCAATTGGAAGTGCCCTATAGTGCATATGAGCAAGTCTTCTATGCCAAAGTTCACTTAGCTCCATGGATTCATGCACCATGGCATGTTCAGGTTGTCCCTTCAATTTATACAAACCTCCCTCTTGCTCTCCAATCACTACTGCATCATCTATGGTCTTTCCCTTTGGCCACATTAGGACTTGGCCATCCACAAATGAAACCCTCATACCTTTTGCACCCAATGCAAAGATGGAGAGTAAGTTCTGCTTGAGCCCAGGTACATAAAGGACTTCTTTCATCTTCAGAGATTTTCCAGAATCTAGGTTGTAGGAGGCTTCACCACTTCCTTTGATTGGGTATTGATAATCATCCCCAAGTTTCACCTTATGGGGTGATTCATGTTCAGATAGGTTCACAAAAGATTCCTTAAACCCAATCATGTGTTTGTAAGCCCCACTGTCAATTAACCAATCATTACAACCATGGGAGATAGTACCTACGAGAGCAGAGATCAGAACATACTCTTCTTCACTTGATGAGTCATCATTACTATCATCACTTTCTGCCCTAGCCTTCTTCTTGGGTGGTTCATCATCCTCGACAGCATGAGCATGAAACCTTCTTTTGCTACCCTTCTTCTTCTTGCTGGATTTGTTGTTATTATCCCTTTTGTTCTTGGGACAATCTGAAGCAAAGTGACCCTTCTCATTGCATGTGAAGCAACTTAGATCCTTCTTATTTTTTTGATAGGATCTCTTGTAGCGAGAGTGCTCCTTCTTGGGCTTGCTTCTTTTGGTGTGAGCTGCAAGAGCTTGATCTTCATCTCCCATCTTTTCCTCACAAGCTACAAGTCTAGCTTCTTCTTGAGAGCATTCTTCCTGCAATCTGTTGAAGGATACCAACTTCTTTCTTGCACAGATTCCTTGAATGAAGGAGTCCCATGACCTAGGTAGGCCATTCAGAGTGGTCATGACAACTTCACCATTCTCCACCATTTCATCTACTGCTTCCAGTTGTTCCTTAATCTGGGAGACCCTAGAAAAATAAGATTGAATGGTTTCTCCATTCTGAAACTTTACTCCTTTCAATTGGTTCCGCAGGGTCATCTTCTGATTTATGTTCTTCCCTTCAAATAGCTTAGTCAAAGAGTCAAACATCTCCTTGGGTGTCTTTAGAGAATACACATGGGGTATGAGATGGTATTTGATAGAATCAGCAATGATTCTCTTTGCCTTGACCAAGTTATTCTTATGCAATACTTTAGCCTCTTCATCCTCTGGGATAGGGATGTCTTCTTTTACATATGAGTCCAACTCATTCTCTTCCAGGATTAACCCAATCCTATACTTCCAAGCTTGGAAGTTATCAGCCCCTTCAAGCTTATCCTCAAGATTGGTGTGGTGAGACATCTTAAAGAGTACTTCAAATGGAAATAGAAAAGATTTAGGTCTTACCACTTGAAATGCTGAAAACTCGATCTAGTCCTGGATTAGGGTTTGTCGGAAAAAAACCCTAAAAATTCAAAATGTGAATTTCAACTTTCTGAACGGATAGAATGATGCACCTTGATGAGCTGATCAGCCTGGTGTATTCAGAATTCGAGATCAGCAAATTTTTACCCTTTAAATTTGCCTTTTTTTTCCTCCCGGGTTCACTTGGGAGAGCCCTGAATTAGGGTTTGAGTTTCCCGGAGATCTACCCAGCCAAAAATCTCGATCCAAAGCTCTAAACTTCGATTTTTGCAAGGAGCGTCCAGCTATGTCTTCAGATTCCAAACATTCCTATTTTTGTGGAAACCCTAATTTTTAGGGCCAAATATGAAAATGCTCAGAATTGAATTCTGATTGGACAGATGGATTCGCTTTGATGAGTAGAGTCAATATACTATACTGCTTTTCCAAAATCTGTGGATAGAAACCCAATAAACAAGAAACTCAAGTTTTCTTCACTACAAAATGTCTTCTTCTCAGGTTAGCTCTGATACCATGTTAAATTTTGAGCATTAATTCACAATACTCTAGGATCTTCATTGAGAGAATAACATATACAGTATATTAATGCATAACAATCACAATAAGCATGACAAGCATCACAGGAATAAAAAGCATGAGAGACAAGAGACACAGAGTTTCCGTGGGGAAAACCCTAAGGTGAAAAACCCCACAACTTCCTTAGAGATAGAGAGAGAAAAGGATCAACCAAAGTACAACCAAAATACACTGAGATAGTGTCCTAGTAGCATATGATCCTCCTCCTCACTAGTGCGGCACTTTCTGAGAGAGAGAGATATGACTTTTCGAATGATCCAAATAGAGATCTCCTAATCTCTATTTATACTTAACTTGTTTGCCCAGTTACACTATGGGGCCGACTTGTCTATCTAGATACATCCACAATATAATATATATTTCAGGGCCGACCCCACACATGGTGGTCTAATAACCCATCGGCAAGTACACACACTTACGACACTTGTCAATCCACATGATGACACTTCCTTATAGAGGAATAACACATCTCTAATAAGGGTACAATAAATATATATTAAATACATTCCGAAGTTACATATACATCAACAACTAACGTGGCTAAATGAACTGCACCACCGTTAGTAACATGTATAACAATATATGGGCCAAGCCAATGCATTTTAAATTTTCTAGGAAATTTCATAAACTTACTATCATACAGGAGGACTAGGTCACCTACCTGAAAGGACTTGTTCTTGATATGGTGATCATGCCATGATTTTTCTCTATCTTTTTGCACTTGTTGGTGAAAGCCTGTGATGAAGCGATCCTCCTCTAATGCCTCGTTTATACTTGGGAATTCGGCTCTCAATAACATTTCTTTGATAATCTGCAGAGCTTCATTTATGCTTGGACTTTCATCTTCAAAGCTAAAAGATCTCTGGAAGTTCAGAGTTAAGGTAGACCAATCTATTGTTCCTCTACGCAACTCTGTATCCAGGTACCAATTTGTTGGAATCTATTCCTCCAAAATATGCACAAACAGGTGAACCCATTCTGTCTGTGGTCTCTTTATCGATGCTTATGAACATATTTCGATGTGATCCCTTGGATCTATCTAACCATTATACTTTTCAAACATCAGCACAACTTTCTCTGTGAATTTGATCTGCATCATGTGTCTGCACTATTCCCATGTTGTCAAAGTTTGCTTATGCATAGGCCACCATCAAGCACGTGTTTCACGCAATGCTATATCTAATGCTGGTATGTGGAATTCAGCTGCAACTGATACAGTATATGCTTGAATAAATGCATAAACATTAGTCGAACCATCATAGGTGGGGATTGGACTTACCTCTGTTCCAATCCAATGTAGTGACTTTGTGATCTACGCACATCTTTTGGCAGATACTTCATGCATTATGCTTTGCCAATTTTTCAATCCTGCATCGGAGTCTGATACGCAAGAACTATCGCATCACCAACTAACATGCCATCAACGGTAGGATTGATGTAGTTAGCATCATTCATAGTCATCTTGTAAATGCGACCTAAGTCTTGTGCTATGGATTCTTCCTAAATCGGCTCACTGTATCTTTCACCTTGCAAAGGGTCCAATGGTGCGATGACCCTTATATCCTTCCCTTCAAAGATCATCTTCTTTGTTTTCAGGTTTATGATCACGAGGTTATCCATCTCCCAGTCTATCCCCAATAATGATGGATATGGGTTACTGTCATCGATGATATCTATAAACTCAAAGTCCGTTGAACTTCTAAGTCCATCAATGTCTACAAGTACATTGGATAAGCTCCCAAAGGGTATGACTTTCTGCTGATTTGCTAGCCTCAACTGTATGGGTGACCATTGCAGCTTTGGTTTCCCCATCTGTTCCCATGTCTGCTTAGTCGAGACATTCACCTCTGACCCAAAGTCAAGGATGATCTCATCCATCTCATAATCTCCTATCTACGCACTAAGCCTCATTTCTCTACATGTTCTTTTATGGCTCTTGATGTAATGAAATGTGCTCCGCGCAGTATCCTTCTCACTGCATGGATCATATTGGTTTAGCAATTTTTCCAATTCCACTACAGTATCTGTGCTTTTCAATAATTTTATGCAACTCCGTAGGAACTACGCAACAGAAGTTCCTGTCTCTATTGCGGCACACGTTTGATCATACACTGCTAGCATATCCTCCATATGTGGTATTTCACTTCACAATGATATTCTTGGTGACTTAGGTGTTGGTTCTTTGAATATGTCCCTTACTTCTGTGAATACTTCCTTATTTTCCTCTAGATTGAAAGTGGGTGCTTCCATAGTTGCTTTTCTGATCCAGACTGCTTCAGTAGGAGTCTGCTTAGTTTGAAATATCTATAAGTCAAAGATTATGGTTCTTTATATCTTCATGTGGCAGCGCCACTTCGTGTCACAACATTATTACTTGGATCTGCAGTTCTTTTCTCTGCTGCGATCATCTGAATGTTCGGATTCAGTGCTTCTTGCTTTCTTTTCTACATTTATGCTGCTAGTACTGGAAACGCTTCGATAACATGATCAAAAGATTTACAATAACTACAAGTAGTACACGCATTGGTGCAGTCTCTAGATAGATGACCAGGCTGACCATAGTTATAACATATTATATGACCTCGGCCTCTTCCTTGTGCTGGGTCAGCATTTATTCCTCTTCCGCGGTATCCTCCATGGCCTCTGTATGCGCCTTGATCATACTGCACATTATCCTGTTTCTGCGGAGTTTCTTCTTGGACTCTGTATACTCCACCACCACGCATATGCTCCATATCTTGCTTTATTTCCATCATGACCTCATATGCTTTACAGTTGGACTCATCATGTCCAACGAATTTAGAGAATGTGCACTATAAATTCTTAGGTGTTTGCACATAGTTCTGTATTAAGTAACAATCTTCTGGTCAGTGTCCTCTAGCTCTACAGATCTCACACCATAGCTCTTGGTTCTAGTTTAGTGGATTTGGTGCTCCACTGTTAAGGTACTCTTGAAATAAAGGGCAGTGCTTCCTAGTGTGTCCTTCTCCCTTGCATCCTGTACACCATATTTCTTGTCTTTGTTCTTTTCCCTTCTTCATGTCCTGTAACTGTAATGTCAAGTTAGCTAGTTGATTATAGATCTGAGTCATTCCGGTGCTAGTCTCACCTATAGGCGAAGCTTATAATTTCATCACAATATCCAGGGCTTCTGCCTACAGCCCAACCTTCTGTTGCATCAGCAGTAGTCTAATATGTGGAAACAATGCAACTATAAACCATTCTTGGTGTTGTTGCGGTGCTATGTCAAAACTGACTTGATCTAAGAATGTCTTGAACTTCTGGTCAAATTCCCATACTAACTCATTAGTTTTTTGCTTAATTTCTTTCAGTTCTATTATGCATTGTGATTCTAACTTAGGATTATTAAATTCACTTAGTAGTGCATCCTTAATATCTACTAGGGTTCTATTATGCCCAATAGAATACTTCATGAACCAGTTCAAGGCTCTATCTATGAATGTAGTGATGAGCTGCGCTTGCTTCACAGCGTCATCGTGGACTTGTTTGACATTCCAAGCAGCTTCACGTAGAAAATAGTGTTGTTCAAGGTCTGCTAGACCCATTCCTTTAAAAATCGACAGCTTGATATCGTCAATCATTCTCCTTCTTGAAGGTGCAGTATTCTGATTAGTGTTAGGGATACTACTGCGTGAAATGTTCTAAGACGAGATGTTTTGAGTACTCACTCCTGTGGTGTTACTAGTACTGACATTCCGTGGAATTGGCAGCACGGTGTTCACAACCGGCAGATTCTGTGGAGTAATAAGCTGATAGGTAGCTTATAGAGGTGTTGTGTGACTATCAATCTCAAATGGTATCTCAGTGTATACACGGAGTCTGTGTTCTCTAGGATTCTTCTCATTGGTATACTTATATCTTTTTCCACTTCTTAAATTGTGTGTATCTTCATCAGAGTCACTATATATGCTATTTACCATGACAGACTAAAAAAATTTTAGGAAATTTTACTGCATTCTTAAAACACCTTTCTTAGCTAAAAGCATTTTAATATATAAACTCAGCTTGTTCAGATACGTACCTCTGAATCCTTTGAAGAACTCTGCTTTGGCTGTCAACCCAAAATTCGACTGGTCGTAAAAGTGGACTATCTATTGCTTTGAGCCTCTGAATGAGCTCTGGGGTCCACTCGGTAGGTACTTCTGGCTAGAAACAGTTCTCCTGCTCTGCGATTCTTGACAACCACTCGTGCAACTCATTTTCAAAAGATGCCCAGAAAATTTCGTGAATATCCTTCCATGGGTATTTATTTAACCAATCTTCGTCAGAGAGACATGGATGTCTAATCTCTTGTCTTGCAAAATCCCTCTATGTCTTGTCTTGCAAGTCCCATATTTATTTCTTGTCTGGATACCAATTTTCTGTACTCATCACCAGTTGAAGCGCAAAAACGGAACCATTTGTTGCCATTACGTATCACCGACTAAAGCGCGGAAACATAACCATTCGTTGGTTGTATAACTATTCTTGAGGTTTTTTAGATAGACCTAGGTTCTGTGCGGTTCGAGGAACCAACAAAACCCCTTCTCACCGGCCCTTTCGGCAACAATCTACGAATAGACTAAGGTCTAACCCGAGACAAAGATAATGGGGCGGCTACAGAATCAAGCTTCCACAATCGGGTGATGCGCACTTCGAAAAACTGGCGAGCAATGCACTTCGAACTGGGGACTACGTGAAGAGAACCCACTTCGCGGTTAAGGATTCTCCAATGGCGCCTCCAATGGACTGCGCAGCTTGGGATGGTCTTTGTTGATAGGATAGTGCAACTGACGAATGCGCTTTCTCTCGGGACTTAGCCAACTTCGATAGGATTTTACTTAGTGTTTCTTATCCATTCAACAATCGCCTTAGGTTATCTATCTTATAAACTTATGCAATATGACAAAACACAATGTACTGAGCACTTGCGGTGCTACGCTTCGAGGGAATCGCACGACATGAACTCCACTGTTTTAAGTGTTTACCCAATCAACTTGTGCATTCAACTGACTTAGAATTAGATGTGCATTTAACATTCATTCACATATGTTGATACTTAACATATTATTCTCATCATCATCCTTATGGTGAATACATATAAAAGCAAGAACACATGAACTCATAAATAAGATCTTAAGCATTCATCATAAGTAAATACATAGATTCAACACATAATCAATCACATAAAAAAAACTTTAATGTGTTTCACCCCCAAGATGGGAGCTACATCCACAGGAACTGTTGTTATATTATCTTTGGGAAGGGTACAACAGTTCTAGTTTGCGCACTCAGCTGCAGACTCTCTTCTCTTTCAGTAGGTCTCTACGCACGTAGCTTGCAGTGTCTTTTACAATATTCTCTCAACAAAGATCAATGTTCAACAACAAATATTAGCAATTCATAATTAGAAGATTAACCCTTTCCCTTACAAAATATGCCCTTTTTATAGATCGTGTGCGTAGGTCACGTCTTTACAATGCATAGGCTCTAAAACCCTAAGGTTCCCCAAAACTGGTGTGGTTACCCCACTAAACAGGACTGTTAGTATCTGATAGAGACTCATCGTCATGGCCATCCTTCTACGCATGGTCACGTCTCTTTCTGTTAAGATTTAATATGCTAAGACAGAAAATAGCAGCATTACATTACATTTCACTATAATAGCATATACAGGATCACTGAAGAAGCAACAAGCATAGCATAAACACAAGAGACACAGATTTATCCTGGGAAACCCTCATGGGGTAGAAAACCCAGTAAAGCTTCCTCAATATAGATGACCAGCAATATACAAAGATACAAACCAAAGACATGATCTCCTCCTCCACCATAGCAGACCTCTCCTCCACAAGTGCGCCTCTCTCTCAAGTGAGTGTGTGTGTCAAATGAGGAACACACCTCCTCTATTTATACACTACTCTGACATATCTTTTACACAAGTACACGTAGACTCGTATTTAACCAATGGGTTAAATACCCCACTACAACTAACTGGGCCGACCCCTCTAGGGTGGTCTAATAACCCTTTGACCCACATAACACATACAGGGCCGACCCCCACTAGGGAAGTCTAATAACCCAAGTTACCACAATCTAACGGAGTAATAAACATCTCCGGATATACAATAAGGTCTTCAAGGAGGAATGAAACATATCCAGAATAATAAAGTACAAATATAATATTCTTTGAAGTTACAATATCTCAAGACTCCCCCTTAACGAGAAGGATATTATAACAGCATCTGCACGAGCAAGGAGTCATCAACATCATACATGATACATCTATAAATCATTGGAAACTTTCTTAACATCATCAGTAACTCAAGCAGTTACTGGAACATCAACATCTTCAGTACTGATTCTTCATCTTCTGCAGCACTCGAACAACTACAACAACATCGATATCTGAATCGTCACGATCATCAGCATCGTCATCACATGATCATCAACATCGTCATCACACAATCATCAGCATCATCATCACACGATCAACATCGTCATCTAGATCAACACAATCAGCATCGTCACATCATCTCGATCTACAGCATCTGGATCATCTTGATCTACAGCATCTGGATCATCTCTATCTATAGCATCTGGATCATCACGATCTACAGCATCTAGATCATCTTGATCTACAGCATTTGGATCATCTCGATCTACAGCATCTAGATCATCTCGATCTATAGCTTCTGGATCATCTCGATCTACAGCATCATCATCTAGATCATCACGATCAGCAGCATCATCATCTAGATCATCACGATCAACAGCATCGTCATCTAGATCATCACGATCAACAACATTGTCATCTAGATCATCACGATCAACAACATCATCAATACAAGTATAAATATCATTAATACAAGTATCCTCATCAATACAAGTATACACATCATCAATACAAGTATCCTCATCAATACAAGTATACACATCATCAATACAAGTATCCTCATCAATACAAGTATACACATCATCAATACAAGCATCCTCATCAATACAAGTATACACATCATCAATACAAGTATCCTCATCAATACAAGTATACATATCATCAATACAAGTATCCTCATCAATACAAGTATGCACAATAGCAGCATACCCTGCAACACACAAGATCCAATTATGGGATGATCAATCCCTCTCACTTTAGGACATAGGTCCAAGGATGATACAATCCTAATCCGCTTACAAGATGGTTAGTCCCTCTCAGTTTAAGACAACTCTCATGTCTATGGATGATGCAATCCAGATCAACTTACAGGATGATCAATCCTTATCACTTTAAGACACCTCACCATGTCTAGGGACGAGGAAATCCCAATCTATTTATAGGATGATTAGTCCTCATCACTTTAATACATCTCACCATATCTAGAGACGAGGCAATCCCAATCTATTTACAGCATGATTAGTCCTTATCACTTTAAGACATCTCACCATGTCTAGGGACGAGGCAATCCCAATCTATTTACAGGATGATTATTCCTTATCACTTTAAGACATCTCACCATGTCTAGGGACGAGGCAATCCCAATCTATTTACAAGATGATTAGTCCTTATCACTTTAAGACATCTCACCATGTCTAGGGATGAGGCAATCCCAATCTATTTACAGGATGATTAGTCCTTATCACTTTAAGACATTTCACCATGTCTAGGGACGAGGCAATCCCAATCTATTTACAGGATGATTAGTCCACTCAATCTCATTTAGGACTATCCTTCCTTTCGAATTACTGGATTTACTGTCCAAGGATGATTTAATCCATTCAATTCATTTAGGACTATCCTTCCTTTCAGAATTATTGGATTTACTGTCCAAGGATGATTTAATCCACTCAATTCATTTAGGACTATCCTTCCTTTCGGAATTACTGGATTTACTGTCCAAGGATGATTTAATCCACAACCATACATTTAGGACCACGTCCAAGGATGACTCAATCCTCAACCGTACATTTAGGACCACATCCAAGGATGACTCAATCCTCAACCGTACATTTAGGACCACGTCCAAGGATGACTCAATCCTCAACTGTACATTTAGGACCACGTCCAAGGATGACTGAATCCTCAACCGTACATTTAGGACCATGTCCAAGGATGACTTAATCCTCAACCGTACATTTAGGACCATGTCCAAGGATGACTTAATCCTCCACCGTACATTTAGTACCACGTCCAAGGATGACTTAATCCTCAACCGTACATTTAGGACCACGTCCAAGGATGAATTAATCCTCCACCGTACATTTAGGACTAGATCCAAGGACGAATTAATCCTCCACCGTACATTTAGGACTACGTCCAAGGATGACTTAATCCTCAACCGTACATTTAGGACCACATCCAAGGATGACTTAATCCTCCATCCTACATTTAGGACCACGTCCAAGGATGACTTAATCCTCAACTGTACATTTAGGACTACGTCCAAGGATGACTTAATCCTCAACCGTACATTTAGGACCACGTCCAAGGATGACTTAATCCTCAACCGTACATTTAGGACCACGTCCAAGGATGACTTAATCCTCCACCGTACATTTAGGACTACATCCAAGGATGACTTAATCCTCAACCGTCCACCAAGGACTTCATTCTCGAAGACATATGTCTACGGCTCTTCTTTTGGACTGAAGTCCAGGGATGATCCAATCCCCTCACATGTTCACCAAGAACTTCATTCACGAAGACATACGTCTACGGCTCTTCTTTCGGACTGAAGTCCAGGGATGATCCAATCCCCTCACATGTTCACCAAGAACTTCATTCACGAAGACATACGTCTACGGCTCTTCTTTCGGACTAAAGTCCAGGGGTGATCCAATCACCTCACATGTTCACCAAGAACTTCATTCTCGAAGACATACGTCTATGGCTCTTCTTTCGGACTGAAGTCCAGGGATGATCCAATCCTCTCATGTCCACCAAGGACTTCATTTTCGAAGACATACATCTACGGCTCTCTTTAGAACAAGTGTTCAAGGACGATACAATCCCTCTTCTTTCTCGGAGACACTTGTCTACGGCTCACTTTAGAACTTGTGTTCAAGGAGGATGCAATCCTCACATGTATTCTCATCAATTACTATCGATCTTGGGAACCCATACAGAACCTGATTCACACTTCTTCTTTAATTACACCATTAAGAGAATGGTCTTATCTAGCCACTTGGAGCAAACATCTCATCATGATTCTCTTCTTCTTTCTAAGAGAATCTTCTAGCCACAAGCCTTCTATAGTGTGTTTGATTTGAAAATCTTTTTTTGTTTAACATCCATCGCTTGTTCAGTGTTCATCATTCATCATGATCTTTCCTACAAATCAAAATTAAGTACATGATTAGTAATACTTCATAATCATCAAATCATATTGACATGATAACCTATTATGCATACAGATATCATTTACATAGTTATACAACTATTTTGACCAATACTTTGGCACAACACTTTCCCATATCCTGTATGCATACAGTGGCTATCTAGATGCCTTCCATATCTACCAGAACATACTATCGAGAGTGTGCACAGCTCTCAGCATGTCAGCAAAGAGGTTTCATTCTAGACAAGCAACAATGAAATGTTTGTCCAACTTACCAATCATATGCATATTAGTAGTATACTGTTCAATGCTCTATGAATGTTTACACTCAGCATGATATATTCTAGGAATACAAATATGCATACAAGCAATATCATTTACTATTTCAAATAACAACTCAAATACTTATCTTTTATGTTTGTGTGGTTGCCTCCCGCTTGATATTCTATATGTCTTTTGAACTTGTATTCATTATGTACCATTGTGCATGCTCAAGTGTGCACTAGTGTCATCCTCATGATCTCATACACAAACATACGTTCATTAGTATATTCTCCAAACATTCTAATTCTAAATAATCTTGAATATGTATAGTCATGATCATTAGTATTCAGGGTTTCAAGGAAGTCTTCTTTTACTCATGCGTATTCTTGTTTGATCATAGTACTCTTCTGGTTAATTAAATCATCAAGAAAAGAGACATAATATGCATAAACCCTTGATTACTAACTTTATGAATAAGCATAACCAATCATACCAAGTATACTTATATAAGGGATCCTAACACAAGGTAAGATTCTAACTTGACATAAGAAAACATATCTAGATTAGTTATGTACAACATACCTAAACAATCTCTTCAATGATTTAGAGATCCTGAGCTAGAACCTGCATGTCTCATAGGTTAAGCATAATATAACAAAGTCATACATACCTCGTAAGTAGAACAAATATTATGGATGAGTCTTTGTCTTCATGTTGTCATGGTCATGGAACTTGATTTGTCTTTTGTGATGTACCTGTATCTTGTTAGCAGACAACATCAACCTCACACAACACCATAATGCATTAGTACAATCGTATAGCCCTAATCAATGAATGTCTTCGATCATTCACATGCATTCATACTGTTACTAGGGTGATAAGACAATTCTAACAATAATCAAGATTGTACTAATAAATAATATGAAGACAAACACATTATAAACTTAATCAAGAATCATATTTCAAGACATACCTGAACCTCCTTAAGTCATACCTGTCGAGACTTCTTGTAGTCTTCTTATGTAAGGCCTTAGCCTCAACTCCCCCTGAAACTTGATTTGGAGCTTGATTAGGGCTTGCTAGAAAAACCCTAAAAATTCAAACTTTGACTTTCATGCTTCTGAATGGATGGAAGGATGTGTCTTGCTGAGCTGATCAAACTAGCATACTTCACTTTTGAAATCTCCAAAATTTGACCCCTCAAAATTGCCTTCGAAACTTCTGGATCTTCTGGACAGGAACCCGAACTAGGGTTTGATGAAGCCCACCCTTATGTCCAATCAAAAGGTTCGATCCAAGGCTCTAAACTCTTATTTTTCTGAGGAGCTTCCAGCCGTGGTTACAGACTTCAAAAATTCCAACTTTTGTTGAAGCCCTAATTTTCCATCTTTCTGATCAAAATCCCGAACTAGGGTTTAATCAAGCCCGGTCTTCTACCCAACCAAAAAATTCGATCTTGGTCTCTAAATTTCAATTTTCCTGATTAGCATTCAGCCGTGGACTCCGATTCCAAAAATTCTAACTTTCTCCGAAACCCTAAATTCTGGAAGCCATGAATAAAGGTGCTCCAAAAATAATTATGTTTTGACAGAAATATGCACCTGATTGTTTCTGCTATAACTCTGAAATTTTTGCTCCACAGGGTCTGAAAACTTTTTTTGCAGTAGCCTAACCTGTAATATTTCCATCCTGATAGGTCTGACCTCAATTGGATTTTCTAAGAGAGAGTTATGCCAAGTGTCACAACGTGACCTGTTTATGGGATAAAATAGGAGAGTGAACGTGTACGGCATGCCACGTGTCACTGTTTGAACTTCGGCCTCTGAAAACTTTTCCTGAGATAGCTTTCCCTGTTATATTTCTATCCTGACAGGTCTGACCTCAATTGGACTCTCTGAGAGAGAGTTATACCAAGTGTCGCAATGTGACTTGTTTATGGGATAAAACAAGAGAGCGAACTTGTATGGCGTTCCACGTGTCACTGGTTCACCTTCGGCCTCTGAAAAAGTTTCTTTAGATATTAAAGTCTGTGTACTACCTGTCACTTTTTACGAAATTTCATTTGGAGCTTCATAGCCCAAGTTATGACCTTTTTTCCAAGGTTACCTGATTTTGACTGAGATCTGGAAGAGGCAAAAACCCTAACTTGTACTGATCATAACTCATAAAGTACAACGAATATGAGGGTTCCCTTTGGACACAAGGTACCTGGGGATGTTATATTCGACCTGTAAACTTTTCAGACCCTGAAACTTTACATAAATGGATTTATAGCGAAAGTTCCACGATGACTGGTTTTTGCTATGTAAAACCCTAACCTTCAAATTGTCGTAAGTAAAGCAAGTGTTGTAAGTGCCATACCTTGCCTTCCTTCAGGTTAGCTCTGATACCATGTTAAGATTTAATATGCTAAGACATAAAATAGCAGCATTACATTCCATTTCACAATAATAGCATATACAGGATCACTGAAGAAACAACAAGCATAACATAAACACAAGAGACACAGATTTATCCTGGGAAACCCTCATGGAGTAGAAAACCCAGTAAAGCTTCCTCAATATAGATGACCAGCAATATACAAATATGAAAACTAAAGACATGATCTCCTCCTCCACCATAGCAGACCTCTCCTCCACAAGTGCGCCTCTCTCTCAAGTGAGTGTGTGTGTCAAATGAGGAACACACCTCCTCTATTTATACACTACTCTGACATATCTTTTACACAAGTACACGTAGGCTCGTATTTAACCAATGGGTTAAATACCCCACTGCAACTAACTGGGCCGACTCCTCTAGGGTGGTCTAATAACCCTTTGACCCACATAACACATACAGGGCCGACCCCCACTAGGGAAGTCTAATAACCCAAGTTACCACAATCTGACGAAGGAATAAACATCTCCGGATATACAATAAGGTCTTCAAGGAGGAATGAAACATCTCCAGAATAATAAAGTACAAATATAATATTCTTTGAAGTTACAATATCTCAAGACTTTCAACCCCTCTACCGAGCGCATGCCGACAGGTCGCTTTCACCTCGTAGTTCCTTCTCTAACGACTTTATGCATCCGGTTCACGTAGTGTTGCCTTTGCTTGTGCGACCGGTCACTTTCCTTCCGCACCACTCCTTACCCATTTGCTGGGAATCATGGAGTATCTTTTAACCAAAAATAGACCACCGATGGTCTCACCGGAATTTGTACCATTTTCCTTCCAAAGCTCTGCCTCGCTGGATCTTCGCGGATCAGGCTCTTCGCAGCACTATCTCTCCTCAGTGCTGGTGCTCCGTAGCACTGTAACTTCGCGGTGTTGGATTTCTTAATATGTCGATGTTGCGTTGCACTGTATCCTAGTAAATCCCAAAATTGTCTTCCCAAAAATGCCTTAACTTGGTCCAGGACCAACAATGGATGCACCTATGATGTTCACTTGAGTCACTTGAAGACTCATGATTTTCCTTGTTCCTTAAAGCCGACAACAATGGGAAGTCTTCAACCACCACCCTTTCTTATCCACTATACATATTGAAGGTATTTATATGTAACTGAGGTATCATTTTTCTTATTGAAGGTATTTATATGTAACTGAGGTATCATTTTTCTTATTTCTAGTATACGATTCTGCTTACTAATTCTCAACTGTGCTTAAGCTCGCACTGTAATTGACGCAAAGTGGTATCGGCCATGGCTCAAACCTTGAGCAGAAGAGGCTATCCGGACTTGGAGGCAGCTAACGGGACTCTTTACCTTGAACACCCAAAATATGGCACTGTTTCCCAAAAGATTGGTATGAAACAGCTCATAATCGTGACATTACCCCACCTTAATGGCAAAGATCCTCTCTAGAGGGCATTTCTCGATCCAACATTGTAATTGTTGATGGAATTTGAGTCTATTTTAGGGTCTAAATTATCACATCATGATTAAATTATGTGTCCTTAATTATATAAATGCAAGTACAATAGGAGATATTAAAACAAAAGCCATCAAAAATTATTTGGAAAAAACAAGGGATTATGACATTACCAAAGTTTAGACATTAAAACAAAACACATCAAAAGTTAATAGGAAAACGAAAGGATTATGACACTACAGATGTAGAAAAGTTGAGACATTAAATCAAAACACATCCAAGGTTATTAGGGAAAACGAAGGGTTTATAAAACTACGAAAGTTGAAGAAGGGGTTAAGTGTCCATGGGAATAAACTATTAATGTTTTTATATACTTCATCACCAATGCTTTTTTGAAATGGATGTAGGTTGTGATGGAAAAAGAGGTTTAGAGATATTTTGGGCATATTATATTTTTATCTAAAATGGTTTGGAAAATTTCATTGTAAAGGATTTTTTAATTTTTTTTAAAGATGTAGAGAAATAATATTCTTAGAAATTTGATCTATGAAATTATGGTGTTATATTTTTGCTAAAAAAAAAAAATGGTTCGTTTTTATCCTACACCTCTATATACCAAACCATTCTTCATAATGTGGTCAAACTAGAATAATGATTAGATTGTGAAATGTAGAACGTGTGTGTCTTCCTTCCTAGTGTTTGTCAATAACTTGCTTAATAAATTAAATATGTGTGACATTTGTTCATTACCAATGGAAAGAGTTGTTGTAGTATTTGGATTCTTAAGCCCCGGATTTATGTTTTTTTATTTGACTATGGACTTATGTTATATTTGTTAATGACACTATGGACTTGTGCTCATTTGTTTGATGATGTGCTTATGGAGTTTGGCATTATTATTATTAATGTTAATGTTGTTATTGTCATTGTTGTTATCATTGAATGTTGTTGCTATTAATTAAATAAACAATTGGTTGAGCAAAGGTAACAAAAAGAGTATGGGAGACCATGGATCTCATGGTGTGAGGGGGAATGGGGGACATCCCTAGCACCTTAGAACTTGTTCTTGAATGGTATTTTTCCCTTCTAGTTCATTTTGTGCCTTGGTGACTTTAGTAGTGTTGGTCACTCAAACATTGTACAACGTACCCATTTTTTTATGGACTATGGAGTTATTATTGCACCTTATGCATACTTTAGTGGGAACCTATTTCCTAGTGTGCTCTCCTTGGGAGAAATTCCCTCGTATTTATGTTTTTTTGTCACTTATGAGCCCTCTCTTTAGATTCTAGGAATTGTAAGCTATAATTTAGCTTCAACCTCCTTGATTTGTGCCTCCACCACCACAAGTACGCCCCACTCCTCCATTCATCCATATTTTTGTGTTTCTATGATATTTATGACCTTATTGGATCCCCTCTCTCATCTAATTTTCCCTCCTTCATGTTTTATAACCCCCTTATGCATTAGTGTGCTTCTGTGTGTTCTTCATGGCTCTATTCCTTGGGTTTTGGTAGCTCCTCATTGTACTAATCCAAGAAAGGGAATCTCCTAACTAGGGCACCACTCCACTAATTTGAGTTATGCCTCCATGATTAACCCCAACCATACTCAAACCAATTCTAGTTGGCCACCTTGGGTTGGAATTTCCCTCCTTAAGATATTTATACATGTGCTCTCTCCTTGTTGAATCTAATCTTGAGCTTTGGATCACTTGACTTGTGCTATCTCACCATGTTGGGAATGTTGATATTATTGAGAGTGTGTTGATAATTAGAGCTAGTCTATTTGTTTCCATTTGTTTCCATTATATCACTCTACTGGTCCAAATTATCGTATAGGAAGCGAGGAAATGGGTTGGTGAGAGGAGTCACATCCCATAGGAAGTGGAGATAGATAGAAAAGTAGTAGTGGGAGGCATTGTGGTTTTCGAGAGAGGTAGTTCTGAGAGTTGGTATATCTCACCATTTTGGGAATGTTGATAGCATTGAGAGTGTGTTGATAATTAGAGCTAGTCTATTTGTTTCCCTTTGTTTCCATTATATCACTCTACTGGTCCAAATTCTCGTACATGAAGCAAGGAAATGGGTTAGTGAGAGGAGTCACATCCCATAGGAAGTGGAGATGAATAGAAAAGTAGTAGTGGGAGGCATTGTGGTTCTCGGGAGAGGTAGTTCTGAGAGTTGGTAGACTAAGTGTGCCTCTACCCATAGATCCGTGGTCTCAACTCAGGGGGGGCTGTTCAAGCGAGGAATGCTTGATTGGGTCTATTGCTAGGAGGAAATTTGTCTTGTTGCAGCCAGTTGCCCTTATTTTGAGATAAGTATTTCTCTTATGTTTCTTTTTCATTACATTACTGTATTTGGTATATGTGTAATGGTGGTTGAATCGGTTGTTTTCATGTTCATGTATTGAATGCTTGGATTTATATGTAGAAATGATGAATCTCATATAATATGTTTCTATTCTCCTTAACTTCTTTCTTTACTTCTTCCTCTTAATCAGAAATTGCAATATTGGCTCTATGGTATTGAGAGGGGTGCAACCATATGATTTGTATCACCCATACTACTCATTTATGTGTTGAGAGACATGTTCCATTATATCTGGAATAATGTTTACAATAAAGGATGTATTTCGTTTCATTTAAAAAGCTTTTCAGATGACCAAGATATGTATGTTTTGGTATGACAATTTTCTAGTGCCAAGACGAGCACACATGTCATTTGATGTGAACAGAATAAGTTTCTCTTATACTTTGAAGGAATTGATAAGTTTTCATTAAGAAACAACTAATTAGGTGGGAAATTAGGAATTTATTTGAGAGCCATCAATTATAATATATCGATAAGTCCTAATCTTAAAACTTATCTTGTTAGATGCAATTTTATGGTTTAAGAAACTAATTTGCTAAGATAATAATCTCATATATGGAAAGTATTGAGGATTATATCGATAAAATGATAGCTGGAATTTGTAGATGTATTTATAGAAATATTACAAGATAGAATGTGCTTCCTTTATACTTGAATATTTAAAGGCTGTGGTTTAGAGATTCACTAAGTATGTGGGAAAATACAATTAAATAATATACTTCTTATTAAGCATGCATGTTAACAAGAAAAGAAGAAATAATAATCCATACATACAGATATATGTGCCTTCTGGAGTGAAATAATAATCTATGTATTCACTAATCCTTTCTAATGTTGTTTCCGACATGCAATTTGGCTCTTCATTAAAAATCAATTTATATAGAGGCATCTGAAACTCTTCACAAATCAATTTATAGAGACTTGCATGATTATGATCCCATAGAATCTGGTAATCCACATAAATTGGAGTCTCATTTGGAACCCTATGGCATCCGAGCTTTGTAAAAGGGTTTCTAAGGAGAATGCAATCAATGAAATATGATGACATCTAGAACTGATCCTTATTTTGCTTTCACCCCTTTTGACCATCTGATATAACTTGAGCCATCTTTTTTGAAATGATGTTTGCTGAGTCAAATATGGTGTTGTGTGTTGTGACATGGTACATCAATGGAACCCAACTAAGCTTATAAATACTTGCATCCGCTCTCCCATATATCCTACATAGAAGCATAGCAGTAATCTCGGCCCTTTGCCACAACTGTCTACCTAGAATTAACATTTATTTGCATATTTTGAATGTTCTATCTTTATACTCTTAATCCACTCATATTTCAGGAAAACTTTAGGTGCGGTAATTTGTATGTTGTGGTTATATGTGCAGGATAAAATGAAGCAAAAAAAATTCCATTAGCTCCGGAAATGATTCTAAATTTTACATCTACATGCGGCAGAATCCATCCCATTACTTCTGAACATGGAAGAATTATTGTCGAGTGGGGGATTTGAGGAGAATAGATCCCTTGATATTCTGATATATCACAGTTTCTTCTATTGTTTCATCCGATATGTTCTAGTCTCTTATAACATGATAGATTTCTCCCAATTTATATTTAGGAATTATTCTTGCTGTTCGAGTACACAGGGTACTCCCAAAAGACCGAACACCTAAAGCAACAACTTCACACAAATAGATCACTGATCGATACACCGATGTTTTGACATGGTTTAAACCCTCGCGAGGGAAACACTTCACGGCCCCAGCCAAATAGCTTCTATAGGACAATTTATTATGCAAAGAAAGAAAGTTACAAATGAGCTTCTCATAATCGATCAACTTTCCAAAGACCCTCCATGCTCTTTAAATAGAGATCATGGACCAATTGAGTGTTAAGCCATGGATCAAGGGTAGGTATGATCTAAGAGAAGTTGAGCCGTCGGATTACTCTATGTCGAGAACATATCATGACCGTAGGATTAAGTATTTACAAATGCATACTAAAGAAACACACTTTACCTAACAGATCTATTACACAAGTTGATCTTAACTATTTCCTAAGTGTCTAAATATCCTAACATCCCCCCTTAAAAACAACTTGGGATAGGATTGAAGGATTTAAAAAAGTGACACTATTAGGAGAAGGAAGGAGGCATTAGAGCCTATCCCCCCTTAATGACAAGTTCCTGAACTCCTAACATAGATCTAAGTTTAGAAAACTTCGCTTCTGTAAGAGACTTGGTGAAGATGTCTGCAACTTGGTCATCTGTAGGGCAAAAGAGCACTTCAAGAACACGATCATGAACAAGATTTCTGATGAAGTGCATATGTAGATCAATGTGTTTGCTGTGTTGATGTAGAAATGGATCTTTGGCAAGCTTGATGGCACTTTGATTGTCACACCAAAGTGGAGTAGGCTGCTGCAACTAGAATCCGAACTCTGAAAGGATCTACCAAATCCATAAAGCTTCCTAACTGGCATTAACTGTTGCTCGATATTCTACTTCTGTTGAATAAAGAGCAAGAGCTTGTTGTTTCTTACAAGCCCAAGTGATAGGTCCAGATCCTAGACTAAAAACATAACCTGTAGTAGACTTTCGATCATCAGGATCGCTGGCCCAATCTGAATTAGTGAAACCAACCAACAAAGGTTCCCCCCCTGTATTGTAATGAATCCCAAACTGAATTGTACCTCGAATATATCAAAGTATTATTTTAGCTGCTTTCCAGTGACTTTCATGAGGTGTCTACATATAACGGGAAGCACGACCAATGGCAAAGGAAAGGTCAGGATGGGAATGAGTCAAGTATAAGAGACTACCAACAAGTTGATGATACAAGGTGGCATCAACTTCAGGTGAAGTACAAGTGGCATAAATTTTGACTCCAGACTGGAAGGGAGAAGGGGCTGGTGTACAATCTTCCATGTGAAAGCGACGAAGAAGGCCATAAGCATACTTAGACTGAGAAAGAAAGATTCATTCTTTGGTTTGCAGGACTTGGAGACCAAGAAAATAATGCAAATGTCCTAAGTCTGACATTTCAAAATTTTGTTTAAGACTGGATTTCACATGGGTTATAAGCTTAGGGTCACTACCAGTAAGAATAAGGTCATCAACATATAGAACAAGTATGATGAGATGGTTTCCTACTTTCTTAGTATAGACATTGGGGTCAGAATGGCATCTAGAAAAATCAATGTCAAGGAGAAAGTTATCCATTTTGTCATACCAAGCTCTAGGAGCTTGCTTAAGGCCATATAAGAATTTCTTAACGTGGCAGACAAGGCTAGATTTATTCTGAACATATCTAGGAGGTTGTTCCATGTAAATTTCCTCTTGTAAATCACCATGTAAGAAGGCAGACTTGACATCCATTTCATGGACTTCCCAGTTATGTAAGGCTGCAAGGGAAAGAACACGGCGGATGGATTTCATTTTTGCGACATGAGCAAAGGTTTCATTGTAGTCAATCCCTTCAACTTGGGAAAACAATTTGGCAACTAACCTTGCCTTAAGTCTTTCAACTCTTCCATATGATGCATACTTAGTTCTGTAGACCCATTTACATCTGACAAGTTTTCTTCCTTTTGGAAGAGGTACAAGATCCCAAGTATCGTTCACCATTAAGGAACAATATTCTTCATCCATAGCTGCATCCCAATCTGGATTTCCTGAAGCTTCTGCAAAGGTTTATGGATCATGATTCTCGGAAACTTGAGCCATAAGAGAAGAGGCTCGCTGAAACTGAGAACGTGTTCGACGTTGATCTCTAGGATCACCGGCAAGGTCACCAGCTGCTTCACATGTTGAACAGACCCATCGAGGAAGCACTTGTGCTGGTGCAACTGGAGGAACATGAGCAGGTGGAGCTGGATTTTCATCCTCACTGTCATCATCAGAAACTGGAGTTGGAAACCTGTCAAGGAAGTTGGAAGAAGAAGAAGAAGGCACAAATGTCGAATCAGGATCGCAGGCCAAAGATGGCACAATCACCGAGTTAGGCTCACAGGCCAAGAGATTTTCATCAAATTTAACATCTCTTCTAATGATTATATCATGAGAATGTGGTTGAAGAAGTCTATAACCTTTTACATCTTCAGAATATCGAACAAATATGTACTTTTCACTTTTAGGCTACAATGATTTATGTTTTTCATCTGAAATGTGAGCCCATGCTTCACTACTAAACACACAGAAGTGACTTACATCAGGTTTAGTTTTACTCCATGCTTCTTCTGGTGTGATACCTTGTCATGCTTTAGTGGGGGTGAGATTAACTATGTAATTTGCACAATTAATGGCTTCAGCCCAAAATTGAAGACTCGGTCCCTTAGATTGGATCATACAATTAGCCATTTCTTTTAAAGTGTGGTTCTTCCGCTCAGCTACACCATTTTGTTGTGGTGTATATGGAATAGTGTGTTGTTGTTGGATGCCTTGTTCAGTGCATAAAGTAGTGAAATTTTTGTTAACATATTCTCCTCCATTGTCAGATCTTAACTTAATAATTTGATGACCAGATTGTTTTTCAACAAGGGCCTTGTAGGCCAAGAACATGTTAAATACTTCGCTCTTAAGTTTTAGGAAATAAACCCAAGTGTGTCTGGTGTAATCATTAATGAAAGTTAAGAAATATTTGAAACCAGAAAAGGAAGCAAATGGAAGAGGACCACAGAAGTCACTATGCACAAGCTCCAAGGGAACCGAGGCGTGCCAAGAGGCAAGTTTGTCAAAACTTTCCCGATTATGTTTTTCGAGTACACAACTGGAACAAACACCATCCCTACAAGATACCATCGGAAGACCTGCCACCATATTGTCTTTTCATAGTTGTTGCAATGAGCGATAATTTAAGTGACCAAATCGTTCATGCAAAAGTTTTCTCAAGTTATCACTATGAGCAACAAAAACTGAAGGAAAAGGTGATGACCCAAAGTTGTTAAACTTGTACAACCTGGTAATATCATCAACAATTCCGGTAGCTAGGGCCTGTTGAGGATCTTTAAAATCCTTGATTACAACTTGGTGAGGTGTAAATGTTATAGTTTTACCTTCACTAGAATGAGTGATCTGATAGACTGATAACAAATTGCAGAAAATTCTTGGAACACATAGTACATCACTAAAATGACCATTATCTACTAGAATTGTTCCAGCTCCTACAACACTTAGAGATCTATCATCACCAACAAATATTTGTTTGGTGTTACATTCATGCATAGTAGAAAAGATGGCTTGATCCTTAGCCATATGATAAGATGCTCCAGAATCAATGAGCCATTCATTTGAAGTAGAAGAAGAAGATGCATTATAAGAATAACTAGAAGCACAAAGTGCATGTCTATGAGGTAGATTCTGAAGGCGAATCTAAGCTGATGTGGTGCTTCTTCATTGCTGCTTCCAAGGCTACCGTCTTGTTGAAACACTTAGATTCATCATGATTATCTTTCCCACAATAGTTGCAATGACGCTCAGTCTTCTTGCCTTTTGGCTTGGATCCTTTGTCATTTTTTAAAGAAGGAGCTGATTGAGAGGGTTTGGGACCCTTGTTTGACTTATTATTGCGAAAATTTTGTTTCTTGGAAGCCTTGGAATTTTCTTTTTGTTGGGCCAATAAGTTTTTCCCAAATGTATCTGCATTGTTGATTATTCCAAGATGGATGAATTTATCTTACTCTCTAATCAAGGAATCACAAAAGGATTCAAGACTAGGCCCTTGACAGCTAGCTACATTCAAGGATTCTTTCATGGAGTAAAATGTAGATACAAAAACAGAATATGCAGGTCCAAGTTTTGAAAGAATATGATAGATGCATTGTTTTTCTTCCCTCTTAATCTTACATTTTGTACATAAGTGTTTAAGAGTTTTGTACTTAGATAAATAATATTGAATGCATGAAAAATCACTTGGATTTAAAGAAATCAACTCATTTTCGAGTTGATGACCTCGAATTTCATTGTGTTTACCAAACATAGATTCCAACTTGTTCCAAGCAGCATCAGGTTCATCAATTCCAGATATGTGGAATCACAAATCAATAGAGATTGACATCCCAATCAATCCACGAGCTTCATCACATCTATTTGCCTATTTTATTTTCTTATCATCATCAGTGGGTTCTATTTCTTTCTCTGAGGTAATTCTGAAAAGTCCCCTACTTCGTAGAACATCCTCCATACGAGATTTCCATGAGAAATAGTTGGAACTGGTAAGTAGAATATCACAAGGGGCATCCATATTTGTAAATTAATGGTTGTAAAGGCAGAAACCAATAGTCTGGATGTGAAGAGCTTGAAAAAATAGGCGTTTTAAAAAAAACGGCACTAAAAATTGACTTCAGATGATGAAGTTATGCTCGAACAAATAAACTGTTGAAGATGTCCCAAATAGTGACGTGGAAAATAGAGAATGTCCAGCAAAAAGAGAACCCCCCCTTTCCCAAGATGAACCTTTTGACAATCACTTTACAAGAAAGTTGCTTTAAGTGAATCACTTTTGTAAAATAAGTGATTTCACTTTTACAATGATATTACTTTTAAATAGTGCAACAATAAAAAAGAACTTAATTGACTCACTTTTTATTTTTATTTTTTATTATTTAAGTGAGATGCACTTTTACAATAAAGTAACTTGAAAATAGAAATTCCATACACTTTGCCTTTTAAAAGTAACTTCCTAGCTTCTTGCTCAGTTTCCGTGCTTGCCTTTTTTCCTACAAATCACACCACAGACCGAAACAAATTTTTTTTTTCCACAATATGGGGTTAGATCTTGTTACCTTGCTCGGAAAGTCCATGTTTTCTCTCTGTTTCTGATCTGCCAAGATCGCGCAAGGTGTATGGCAAAGAGCATATGCAGCCGAGAAAAACCCTTTCCCTTTCTGTTTCTGATTTGTCGAGATTGCTCAAGGTGCACGACAAAGAGCATACGCAGACAGGGAAAGCAACAATCCGAAACCAAAAAAAAATCTAATAGTAAAAACTGATAAAATATGAGATTTTTTTCTTTTAAAACAGAAAATAAAAAAAAATGTGTCACTGTAACATTATACCTTCAGATCTAATGAAATATGCGTTTTTGAAGCAACCGGGAATCGTTTTCGATCAAACGAAAACTATTTCCCAATGAAAACGGTGCTCTGGACACAATGGAACACCTGCCATGGCCCAGAAATGCACAAAAATACTAGAACCAGAAACCCTTTCAAGTTTCGGCAACAACAGTTCAAGATCTAGATCATAACCGGAAGTAGCTCTTCATAAAAGCTCTAATACCATGTTCAAGTACATAGGGTACTCCCAGAAAACCAAACACCTAGAGCAACCACTTCACACAAATAGATCACAGATTGATACACCGATGTTTTGACGTAGTTTAAACTCTCGTGAGGGAAACACTCCACGACGCCGGCCAAATAGCTTCTACAAGACAATTTATTATGCAAAGAATGAAAGTTACAAATGAGCTTCTCATAATCGATCAACTTTTCAATGACCCTCCATGCTCTTTAAATAGAGATCATGGACCAATTGGGTGTTAATCCATAGATTAAGGGTAGGTATGATCTAAGAGAAGTTGAGCCATCAGATCACTCTATATCGGGAACATATCGTGACCGTCGGATTAAGTATTTATAAGTGCATACTAAAGAAACACACTTTACCTAACGGATCTATTACACAAGTTGATCTTAACTAACTCTTAAGTGTCTAAATATCCTAACACTTGTAGTATACTTTGTGTCCTCAAACTGAGTTTCCATGGTCGGTTTTGCAACCATATCAACATCTGAATCTAATTCTACCACCATGGCGTTGTGCTTAGAGATTCTTTTAGTCATTTCTAGATCATGTGACATAAGAGCATCGCCATTTTATAGCATAGGATCCATTAATAAAACACTAGATAGACTCCTAGTGAAAAGAACAATAACATGAGGAATTCTAAGAACATATTGAGCATGATAAATAAACATTGTTTCTTCAACCAATTTAGCAATATCAACCAGATTCAAGCATACTAGCAATAAGTGTATAACATCATTCCAATAAATCCAACTCATGCAACAAATTGTAAACCTAATAGCCTATTCAATATGCATGTATTTGTAAGAAAATGCATGAGCCAGGTTTACTATCTGCATTGGATTGATGACCCTATTAAAACCAACGATCCAACCTAAGCAATGCTTCACTTGGTGATAGTTGGTATCAAGCGCTAGAGTTCAATCTCTCTCTCAACAAAGGCTCATCAAGATTAGGGATTCAATCCCACTTCCCGTGCTTGCTACTGTAAAATACATGCTAGTCAAGGTTCAAGATAGGAAATATCTATTTCCATCCTAGTTGAGGATAACTCTGAGGCTAGGTTTTACCAATATTTTCCGCAAAATAATACTTAAGGAACCAACAAGCAAATATTTCAGTCGTTGATCGGATGCACAATTCATATAGCCTCGACATGGAGCACCATTCACACCATTTATCAAATAACTAGGGTTTGTGGTTGCTTCCCTAACACTAAAAATACTTGGGCTTGATATTCTAAGCATATTATACAACTTGACGAGAACCCGACATTGTTGTCTTTTTTATGGGTCAATTTTAGTAGCAATTTTTACCTCCGTTTCAGAAAGTGTGTATACTGGTAGCACTATTTTTCATTTTGAGCCATTTTTTTGTGATTTTGAAACCTGTTGGTCATAAAAAAAATATAAATTTTATTTACAAGTGCCTTTTTTCAAATTTTACAAAAAAAATACATTTAGCAGCTAGTTATAATGAAAACATATATACATTTTCAATATTTTTTGGATTTTTTTTATGCTTTGACTTGTTGGGACAGCCTTTTGTAACATCCCAAAGATCACAAAAATTTAAAAAAAAATCAACGTAGCATTAATTGCTATACTTGTTGTGAGGAAATATAATAAATGTTTGTTTGTTCATTTAAACGACATGCTGAAATAAAATGTTTACGATGACATGCATGTGTATTGTTTTACAATGTGCGTGAAATGTAATTCTACATTCGGATGCTATTGGGTGTTTTCTTACCTCAGTTGTACATCCTAGATTACTTTTGATGTCAATGCTTTATAGATTTACTTGCTATTATTTATATGTGCTAACTGTTGTTATTCTTATTCATGATGAAGGGGTCCTATGGGAACCTCGAGGCTTACTTAGCTATTAGCTAAAGCATTTGAACGTTCTTGTCGCAGATCACAGGTAAGAGAAAATAGTGTTTCGAAAGTGAAATACGGAGGTCCTAAATATATTCAATTAGGGTTCAAGTTTAAAAAAAGAGAAAATAGAATAACTTGCAAACACGTCAGGGTGAGATCCATTCTGATTGTCCTTCGGTTAAAATCTATAATGTGTTATTTATATGAATTTATAGTCAATACATTCTACTCTCAGTATTTATGTTAATTTAATACACAAGTATTTGTAGAATGTTGAGCATCTAAAACAATGCTAAGTATTTCAAATCCTACTTAAGGGAATTACAATAAGTATTGAATGTCTGTGGTACGAGGGTCATATCCTAAGTTCGAATATCCTTATTGTAATTCTAAGTCTATCCTTTGATCCTATGCATTATATGTTTAACCCATAATGTAATGGTTATTTTAATACTATAGTATTGTCATAGTATCTATAGTTATAAACTAATTGCTATGTGTGCTTCTTCTATAGTTTGTACCATTGATAATATAGTGCCTAGAGCATATTTAGCATTGTAACTAAACAATAGTGTTGACATGGTCTTTATAATTTATATACTATATACAAAGGTGGTTTCATATTATTTAATTTGTTATAGGTACGGATTGAAAACATGCCACGTTAGCTTGGTGTTGATGAAATGTAATCATAGCATAATGTTTATAAGTCCCGCCATAGTGGATGGTCAAGACTTTAACCGAGGGTATGATGCGAATCATATGAAATAGTTTACCTTTGATAATGTTACATAACCATTATAATGTTTTCTATGCAAGGGTGGTCGAATCTTAGTACAGGGTTATGTTGGAAGATTCTATGTACTGCAGTAGCTTTGGTCATTAAAGTGCAATAAAGGATTGTGTGGTGGAATTCCTAATGGAATCCACTGGGGCAGGTCATCACGTGGTTTCCTCGATCATGATGTTAACCCTAACTTCATTTGGAATTACCTCGACGATGGCACAATTCTGGCATTCATTTTTCAGTG
This sequence comes from Larix kaempferi, assembly GCA_027924585.1. Lineage (NCBI taxonomy): Eukaryota > Viridiplantae > Streptophyta > Pinopsida > Pinales > Pinaceae > Larix > Larix kaempferi. Next base: position 7,714,550 of record BSBM01000003.1, on the reverse strand, counting down.
GGTGGAGTGTTGGAGAGGCCGACAGGCCTGCGAGGTTTTAGGGTTTGTTAACGGGGTTTGAGGGCACCTCCTAGGTTTCGATATAATGACCTGTGGTTGTGTAACCTAACTCTCAGAGCTAAGCCCTTTGAGAGTGATGACTTGCTGCAGTTGTTGGTAGTTTGAGTAGTTCCAGAGTTCGCGATGGTCTTGAGAGTATTCGGACTAGAGGCAAGGTTTCTTTTCAAGTAAGTGGTAGTTCTCTGAACTATATATTTTCTTCGCTAAGCTTGCTAGTCGGGTGTTGGCTCTGGTTCTCGTCAGATGTGGGCATCTCTTGTTCAGAAGAAAATTTCTAAAGGTAAGGTCTCAATTCTTTTCTTCCTACCCACGTTAGTTTAAAATGTTGCATTTGTCTGCAATTGTTTTCAAGCTTCATAATCCCTCCTTTAACCATATTGTGTGTCAATGGTAGGTACCCTTCGGTTTTTGGGTTTCTATGTTTGAAGCTACGTGGACAATGCTTTGAAAAACCAGTAAGCCTTGGTGGTTTTTCTTGTAGGTTTCTCTTGGAAACTGTTGGCCGTTGTTTGGTTTTAGCCGAAGCATTTTGAATTTGTGGTCTAGTTGAGGATGGTGTCGCCATTGTAATGTTTGTCAGCCCCAAATGGCAGTGTAGGGAGGATGGGATCCTCGACCTACTTTGGCATTAAGCCTACAACGTTTCACTATGTAAATACTTGTTAAAAATGTAATAACTATTGAAAGGGTTTAACCCTCAGCTATTTTTATTAATGAAAGGGTTTTGGTACTTGTAACTTAATATTGTTTATGTGCATCGTGTCTTAGAGCAATGCTCCAGGACCTGTTTTATTTTAATTCAATGCTTTGTTTATGAAATGTTGTGTTTTGTTAATGGCCGAGAGCCAAAGGCGAAATGCCTCGTGTTGAAATTTCAAACCCTGAACTTGTTTTTGTTGAAGAATAAATTTGAAAGGTTTAAGAAGTCGAACTAAGTGTTGAGACCCAGTCTCGTAAATCTATTGTTTTGTCAAATTATTTTTTAACCTAAAACATTCGACTATTTTGTTGTTGATATTGAAAGTGTCATTCGTCTAGGTTGGCTTTGTACAGGGTAAATGAAAACATGACTATGTTATTATAATGTTGAGCATGGGAAGTGAACCTTGTTTGGAACCCTGTCACAATGATTTGGTGTTTAGAAATGTTAAGGGTTTGGCCGTAAGGTTGGTTATGAAATCGTCTCGATACTAAGGTTATTTTGGTTCTCTTAAACTGGAAAATCAATAAGGGTTTTGAATGTAACCTGTAGTTGTATACTATAAGGAAAAATCCTTGTATAGTTGAGCTATGTCTTTTGTAAATTCTATTTGATTTGTTAAGCGTTGAATGTTTACTAAATGTTATGATATAGATAGCTAGGGTTCTGTCATAATAGGACATTCGTCCAATACAGACTTGTTTTGTGTTTAAAGGATCTATGATATTGATAATAAAAATAAAATGATCGTAGTTCTGTATACTCAGTATATTTGTTTCGACCTCCTTTTTCAATTGTTTCAGTGGATGAAATTTTACAATGAACATGTTGATTCTATAATGTAAAATATTAATAGGGTATTCAAACAATAATGATAAGAAAATATATATTAATTGTTTATGTAAGGAAATAGTTAACCTACACTAAATCTTAGTTTTATGTAGAAAACATAGAACTATTTGAGTTCTGTTATTTATTTTGTTATAAATGTGAAGATATTCTAATGTCTACATATATATATATATATATATATATATATATATATATATATATATATAGATATGTAGCTATATTTTTCTATGACTGAGAATATATGATATTTTAAATTGCAAAATATAATAGATAAGGGAAATTTCAAGAAAGGCATAACAGAATTAGTCTATTCATTCATTCTACTCACTGCATATCATTTATATATTTTAATCTCCCTTCCCTGTACTAGAGTACGATACAAAAACAATACATGGAAAAATACAGGGAAGACACTTATTCTATCATTTCATATACTTATTCAACAATCTACATAATCATAATCAGATTAGAAATCAAACAATTACTTCTGCATGATGATAACTATCAATATTTAACTAATGAATACTAAATCAACAGCTACAGAAAATAAATTATAACTACTTAGGAAATGAAATAACAAGTAGAACCTGCAAATGTAGATAGGGTGGAAAAACACCCAAAGAGGCCTGTTCCTCCCAACTATCTCTAGAAGAAGCAACCAATATCACTTGCTCCTTTGGACCCCTGAGCTTGTTTATTGAACCACTAGGTAGAATTCTCTGTGTAGAAGCAAGGCACTCAGGTTGTACTTCCAGCAATCAATGGAGACTTGCAATACACCTCAAAATAACTCTCTTCTCTCAGTAGTAAACTCTGCACTCAGCATAAGTGAAACAGACTTACACTACAACTCAAAACATAGCTTCCCCTCATCGAATATCTTGTGTGCATACAGCAGAACCATAAGGTAAATTTTCTCGTCAGAAAAAGTGTGAGCCTCTGCTCAAATTCTATGTCTTATAAAGATGTCTAGGTATTTAGTGGTCAGTTTCCGAAATAAATGAGCCTCAAGCTCCAGTCCCATATTTCATGGAACTTTGACCACAATTCAAGGGAGTTGTCCCATAACAATAGCTAGTTACTAAGTTCCTGAGGCTGCCACTTGTCCATTTCCTTCTATCCCAGATTCCATTCCACCTAGTGGGTCAGTAAACACTCTTTCAACAGTCTCTTTGGGTGAGTGTCTCCTATTTTATTTTATTTAAATAACAATATTTTGCAATTACAGTCATCCTTGGCCACTTGGCCAAATATAAAACTTTAAAATAAAAGTTAAGATAATGTTTTCTTCAATCATAAAATGTTTCAGCAAAGGGGTATGTTACACCTTTGGTCTGAGAAACCACAACCCAAGGATCGCACCCGTCCTAGGATGCACCAACCCATGGCATGGTTGGATTTAGATGTCGCCTCCTGGGAGCAATGGGTTTTGATCTCGGGTCGCCTTGCAAAATGATACCCATCTTGACCATTTGCTCTAATTCAGGTATTCATTTTACCGACCATATTAATGCTTATTTTCCTTCGGCGTCAAATACATGGATACTTATGTGATTGCATTGTGTTGCAGGTATTTTTTCCGTTGCTTGAAGTATATCCGCCGCCTACAATCATAATTAATAATTTGATAATGTATATTCAGATTCATATGGTTGGGATATATGTCAGCAACTAGTATGGTGGACAACTTCATGTTTTAAGATACGTACATTCTTGGATCCTGCATGCAGTACGTGTAAATGTATTTATGTTATCAATTCATAAATTTACTTGGCATGTCTAAATGGTCGAGGGTTTTAGACTCATCTATGGTATGAAACAACTCGTAATCGTGACATTACCCCACCTTAATGGCAAATATCCTCTCTAAAGAGCATGTCTCGAAACAAGACATTGTAATTTTTGATGAAATTTGAGTCTAAACACCCATCAAAAGTTATTTGGGAAAAATAAGGGATTATGACACTACTGAAGTTGAGACACTGAAACAAAACCCATTAAAAGTTATTAGGGAAAACGAAGGGATTATGTCACTACAGAATTAAAAAAGTTGAGAAATTAAAACAAAACCCATCAAATGTTATTAGGGATTATGTCACTACAGAATTAAAAAAGTTGAGAAATTAAAACAAAACCCATCAAATGTTATTAGGGAAAACGAAAGGATTATTACCATACGAAAGTTGAAGAAAGGGGTTAAGTGTCCATGGGAATAAACTATTAAAGTAATGTTTTCATATACTTCATAGGTTGTGATGGAAAAAGAGATTTAGAGATATTATAGGCATATTATATTATTTATTTCAAATGGTTTGGAAAATTTCATTGTAAAGAAAACAAATTTAAAGCATATAAAACTTTCAAAACATTTAGAGATGTGAAATGTAGCTATAAAAACTTTCAAAGCATTTTATTTCAGGATTTTTTAATTTGTTTAGTAGCTATCAAAACTTTCAAAACATTTAGAGATGTGAAATGTAGAACGTTTGTGTATTCCTTCTTAGTGCTTGTCAATAACTTGTTTAAGAAATCAAATATGTGGTACATTTGTTCATTACTCATGGAAAGAGTTAATGTAATATCCGGGTTGTTAAGCCTCGGACGTATGTTTTTTTATTTGACTATGGACTTATGTTATATTTGTTAATGTTACTATGGACTTGTGCTCATTTGTTTGATGATGTGATTATGGACTTTGGCATTATTATTATTAATTTTAATGTTGTTATTGTCATTGTTTTTATCATTGAATGTTGTTGCTATTAATTAAATAAACAATTGACTAGGAAAAGGTAACAAAACGAGTATGGGAGACCATGGATATCATAGTGTGAAGGGGAATGGGGGACATCCCTAGCACCTTAGAACTTGTAGTTGAATGGTAGTTGTCCATCCTAGTTCATTTTGTGCCTTGGTGACTTTAGTAGTGTTGGTCACCCAAACATTGTACAACTTCCCCATTTTTTATGGACTATGGAGTTATTATTGCACCTTATGCATACTTTAGTGGGCCCCTATTTCCTAGTGTGCCCTCCTTGGGAGAAATTCCTTCCTATTTTTTTTTTCATTTATGAGCCCTCTCCCTAGATTCTAGGAATTGTAAGCTAGGATTTAGCTTCCACCTCCTTGATTTGTGCCTCCACCTCCACAAGTATGCCCCACTCCTCCATTCATCCCTATTTTTGTGATTCTATGATATTTATGACCTTATTGGATCCCCTCTCTCATTTAATTTTCCCTCCTTCATGTTTTATAACCCCCTTATGCATTAGTGCGCTTCTGTGTGTTCTTCATGGCTCTATTCCTCAGCTTTTGGTAACTCTTCCTCATTGTACTAATCCGAGAAAGGGAATCTCCTAACTAGGGAACCACTCCACTAATTTGAGTTAAGCCTCCATGATTAACCCCAACCATACTCAAACCAATTCTAGTTGGCCACCTTGGGTTGGAATTGCCCTCCTTAAGATATTTATACATGTGCTCTCTCCTTGTTGAAGCTAATCTTGAGCTTTGGATCACTTGACTTGTGCTATCTCACCACATTAGGAATGTTGATAGTATTGATAGTGTGTTGAGAATTAGAGCTAGTTTATTTGTTTCCTTTTGTTTCCATTATATCACTCTACTAGTCCAAATTCTCGCACAGGAAGCTAGGAAATGGGTTAGTGAGAGGATTCACATCCCATAGGAAGTGGAGACGGATAGAAAAGTAGTAGTGGGAGGCATTGTGGTTCTCAGAAGAGGTAGTTCTGAGAGTTTCTAGTCTAAGTGTGCCTCTACCCATGGACCTATGGTCACATCTCAAGGGTGACCTGTTCAATCGAGGAATGCTTGAGTGGATCTATTGTTGGGAGGAAATTTGTCATGCTGCAGCCAGTTTCCCTTATTTTGAGATAATTATTTCTCTTATGTTTATTTTTCATTACATTATTTTATTTGGTATATGTGTAATGGTGTCTGAATTGGTTGTTTGCATGTTCATGTATTGAATGCTAGGATCTATATGTAGGAAGGATGAATTTCGTATAATATTTTTCTATTCTCCTTACCTTCCTTCTTTACTTCTTCCTCTTAATCAGAAATTGTAATATTGTCTCTATGGTATTGAGAGGCATGAAACCATATGCTCTGGTTCTCCCCTCTCTACTCATTTATGTGTTGTGAGACCTGTTCCATTGTATCTGAAATAGTGTTTACAATAAAGGGCGTATTTCACTTCATTGAAAAAGATTTTCGGATGACCAATATATGTATGTTTTGGTCTGACAATTTACTAGTGCCAAGACGAGCGCACCTGTCATTTGATATAAACGGAATAAGTTTCTCTTATACTTTGATGGAATTGATATGTTGTCATTAAAAAACTATTAATTATGGGGAAAGTAGGACTTTACCTTAGAGCCATCAATTATAATATATTGTTAAGTCCTAGTCTTAAAACTTATCTGGTTTTATGAAATTGTATGTTTAATAAACTAATTGGTTAAGATAACAATCTCATATATGGAAAGTATTAAGGATTATATCAATAAAATGATATTTGGAATTTGTAGATGTATTTATAGTGATATTACAAGATAGAATACACTTCCTTTATACTTGAATATTTAAGGTTGTGGTTTAGAGATTCACTGACTATGTGGGAAATAGAATTAAATAATATACTTATTATTAAGCATGCATGTTAACAAGAAAACAAGAAATGGTTATACTTGAAATATTATACTAAAAAGGGTAATAGTTATTCTTATATCACTTAATATAGTGATCATATTTTTAAGTGAATGATATATGATGATTAGATTTGTAAGTGAATGATATATGAAGAAGGAGTTTGTTTGTAAAAGAAAAGTTTGTGACATCGTTTAGACATGCTTCTTTAGTTTCATTAGTAAAGCACAAATAACGAGTATACCCTAATATAGGCATCATGTGTGATGTGTTAGTAGTTCCATATTATTAACTCTTTGATGATTCAAACGTTAAGTTAAAAGATTCGATTCATTAATTAATCAAGCAATTTTCTAAGTAGTATGTTTCTAATTTATTGTGAAACTTAACTCTTACATAATAATAAAAGCAATTTTCATATAAGAATGCGAAGGAGACCAAAGTACCTTCATTATATTAAAGGGTAACATCTAAATCTGATATATTTGGATGTTTGAGTAAAGTTAAAGTAAAAATTGCATACCCCATCTCACAAAATATTAATGAGTAAATTAGGTACATTACAAGTGGTATCAGAGCGAGGTTCAACGCTGTGTGGCCTAATGGACTCGCATCCATTTAGATACGTTGTGTACTATTTGAAGTATTGATTATTAGGATGCAAAAAATTGTGTTTACTTATCGACACACTATAACAAGTATGAGTTAAGGTGCTATGACAAATAGTTTAAAACGACTGCATAAGATGATTATGCTTAATTGAATGTGTGATTATTGATTGTTACACGTAGCCAGTAAATACAATAACAAGTAAGAAAACACTATGTTCTATAACTGAAGTTAGTTCCAAGTAAAATCTCGTGATAATTATAATATTTAGGGGTGGGCGCACAAAGTTTCTCCCCAAAATTATTGCAACAGGGTTGCGCTAGAGGGGCTAAACCGAAGGTGTGCACGCATCTAAGAAAGCATGAATGCGCCATTAGGTTCAGTACCAAACCGTGGCATGTGCGTGCTTCTGCACGTGCACATTTTTAGCGTGCCACGCATGCGTGCCTATTAAGCTAATTAAAAAAAAAAACAGGGCAGAGGCTTTCTATTTCCTTCCAACCGGCCGAGCCTCACTCACCCATTGTGTGTGCGGATAGGTAAGATCCATGTTTTGTCATTTTATTCATTTCTGTTTGTTTATTAAATTTTCAATAATTCCCAAATTTGTAAAATAATAGAGAATTTTTGAATTGCAAATTCTAAACCTATATAATGAATGAAAAAAATGTTAACATGGAGTCCAATGGAACACAAGGAAACACAAATCTTGGAACCAAGGAAAAACCTCAACAAAATCAAAATTCCAAAGAAAATCAAAACTCTCAACAAAATTTCGACCAAGATGACTTGAACCATTATGTAAATGAAATGAGAGTGCACACTCGATACCTAAGAAACATAGGGGAACCATCTCGAGTGTCCCTTGCCACCTCAATTGAGAGCTCAATTAACTCCTTCATCCATGCACATCGCCAATTGGATGACATGATTGAATATAGAGATAGGATGTGGGAGTATTATTCCACAGGCATTTCCAAGGAAGAAATAAAAGAATTGAATATTACAAAGGCCCAATTATACAGTATGTTCACCGATCCAAGAACACAACAACCACCGGATAGTAGAAATCCATGTGCATGCATGGATTGGTTTCATTTCCAATCATTGATGGATAATTGGATGCATAGGTGGTTCATGGTTTACGATAAAAATACCTGCAATAATAGGGAGGTTCCACAGTACTTCCTTTGGAAACTATGGGCTACGTTTGTGCTCGGTTTGCATGTCAACTATTTTGACATAACCAAGTTTTGGGGTGTTGGGTGTGGCTTTTCCCAAGATCGACCTGCTTCCAGGAGGAACCCGCTGAGAGGGCTACCAAATCCTAAGCGTGATCCCAACCCCTCTCCCCACCCACCCTTGTTATCCCACAAAATTGATTAGATCGAGGGGGCGATGAGGAGTGTTCCGTGTGGACTACAGTGGAGAGACAGGTTGACCGTGATAGAGACTGAAGTCAAGGACCTTCACGAAAGATTCAGGATAGACCTGTGACTGGTGGTAGCCATCAAGGGCCTTCTATTTCGATGGGGAGAATGCCACATCTTTGTCCCCGTTGTGGGCACACTTTCCCTGGCCTGATCGAGGGCTTCTATATGGAGCAAGTTTGTACAGTTATTTAGAGCCGAGATATTGTCATGGGAGACCATAGGATCTCCCAACCTGGACTCAGTAATGGCAGCTGCAACTGAAATTGCGGCACCTCACACAGAGGTATTTTCAGTACCTCACATAATATTTTTATTACTTATGGAATTTCTATTATTTATGTATTTATATTTATGACATACACAATGATAGTTTGTACAATATTTTTTAATATTTTGATTGCCTAAATAATTACTTATTTAATATGTTCTTAATGTGCATGCATTTTGGTGTCCACAGGTATTCCTAGACTATGATGATCAGCGATCTCTACTAGGGATTAACAAATCACCATATGCACAGGTACAATGTGTAGTTAAAATCACGCTTTAAATTTGAATTGTTACGACTTACTATGATTTAATTTGGATTTTGTTTACTAAACTATGATATTACGAATGTATATGCAGGGGACACCAACATATGCAGGTGACATTGTTCCTCATCCCCATTTTATCCCCATGTTTCAACTCTCTCCCATGAGTCACCCCCCTCGCTTCCATCCAAACCCCTCCCTCCGTCTACCCCCTCCTTTCCATCCATCCTCCCCTCTCCATCCATACTCCCCCTTCCATCCATCCTCCCCCATTCCTCCACTCCCCCCGTTCTATACATCCTCCCCCATTCATTCACTCCCCCTCATCTATCCATCCTCCCCCATTTATCCATGCCCCCCTTCCTTCCATCTTCCCCCCTTCGTCCACAACCTCCCTTCTATCCATCCTTCTCCCTCTATCCAGGACTGCCCTCCCATTCACCATCCCTCAACATCCCCCCTAGCCCTTTTGGTTCGAAACCTCCTATCGTACAGCGAGTAGGGTTTCATCGTCCATGACGTCCTCCTCCACCCCATACCACCATATCTTCTCCAGTTCCCACCACTATTGTGCAATCTACTCTTCCAGTATCCTCCCATGTATATACAGTGGTTGCATCTGTAGTTGCTGCAACTACATCTGTGCCCCCCCCATGACTACATCAGAGCAGGTTGTCCAACCAACTACTCTAGTTTCTAGCCATGAAACCCAGTCATGTCCATTGTCATAGGTGTTCATGGTGAGAATCAAGTTAATTTATAAAAATATTTGATGCATCAATGAAAATTAATTTAAGCAATTATTATTTTTGAATGAAATAATTGTCGTAAATTTCATAGGCTGGAGATGTTGAGAGGCTCAATAGATCCAAGACACCTTCCTCATGTCTCCCACTCGCATCAGCGGTGAGTTATTTAATATTTGAATTATACATTCATTTTATAAATGTGGTAAATGTTACACATGCTTGAAAATGATGGTATATTTGTATCATTTTTTTCAGATTCTGGAGAAACGGTCTACTCCTAGATGAAAGAAGACCTGACATACCAGTAGATCCAAGAAGAGGAAGATTAATTGTGGAGATGCGCCTAGGAGTGACAGGGGTGGTCACAATGCTTGACATGCCATTTTATGTACATTAGCCATGATGTGCCACTTTTGGGCACCAATTTCCATGTACTTGATATCTACGACATGAATTGCCATGTATTTTGGATCTATAGCACGAGTTGCCGGATTTTGTATAGGGAACAAGTTGCCATCGTATGTACATTGGAAACTATGTTCCACTATTTGCCAGAAACTTTATATGTGTGTTCGCGTTTTGTAGCCTTGATGTACATGGATTTTCAGTTATGTGATTTATATCCATGTTTTCTATAAACATCATCATGCTTTTAAAACAAATTGTTGAGTTTGAATGGCTTTTGATATGATTTCCTTCATTTAGGTTTAAGTGTGACTTTAGATTTAGAATTGACATAATGAACATTATTTCAATTGGTTTATATTATGAAATGTATTTTGATCGTAAAATGTCATTCTAATAAGATCCAAGTAGTTTGTATACATCACAATGCAAGGATGAAAGTTCGATAGTAAAATTCAACAGATTGAGTAGTTATTGGAGAAATTTTATGGGGCCCTTGATACACTTTCCCACAAAAATAATTATTTACATCAATTTGTGGCATCTTTAAATCGACCCATTGGAATGCGAAGTGATGAAGATAGTTAGCATGTTTCCCCAAAACAAATTATAGATAGATTTACCTCAAGAAGCATATTGGGATTTCTCTATTGTTATGAGGTGGCACATTGAAATGCATTCATTCCATAAATTTGTTGTCTTCAATTTGCTATTTTACTAGGCATACAATAATCCAATATTTTGTAAAAGGATATAAACTATGGGAGGTGTTGAATGTAAAAATAAATGGATTGAGAGAATGTGCTATGGTTTTATCTCATGGATTTGGAAATATGGTAGAATGTACATGTTGGCCTAAGATTTATTAATGTTATGATCATATTAGGTTTTCCATCCATTGAGAAGGTTGTCACAAGTGTACGTATCCATCATATAAAAAAGTTCATGCTACAATCAATTTCAAACCATTGAGGGGATGAACATACACCATACACCCTAAATCTCATGAGGCACCCCAAACATGTTGTCAACACTTTTAGAATTGCCGAAAAAGTCTACATTCCCATTTACAAGGAAAGATTTTACACCAACACTTATCAAATCCCTTTACAACTCGACCAAATCACTTATCTGCAATAAATACTAGTTATGGTCCTAGAATCAACCACGATCATTTGCAACAAAATTTTCAACCATGCCATAACAACATTTCAATCATTTAATAAATAATTAGGTTTCTAGTGCTAGGTACAATGTTTTTCTAGTTGTATTCACCCTTTCCATATAGATGAGAAACTATGCATATATGTGTATAATGATTTGGATTCAAATGTATGCACATGAATATATATGTACAATGAAAATGATTTAATTTTTATATGTATTATAATTTAGGCAAGGGATTAGCATACATAATAGGGTTTCATTGTGATTTTAAAATAGACTAGGGTTTACGCTACCAACTAGGGTTTTTAGGTTAGGCTCTCATGTTTCTAGGCTAGGCTCCAAGCTCTAGGGTTACCAGCTTAATGTTGAACTCCACTATCATAACATCATTGTCACCAACACCATGCCCACTACCACAATCACCATCAAGCCTCGTCATCCTCTTTCTCATGGTGCCACCATCCTTTTCCCCATCAATCATACGTAATCAACCATCAACCTAATGCACTTTGTCTCATTGTCACTGTCACTATCCCTATCCTCACGCCCATTATCACCATTGTCATCATTGTCGCCATCATGCTCATTGGAGTCTAAGCCATTTAGCCTCTTCATTTATTTATTTTGGTTCAGATATGGATTGCACTTGACTTGTTTTTAGTTGTATGCACCCTTGATATATACATGTCAGAAACTTTGCATATAATTGTATAATTATTTGGATTCAAAACTAGGGTTTTTAGGCCAGGATCTGGGGTTTCAAATGTATGCACATGAATATATATGTACAATGAAAATTATTTACTTTTTATATGTATTATAATTTAGGCAAGGTATTAGGCTACATAATATGGTTTTATTGTGATTAAAATACAAACTAGGGTTTACGCTACCAACTAGGGTTTTTAGGCTAGGCTCCAAGCTCTAGGGTTACCTGCTTAATGTTGAAATCCACTATCATGACGTCATTGTCACCAACACCATGCCCACTGTTATAACCTCTATCAATGTTCCTGTGAAGGAAGGAAATGGCACCCCCCTACCGAAACCCCAAGCTTTCCCATTGACCTTTCACACTAAGAGAAGAAGCAGAGAACCCAAAAATGGCTAAGTATCAACGAATTCCAAGACAAATGATCAAACCTCACTGAGAAAAATGATAAAAACAAGGGAATGGAGTTATTCCACAATATAAATAAGTTGAACGGTCGAGATTGAATAATAGAGTTAGATCAATGGCTGGGAAGTGATCCACGGTACATGAGACGAGAATATTTCTGACTTTCTGAATTTGCATTCTGGATTGCGGAGGTAAAATATTTTCAGAATGGTGTAGTTGAAGTTTTTTATTTTTGAGTTCCACATTACAAAATGCGAAATACAGAGATGTAATTTTTCCCAGAGCACTAAGTCGAGTTTCTGAGTTCCGAGTTCCGCATTGAGACTTGCAAATTATGGAGGCGCCTTCTGTGAAACTCTGAATATATGAGTTTCTGATTTCTGAAATCCGCATTGTGGATTACGGATTGTAGTAGCCCGATTTTTCCAAAGGCGCAAGTTCAACTTTCTGAGTTCCAAGATCCTCATTGCGAACTGCAGATTACAGAGGAATAAGTTTTCCAGGGATGCAAAATAGAGTTCCAATTTCCAAATCCTACATTGCAGATTGCAGATTGCAGAAAGGTAATTTTCCCCGAGGTGCAAAGTTGAAATTCTTATTTTTGAATCCCGCATTACGGATTGTGGGTTACGGAGGTGATTCTTGACGAGGTCCATTTAGCAGTTCCGACTTCCGACTTCCACATTGCGGACTATGAATTGAGGAACGATAATTTTGAATCGAAGATGGTTTTGTAGATCAAATTGTGCCCGTGAAAATCGCAGAATTTAATAGGGAAAGAATCCAACTGTTCCATGATTGAAGGTCGATTTGAAGGCAGGAGGAATCCACGACTTGGTCATCCCTACAAATTAGCCTGCAACGACCCAATCTGAAGAACAAACAAGTGGTTTTCCATGGATCGAATGCACATAGACAACACACAGAGGTTTCCCATCGGCGCATTTAACGGACTCAGAAGTAGTTGGTTTGAGCAGCTCAGCGAGAACAACCTCATCCTTTCTAGTTCAAGATTGTTTTTAGTAACGACCACTTATGGTTGAATTGGTTAGATTTTTTTTTATATTTTGTAACCCAATAAAGGGATATTCTGCATTAGACCCAAAGGGGGATGTTGGGATTATGAGATATTAAAGCTCTGCGTATGTATTGAACTCGTGCTTTTCAATTAATGTGAAGACTTAATTCTGGAGCAGAGATTCTTGTGATGAGTGTTTTGATGTATGTTATTCCTGTGTATGTGTTCTTCATTAGTATTTTCCATTGACTATTCTCTTTTTCAGTATCTAGATCAAGATTACATGGTTTGAAATTCATATTTTATGCTTCATATGCATATGAGTAGATACTCCACCCTTTCTTCTTGAATTTGCAGGTTAGAATTCATTCTTAAATTCTCTAACTCTGTGATAGAATTTGTTTCCTTTTCTGCTATCATCTGTTGATACCTTTGACTTGAAAAAACCTCATCTATCTTTCCTATGACTCTGAAATTATGGTCCAAATCAGTCATTTGTGACTAGAAGATCACTGAAGTTTGACTCCATACCCAATGGTGCTCCTACCCTCGACCCCAACAAGCTGAAAAATCCCTAAAAATCCTTATCTGAAGGTCTAGCCACTACATTATGTATATAACTAGCTTATGCGAATGGTATTATGAGAGCTGGAATAATTGTGAAATAGAGAGCCCGCTATGTGGTTGGAAAGGCTAGTTTTCATCCACCAAATCTTGGTTTGAAACAATTACCTCACGATCCCTTCTATTGCAACCCAGGATAATCTTGAGTGATAACACCCACTACCACAATCACAATCAAGCCTCGTCATCCTCTTTCTCATGGTGCCCCCATCCTCGTCCCCATCAATCATTTGTCATCCACCATCAACCTAATGCACCTTTCTCTCATTGTCACCATCACCATCCCTATCCTCACACCCATTATCACCATCGTCATCATTGTGCTCATTTTCACCATTGTCTCCATCATGCTCATTGGAGTCTAGGCCATTTAGCCTCTTCGTTTATGTATTTTGGGTCAGATATGGATTGCACTTGATTAGTTTTTAGTTGTATGCATCCTTTCTATATACATGTAAGAAACTTTGCATATAAGTGTATAATTATTTGGATTCAATACTAGGGTTTTTACGCTAGGCTCTGGGGTTTCAAGGCTAGGCTCTAGGCTCTAGGTTTACAGGATTAACGTTGAACTCCTTTATCATGACCATAACAAAAATTTAACCCTCACTTAAGAAAAACCACATATTAGACATGGGAATCCTTTTATACCTTATTTTAACACTTGTATTACGAATTTTCATCAAATCTTAGAGGAATGACTAATTTCCTCGGAGGAACACCTTCGAGATTCAAGGTAGAGGCGGGGGCTAAATCCTATAAGAGGGAGCACATGGTGCTATTTGTAAATAGGATCCCAATATAGGAAAGGATTTTGAAATGTAATTATTTGTTGTAGCTTGAAATTTTCTATACTCTATAGGACACTTAGGTCATTTTCACCATAGCGCCATCCCCATGTTCATAGTCACCATCCCCATTCTCATTGCACCATGACCATAATGATTCATCAACACCATGCCCATTGTCATCATCAATGTCACCACCATCCTCCTCATGCCCATGTTGTCACCATCATCACCATGCCCATTGCTACCATCAATATAACCTTCATCCTCATCATGCCCATGTTGTCACCATCACCATTGAGAGGCATTGGAATTTTTGCACAAAGCAATGCAATTTCATAATCTTGGATATTCTTGGAGAGATTGCTCTTGTGTGATGCTATGGATTGCACCTTCTATATATGTTTTCTTTTGGATGATAGTTCAATAGTCTAGATATTGGCATGTGATATGCATAATATGCTTAGATATGTGCTCATATATGACAAAATGCAATAACCTATTTAAAGAAATAAACTTTTCCAATTCTAATTTTCATCTCATTGACTTTTGCAATGGTCATTCTCTTTTTTATAACAAAACAGAGTTAGATCAAAGAACACTTCGTAGCAATCATTTTGAAAATTCTTCCACTTACATGTGAAAATTTTAAGACCAAATATTGAATGTCACATTTAATTCCACAAATAAGTATTTCAAGTAGTTTTTCACTCGGTGGCTCAAAAAGAGAAGTGTAAGAAGCAATTCAAAAGACGCAATGATAGTGGTGCATCACTTGGGTACAATTGAGCTCTATTATCTCTATTGAGACCAACAATAGTGGGTCATCAAGTAAGGTAATTAGAATTAGGGTTAGGGTGAGGCATATTCAAACTTATAAATGCAATTGTGCTAAAAGTGGATGTGAGGACAAAGGAAACCATAGCAATAGTTGCATACATGTTCTCCTAATGAAGTATGTATTAAAACTTGGGAGCCAAAGAACCCAAAGACATGTCCTATATGGTAGTTTGAAATCTCCTTGATTGCCCTTGATAGCTAAGTTTGTGTATTTAGGGAATAACTCCTAGGTCTCTAAATTACCTTAATTCCCAGTCGTTAACCTAATCCTCTTATATTCCCACATAGAGAAAAAATGCACCTAGTAGATACCAAGTGTTATGGTCCAAGACCTTGCGCATGCTTGTCAAGCCCTGGAAGCTCCAATACAAATTTTCTAATGTTTTTTACAATTGCCTCTTCATGTTTTGTTGAGTTCTTATTGCATTTTGTCCTTATAAAAATGGGTAATTGACGCAATCAAGCACAAAAGTTTGACCGTGTCAATTTGTACATAAACAACATGAACATATACAAATATCTACACATAAATACACACATAAGATCATGCACATACACAATAAACAAATCCTAGCTTGTAGAAGGCCATGACAATCTTGCTCAAGGGGTTCATTTATGATCTTAAGGCTCCTGGGTGAGCGTGGCCATCCTGAACACATCGACAATGACCATATGCACGTGTGGGAGCTAACAGAACCCCATCCCGCCCGCTGATTTGGGTTTCGTGCCCCCAAAGAAATATCTCAAATTGTCATTAAATGGCCATGGGGTTCTTGGAAAAAATGCCTGTAGCAACAAAACCGTGACTCCGATCATGAATCCATCGATTTCGATGGATTCGGGACCCCGGGTTTCATCTATTCCCCCCCCCCCCCACACCGTGCCTCTAAGGCTTGGAAATAGTGCTATTGTACCATCTCAATAACTAGGGTTTTGCTCAGTGAGGACCATCCCAATCTTGCTCAAGGGGTTCATTTATGATCTGAAGGCTCCCAATCGAACGTGGCCATCGTGAACACCTCGAAAATGGCCACATGTATGTGTGGGAGCTGACGAAACCCAAATCCGCTTGCTGGTTTGGGTTTTGTGCCCCCAGAGCAAATCCTCAAAGTCCCACACTGTGCCTTGAAGGATCGAAAATGGTGCTATTGTGCCATCTCAGTAACTAGGGTTTTTCTTAGTGAATGTCACATCAATCTTGCTCAAGGGGGTCATTTATGATCTGAAGGATTCTGGCTGAGCATGTCCATCGTGAGCACATCCACAATGTCCACATTCATGTGTGGGAGCTGACGAAACCCAATTCCGCTCACTTGTTTAGGTTCTGTGCCTCTAGAGAAAATCCTCAAAGTGTCCCTGAATGGCCACAGGGTTCTTGGAAATAATGGCCATAGCACCAAAATCGTGACTCTGATTGTGAATCTGTTGATTCCGATGGATTCAAGAACCCGTATTTCAGCTATGGGACCTCCACACCGTGCCTCGAAGGCTCAGAAACGGTGTTATTGTGCCATCTCAGTAACTAGGGTTTTGATCATTGAAGGCCATGACAATCTTTCTCAAGGGGGTCATTTATGATCCGAAGGCTCCTGGCCAAGTGTGGCCATCGTGAATACATCCACAATGGCCACATGCACGTGTGGGAGCTAATAAAACCCAAGTTTGCTCGTCGGTTTGGGTTTAGTGCCCCTGGATAAAATCCTCAAAGTGTCCCTGAATGGCCACGGGGTGCCTGACCGAAATTCCCATAGAACCAAACCGTGACTCTAATTGTGAATTCATCAATTTCGATGGATTCGGGACCCTGAGTTTCAGCTCAGGGGCTCTGCATACTGTGCCTTCAATGTGCGGAAAGATGTTATTGTGCCATATCTAGAACTAGGGTTTTGCTTAGTGAAGGCCATGCGAATCTTGCTCAAGGGGGTCAATTCTCATCCGAACGCTCTTGGGCATGCGTGGCCATCGTGAACACGTACACAATGGCCATATGCATATGTGGGAGCTAACGTAACTCAATTTTGTTGCCTGGTTCAAATTCTATGCCCCCGAAAGGGATTTTCCATGTGTCCCTAAAAGCTTTTGGGAGGTGAGTTTAGATGGGCAATAGAATAATCACTGTGGCTTGGATTGATGAACCATCAACTCCATTGGAATCAAGACATCAGATTAATGCTAGGAGTGTCTCTCTCCTCTAATCCTATTGCATGAATCTTGTCTTGTTTGACAATTTGAAAAATAGGGTTTCCCTTGGTAAGAGACATTGAATTTGTTGCACAAAGTAATTTCTTTCATAATTCTTGTGATGATGGCGGTGGTGTTGGTGGTGGTGGTGGTGCTAGTGGTGATGATGATGGAGGCAATGATGATGATGGTAATGTAGACAACTATGGGAACCGTGGAGATGACAAACAAACATTAAACTTGTTTTTCCAAGATATCAATATCATTATAATGTGTTGTACACAACATATGGGTCTTAAGACCTTGATCATAGTTAATGAGGAGCACCAACATATCAAGGCACATATAATGTTGTCATGGCTCCTGGGACATGTGTAGGATATTAATTCACCACACACACCCTATAAAGGAAATATTTGAATCATGAGTCTAATATGGGAAACATTATGAATTTTCTCATACCAAGGATCCAAGATAAATGGCATACAATGGGATAAATTGAGCACATGTGTCTTAAATTCCACATTCTTAATAAATTGATGATCAAAGATAAATTTCCAATTCCCATCATTATTGAACTCTAACCTCGAGACAACAACAAGACTCTTTCCATTGCTAAATAATCAACATCAATAACAAAAATTTATACAAATAGTCATAAGGCGAAGAGGCTCACTTAGATGATGACTCGGTTGCACTAAGGGTTGTATCTGAACTGAGGGTTAAGCATGGATTCGTAGGTTGCAATGGCACATAGGAAAATTCCTTGACCACCAAGATAAATTCTTTGAAGTTGAAAGACATTGCAGAATTGGCCTACTCATTAGAAGAAAGATAAAAAAATGAATGAATATGGAAACCCACTACCACTTTATCCTTCTCATGAAGTATTTCATAAAGGAATTCATCCAAAGCTTCACCCTATAAACCTTATAGCCAAGATAATTTTGTGGAGAGTGAATTCAAAAGGGAACAAAGATTTTTTTTAATATCTTTCCCAAGGAGTAGAAATATTCCAAGGATTTATGGCAACACAAGAGGTTAGTGTCAACAACAATGTGGGAAATAGGTTGATTCCAACATTAAAGGAAATCATGAGAGAATTTTGGTTTCGATGTTGCAACACCAAAATCCATTTTTGGATATGTGCCAAAGGTTGGCACATGGAAGTTAATGAACTTGCGGGTTTCTTGGAACTCCATGGCAATTGACAAAGAAACAAAATGCAGAATAACTCGAGTTTCACCAAGGTTTTTGCTAGCCATTCCTTACATTCTCCAAATCTCGAGGCATTCTCTCATCCTCAAATACTGTAGGAAATTATTTCACCTACAACCACACATTGCATGATTTCTTAACTATTGTTGGTAGAAGAGTGTACTATATTTTCATGTGAATATTGTCATTCAAATAACATTGCAACATCAAATTGTTTCCATGTCGTGAAGAAATTGATCCTAGCAGAAGAGGATAGTATACCACACTTATTGTTGTGGATTTGTTGCATGATGACATATGCTTGTTGGGATATCACTAAACAAGAGAAGAAAAATTATACTTGGTTTCCATTGGCTACCAAGATTGATTGTCTCCAATTTTGAGAATGAAAGAGACTTGCACATTGAATATGCAAATGAATATGGAAAGATACTTGCACATTGAATATTTCTTAGATAAGAGAGTCAATGGGAATAATTTTTAAATATTGGAACAAGCAATCCAACTACCATATCTAGATCCATATCTAGAACTAAATCTAGTAGCCATAGTTGTGAGCTAGAGCCAACGCCAGAACTAGAGTTATATCTAGGATCTAGAGTTGAGAGCCATGTTGGAAATAAGAACATAGAAGGCACATTGGTCTAGAATTGGTTTCCTTATAATATTTTGGAGACCAAAAGGCCTCTCAATGTGGAGGTGTGATTTGAAATGGAATTGAACAAAATGGTTGTTTTCTAAATCGCAATAGAAAAAATCATTTCAATAATTAAAAAGGGTTAAATAAGGAGAAAAGGACATGCAAGTTTTATAAATTAAAGAAAATAAGAGAGAAAGAAAATTTAAGTGAAAGAAAAATGAAAATAGAAGAGAAGAGAGATAAGAATGGGAAATGAAAGGATAAGGATGCTTGGCCTTTCCATTACCCTTTACTCTAACTATATATTTTTGTAATTAGTCTTAGAAAGGGATTTCCACTGTCCAATATGAGAGGATGCATAAGAGGAGTTATGTAAATTGGTTGAATGGACATCAATCCATTTACTTGGGAAGTCATACAAAGCATAAACAACTATAAAGACTTGGATGAATACACACTATATTTAACTCATGGTCCATTTGTCAACTTGGATACAAAGGCCATTTATATCACCCATTTGAGTAGTGTATGCACTCATAATCGGTATCCCATTGTATGCACTAACTATGAGTTTTATAAGGTGGGAAACATTATGAGTGCTTAACTATGGTTCAAGGATGAAACCAACATATTTGGGCTTAAAAATCTTGCGCACCACAAATATAGCTTCGGTCATTTGTTGTGGTTGGGGCATCACCATCATTGGGTGCTAAGTGAAGGAGGATTTATCATTATCCAGTGTGTGATATATTCTAATGGCCATGAGGTGCTTGAAAAAAATGGACGTAGCACCAAAACCGCGACTCCTGTCATGAATCCATTGATTCCGATGGATTTGGGACCCCGAGTTTCATCTAGGTGAACCCCACACCATGCCTCCAACACCCGGAAACGATGCTATTGTGCCATCTCTGGAACTAGGGTTTTTCTCATTGAAGGCCATGCCAATTTTTCTCAAGGGGGTCATTTATCATCCAAAGTCTCCCAGTCGAGTGTGTCCATTGTGAACACATTCACAATGGCCACATTCACGTGTGGGAGCTGATGGAACCTAAGTCCGCTCGCCTATTTGGGTTCCGTGCCCCCAATGCAAATCCTCAAAGTGTCCTTGAATGACCACGAGGTTCTTGACAAGAATTCTCGTATCACCAAAATCGTGACTCCGATCACGATTCCATCAATTTCGATGGATTTGGGACCCCACGTTTCAGCTAGGGGACCCCCCACACCATGCCTCGAAGGCTCAGAAACAATGCCACCGTGCCATCTCTGAAACTAGGGTTTTTCTCAGTGAAGGCCATGCATATTTTTCTCAAGAGGGTCATTTCTCATCTGCAGTTTCCCTGGCATGTGTGGATATCATAAACACATCAATAATGGCCATAGGCATGTGTGGGAGCTGATGGAACCCATTTCTGCTCTCCAATTTGGGTTTCGTTCCACTAGAGAAAATCCTCGGAGTGTCCCTAAATGGCCACGGGGTGCCTAACCAAAATTCCCATAGCACCAAAACCATGACTCTGATCATGAATATGTCAATTCCAATGGATTCAAGGCCCCAAGTTTCAGCTAGGGCCCCCACACACAGTTCCTCCAACGCCAGGAAACAATGCTAATGTGCCATCTCCGAAACTAGGGTTTTTCTCAGTGAAGGCCATGCCAATTTTCCTCAAGGGGGTCATTTCTCATTCGAAGTCTCATGGGCATGCGTGGCCATCATGAACATGTCCACAATGGCCATAGGCATGTGTGGGATCTGATGGAACCCAGGTCCGCTTGCCGGTTTGCGTTATGTGACACCGGAGCAAGTACTCAAAGTGTCCTTGAATGGCCACAGGGTGCCTAACCAAAATGCCCGTAGCACCAATACCATGACTCCGATCGCAAATCTGTCAATTTCACTGGATTCGAGACCCCAGGTTTCAGCTAGGGGCCTCCCCACACCATGCTTCCATCGCCCAAAAATGGTGCTAATGTGCCATCTCCAAACTAGGGTTTTGCTCAGTGAAGGGCATGCCAATTTTGCTCAAGGGGGCCATTTCTCATCTGAAGGCTCCTGAGCATGAGTGGCCATCATGAACATGCCCACAATGGCCATATGGATGTGTGGGATCTGACGGAACCCAACTCCACTCACTGGTTTGGGTTCCGTGCCCCCGGAGCAAATACTTTAAGTGTCCTTGAATGGCTACGGGGTGTTTGACCAAAATTCCTGTAGCACTAAAAACGTGACTCCGATCGTGAAGTCGTCGATTTCGATGGATTCAAGATGTCGGTTTCTAGCTAGGGGAACCCCCACACCTCACCTCTAATGTCCATAGACAGTGTTATTGTTCCATCTCCGAAACTAGGGTTTTGCTTAGTGAAGGCCATTCCAATTTTTCTCAAGGGGGTCAATTCGCATGCGAAGGCTCCCTGGTGTGCGTGGCCATCGTGAACACATCCACAATGGCCATGTTCACATGTGATATCTGAAGGAACCCAAATCCACTCGCCGGTTTGGGTTCTATGCCCCCGGAGCAAATCCTCAAAGTGTCCCTAAATGGCCACGGGGTGCCTGACCAAAATTCATGTAGCTCCAAAACAGTGAGTCCGATCGTGGAGCCGTTGATTCCGGTGGATTCGGGATGCTAGATTCTATCTAGGGGGATCCCCACACCATGCCTCCAATGCCCCAAAACGGTGCTACTGTACCATCTATGGAACTAGGGTTTTGCTCAATGAAGGCCATTCCAATTTTTCTCAAGGGGGTCAATTCTCATCTGAAGTATTCCAAACGTTTCGGCCATTGTGAACACATACAAAATGGCATGTACACATGTGGGATCTAGCGAAAACCAAATCTGCTCGTCGGTTTGGGTTCTGTGCCCCCAGAGCAAATCCTCAAAGTGTCCCTAAATGGCAATGGGGTGCCTGACCAAAATTCTTGTAACACCAAAACCGTGATTTCGATCACAAAGCTGTCGATTCCGATGGATTCAGGATGTTGGTTTCTAGCTGGAGGACCCCCCACACCATGCCTCTAATGCTCAAAAACGGTGCTATGGTTCCATCTTCGGAACTAGGGTTTTTCTCGATAAAGGCCATTCCAATTTTGCTCAAGGGCGTCAATTCTCATCCAAAGGATCTCAGGTGTGCGTGGCCATCATGCACAAATCCACAATGAGCATGTGCATGTGTGGGATTTGAAGGAATGCAAATTTGATCATTGGTTTGGGTTCCGTGCCCCCAAATAAAATCCTCATAGTGTCCTTGAATAGCCACGAGTGCCTGAACAAAATACCCGTAGCACCAAAACTGTGACTCTGACAATGAATCCATCGATTCCAGTGGATTTGGGATGCCAGGTTCTAGCTGATGGATGCCCCACATTATTCCTCCAATGCCAAAAAAAAGTGTTATTGTTCCATCTCTGGAACTAGGGTTTTTCTTAGTGAAGGCCATTCCATCTTTGCTCAAGGGGGTCAATTCTCATCAGAAGGCTCCCGGGAGTGCGTGGCCATTGTGAACACATCCAAAATGGCCATGTGCACATATGGGATCTGATGGAACCCAAGTCCTCTTTCCGGTTTAGGTTCCATACTCCCGGAGCAGATCCTCAAAGTGTCCCTGAATGGAAACGAGGTGCCTGACCAAAATGCCTGTAGCACCAAAAATATGGCTCTGATTGCGAAGCCGTCAATTCCGGTGGATTCAGGACACTGGGTTCTAGTTGGGGGACCCCCCACACCATGCCTGCAATGCTCGGAAATAGTGCTACTATGCCATCTCTGGAACTAGGGTTTTGCTCAGTTAAGGCCATCCTAATCTTGTAAAAGGGGGTCAATAAGCTAGATTAGTTTCTATAAGGATAGATTAGGTCTTCAGGTCTTGGTTATGTCTCTAAGGATAGATAAGTATTCTAGATTATGTCTCCATGGTTGTAGGTCCACATTAGTCTTTCCAGGGCTACATTTTTTTTGTATGGTTTCTAGGGATATATCAGGGTCTTTAAGCTATATTAGGTTCTATTTCATAGAAGGAACATGTAGATCTAGATTTCGTCCATGATGCTTCCAATTATCTAGTGGAGGAGAGGTTTGATTATGAGACTAAATTCATCCATGCATGCTCTACTTATTCATTAGAGAGGTGTGATTCCTTAATGGAGGAGATTGTTGATGGTGGTTCAAGAGCCGTAGATAATGTGAGTATTCCAAAGTATAGAGCCACGGATTATCCTATGAATGGTTTGAGATTGATTGTATAAAACATTGAAGAAGTAGGTGTTGATTCTTGTGTACAAATCATCACGGACAATGGACCTGTTTGCAAGGATGCTGGCATGACTGTGGAAGCTAAATATCCACAAGTATGTTCATTTTCGACACCATTCATTTCAGTATAGAGACTTACTTTATGAGGTGGAGGATGGATTTGTAGAGTTTTCCACTTCCACTAGGATATTTGGAGGCTATGATTATGGTGATCATATGGAGGGGTCATCCTCCACACCAGCAAATGCCGATTTTCAGATGGGCAGACAGGAGGAGGAGGGGGCAGAGGATGATGATCAAGGCACTGATGAGTTTGTTTATTTAGTCATGGAGGAGGACTATTGACATATGATATTCTTCCATATTGATCCACCCCTTTTTGTATTTACTTTTATTCTATTTACTTTGAGTGTTTTTTGGTTTTGGGGGGAGTTTTCTTGGGATATAAAGCACTACCCCACTTCATTTCACTTCATTGTTTCCATTTCATTCACCATTGCAAGGGTTTGAGGAGCTTGGAGTGCATTTGGATATTTTGCAAGAATATTGGACTCTTGGAGAGCTTGGAAGAGAGATTGAAGGGTGCAATTTGTGAAAGCTTGGAGGGGAGTTTGAAGGCTTCCATAGGGTTCAAGGCTTCAAGCACCATTAGAGATCCAAAGAGGTAGGCTCTAAACTCATCCATTTTTTTGTCTTGAAATTGAATTCTTGTTACTTGTATGTTTTCTTCTCCTACTGTTTCCCATTCCTTCTCCCTCATTCTATTGCAGGAAAATGGTTATTCTTTGAACTTAAAGTTTGAACCTCTACAAGCATGATGATCATGGGTATTCCAATGTGCCTTGTCTTTTTTTTTCCATTGTTTGTTATGATGGTGTTGATTGGAAACCGGAGGAGAAATGATGGAGAGGATGAAGAAGTGGGTAGTGGCGCATATCATGGAGAGGAGGAAGAGGAGGAAAAGGGAGAGTACAATGATGATGATGGAAGGAAAAACATAGAGAAACACACACCCTTGTGGAAATATTTCATAAATATTGGAGGAGGGAAAGGGGGTGGAACCAAAAAATTTGCATGCCCCCATTGTAGAGTAACATTCACAGGTTCATATACCCGTGTGAGAAAGCATTTATGTGGGGTTATTCCATGGGATGAAAATAAGACTATAGTAGTCAAAATTTGTATCAAAAGACATAGCCAAATATAATATGGAAGAGGAGGAGGCACAATACCAAACCAAAAAATCAAAGGTTGAACAGGAGACCTCAATATCACATAGAGGATTTAGTGCTCGAACCCCATCCACCCATGGTAGTGGATTCTCGGCCATGCCTGCAAGTTCAAGGAATAGAACAATATCAGATTTCCTTGACCAAGGTGGTAGGGATGACGTGGATGCAAAAGTGTTCTAGTTTCTCTATGCATGTCGCATACCATTCAATGTTCTCTGCTCCTCCTATTGGCATGAAATGATAGAAGCTATTCGCTCCTCCCCTAAAGGGTATAGGAGCCTTGGGTATGACAAAGCTATAACCATAGGTCTTGACAAGGAAAAAGACAAGATCCAAAATGCTTTGGGGAAATTCAAAAATGCTTGTAATGAATATGGGGTTTCCATTGTATCTGATGGTTGGAAAAATATAAAGGGAAAGCCATTAATAAATATTCTTAGGATGTCTGCTAGTGGTACAATATTCCTTTCATCCCATGACTATTCTAATTGCTTCAAGACCAGAATCAATATTGCAGAAGCCTTAATTAAAACCATTGAATCTATTGGGACATAAAATGTCATACAATTCATTACCAATGATGTTGCTAATTATAAGGAAAAGGGAGTAATCATTGAGGATAGATACCCCAACATATTTTGGTCCGGGTGTTTGGTTCACATATTCAAACTTTTGATGTGTGACATTATCAAGATGAAGGAACATGATTATAAATGGATTGGTTCATTGTACAAGAAATCCAAGTTCATGTCTCATGGCAGGTTTTCAAGGTAAGAGAGGCAATGTCCAGTATGGAATCAAGTGACTCATGGCATGTTTTGAAAGACAAGGCTACATCCACATATGAGAGGAAATATTTTCAGGAGGTGGAGGACACCGTTCTTGACGGTCAGTTTCGGGAAAGTGTAAGCTATGTTTTGAATTTCACCAAGCCCATTTACCACATGATTCAGTTTGCAAATATTGATGAGCTAGTAATTGGGGAGGTGTATGATCAAATGGATAGCATGCTAGGCCAAATAAAAGATACAAATCTAGAGGTATAAAATGGGTACATGAAAGCATTAGATAAGTTGGTCCCTGATGAAGAGGAAAGTTCCATATTGCGTTCTCAATTAAGAAAATATATTAGTCAACATGGGGCATTTGGTACTTTGCATGCAAACAAAGATCGAGAAAGGATTCCTCCTATCAAGTGGTGGAATATGTATGGCTCTGCCGCAACACAGTTGCATAAATTGGACATTAAAGTGCTTTCACAAGTGATTAATAGTTCTTCTGCAGAGAGGTGTTGGAGAACCTATAGCTATATCCACAATGTGAAAAGAAACAACCTAAATGAAAACCGAGAAGAAATCTTGGCTTCTGTACACTACAATTTGAGGTTCTTGTCTCATTATTGTGAGAGGGCCAAAAGTGATCAAACATTTGTCACTTGAGACAACAACCCGGAGGAGGATAATTTGGAGGATGGAGCCATGGTTTTAGAGCGCTTGGAGGCTGAACTTTTGGATGATGAAGATGATGACAATGTTATAAGATATAGGTTATAACTTATAACTACTAGATGATTGATGTTATATAGTTTAATCCATGTTTTTATGTTTTTTGTAACAACATTATGCATGGTTTTGTTCACATATATGCATAAAAATATATAAAAAATATATATTATATAAAAAACGCTCCCAACCCGGAAGCTTTTGAAAAATTTGCTTTTCTCTTCGCTCCCGCTTTGTGCTTCCTTCTCTCACTCCCCGCTCCCGACGGTGTAGATATTTCCCAATGCCTATCAAATTTCAATGCATCTATGTGTCTCATATGATTTGTGAATGACAAATGTGTACTCATTCATGTGTATTGATTCAATTTATATTGAATATTTGTAAATGTTCTAATATAGGATGAGTTTTCAATGTTGTTTATGCATGTGAAGTTTTCCTAAAGGGATGGAAACTTGAATTGGATTGATTGGTGTAAAACATATAATGGTGTAAAACCTCAATGTATTGTAATAGTAACTTAAACATAACTCACACATCAAATAAACGATATAAGATAACGATATCAAATAAACGTTCTAACATGAATAGCATTAGACATACATAAATAAACAATCACATGACTATACTATGTACATCAATCAATTAGGCCTTCTAGATTCTCTCTGTTTTTTATTGTCTCAAACAACCTATCTTGCTCTACATGAGGCAGTAACTAGCATACCTTGTTTGATGACTTCATTGACATTGTTTGTAGTTGGATGTTTGTACCAACGATCAAGTGCATAAAGTGATACACCTATGAACCTGGTCTATAATCCATGCATGTGTATCTATTTCTCTTTAGTCCCTTTCCATCCACTGTAAGATATTCTCCTCGAAAAACCATCGAGCTAGTTGGAAAGGTAATGCCTTAACTATCGGTTAATGATGCAAGGAGGGTTTGCTTCCCCTGGATGCATTGTGAAAACCAATAATTTGTGCCAATTACACTGTCTATCGGGGTGACAACTGCGTATATGGGTCCTACAAAAATTCATTTTACGGTCATATTCCAACAAGTAGTGGTTTGATAACTTAGATAATTAAAAAAACAAGGAGGGAATTAGGATATGAATGCAGAAATGTTTACATGGATGTACAAGATCAGATGTATGATCATATTCATTCAAAATAGAAGAATCACCTTCCTCTAATTGGATTGTTTCAACAATTTCACGTGGGTCCACTGCAAGTGATACATGATCCCATTCTTCAATCGAATCCATTGATTCACACTCATCCTACTCACAACTACTGCAAGGCCCACAAAAGCAAGCAAGTTTTCATGTCCATATTTCCAATAAGCAGTTGTTTGAGCTTCGAACCAAATGAAATCCATGAGTTCCTTGTACCGTACTACAACTGTAAGAACACGATCAATCTATATCAACCACATGCCAGAAATTTCTGACAACATGTCCTCTACCTATTGGTTTGTGCTGCTTCGTGGTTCAATCTAACATTTTTGGAGAGCACCATTGAACTATGGATTCTGCATCTTGAATATGAGGGTTTTTCATGCACCTCATATCCACCATTTGTAGGGTAGTTTGGAGACATACTCTAGCCCCATCATGCTCTCCCTTTCCATGCCCAGTCTCAAAATAGTTCCATATATGCAACACATCATAAGTCTTGTGAAAAATACTCAACCACTAGAATACACGTGCATTTTTGAACTGGCCTACACAAACATCTAACCATATCCAATGTTGATCCATCTATATACCTCTCTCCCTCAATTGATCATAGAAAATTATGAAGCAATGCTACACATAATCTAGGTCATGGCACCTATCGTCACTGATGTAGAAGTTGGTCTCTTTCAATATTATCCGCATTCCATTGTTTTTCTCTGGTGCGTGCCTATACGTGATATGGACCATTATGATAACTTGGTCTGAATGGTAGTATTGAATTTGAATCTCATTCTGTGGCTGCAAGGTGTATTTTTTAGCAAATTCCACAACCAACAATATTGTTCCATTGGGAAAGGTGTCCTTGCACTGTCTGTATTGTTCATCCTGCCATCATGCTACATGGACATGTTGTACATACTTCTCTCTCTTTTGGTATAATTCCTTCATGAAATTGCAAATTTGTACCTGGTGCCACAAAACCAAGGGCATTAATACAATTTGACATTTTCAATTTGAATATATATGTATAAATTCAACATGTATAGTATGAAAGTATGCAAACTTAGATTACCTGTGACTTCAAAAATACAATTCTTTTGCTTTCCTTTGCACTATCTACTTGATATGTTATGTACTTGAAGTTATTCATTTCTAATGACATCCTCCCAAATTCGTGCTTCTCAATTTCATGAATGCAGCGACTCAATAATGCAAATCCAATACACCTAGAACATGTCCTGTATAAACATGATCTTTTATAATATTTTTGTCCTTCAAGTCTTGGACACATTATGCTATGTATAAATTCTCTGGATGCATTCTGTAGTTGTAACGATGGGCATTCCTACACAGTATTAGTATGCAAATCAAAAAATATA
Source organism: Larix kaempferi (assembly GCA_027924585.1). Classification (NCBI taxonomy): domain Eukaryota; kingdom Viridiplantae; phylum Streptophyta; class Pinopsida; order Pinales; family Pinaceae; genus Larix; species Larix kaempferi. The sequence goes on along the minus strand of BSBM01000003.1, from coordinate 7,685,392 downwards.
TGTATATGTGTATCATAATAGTACTCAAATTCTACATGGTATCTACAACAACATGTGTTGCGATCAATGCAAATTCTAACATACCAGGGTTTGCATTTTTCAAAGGACCTTTGGCCCAAGTTTAATTGTGTGTGCTCATTCTTGAACCTCTCATAGAGTTATGTTTGTCTCGTGTTAAGGAAGTTCTTGACATGGGGTTCACACCCCTTAACACCTTTTCTCAACTTTAACACATCTCCTTTATTCGATGACAGTATAGTGTTATCATGCCAAAACGTTTGTACTAGTTCTTTAACAGCATCAATAAGCTTCATGTCTGAACGAGGTAACCTACCAACAAAGGCCCAACAATATTTTTGGCTTGGGGTCTCAATTTTTTCTCTAATAGAAGAATACTTTTGAAGAGTCTTTCTATATACTTTAAATATTTTACACCGGTGTGATAACAGGCAATGTTGCCTTGTGGATTTGGCTACAATTGATTCTAACAGTACACGACAGGCCCATTAAAATATTTTGTATGAGAATTTTTTCAAATCAAATTAAATGCAGACTATAGATTTATAACAACATGATTGTTGGCCTCCTAACTTCTAACTACCTTTATTCCTAAAATGCTCCTAACATGATCTAGACAATGTGATTTTAACAAAGCCAGAAAAAATTGACATTTTGTTGCATCGGTTTTGGATTCAAATTTTTTTTTATTATCATGTTACAATGGAAATCGAGAGTGTGTTTGGGAAACATACCTTCAAGTCCTGAAAAGGAACTTTCATCCACATGAATATGTCTGGGAGTTCTTCATCGTCTGCTTGATAGTTGAGGCAAGGGAGTCGAAAAGTAAGTATGAGTCTCGTCACCCATTTGTTGTGGCCCTTCATTCACAATTTGGTCCTGCAAGGGAGTGTGTTCGACATGTGTGTGCTCTTCTTGGGGAGGTTTCCAATTAACAACTTGTTCAACATCCATCCCTTCATACTCGACATCAACCAAGATTTGATTGACTTCAACCACTTCGTCATTACTTGTTAATGGATCTAAGCCACTAACATTTTTATGTCTATGGTTTTCCATGTACAACCTGGAATTTTCTCTTATCTCATGGGTCTTTTCAGGGGACGTCTCCTTCCTTTAATACTTTCTTTTATTATTACGTATGTTTCCCATCTTCAATAGGATTTTTAACAAAAAAAATATCACCCCTGCAAGAATAAATAAAAAATGAGATATTATTTTTCAATTATGAAATGAGGAAACTCGATGTACATGATTATTAAAACTCGATGTAGCAATTGCTTATGTACAACAACATCTAGTGAGAATGTTTTCATATAATCTTAAAATCTATTAAGAATTCCCTAGATATAACAACAACATCACCTCTAGGAACTCAATTTGAGATGTTTTCTTGTCATCTTGAAACAATTTACAATGAGCCTATTTTTGGTAGCTTGGCACTTGGCACATGGTTTTTTGACAATAGTTTGTGTTAGTAGATGGTATTGGATGGTAGCATGGGATGTTAGTAGGAGCACATTTCCTAAAAAAGGAGAAGTTGCTACTCACTTCATTTTCATTTTTTGGATAAGGTAAAATAGCCCCAAAAGATTAAGAGTTTGATTATTTAGGTGTTTTTGTGAGTTGTTGTAGTGAAATCATGAGGAATTAAACAAATGTTTATGTACTGGATGGAGTTATGTGATTATGAAAGGTTATTGGTTGTGATGCAAGTAAGTTTTTATTATTATCTAAAGTATGAAAGGTTGAAAGCATTGCTTGGTGCATGTTGTAATTTTTTTGTGGTAAGATGTTTTTATTGTCTATGTTGAAGATTAAGAAGACTAAAATTCATTTATCATACAATTCATGATGAAAAACTAAAATAGATACAATTCAAACAAAGTGAATGAAGACTAAAATACATTTCACAAGAAAAAATTGTCACCATACCTCAAGGATTAGGATTGATCTTTGCTTGAAATGTAAAATGTTCTTTTGATGTATCCACTATATGTAAGAAGAGTTCAAGTGTGTCCAAGTAGCATGAGAATTCAATATAAGGAGACAAATAGAGTCCAACTGTTGTGTATTCAATCCAAAGATCCAAATAGAGTGTAATTGGTGTGTATTCAATCCAAAGAGCCAAATAGAGTCCAACTGGTGTGTATTCAATCCAAATTGTCAAAGAAACACCCAAAGGTGTGTGAATTCAATCCAAAATGCAAGTGATTGTTGAACTGTGCGTGAAAAGATTGAAAAATATGCGATAGATGATAGAAAAAATGTGGGAGAAGAGAGTGGGTTATTTTCTAAATTTTATGTTCAGCAGAGGCGCGCATGCTCTGCTAGCGCGTGCGTGCCTCTGTTAAACATTGCTTTGTTAGGTGGGTAACTTTTAGTTCATTTATTGCCCAATAAATCTATATATGTCGATTTATTCCTAGAGCCCCTCCCCCATAAAGGCCTTTAGACCCTCTTCTAAACCATAATCCTTAAGTGCATAAGTGCATCTAGGTGTTTAGGGGTTTTGGGGTTAGGGTTATAGTGATAGTAGGTAATTTATGGGGTTAAAGGTTATATAAAAATAAAAATATACCAATATTAAAATGTGAATTATGATTGGTTAAAATTATACGAGCTATGAAAAATTGAATGTACAAATTATCATGGAAATTGAACACATAAAGAAACCATGATAGATTAAAATACATATTCAAAATTTGATTTTCTATCAACCACACAACCTGACCAATGTGAATCTTTACACCCACATATCTTAGGGTCTTTTCTCCTACTGCACAACCCCTATTCATCCAATTACTTGTTAATTCTAATGTACCATGCCTTGGGTTCCTTCTTTAGGCCATATATAACCTTCTTCAGTGTGCAAACAAGATGCCCCTACCTTGGAACTTGAAAAACTTGTGGTTGATATGTGTACACTTCTTCCTCCAAATCTACATTAAGGAAGGAATTTTCCATATTGATTTCATCGACATTCCAACTAAATTGTGCTACTGTGGATATAATTAATTGAATTATGCTCATCTTTTACATAGGAGAAAAAGGTCTCTTCATAGTCGATGCCCTCTCACTTAGAGAACCCTTTTGCAACCAATTGTGCCTTATGCTTCTCAAGTGTGCCATTTTCTTTTTGCTTGACTTTGTACACCCAGATGTAACCAATGGGTATCTTCCCTAGTGGAAGCTCTATGATATTTCAAGTTTGATTTTTCATTTGAATCTCATGTTTGGTTTCCATGGCCTTCCATTCAATTTTCCCTATTCCCTCCTCAAAAACCTATGGATCATTAAATCCTTGAACATTGGCCATGAAAACAAATTTTACCATGTTTATTTTATGTTTTATCTTGCCCCTTGATGATATTCCCTTAATCATTTCTCCCACACGAATATTCATAATGACTTTTTGAGCCACCATTGTGGCCTCTTCTTGGGGCTCTCCTGATCAAAGTTAGTATTGTCACCATGACTTGTCTTACCTCTACCTATTTCATACGAATGCTAATTTGCATTGTCTGCATCAGAAATTATCGTAGACTTCACATCCTCAAAATATTTCCCCATTTTGGGCAGAGCTTCTTGAATCTTGACACTTGTATCCTTCACCACAACTGGTTTCTCCATGGTAATTTTGAAATCTAAAGAATCTTTGAAAGGTTGGACTTCTTCATCAGCTATGACATATCTATTGAATATCAACTTATTGGTTTTAACATAAACCATCCTATAATATTTATATATGTCGTTGTAACCTATGATCATCAATTTATCTCTCTTAGGGTCTAACTTGGTTCTTTTCTCATCTAGAATCTAGGCATGGAAAATATAACTAAATACCCTAGGATGAATGACTTTAGGCTTCTTCCTAGACCATGCTTCTTTTGCAGTGTTCTGCTTCACCACCATCATTAGAGATATATTTAATAGATATAATATTTTAAAACACTTCCTCATCCCAAAACCTATTTGGAACAAACATGTTCTCCATCTTACACATGGTCATCTATTTAATAGCATGTTCCACCTCTCAATGACACCATTCTTTTATGGAGTGTGGGGTGTAGTGAACTGTATTTTTGTTTGATACTTATTGCAAATGTTATTGAATTATTTGGAACAAAATTCTTGTTATCATCAAACACGAGTGCTAAGGTGACATCCTAACTCTTTTTTCTTGAAACTTTTGAAATTCATTAGACACTTTATCTTTCAATTTCAAAAAATACACCCACATTTTCCTATTGTAGTCCTCAACAAAAATAAGGAAATACATGCACATTTTCCTACTATAGTCGCCAATAAAAAGAAAGAAATACTGAACACTAGTGTTGGATTCCATGTTCATTGGTCCGCAAATGTTTACATAAACCAATTAAATGACTATGTTTTCTCCCCATACTTTCCCTTCCTCAAATGGTGCTCTATGCTTCTTTCTTGTCTAACAAGCTCCAAAAACACCCTATATTTGTGCTTGGATATCAAGAAGCCCTTCTACCATATTACCTCAATCCATACGAGAAAGGTAGGTTAAGATTAGGTTCCCATATAATCAATCTCAAAGAGTATTTATATTTGATGTACTTGTGCTTACCATTGCATGCTCTGTGACCTGTCCAATGTTGAATAGTCTAAAAAATCCATGATTGTCCACACCAAGACCTATAGTCTTGTTGGTCTCCTTGTCAACTAAGTAGCATTTATGTTTCCTAAAGTTCACATCTAGATGGGGTTAACACCTTATAGTCTGAATTATCAAGGGTAGAATAATCTACATGCCTAATACACAATACACATTGAGGAAAATCAAGTTCTCCATGACCCATCCTTAGTGATCATAACCTTCTAATAGTGAGATATCACCACTCATAGGGAAAACGTCCTACATAGAGGTCATGTGTGCTAGTTCAAGGGATTATTGGTTTCCATTGAGCTTCAAAATTTATATTTTAGGCCTAATTTCAATGTCTCATTCCTTTACATTGGTTTATGGCTCAAGACCTATACATAGTTCTCAAGAAAATATGATCATTTGAAGGTGAAGTATCTTCTTGCAATTTCATTTCTGTTTATTGCACCGAGAGTAGCGAGGTGGTTACAACTTAGTATGGGAGAGATGTGTAATGTAATGCACCATAACGACATTACGTTATGTACCCAAAAGAAAAAGTAATTAAAAAAAGTTATGTTGGCTCATAAAATAAAAAGTGAAAACCAATTAAAAAATCCATATCCTCTCATAAAACAAAATTTTAAAACCAGATAAAAGTTTATTAAAAAAATAAGACCTTGAGAAATAGGATTAATCTTAGTGCATGATAGATATGCATTTATGATGGATCTATGTTGGTCCAAGGAAACAATCATATGCTAATGATACCATGATGGCACAATCGTCATCAATAGGCCAATGATACCCTCAAAATGGTATATGTTCTTGGTGGAGGAAACCTTGTTATACCTAAATGGATGTAACATTCCTTTCAGTCTCGAGCTTCAAGTATCCTCCCATGACCATGTCCAAACCACCAATTCCAAAGACTTGGATACATAGTGCCATGGAATCATGGATATCCCTGTAAATTCATACATGGTGCATTGAGACATTTTTATGGCTTTGGATGCCTCAATGGTTTCTTGAGGGACAAATGCATGGTATTTTTCCCTCAAATGTCATTCCCGAGGCCTTGAGACACATACATATTTCTCCAAACCACCTAATTGCAGCAACATCCCTAATCATAAGCCATTGGCACACTTAAGAAGCCATCCGTGGTTGGTTGAGGAAACCTTCTTAGTCTTTGATGGCTAGAAGACTTCTTCAAGGCCAAGGTTTTGGTATTCTCCACTAAGCATGTCCAAGGCCCCAAGGCCCAAAGACATAAATATAGAGCATCATGAATACCATTGAAAAATTCACGTGTTGTGCTTTGAATCATTTTTCATGGATATAGATGCCTCAATGCTTTGTTTAAGGATAAAGTCAAAGTATTATTCCCTAGAGGATCATCCTAAAGGCCCCGAGACATGTACATACTACTTAAAAATACCGAATGGCACTAATATCCTGAATCATAGAGTAATCACACCCTCAAGATGTCATGCATGGTTGGTGGGTGAAACATTATTATCCTTGGATGGCTAGAAGATTCATTTAGGTCCATAGGATCAACTCTCCTCCCTTGACTATGTCCAAGGTCCCAAGGTCCTAAGACATAGATACATATTTCAACATATATCCTTATGAGGTAATGCATGGTTCCTCGTGGAATTTCTCATGGCTTTGGATGCCTCAATGGTTTATTTAGGGCAAATGCATGGTATTCTTCCCTGGAAAACCATTTTCAAGGCCTTAACACATGTAGATACTAAGTTCACAACCATATAATGGCACTTCCATCCTCAATCACATGACAATGATACCTCAAGAGGCCATGTGTAGTTGGTGGAGGTAACCTTCTTAGCCCTAGATGGATATAACATTCTTTTAAGGACCAAGTATTAGGTCTCCTCCCTTGACCATGTCCAATGCCCTAAGTCCCCAAGACTTGGATACATAACACAATTGATACCCCTATATAGTTGTGTTTGATGCTTTTAGACATTGTTCATGGAATTTGATGTCTAAATGGTTTCTTTATGGCCAAAGGCACAATATTCTTCCATAAAAAATCATTCCAAAAGACTTGATCAAGCACATACATATTTCTCAAAACCACGTCATGGTATCAACATCCTTAATCATAGGCCAATGATACCATTAAGAGGTCATGCCTGGTTAGTGGAGGAAATAATCATAGCTCTTTCTAGATAGAATATTCCTTTAGGGCCCAAGGTTCAGGTCTCTCTCTCTCTCAATATCTCTCTAAACTGGCTATGGGTTATAGGTTTTAAGGGTTGGGTGTTTGATGAGAGAGTTTAGGGTTGATGAGAATTAGAGGTTATAAGGGTTAGGGGTTAATTTTTATTTGACTAGACATTTTAGAGGTTATAATTACGTGGTTAGGATTATAGGGGTTAAGGGATATATATCATTATGTGTTAGTATTTAGGCGTTTTAGGGGCTATAATAGTTTAGGATTATAGTGGGCCAAGAGTTATGGTGGTTAGTTGTACTAGGGACTAGGGAGTGCAATGGCTAGGGATTAATGGTCAATGGTTTGGGGATTGAGATATAGGGGTCATGGATTTATGGTTACAAGGATGAATATTTATATGTACATGAGGGTAATGTGAGTTATTTATTTTTTGTAATAATATATCTCCTAACCCTTGTGGTGAAGGAGAGAAGAGAGGGGTGAGGGAGGGAGCAGGGATTGGGTAGAGTGGAAGAGAGTGGGGGTGATTGGGTGGATAGGGAGAGAGGGGGGGGATTGGCTGGATAGGGAGTGAGGGGGGGGATTGGCTGGATAGGAAGAGAGGGGGGGTGGTATTATAGAGAGAGAAGGGGGGTTTAGGGAGATATATATAAAAATCAAGGTGTTACAAAGAATGTGTGCGTGCTACAACGCATGCACGCATCTACATATGCGTGCACATAAACATGTGCATGCCTCAGCGCATGCGCACCTCTATGCGTGTGCACATTCGCACGCACACGTGTTTGGATACAAATTTTTTGGAGCCCTTGCAAGTTTGGGATTAACTTCGGATTTCCAAACCTTAGGACTTAGTCTGAGTTATGGAAGAACACACCAATTTTTGTAACTTCATGGTTTTCACACTTAGTTCCGCATATGCTCCACGTGCGCACTACTAATGAAATTGAACACACTTGTCGAGCTTTGTGTGCATATTCTAACTATATATTTTTTGAATAGATATGTTATTGTTTTCTATTTTTAATTCATTTATAACTGCACTCATGTCAAATTTGTAAAAAGATAGGTTGTTTATTTGGCCTATATCTTTTGATTGGCTTACATATTTCGAAAATGGAAAAGAACTTGCACAAGAGTACAAGAATACCTACAAGCTAAAAAAAATTGATTGATTATGTTCAGACCACAATATGGTGGACCAACACTCGACCATGTCATTTTAAGGATTCACTGAGTTTCATAATTAAAAAAAAGTATAAAATTAACTTCTAAAATTTTGGAAAAATAGCCCTGCACGAGATTCATCTATTGCCTACGCCTCTACATATTTTTTTCCTCATAAATTGACAATTTACATAACAAACCGGTGGACCAACACAAACATATGCATTATGTTTTAGAGAAAAAATAACATAACAATCTTAAAATAATGACATTTTGGGGTGGTTATACCATTTTTCCATAAATAAAAGTTATATATTCTGAAGGTGATCCATTTTTCTATGTTTCATCTAGTTTTTACACATAATTCTAAAAAAATTTGTCAGTACCTCTAATGATTCATTTGAATGATAATATTTCTACAGGCCATTGCAACTAACGTGTCATAAGTGGGTATCATTACATTGCACCATCCCTTAGTAGAATTGATTAGAATAAAAAATGGTTGAAGAGAAAACAAAATAAAGTAAAGCTAGCATTAAAAGTTTAAGTTATGGTTATGCTTAAAGTACAAGTCAATGAAAGATAAGTTACGACAAAATAGAATATATATTGATGCACTTTGATTGTAGCGGAACTATGTGTGAATGCATTGGGATCTTTCATAAGGATATTATGTTGCATTAAAACTATGCATAGTGTATAACATTGGCGTTTGATTGCACTAAAGAAGAAATATTTTATATATATATTTTACATATTGCCTTAAAATTATGTTATGATATAAACAACTTCTGGCAAGAAATTGTGAGTGAAGCATTCAGGTACACTCAGTAGTAAGAATATTCTCGAAACTGAAGCTGGAACGGTGGAAATAAATACACGAGGTAACAACTGATATGAGTATAATTCAAAAAATAATTCATGAAAGATAGCAGGATGCTATTGAAATTTAAAACGATCTATGTAAGGTTGGTAGATTTGAATTTTTATTGAAATACTAGAAGGAAGTAAAGGTAACATCGTTGAGGATGTTAAGTCGTGATAAAGCAATCAATTTAAATTAGGTAATGGGTGTAAATGCACCAAAATGATGTTTCAGTAGTAACAAGTTATGTAATTGATAATGACATGATCAATAGACATAGTACAATTTAATTGCATTAGAATGCATGAATGCTATATTATGAAATGATATTTGTAGAAATGTACCCCTAGGTAGGTGAGACCATGGTTGTTTGTAAAACAAAAAGATAGTTGAATTGATAAAGGGAAAGAAAACATTTCTTTTAACAAACTATATTATACTATTATGACTGATATTGTAATTGCGGGAAATAAGTTATTGCAACTTCAAGGAAGGATGTAAGAGTCTTATAGGACTTTTAATACATTGGTCGATGTTGAGTTAGTAGGCTCTAGATAATCAAAATTATTTAAATCTATTAGGTTGATTGATGTTGAGTCAGAGGAATTTGAATCATCAGTATTGTTTATGACGACTTGATGTTGAGATGATAACTTTGGAGCATCAAGTATAGTTAGTGATGTGATGATTATGACATTTATGTTGAAAAGCATCCTTTATATGTCATTGTGGCTAACAGTGTTTTGAGGATATTGTAGGTAATGGGATATGGTAGCCCCAATAAGACCATAATTTATGAAGAAAACGTTAACCTATGAAACCTACAATAAGAACAATAAACTTAACAAAAGACAAGACAAACAAAGAAATATGAAACTTTTGAGCTAACCATGGGGTACACCCCACATTATAAAGCGCTTGAACTTTTAAGAAATATTTCTACCATAGACAAAACTCGTTAAATTGAAAATTAACAAAATTAAAAAAATATTAAATAAAATAAGAAGAAAGAAAGAAAGAAAGAAAAGATTGGATAATAAAAATATGTGCCTAAGTAAGAGAACCTAAATTTGAATATGATCCTTTTCCAAAATGTAAAGCTGCAAAGAGTGGATATTACAAGGGGTAATGGTCCCTAGTACACTGGAGGGTTCTAGTGTAGGTCCTTGAGCACTCAATTAGCCATGGTAAAGTGTATGGATAGTCCAATATGGACTCTGTAAAGGGGATAAAATTGCAGGACTATGTACAAATAAGGTAAAATACCTTGTGGCTACTCCACATTAGTAATAAAGATAGGAAACAATCCTTGAAGTTTTGACCGAGTCTACAACAAAAGGAAAGGTGAAAATTCCTCTTGTATTAGATGATATAATAATTGAGTTTGGTGTTGAGCTTGTTGGCTCTAGAACACCTAAACTGTTTATAATTTGGTGTTGATCTTGTTGATTACTTGGTGTACTCTTAGCACTTGATGTGCTAGTTAATAACACTTGTTGTATTACCACCCTGAAAAAAATAGGGAGATACACCCGAAGGATTTAAAGGGATAATGAAGGGTATCACCCTTGTGTTGGGTGAGTCATGGATGATGTGAATACCATGTTTTAATAATTTGGCTATGTGCATGTTATGGTCATGTTATGCTTATTCTATGTTATTGATATGAAAATATTAATATAATTACTTATGTTGAAAATCAAGTTGAAAATTATTAAAGGTACTTAAGAAGAAGTATAACCATACAGATGGTATGGGTGCAAATGTTATAAATGGCAAAGATATGTGCCATGAAATGAAAATGCATGAACGATTTTGTCATATATTATGAATTTTATATGATTAACAAATGTTACAGGTACATATTCAAGGGTAAAACTAAACTTTAAAGAGTTGTCAAGAAAAGCAACAATAGTATGTTGCAGAAGAAAATTATTATTTATGTTTCTCTTGAATTGAGAAACCATATCTATTATATTGAACTATATATAAAGTGACGTACCTGATTTCCGAAGTCTGATCCTATCTTTCTCCTCTTTCACTCCTTGACGTGTCAATATGCAAAACAAACTTTACACCTTCCTCAATCCTATTTGATTATATTAAATAGATTGACATTTAAGATTGCATAAATCATCAATTAATAATCAAAATGCACAACATACATAACACAAGTGATGTTGGGAAAGGAAAGTTATCCACTTTATTGATCATCAAATGAAGCAAGTACAACAATACATGACTTCTATCTGAGGCACTTTCGTAACTGAGACCTAGATTCCTGCTCCTCACAATGACCTAGAGATTCCTCCAGCATGACCTTAGCTTCTTCTTCTCTAGTCCCCTACCTCATGGCTTCCCCTTGTATTTATGGGACAAGGAAGGAAGTTAGATTCGATAGGTGGTTGAATTGGGAGGTTGGGGAAGTTGCAGAACCAACCCCAACTAATCTCAATTCGTAATCTTAATTATTTTTTCCATTTCATCTTAAGATGTGCATGCATGTATCCTTTACATGAACCAGTGCACAATGCGCAACTATTTCCTCTTAACACCCAACGCATACAACTTTTAGGAATGTGTGTTGGTTGTCTTAATGTAGACTAGCATTTAGAACACAGGATGTTAGTAGGAGAAGTAGTGCACACATCATAAAATATGTTTTTAGCTAAAACAGGTGTACACTGAGCAATAACTCATCTATGGTCAATCCAGCTCTTTCATCCATAGTGTCCTTTTGTATGATCAACAAGGCAGTGTGATCACGGATGGAGAAGTGCATATTTGACCTATAACAGATGCCCCCTAATGTGTCAAGTCAGAGGGAAATGATGGCCGAAATAGATTATAATTACAAGTCAGAGGAGGAGTGAGAAACAACAGGACGAAATCACAAAAAACCTGAAACATCAATCAAGGTCAGCAAATGATTACAATATTGACATCATATAGATGTATAGTGTGAGACAATATGATCTTTGATACATAACTGAGAGATGTATATATAGCATGGCCATTAAAAACAAGCATGGATCCATGTCAAAGATGATAGATCATAGCCATAACAACAAGCTGGATCTATGTCTCATAAAGAGCCAAAAATGAGTGTGGCTCAGTCTTGTGCAACTTGGGAAATAACAACAATATGGAAGTGCTATCATAATAACAAGGTCTTCATCCAAAACATCCCAAGGTACGAACCCTATCCATGTGAATAAAATGAGCTATGAGTCGAACATGGGGGTACCGTTTGATTACCGATCATTTATGTATACCGTTAACAAACGCGAGGGCTTCCACCGATAATGATAATGGGGCCCAAGGTACCTAGTACAATCCAACAAGTGTGAATAAGTGGACTTGAAGTAGAACACCTGAGGAACCCGTCGAATAAGAGACATTGATGTATTCTCTTTATTCAACGACAAGGGAAACTGCCACTGATGACTGCAATCCCCAAGGTACTAACCGAATCTCTAAACTTCGTTCCCAGAGCAAGATGAGTTGAAGTCGATGGGAAGAATCCACTGGAAGGGAGGCCTTAAGGCATCCTCCATCATCCAACACAAGGAACACTCAAAATTTTGAGGTGATTTGGAGTAGGACGATCACAAGATGAAACATACTGACACCAAGATGGCCGACACATGAGGTCAAGGTAACTGTAGAATGACCAACACAGGTTATATCCTTGAACAGTGAGCACGATACAGAAGTGACTTAGGAAGCTTTCAACATAAGGGGGATGTGATAAAAACCTGCAATGTAGGAGACATTAGCCGATTCTCCTTATGATTGAAAGAATAACCAACCGGAGGAGTAACAAAACTCTGAGATTAGGCTCACCCAAAGGTCAAAAAATGAAACCCTAACTGAATGATAGACTCAAATAGGTGTTTTGTTCAAGGACTTGATTGACTTAGCTATCTTTGAAACTGACAAAGATGTAGATATCTTTCCCTTCCCTTATTCTTTTTGGTAAAAGAATGTCCTTCTAGTTATTTTAACGAGTCCAAGAAAGAAAACTCAATAGGTTCAACCATGTAAATAGTTTAACAAGCCCATGGGAGGAAGACTCAGTACCTTCTTTATTTTTTACAAACTTTGAAGAAGAGATATACAAGTACTCTATAACACTGATCTCTATATTTTAATATCGAGCCGAGATCGGTTTATGCTCGCCGGTGTTTTCTTGTTTAAGGAGTCAGAAAAACTTAAATAATCCTCCATACACTTACTTGTGGATTTTAATATTGAGCCCGAGTTAGTATGTGCTCGTTGGTGTTTTCATGTTTTGAGAGCCTGAAAACCCTAAAGAAGGCTCCAAAGGTCCTTTTTCATAGATTTAGTCTCCTCCCCCGAAAAAGTTTAAAACAATGGAAGAAGAACTCTTCGAGGCATGGATAACTAGAGTATACCTTTTTCGTAGCTAATACACAAAAGTACGTAAAAGGGGTAAACTTATACTTAAGTGGATGTACCTTCAATTCCTTTAGCGAGCTTGAAGAGAGTAAGTATGCTCGGTAATATTGTTTAGTTTTTTAAATAGTCAAAACAAGAGCTTAAAATGACTTAAAAGATAGCTTCTAGGATCGTAACTTCATGACCTACCAAACAGTAAAATATTGACAACTGTGTTAGTATTTATTGACAAATTCTTTAAATGATAAGAAAACAAGTCATATCTGGTTTAATTCATTTAACTCGTAGTGAAAATTTGAAATACATAGTTAATTTAAAACACCAAAATATTAGTGTTTAAAAAAAAACATTTTGCAAAAATGAAAACTATACACTTTTGAAAAAAGTGGGTAAAAAATCAAAGTCATTTTTTATAAATAGTTTCAAATCTCAAAAATAAAAAATCACATTGAATTTTTTAGGGAACATAGGAGAAAACCCTTGATCTTACTCCGTTCGTTGCGATCAAACCAGGTCACTAATCAGTCTTCTGCCTTCACCAAGTAAGTAATCTACCCTTGCTCTTGCATTTACATATAAGCTTTGTAAATTTTGATGGTCAAATTCATTTTTTAGCAACTTTATAAATGTGTTTCTGCATGAGCACTACTCTATTTAAGTAAAACTAGCGCACTTGCCCCAAATGTGTTGGTTTACTTCAAACACAATAGTGTTTGGGTGTGACTGTGTAGTAAACAGAGTAGTGCACACTAGTAAAAGTAGGGTAAAAAATAAAAAAGACAAACATTTGGTTGTTTGCTTGGCAGGATGGTATTCATATGGCATGAGAGGGAGAATGCGGAGATGGATATGGATGCATTGAATGATCCATTGACTCTCCATGCTCTTCGAAGATGCGATTTGTTGAATTTTAATCCGCTTGCTTGAGAGGCTTGTCCAATACTGGGATGCCAATGCATTGGTATTTGATATCCAAGGAGAAATACTGGAATTAACCATAGATGACATTTACTTTATCACAGGCCTCTCTCGAAGGAGAGACTTGGTGAAATTGAAAGGGTCCTCTCGCAATGTGGGTTCCCTCTCCATGCAGGAATATGTCAATGCTTACTCCCTACTGGGAACTAAGAAATCTGGTAGTCAAATTATTATCTCAACTATTGCAAGATTCCTCCTCAAGGTCATCATAGGTATTCTTAACCGGATGGGAGGGAGTGCTACGCAACATCTTGCATCGAGACATTACATGCACATAGGCATGGAATGCTTGCAAGGAAAAGTATATGATTGGTGTTCAAGTCTTTTGGTGAACATGAAGCTTCAACTTTCTGGGTGTAAGATCGGTAGGATGAAGAATCTTGGGTACAAAAGCATACTGTGCACCTTCTTCTTTGAAAGGGTGCCTTCTATAAGTATGGGCATGACCTTGCCCCCAGTCAACCCTCATGAGCCAATGTTGGCTCATTGGGGTGAGATCTTGCTCCACCAGGGTGGTGGCGAGAGTAACTTCTGTTATCATGAGGATGATTTATGTGGCTGGTGGGATCGGTAGGTACCAGCTCTCGAGCAGTTTCCATATGTGGGCATAGACTTCCACCACGATCCTGAGCTAATCCTTCCTCCAGGTGCAGCTTGGGGAGAGATAGGTATGTTTATGTTTTTGAAAAATTATTTACTTTTTTCATTTTATGTATATATGATTTTTATGATGAGTTTGAAATACTGAGTAAACTATCTTTTGTAGATGAAGGACCAGTGCGTCCCAAGTGACATCCTCGTACCTTCGTACGGCCATCCATATTGGGTGTAGTAGATGCCATGCTGGCAAGCATTGAGGGAAATATGAGTCATTTGACTCATGACATTCCTACATACAAGATCACGCGAATGTGGATCGCGATGCAGGAGGACATGGTAGGTGTGCCCCCAGCATGGATCCAGCTACTTAGAAAAGTAGCTAGGGTAGTCATCTGTTACAGGGAGGCTGTGGCCAAGATGGCAGATGAGGCAGAGGCTCCTCCTTCTACATAGATAGGAGGCCATACATATGTATTATTGTTGAGGTTGTCGAGCCCACCAATGACATAACATCTGTGACAGACTTATGATTCGGACTCATATTATTTTTTGATACATTATCGGATATATATACAATTTCGGTTATACTTACATGTGTGTGCTTAACTTTATGTGTGAAATGCTTATTATTAAAGTGTACGATGTAAATGTCAATCTAAAACGTAGTTTGCATATGAATAAGCTAATGCATTCAAATTTCTTGGAATATGTTGATATGTGATGTAATCAAACTGAATCTCAAGTAACTTAACTCGCAAAAACTGTCGTATCAAAACAGGATCTTTAGTCTGATAAACACCCATCAACTGAAATACAACTAGTTGTGAATCAAGCCGTACCTCCAAATGTGAAATTCCTTGGAAAAGAGCATCTCAGAGTAGTTCTATGACCGCACTGTATTCAGCTACATTATTTGTTGTGGGACCCAAACAAGCCCCTCCCGAAGAAACCAGTTGGCCAGTCGGTGAGTAAATAACCCAAGCTGCTGCAACCAACTGATGGGTGTGGCGACTAGCACCATCATCAAATCCTAAAAAATGTTCAGTCGACATATGAAACATGAAGCAAAAGACACATAAGGCCAACTGACAAACACAAGCAAAACTAACTCTACAAAATATACAACTATAATACATGAAAAAGAACAGCAGCCTAAGCATAGTACTTCTTCAAGTAAAGCCCATTTCTAGGCTCTGACAACTTATTTCCTTCATAATATGTTAACTCGTATGCACCCTTATTCAGTACCTTAGAAACTATATAGGGACCAAGCCACATGGACTTAAACTTTCCAGCCCCTAAAGGTTACTTGTCCTGATCCCATAGCAGAACAAGGTCTCCTTCGAGAAAAGCCCTAAGTCTGACAGACTTATCGTATTTTCCTTTGACTCAATTCTTAAGAACCTCGTTTGCTGTGACCGCATTGCGGCATTGCTAATCCAAATGTTCTAAATGTAGGAAACATTATTCCAAGACTGAAGTATCAGGTAGTAGTTGGACAACCAACTTTAATGAAGGGATCTCACACTCAATGTTACACCAAAATGTCGTCACCCTTGTGCAAGTGTCACAAGTGTTGCAAGTGTCATCGTCATGACCTAGTGTCGTCATCATAACCGTTTCAAGTACCGTCATTATGACCAAATGTTGTGATCATGACCATTGTGATAATGTCATCATCTTGACCATTGTGCATACATCCTTGAAGTCATCTGGACCAAGTATTCATTTGAGAGGATTTGTGCTCAGTTTGTACAACCTTTTGAGAGGTCGTCGCAGGTTGCACACTAGCAACATGCGACGCCGCAGGTTGCTCTATAGCAGGGTGCGACGAGGTCTGTTAATGGGAAAAAATAGCCATTTTGAGATCTTTCTCATAGCTTTCCCATTTGGGGGCTTATCCCTGATCTCTTGGAGAGCTGGTACTCGACCCCTAGCCTATTGGGAAGATCCCCTATCTCTATCCTACCATCTCTCATCCTATCCTATCCATAACCTCATCCACTTAGTCCTATATATGTGAGGCTCACTCCCATACCAAAGGGAAGAAGACTATGGTATCTACATGCTGGTGAAATCTCTCTTGGACACTTTCACTCACCTCTTGGAGACTCTCATGCTTCCTTGGAAGGGCTTGGCAATTGGTTTGTGTGGAGAAGGGATGCTACGTTAAGTCATTGGTTGTAGTTCTATATCTCTATCATATACTCCTCTATTTGCAGTAATACAAATGCTTTCCACCAAGATTGTCTCTTATGTATGATGATGTTGTGTTGTTTACCTGCTTAACTATTTACATAGATATCTTATTATATAGATGCTCTTTACTCGTCTCTCTTTTCTGTGTCTTGACAGGTCTTGCAGTTTGGATCTGACGACCGTGGGACGTGGAGCAACATAGTGGGAGAAAGGATAGCAAATCAAAGAGGTAAGACATCTAGCACTTGATCCTTAAGTAGATCTTGGAAACACATTTGTATTCTATTTTATTTGTTCTAGACTCGCATTGAGCTAGGGAGATCTGGCTTGCCTCTAGTCGAGTGGATTGTCCGTCAACACTCAACTGGAACAACTGCCTCTATCCCATGCACAAGTTGGAAGGGAGAGAACCCAGTAGAAATCTTCACATTCGCTCAATAATCCCAAAGAGTAGGGTACAACATGATGTGCCAGTTATTTTGACTGGCATTAATGGTTCTTTGAAAAATTATTTTCAAAGTTTTATTAACCGCTTCAACCTGACCATTCGCCTATGGATAAAATGAAGACGAATGTTCCTGATGAAAACCTAACATGGTGTAAAGATCGGTCATGATGTTGTTCTGAAAATGATAACCATGATCAAGCACGATCTCTTTGGGTATACCAAATCTTGCAATGATCTGGTTGAATACAAAATAAGTGGTCGTTTCTCCATCTGCTTTAACAGTAGGCATTTCCTCGGCCCACCTGGTGAAGTAGTCGACGAAAATGATGATATGATGATGGCCTCCAACCGAAATTGGATTGCAATTCATATAATCAACCCCCCCTTTGGTGAAGGGACTTGCTATGATAACAGGATGAAGAGGAGATGGGTGTGCTCTCATTTTCCTGGTGAAAAACTGACACGAGCGACAGCGTTTCATGGCTTCCACACAATATTTAAAGATTGTGGGCCAAAAATATTCAGAACGCAGTATTTTCTGGGCTGTTGCCAACCCATAAAGATGACCCCCACAAGATCCACTGTGGGAATAATTCAATATTGACTCTACTTCCTCCAAATTCAAACAACGTCGTAAGATGCAATCTATCCCTCGTCTGTACAAAGTGTCAGAAATGATGAGATAGTTTTTTGCATGACTCTTAAGTTTGCGTCATTCATCCCTATAGAAAGTGGTGGGACACCTCAAAGTCTGGAGATACACCAAAATATCCCCATACCATGGGTCAGAGGATGCGATGAGAAAGATTTGTTCATTCGGGAATGATGACTCTTCCTCCACATGTACTATGTCACTCGGAAATTCTGAAATTAGTTCGGCGAACACCAATGACTTCTTCGACTTAGCGGACTGAAAAAACAAGTCGAATTCCTACAGTATTACAATCCACTTATTGAATTTCCCACCGATGATACGTCGAGTGAGAACATATTGAAAGGGATTGACTTCCACAATCACAGTAGTAGTTCATAACAAGATGTAGTGGCATAGCCTCTGAACCACATAGAGACCGACGAGTGCTAACTTATCCATGTATGAATACTTAATCTTAGGAGCTATCAATGCGTGCGAGAGATAATAAATGACATGCTCTTGGAGAGTGTCATCCTCCTGAACAAGTACTATGCCAATTGTGTATATTGATGCAGCTAGGTATAGGAGGAAATCCTTCATATAGTCTGGCGGGCTTAACAAGGGGGTTGATAATAACGCCTTTTTCAAGGCCTCAAATGATGCCTGAGCGGCTTCATCCCACAAAAAGTAGGTGTCTTGTTTAAGCAGTCTCATGAAACCTTTGGTAATTTTGGCATAGTTGATGATGAACCGTCGTAAGAAGTTAGACATGCCTTGCATACTTTGAAGTTGTCTCAAGGTGCGAGGAGGAGGTAGATTTACAATCGCCTCAACTTTTAATAGATCAACCATTATGCCACGACTAGATATTATGAAACCCAATTTACGTCCAGAATCGATGCAAAATACACATTTGTTGGGATTCAATCGAATCTTGTATTGTCTACACCGCTCAAACACAAGTCTCAAATGAGCTGGATGATCCTGTCTCTTGTGAGATCGCGTTGGGAGGTCATCCAGATAGGGTTCTACTATGTGCTTGATGTCGTGAAAAGAAAATTTCATTGCTCACTTTGAGGTAGTTCCATTATTCTTCAATCCAAATGGCATCTTCCGATAGGAAAAGGTTCCCCTAGAACAAATGAAATTTGTCTTGTGCTAGTCTTTGTGTTTGATTTGTATCTAATTGTATCCTGAAAAACCATCCATGAAAGAAAATATTTTGTGTCCCCCACACGGATCTATGATTTGATCAATTAACGGTGTGGGGTAGTTATCTTTCGGACAAGATTTATTTAGGTCCTCGAAGTCAGTACAAACTCTAATGGTACCTTTCTTTTTGTCAACCGGAACAGGATTTGAAACCCATTTCGTCATGTCAATCGGATAGATAAATCCAACCTTGAGAAATTTTTTGACTTCCACCTTAATGGCGACTTCTTTTTGAGGGTTAACTGGATGGAGCTTATGTCTCACAGGTTTAGCATTGGGGTACATTGTGATGTCATTCTTAACAACGACAGGTTCGATGCATGGAATCTCCTTGTAAGACCAGGCAAAAACATCGCGGAATTCTTTAAAGAGTTTGGTATATAGAATGATCTCCTCAGGAGAACAGTCTACTCCAATAAAAATATTTTCCACGACCCCAGGTTTGGGTGGAAATGTTGATAGGGATGGTTCTCGATATATTTTCCATATTCCCGTTGGCATAAATAGCTTTTGAAGTAGAAGGGCCAGAGGACAAATCAACATTTTCACCGGGTCTCATAGAAAACTCGCCTCTCTCTATCATGTCTAGATTGGGATGAAAATAAGACTGTGATGCATATGTTCCCAAGGATGATCCAGGCCCATCATTGATTCCAAAATGGCCTCATCAGAGGGAAAAAAAGTGTCTAAACAGTCAAGAGAGTGGGTGGAGTCTAGCGACCATGTAGGTGCATAGTCCATATCCAACTCAGTAGACACAAACGGAGTCACGATATGTTCTGTTACAGCATGTTGTTCTTCCAAGTATGCTACTTCTGCAACATATAAAGGCACCAATGGTTCTGATTCATTATGGAGAATCCACGTCGGATGGGTCCTTAGATCGACCATGAAAGTTGCTAAGTTTATTCTATTTTGACTAGCAAGATCACTGAAAGAAACATAATCACAAGATAGACAAAGATATTACCCTGCGGGGTAGAAAACCTAGCAAAGCTTTCCTTAATAAGATGATCAACCAAGATACAAGATGTGCTCCAAGACTTCACCTCCTTCTCTACCTCCTATGCAAACCTCTCAAACACAAGTGCACTACTTTTTGAGTTGAGCAAGTGTGAGATAAGTGAGGAGCATTTTCCTCTACTTATACTAGTTTCCTGACTGACTATTTCCCTAATGGGGACGACCTCTCCTAGTGAAGTCTAATAACCCCTAATTAATTAACCCAGGTCCAATCCCCACATGGTGGGTCTAATAACCCTGGTTACCACAATCCATCAGAGGAATAAACATCTCCGGATACATAATAGAATGACCTCGGAGGTATGTAACATCTCCGGAATAATAAAGTACAAAATATAATATTCCTAGAAGTTACAATATTCAACACTCCCCCTTAACAAGAAGGATATTATAACAACATCTGCAGGAGCAAGGAGTCATCAACTACATCATACAAGATACATCTATAAATCATCGGAAGCTTTCTTCAATACATCATCATCAGTAACTCGACCAGTTACTAGAACATCTCACGATTATCAGCATCGTCATCACTCGATCATCAGCATCGTCATCCCACGATCATCAGCATCATCATCACATGATCATCAGCATCGTCATCACACAATCATCAACATCGTCATCACATAATCATCAGCATCATCATCACACGATCATCAGCATCGTCATCACACGATCATTAGCGTCGTCATCACAGCATACCCTGCAACACACATGATCCTTCCTTTCGGAATCACAAACATGTTTAAGACTATCCTTCCTTTCAGAATTACTGGATTTACTATCTAAGGATGATTAATCCACTCAATCTCATTTACTACTATCCTTCCTTTCGAAATTACTGGATTTACTGTCCAAGGATGATTTAATCCACTCAATCTCATTTAGGACTATCATTCCTTTCAGAATTACTGGATTTACTATCCAAGGATAATTTAATCCACTCAATCTCATTTAGGACTATCCTTCCTTTTGGAATGACTAGATTTACTGTCCAAGGATGATTTAATCCTCTCAATCTCATTTAGGACTATCCTTCCTTTCAGAATTACTAGATTTACTATCCAAGGATGATTTAATCCACTCAATCTCATTTAGGACTATCCTTACTTTCAGAATTACTGGATTTAATGTCCAAGGACGATTTAATCCACTCTCATACATTTTGAACTAAGCACTCATGGACAATGTAGTCCTATCACATCCACTAGGGACTTCATTCTCGGAGACATATGTCTACGGATCAATTCAAGGGACCAAATTCCGGGGATGATACAATCCCCAAATGTCCACCAAGGACTTCATTCTCAAAGACATACGTGTACGGCTCTCTTTAGGACTGAAGTCCAGGGATGATCCAATCCCCACATGTCCACCAAGGACTTCATTCTCAAAGACATGCATCTACGACTCTCTTTAGGACTGAAGTCCATGGATGATCCAATCCCCACATGTCCACCAAGGACTTCATTCTCGAAGACATACGTCTACGACTCTCTTTAGGACTGAAGTCTAGGGATGATCCAATCCCCACCTGTATCCTCATCAATACAGATATCATTAGTACATCACTAGTACAAGTACATACAAGTATCGTCATCAATACAAGTATCCATATCATCAAAACATGTATCCTCATCAATACATCAATATAAGCATATATCCTCATCAATACATCAATATAAGCATGTATCCTCATCAATACATGTATACATAAAAAAATATCAGAAATGTAAGTGATATAAGTATTCTAAATATACATATAATAATCCTAAGCATACATATAAATATCTAGGTGTAATAAACAGGTATCCTCATCATCGACCTTGTTGTCGATGTGGGCAATCTCATCATCAGTGACTATATCACTCCCCCTTTCGAGGAGGGTCCTTTTGAACCACACCAAGTTTGTCCGGAAATACTCAAATTTTACTTGAGACAGAGGTTTGGTCAATATATCAGAAATTTGTTCCTCAGTGCTCACATACTCGAGCTTAATAGCTCCCCTTTGCACCATATCTCGTATATAAAAATATCGGATCTCTATGTGTTTTGACTTATCGTGGAATACTGGATTTTCTATCATCTTAATACAACTTAGATTGTCACACATGATCACAATGGGATCCATTTCTAAGTCAAACACTCCAGATAATAATTTCTGAAGCCACACTACTTCACAACTAGCATAGCAGGCAGCTATATATTCTGCTTCAGTAGTACTAAGAGCCACACTAGATTGTTTCTTGCTGAACCATGAGATCATGGCAGATCCAAGACCATAACATCCACCCGATGTACTCTTTCTATCTGAAACACTTCCTGCCCAATCAGAATCTAAGTAACCATGTAATCTGAGTTCATGAATTCCAAGATAGTATAGATCAAAATCTAATGTACCCTTTAGATACCTCATTACATGCTTTGCAGCTATTAAGTGAACCTTCTAGGTTCTAATAGATACTGACTTAGGCTATTTATAGCAAAGCATATATCTGGTCTAGTATTTGTTAAATACATCAATGACCCAATGATTTGTCTATATAGAGTTACATCCACTAATTCTGATGAGTCATTAACTAATAACTTCAAGTTGGAGTCCATGGGAGTGGCCATGGCTTTACACTCCAACATATCAAATCTTTTCAAAATATCCACAACATACTTACCTTGATTTAAAAAGATTCCTTTTGGTTCTTTCCATACTTCTAGACCTAAGAAGTAGTGCATTAACAGGTTCTAGACCTAAGAAGTAGTGCATTAATCTGAGATCCTTCATTTCAAATTCTAAACAAAAGCTTCATCTTACATTCGATAATTTGATTCTCATTTCTTGTTAGAAATAGATCATCTACATACAATAGTAATATAACAGGTTCATCATCCATAACCTTGAGGTAAATATTAGGATTAGCTTTACTCTTGGTAAAGCCCATGCTTGTTAAGAAACTGTCAATCCCTCCGTACCAAGCTCTGGGAGCTTGCTTCAATCCATACAAAGCCTTTTTCAGCTTGCATACATGTGTTCTTCCATCTTTAACCTCAAATCCTTGTGGTTGTTCTATGTACACTTCTTCTTCAATTACACCATTCAGGAAGGCTATCTTAACATCCATCTAGTGTAATTTCCACTTCATCATAGATGAAAGTGCCATGATAGTTCTAATTGAAGTGTACCTAGCAACTGGTGCAAATGTTTCCTCATAGTCAATTCCCTCCTTTTGAGAGAATCCTCTGGCTACAAATCTTGCCTTATATTTTTCAATGCTACCATCTGCATCATGTTTTATCTTGAATGTCTATTTGGAAGAAACCACACTTTTATCTTTTGGCTTGGGAACTATATCCCAGACATCATTTTTCATTATTGACTGGTATTCTTATGTCATTGCTTCTACCCACTCCTTCTTCTGAGATGCCTCTTCATAGCTAGTAGGTTGTTGATCCACAAGATCACACATCAAGGCCACATAGTTGGATACTAGCTTTGGTTTCTTTCTTTCTCTTGTGGAGCCTTCAGGATTTCCATATTTTTCAGCTCCTTGAATAATGTCTCTAGCCCATGACAGCCTTCTTTTCTTAGATAAGTTTGTAATGGGGGGTTCTTGTGGTTCCAACATGTCATGGTCCTCTGGTGTATCATCTTCAGGGATGGCCACAACTTTTGATATTCTAGGAGGAGTATCTTTGTGACATCCCTCTCCAATGAAAAAAAAAAAAAAAAACATTATGTTTGATTTTTTTTAAAATTTTTTTTATTAATTTTGAGATTATGCAATGAGGAAGCCATATGAGAAATCGGCTGACTTAAGTCCTAGGAGGACTGCTGTAAACAAACAATTTTATTATATTAATATAAGAATGAGTAGGAACATCCAAGTTAAATGAGGAGATCATGCATGGAGAAGTGGGGGACAAGTTAGAGTTAGCCTCTGGGAAACCAGAACAAGTGTCAGGAGTGTATTTAAGACACTAGACACACCCTAAAAATCAGGGATTTGATTAGCTGCGAAAATTCCATGAGGAATTGGCTGCTAATGGTAAGACCTAGGCAAAACTATAAAAGGATGGCATATGTGAGGAGGCAGGACGCTGCTGAGTATGCCGGAGGAAATTACACTTGTTGCGTGAGCACTCTGTGTTAGGCAAGGGATTGAGGAAATGCTGCTAAGTTTGAGGCTAACTGTCCACACCTTCTTCATGCATGTATCTGGCTCGGGGGTGATTACGAACAGACTTGGAG
This sequence comes from Larix kaempferi, assembly GCA_027924585.1. NCBI lineage: Eukaryota > Viridiplantae > Streptophyta > Pinopsida > Pinales > Pinaceae > Larix > Larix kaempferi. The sequence goes on along the minus strand of BSBM01000003.1, from coordinate 7,660,759 downwards.
TTTGTATCTAATCTATGGTTGGGAGGAACGTGGCTGTTCCTTCTACATTCGGTTTATCAGTTTCAGGTTTTTCTTTAAAATCAGAACTCTTAGTATTTCCTATTGTTTTATTTACGCCAAGTAGGTTATAATGTTTTGACTGATTAGCTCATTATTTACGAATGTTTATCTTGATAACTAATGGGAGATGTTAGTTCCATTGCGAACTCTATGAATATGAGTTTATATTTCAAGTACAAAATTCTTTGGGTGATTATAAAATTTGAATTTCTGTGGCACTGTTTGTAAATATTTATAGTTGGAATTAATGATAAATTGGTATAGTTTAAATTCCTCTCTATCAATCTGCAGATTCGAGAAGTAAACCCCGGGCATTTAGTAAAAGTGTATGAACTATATTCATCTTAGTTACTCTACTGTATCATGTTTTTATAAAAAATAGAAATCTGGAAATGATCTTACTGAGAATTGGTCGTTATAACATTGTTAAAGTTTGTGCATATTATGGATCGGGACTCTATGATCCTTGCACGTTTACTCATCAAAGGAGGAAGAAAATACCGATTGGAAACATTAGATAGATTTACAACCAGCAGATTCAGATTTTATGGGTGAAAATCCTCACAAAACTTTTAGGGTGGGCTGTAGGCAACTGTATGTTGGTGAAATGCTTATTCCATAATTAGACGAGAAATAACAACGCGAGTTCATCCGCTGTACATAACCTAATTATTGGAGCCAAGATTCTCGGTTAGTTCCTTCGAAGCTTACATCTCAGATAAGGAATTTAGTTACAAAGCAATCCAGTTGAGAGTTCAAATGTATAGGTGTCTAGGGTTTCTTCCAAACTACAGGGTAGTTGAGGTCCAGTCGGCTGTGTAGATAATCTAACGATTTTAGTCTTATACAAACAGAATATTAATTTTATTGGTGGTTAACGTTTGTTTTACTATATTTCATCGAACCTCACGTCATAAATACGAAAGGTAGTTATAGAGGTTTTAAGCGGTGAATTATGTCAGTATAGGTACTCAGGGTTTCATTCAACCATTCTTTTTAAAAACTGAGATCTCCGTTGGCAGATGCGATTAACCTAGTGACTACAAACAATTACAAAACAGAACAGTAAAATTTTATTTTCTCAGGCAACGATTCAATATTTCGATACTACCATCCTAGTTACCCCTTGGGTCGAATGAATCCCATAAAGTTAAGGACAATCTCTTTCAAAACAAACGCAGAGCTTACAGTAAATTAAAGTTAAGGACAATCTCTTTCAAAACAAACGCAGAGCTTACAGTAAATTGAAGTTAAGGACAATCTCTTTCAAAACAAACGCAGAGCTTACAGTAAATTGAAGTTAAAGATAATCTCTTTGCAAAACAAACGCAGAGCTTACAGTAAAATTGGTTTTACGATGTACAGTATCCTACAATTCTATCTGACAGCCAGAATATTAAAGTTGCAAGAAGCTCACAAACACATTTATCCTAGAACCATTTAATATATATAAACTCTATGCGAATCCCAGCTCAAAGTTCAGAAAAGGAAAATGAGTTACAATATTGATGGCAGAAAGTAGCACATTAAAAAATCCGACATTGGAGCCAAATCCTAGATAAGTTCTTCCATATACTAGCAAAGAGGTGAGTCACTGCTTCAAGCGAAAACCTTGCAGACAGTAAATATTTATACAGTAAAACTATGACTTTAAATCCCTGGCATTAAAGCCCAACCCTCTAAACGAACGAAACAATTCTTCCACAGATCTATTACTGCTAAAATTTCTGATGATAAACGACGAGGGTTTTGACATGAAGTAGAATTCTTCCATGCAAATGCTGGAGTTGTTTGGAGAGGTGCCTGCTTACCAAGGGAATACCCAAATCGTAGCACCAGACTGACTCGTAAATCCTGCCACTGAAACAACAGAAGTTTTAGTAACTGGAACAGAGGGCATCTATACATGGAATTTTTTTTTGAATAAATATGTATCGTTTACCTTTGAATTCAAGCCGCTGGTCACGGCCCTGCATACAATTCTACAATAGGGTTTCATCCTGTCAAGAACCACTCACGGCCTGCATACAATTCTACAATAGGGTTTCATCCTGTCAAAGCATGACCTAGCGAGTCTGGTGCAATATCTTCCCTTCTAACTTGTATCCATTACCATGTAGAGAACTGGAGTTTAACCTTTTTACATTTTTGTCGAGCTTGATCAGAACTAAAACCAAGGCGTACCTACAAATCAAATATAGAGTGTGTTAGCTAAATCTAAGTAAGCGGCATGTCATCCATTAATACTCCTCTATTCCGTAGGAAGAATTGCAAGAGACAGAAGTTAGCGTTAGCATATTTATTTCAGTACGTGTTCACATAAATCCAAATGATGTGTAATCCCAGTAAGGAGAAGGGAGAACATCCGATAAAAAAATAAAAATAAAAATTATGGAGATATTACAATCTTCTTCATAGACTTCTTCAAGTTGGCACTTCCTAGATTTCTTGAGAGCCACTTCTTCATCAAAAGTTACATCTCTACTTATTTCCATATGATGAAAACGAGGGATGTAAATTCTGAAAGCTTTGGATGATTCACAATATCCAACAAATATTCCTTTCTTACCAGAAGGATCCAACTTGGTTAGCTTTTCTTTTGGAATGTGAATGTACACTAGACATCCAAATATTTTGAGATGACTTACCTCGGGCTTCTTTCCCGTGAACACTTCTTTTGGAGTCTTGAATTCAAGAGCACTATGAGATAGTCTATTTTGTACATAGACTATTGTCCTAGCCGCTTCAACCCATAGATACATGGGTAGATCTTGGTCATGTATCATTGTCTTTACAGCTTCCATGATAGTTCTATTCTTTCTTTCAGCAACCCCATTTTGTTGGGGATTGTAGGGAGTGGTTAGTTCCCTCTTGATTCTAGCTTCCTTACAAAAGTCTTCAAAGTCCTTTGAAGTATATTCTCCGCCATTATCTGTTCTAAGAATCTTGATTTTCTTTTCTGAGAGATTTTCTATTAAGGCCTTGAACTCTTTAAATTTTCCAAAAATTTCATTCTTTCCTTTTAGAAAGTATATCCAATCCTTCCTTAAATAGTCATCAATGAATGAGAGATAGCATTCAAACCCACTTAGGGATGTGGTGGGCATTGGTCCACATACATCTGGATGTATTAACTCTAGAGTATTCTTGGTCTTTGTTTCACTCTTTGGAAAAGGGTTCTTGATATTCTTTCCTTTGGTACACCACTTGCATGTACCATCATGATCAATCTTCAAATCTGGTAATCCTATGACAACTTTACTCACATGAGGTAGTGCTTTGTAGTTAATATGAGCAAGCCTTCTGTGCCATAGCTCATTAGGACTAGTGGCTTCATGAACAAGGGCAGCTTCTGGATGACCTCTGAGTTTGTATAAACCTCCTTCCTCTTCACCAATAAGAATTGCATCCTTAAATGATTTTCCTTTGGGCCACATGAGTACTTGTCCACCTATGAATGCAACCCCATAACCTTTCTTATCTAGAGCTGAGATAGAGAGTAAGTTATTCTTTAATCCTGGGATAGAGCTGAGATAGAGCTGAGCTTGTAACTTGCTTCACCAATTCCCTTGATGGGATATTGATAGTCATCTCCTAATGACACCTTCTGTGGAGAAGACTTCTCTTTGAATCTTGAAATATTTTTCTTTTGTCCAGTCATGTGCTTTGAAGCACCACTATCAATAAGCCATGTATCTTCTCCAGGTGTTATAGATCCTGAGAGTGCAGAGAATAGGACATACTCTTCGGCATCTTCTTATTCATACCTTCTGGATCTTTTCTTTGGGAGGGGCCTTTCTTCTTCTTCTTCATCTCTTTTAGATCTTTTCTTATGAGGCCTTACTTCCTCTTCTTCTTCTTCACTTTCATCTTCTGCAAGATGTGCTTGATGTCTTTTATGGTGAAGATTTTTCTTCTTCTTTAAAGGACAAAATTTAGCAATGTGTCCTTCTTTATGACAAATGAAACATTGGAAAGAGGAGAATTTTTTTCTGAAATCTTTGTGGAGATGGAGACTCCTTGTTATTATCCCTTTTGAAGTGAGACTGATTTCTCCTTCTCTTAGTGTGTGTAGCCAAGGCTTGATCATCCTACTTGAGAAGGGCTTCTCTGTTGGATACCATAGCTTCTTCTTGAACACAATCCTCCCATACTACATCAAACTTCATACTTTATTTTCTGGCACACATAGTTTGTATAAATGACTCCCAAGGTCTAGTGAGACCATTTAGAGTAGTCATCACAAGTTCATCTTCATCAAGAGTATCACCAATGGCATCTAGTTTTTCCTTGATTTGGGAGACTCTTGAGAAGTAGTCTTGAATGGATTCTCCTTTGTGCATCCTGGTACTCTTCAACTGAGTTCTTAGATTCATCTTCCTATTGATGTTCTTTCCTTCATACATTCTTCCTAGGGCATCATACATTTCCTTTGGAGTCTTCTTGGATGCACTTGGGGAATCAAGTGGTCTTTAATAGAATCAGTTATGATTCTCTTTCCCCTAATCAAATCATTCGTATGCTTCTCTTTGGATTCATCTTCTTCAGGTTCTACAATTTTATCCTTTATATATTGAGCAAGATCATTCTCTTCAAGAATGAGACCAATTTTGTATTTCCATGCCCGGAAATTCTCTATACCTTCTAGCTTGTCTTCAAGCTTAGTTTTTAGAGCCATATTCTCTTGGGGGAGTCCAAGAGATTTGGAGATTTAAGAGATGGAGCAACACTTACAAGGAGATGTGCTTCCTTTTGCTTTCCGGATCTGCAATAGAATTTCTGGTTTATCGCACTTTTGGTAAAACTAGGGTTTGACTTTCCCGAAGTTCTACCCAACCAACAATCGCGATCTAGGGCTCAAAAGAATGATCTTGAGAAGGGCTATTCAGCCATGCAACCAAAATCCAAAAATACTAACTTTTGTAGAAACCCTAATTTTGGGAGAGAGAGAAAGATAATTTCACCTTGTGAAAGATGTTCTATTCAGGCTAGCTCTAATACCATGTTAAGTTTATTCTAATTTGACTAGCAAGATCACTGAAAGAAACATAATCACAAGATAGAAAAAGATATTACCCTGGGAAACCCTCATGGGTTAGAAAACCCAGCAAAGCTTTCCTCAATAACATGATCAACCAAAATACAAGATGTGCTCCAAGACTTGACCTCCTTCTCTACGTCCTATGCAGACCTCTCAAACACAAGTGCGCCACTTTTTGAGTTGAGCAAGTGTGAGATAAGTGAGGAGCATTTTCCTATACTTATACTAGTTTCCCGACTGACTATTTCCCTAATGGGGCCGACCTCTCCTAGTGAAGTCTAATAACCCCTAATTAATTAACCCAGGGTCGACCCCCACATGGTGGGTCTAATAACCCTGGTTACCACAATCCATCGGAGGAATAAACATCTCCGGATACATAATAGAATCGCCTCGGAGGTATGTAAAATCTCCAGAATAATAAAGTACAAAATATAATATTCTTAGAAGTTACAATATTCAACAAAAGTCTCAGTAGATGAACCCTCTTTGGAACTCATAAAAAGGATGGGAGAAGGAAGGTCAAAAGTGCCCATTAATGACCCATAAAGTCCTACTCCCAAGCTCTCACAAGTTGGGTGAGATTGATCAACTAGTGGAATTGTCGAATCCGATGAAGTCTGGTTGTTTCTCCGAGAGAATGAAAGTTGATCGACTATGATGATCTTTCCTTCGTGAGGGAACATTACAACTCATGGCATGTCATATGTCCAGCTCCTTCCTAACAACATGTTGTAGTCAAGCTGAGCGTCCAGAACTTCAACCTCTACAACTATTGTCTTACTGACAAGTTTGACATTAAACGATGGTAAAACTCCGCGTGCACGGAAGGTTCTGCCATCAAAAGAAGTAAGCAGTGTGTTTGAGGGGGCTAACTCGGGAGAGCCCAAATATTTCCAACAAGAAATGGACATTACACACGTATACGTGCCCTCATTTATGATAGCTTGTCCAATGGTCTTAGGACCATGAACTACCTCTATCTGAAGAGCGGCGTGATATGGCAACCGGTATCTGATATCAGTCATGTCAAATCGAGCAAACATGTTGGATGATTCCATGCTTCCAATCACTGCAAGAAGTGCATTGAGTTGTAATGGAAAACTTTACAAGACATCCAAAGTGGACATCGCTTAGGGGTGTTGGGATAGATCTTAAACAACATTGTAGTTGGCAGCAACCCGTGCGTTAGGATTGTGCGAAGCCCATTTTAAGACACCTTTCGGGATCTTCGGTAGCAAATCCACGGGTATGTGGAGAGGAGTGGAAGACTCAGGAACATCTTTATCCTTGTGCTGCAAATCTAGGGTATAGTTTCTTGCACGCATTTGTAAAAGTTCATCCGAGTTAACCATATTAATAAAATTTTGATCAACTAAGGCATGAGAAGTGCCCCCAGCATTGGAGGTGCCAGAAGCTGAGCCTTGTTTTTGGGGAAATGGATCCTTTAGGATAGTCGGTTTCTTATCTTGAAGCAGCTTCTGGGCATCTTCTATCATAGGGCATTGATGAGTAAGATGGTCCTTCTTGCAAAGCTTACAAGGTAACTTAACTTTATTTTTCTCTCTTTTGCCCTCCTCGGCTTTTTCCTTGTTTTTGGGCTTCTGATGGTTCCCCTCTCCTTTCTTTCCCTTCCTTTTGTTGTTAGGATTCCGCGGGCCCTTTGGTTGGTTTGAACTTGTTGTACAGATTCTGTTGTAGAAGGAGAGGTCGCGACTGATAAGGCATGAACCTGTTTGGTCAACGCTTCAAATGCTGCAAAATCAACTGAACCCACGATGCCGTTAACATGTGGTCCAGGTTTAGGTATACCTAGATTCGTATTGGATTGCAGTGCATCAAGAATAATCTCGTAAAGGAGCCCAAACTGAGCATAAATCAAGTCAAGTTGTTGGGTCCTGAGGATAGCTTCTTCCTCCGAAGACACCCCAGAAGTAGCGATTTCCTTAGAAATGTAAGGAAGGAGTGATTTTAGATACCACTCTAATAAACATTCTGGAGGGATGTTGGCTTTAATGAGCCTCTTCCATCTTCACCACTCCTGAATATGGTCAGATCTATGAGTGGCTTTATTTTGTCTAAAGAAAGACAAAAGATCTATACCGGCATCGTACTGAACAGGAAGTTGGAATTGGTTTAGAAAAACTGTAGCGAGATCCCAAAAATTATAAAAAGCGGTTGCAGGTAGTTCGATGTACCATTTGGTTGCAGCGCCGGTCAAGGTTCTGTGAAAGAGTCTCAACCTAACGGAATCATCGTTCAACGAATTTGAAGAGCACCAAAGATGGAAAGTGGTAACATGATCACCAGGATCCTCACTAGTCTTACCTTCAAACTTTGGAATGTCTAAAGGAAGCTTGGTGGGAACTGGTGGCGATGTAGTGTTATGACACACCGGATTGTTGGTTAGTTTGGAAAGGTTTGGCAAAATCAAAGTTGCCAAAAATGGTAAATGAGGTATATAAAATGGCATCTGATAAGCTTGATCCATGTAAGGGGAACTTCCCATATCCTGGCTCGTAAATTGTTGGTTGGGGTTGCCCCCAGCCATCTGTTGTGATGTGTGCTTGTTGGGGTTGCCCCTAGCCATCTGTTGTGATGTGAAATTGTTATTAAAATTGACTCACCCAAATGAAAGGGGATTAACTCCCTATTTTTTTTTCCATTGTGGTTGGGAGTTAGCCCCTCCATATTGCTGGTTGAACATGTTACGCCCTCCTCCAGCAAACAAAGAGAAAGGGATACTCCCTACAGGTATGTTAGATGGATTCACATTGTAACCTGTATAAGGGTTGAAACTAGAGGTAGTCGTGATGGATGGTGATGTCATCGTACCCATAACATGCATAGATGTAGAGGGGATTGATCCTACATAAGCTATGGAAGCCCAAGTCTGAGGTATACCCTGGAACTGTTGAGTCACTGAAGAAATAACAAGCACAGCATAAACACAAGAGACAGAGATTTATCCTGGGAAACCCTCATGGGGTAGAAAACCCAGCAAAGCTTCCTCAATATAGATGACTAGCAATATACAAAGATGAAACCCTGAGACATGATCTCCTCCTCCACAATAGCAGACCTCTCCTCCACAAGTGCGCTATCCTCAAGTGAGTGAGTGTATCAAATGAGGAACACACCTCCTCTATTTATACACTACTCTGATATGTATTTTACAAAAGTACATGTAGGCTCGTATTTAACCATTAGGTTAAATACCCCATTATAACTGACTGGGCCGACCCCCACATGGTGGGTCTAATAACCCTAGTTACCACAATCAACTTGGAGGAATAAACATCTCCGGATTTATAGTATAATCACATCGGAGGTATGGAACATCTCCGAAATAAATAATATACAAATATAATATTCTTTGAAGTTACAATATTTCAACACTCCCCCTTAACGAGAAGGATATTATAACAGTATCTGCACGAGCAAGGAGTCATCAACATCATACATGATACATCTATAAATCATTGGAAGCTTTCTTAACATCATCAGTAACTCAACCAGTTGCTGGAACATCAACATCTTCAGTACTGATTCTTTATCTTCTGCAGCACTCGAACAACTATAGCAACATCAACGTCTGGATCCTCACGATCATCAACATCGTCATCTAGACCATCATGATCAGCATCATCGTCATCATACGATCATCAGCATCATCATTACACGATCATCAGCATCATCATCTCACGATCATCAGCATCATCATCACACGATCATCAGCATCGTCATCTCATGATCATCAACATCGTCATCACACGATCAGCAGCATCGTCATCACACGATCATCAGCATCGTCATCACACGATCATCAGCATCAGCATCACACGATCATTAGCATCGTCATCACACGATCATCAACATCGTCATATCATGATTAGCAGCATCGTCATCACACGATCATTAGCATCGTCATCACACGATCATCAACATCGTCATATCACGATTAGCAGCATCGTCATCACACGATCATCATCATCGTCATCACACGATCAGCAGCATCGTCATCACACGATCAGCAGCATCGTCATCACACGATCATCAGCATTGTCATCTATATACATGATCCTTCCTTTCGGAATTACTGGATCAATCTCATCACAATCATATTTAAGACTATCCTTCCTTTCGGAATTACTGGATTTACTGTCTGAGGATGATTAGTCCAACCACAATCATATTTAAGACTATCCTTCCTTTCAGAATTACTGGATTTACTGTCTAAGGATGATTAGTCCAACCACAATCATATTTAAGACTATCCTTCCTTTCGGAATTACTGGATTTACTGTCTAAGGATAATTAGTCCAACCACAATCATATTTAAGACTATCCTTCCTTTCGGAATTACTGGATTTACTGTCTAAGGATGATCAATCCAACCACAATCGCATTTAAGACTATCCTTCCTGGATTTACTGTCTAAGGATGATTAATCCAACCACAATCGCATTTAAGACTATCCTTCCTGGATTTACTGTCTAAGGATGATTAATCCAACCACAATCGCATTTAAGACTATCCTTCCTGGATTTACTGTCTAAGGATGATTAATCCAATCACAATCGCATTTAAGACTATCCTTCCTGGATTTACTGTCTAAGGATGATTAATCCAACCACAATCGCATTTAAGACTATCCTTCCTGGATTTACTGTCTAAGGATGATTAATCCAACCACAATCGCATTTAATACTATCATTCCTGGATTTACTGTCTAAGGATGATTAATCCAACCACGTGCATTTTGAACCAAGGTCCAGGGACGATGCAGTCCTATCCTCTATTCTCGGAGACACCTGTCTACGGCTCACTTTAGAACTTGAGTTCAAGGATGATCCAATCCTCTCACGTCCACCAAGGACTTCATTCTCGGAGACCTCACGTCTACGGCTCTCTTTAGGACTGAAAGTCCAGGGATGATCCAATCCCCTCAAGTGTCCACTAAGAACTTCATTCTCGGAGACCTCACATCTACGGCTCTCTTTAGGACTGAAAGTCCAGGGATGATCCAATCCCCTCAACTATCCACTAAGGACTTCATTCTCGGAGACCTCACGTCTACGGCTCTCTTTAGGACTGAAAGTCCAGGGATGATCCAATCCCCTCAACTGTCCACTAAGGACTTCATTCTCGAAGACCTCACGTCTACGGCTCTCTTTAGGACTGAAAGTCCAGGGATGATCCAATCCTCATCTGTATTCTCATCTATACAGGTACAAATATCCAAGAGCATGTATCACATCAAAACATGTATACATCACTAATCAAAACATGTATACATCACATCAAAAACATGTATACATCTAGCATGTATTCTCACTAATACATATAACATCAAAACATGTATACATCACTAATCAAAAACATGTATACATCTAGCATGTATTCTCACTAATACATCTAACATCAAAACATGTATACATCTCATCAAAAACATGTATACATCTAAAATAAAAGATATATAAGAGTTCTAAATCTAAATAATTCTAAGTAGCTAAGTGCAGTAAATAGGTAACCTCATCATTGATGAGACAGACTTGTTATCAGATACTATGCTACTCCTCCTTTCGAGGAGGGTCCTTCTGGACTATACCAAGCTTGTCTCGGAAGTATTTAAACTTTACTCGAGACAGAGGTGCTTATATACTCGAGATTGATAGCTCCTCTCTGCACCATATCTCGTATATAGAAGTATCAGATCTCTATGTGTTATTGACTTATCATGGAATACAAGATTTTCTATCTTGATTCATTTCTAAGTCAAACACTCCATATAATAGCTTCTGAAGCCACACTGCTTCACAGCTGGCAGAGCAGATAGCTATATATATATTCTGCTTCAGCAGTACTGAGAGCCACACTAGATTGTTCCTTGCTGAACCATGAGATCATGTCATATTCAAGACTATAACATCCACCTGATGTACTCTTTCTGTCTGAGGCACTTCCTGCCCAATTAGAATCTGAGTAACCCTGTAAACGGAGTTCATGACCTCCAAGATAATATAGACCAAAATCTATTGTACCTTTTAGGTACCTCACTACATGCTTTGTAGTTATTAAGTGAACCTTTCTAGGTTCTACTAGACACTGAATTAGGGTATTTGCAGCAAAGCATATATCTGGCCTAGTATTTGTTAAATACATCAATGACCCAATGATTTGTCTATATGGGGTTAGGTCCACTAAATACGATGAGTCATTAACTAACAAATTCAAGTTGGAGTCCATGGGAGTGGCCATGGCTTTATACTCCAACATATCAAATCTTTTTAGAAACTTCACAGCATACTTACCTTGATTTAAAATATTCCTTTTGGATCTTGCCATACTTCTAGACCTAAGAAGTAGTGCATTAATCCGAGATCTTTCATTTTCATTTCTGCAGCCATTTTCATGACCTGTTTCTCATTCCTTGTCAGAAAGAGATCATCGTCATACAATAATGGTATGATAGGTTCATCATCCACAACCTTAAGGTAAAGGTTAGGAACAGCTTTACTTCTGGTAAAGCCCAAGCTTTGTCATGAAGCTATCAATTGTCCATTATTCACACTCAGCATTGAGTGATCTTCTGCCATTACTGATATGAGCCTCAATATTATTCAAAATTTGTGGTGAGTTCCTTCTTGCATCCATGTCATCTGTGTATAAAAACCATATTCAACCTTGTAGCAAAGGTTGAGATCCACATCACCCGTGGTGATCATTAAGCTCATCAATTGATTATCGATCCTAGGTACCCATATAGAACATGAATCACACTTCTTCTTTAATTACACCATTAAGAGAATGGTTTTATCTATCCTCTTGGAACAAACATCTCATCATGATTCTCTTTCTCTTTTCTAAGAGAATCTTCTAGACACAAGCCTTCTATAGTGTGTTTGATTTGTAAATCCTTTTGTTGAACATCCATCGCTTGTTCATCATTCATCATGATTTTTCCTACAAATCAAAATTAGGTACATGATTAGTAGTACTTCATAATCATCAAATCATATTGACATGATAACCTATTATGCATACAGATATCATTTACATAGTTATGCAACTATCTTGACCAATACTTTGGCACAACACTTTCCCATATCCTGTATGCATATAGTGGCTATCTAGATGCCTTCCATCTCTACCAGAACATACTATCGAGAGTGTGCACAGCTCTCGGCATGTCAGCAAAGAGGTTTCATTCTAGACAAGCAACAATGGAATGTTTGTCCAACTTACCAATCATATGCATATTAGTAGTATACTGTTCAATGTTCTATGAATATTTACACTTAGCATGATATATTATAGGAATACAAATATGCATACAACCTATTACAGGCAATATCATTTACTGTTTCAAATAACAACTCAAATACTTATCTTTTATGTTTGTGTGGTTGCCTCCCGCTTGATCTTCTGTATGTCTTTTGAACTTCTATTCATTATGTACCACTGTGCATGTTCAAGTGTCATCCTCATGATCTCATACACAAACATACACCCATTAGTATGTTCTAAATGTTATCAAAACATTATAGTTCTAAATAATCTTGAGAATGTATAGTCATGATTATAGTTAATAAACATTAGTATTCAAGATTTCAGGGAAGTCTTCTTTTACTCATGCATATCATCAATCAAGATAAAAGACATAATATGCATAATCCCTTGATTACTAACTTTATGAATAAGCATAACCAATCATACCAAGTATACTTATATAAGGGATCCTAACACAAGGTAAGATTCATGGGAAACATACCTGGATTAGTATACCTACTTGGTTATGTACAACATACCTAAACAATCTCTTCAATGATTTAGAGATCCTAAGCTAGAACCTGTCGAGATCACTTGTAATCTCCTTATGTAAAGCCTTAGCCTCATCTCCCTCTGAAACAGGAACTCCTTCACTTATGCAGGTGACCAATCCATCTTCTTCTAGGATTAACCCTATCCACTTGATTTGCAAGAACTGGACCTGGAGCTGGATATGGGTTTGTCAGAGAAACCCCAAAAATTCAAACTTTGAATTTCAAACTTCCGAAATGATAGAAATATGTGCCTTGATGAGCTTATCAAACTGATATATTCAGAATTTGAAAACTGCAAAGTTTCACTCCTCAATTTTGCCTTTGAAACTTCCGGATTCACTGGACGTGACCCTGAACTGGGGTTTGATGAATCCCACTCTTCTGCCCAACCAAAAAATATGATCTTGGTCTCTAAATTTCTATTTTGATGAGTAGCATTCAGCCGTGGTCTCCGTTTACAAAAATTCTAACTTTCTTCAAAGCCCTAAATTCTGGAAGCCATGAATGAAGGTACTCAAAAATAATTCTGTTTTGACAGAAATATGTACCTGATTGTTTCTGGTGTAACTCCAAACTTTTCAATCCACAGGGTCTGAAAACGTTTTCTGAGATAGCCTGACCTGTTATCTTTCCATCCTGACAGGTCTTACCTCAATTGGATTCTTTGAGAGAGAGTTATGTCAAAAGTCGCAACGTGACCTGTTTTGGGATAAAACAGAAGAGCGAACTTGTACGGCGTGCCACGTGTCACTGTTTGAACTTCGATATCTGAAAAACTTTCTTGAGGTATCTCTGCCTGTTATCTTTCCATCCTGACAGGTATGACCTCAATTGGACTCTCTGATAGAGAGTTATGCCAAGTGTCGCAACATGACCTGTTTATGGGATAATACAGGTGAGCGAACTTGTACGGAGTGCCACGTGTCACTGGTTCAACTTCGGCCTTTGAAAAAGTTTTCTAAGATAGTACAGACTGTTTACTACCTATAAATTTTTACGAAATTTCATTTGGAGCTTCCTAGCCCAAGATATGACCTTTTTCCCAAGGTCACCTGATTTTGACTCAGATCTGGAAGAGGCAGAAACCCTATATTGTACAGATCATAAATGACAAAGTACAACGAATTAGAGGTTTTCCTTTGGGCACAAGGTACCTGGAGATTTAATCTTCGTCCTGTAACAATTTCAGATCCGAAAACTTCTCCAAAACGGATTTATAGCGAAAGTGATACGATGACTAGTTTTTGCTATGTAAAACCCTAACCTTCAAATTGTCGTAAGTAAAGCAAGTGTCGTTAGTGCCATACCTTGTCTTCCTTCAGTTTAGCTCTGATACCATGTTAGAATTCAATATGATAAGACAGAAAATAGCAGCATTACATTCCATTTCACAATAATAGCATATACAGGATCACTGAAGAAACAACAAGCACAGCATAAACACAAGAGACAGAGATTTATCCTGGGAAACCCTCATGGGGTAGAAAACCCAGCAAAGCTTCCTCAATATAGATGACCAGCAATATACAAAGATGAAACCCTGAGACATGATCTCCTCCTCCACAATAGCATACCTCTCCTCCACAAGTGCGCTATCCTCAAGTGAGTGAGTGTATCAAATGAGGAACACACCTCCTCTATTTATACACTACTCTGATATGTATTTTACACAAGTACATGTAGGCTCGTATTTAACCATTAGGTTAAATACCCCATTATAACTGACTGGGCCGACCCCCACATGGTGGGTCTAATAACCCTAGTTACCACAATCAACTTGGAGGAATAAACATCTCTGGATTTATAGTATAATCACATCGGAGGTATGGAACATCTCCGGAATAAATAATATACAAATATAATATTCTTTGAAGTTACAATATTTCAACAGGTATCCCTATCAAAGGGATATTAGATGGTCCGAAGCTAGGTGTAGAAACTGCAGCAAATGTGGAAGCTTGTGAGCTTTCCATTCCTACACTACCAGCATTAAAGCTAAAGGACGGGATCGAAGCATAAGCAGTCTGTGAAGAGCTTGGTGTTGTAGTGTTTATGAAGGAAGGATTAATAATCCTTGAATCCATAGTTGTTGTGGGAGTCTAAGGAACTCCCTGCTCATATCCTAGGCTAGTCATGGTGTGACCAGGTGTAAACCAGTAAGCACTGTACTCAGGTTGTCCTAAAGAATCTACAGGTACCAGTAAAGGATCGTTAGGTCTAGTTAGGGGAGGGTTGAAAGGTGTACTAAACTCTTGAGAAGTTAGATCCTCAACCTCAACAGTATCAAAGACCTATTGATCTGGAATTCTGGGCTGTGGTTCTCCAGGTATGTCAGTCTCACCCATCAGTTCGTAAGAACCACAGGAATCAGTCCTCCGATGTCGAGGTGGTGGGGGAAGCTCCACAGTGAGTGATGGAAGGTTTTGAAACCTTTGTGACCTATGAAGAGGTTGATGCTCCACAGCTATTTAAAAAACAGACTAAGTATAAAACCTAGAGGCCACTACTCGATGGGGAAACAAACAACATACCACTAAAAATTTCCTAAGGTTATCAAGACCAAGAAATACAAAGATGATATTCTTAGAAACTAGTCTGGGATGATGAGGGCCAGGAACAATTTAATAGAATATAGATGGTCAGTTCCACGACGTCAAATGGAGGTCCTCTGGGTGCAAGCGTTTGAATCACCAAACCTCCCTCCTGGGATTACTGCCAAAGGGTTATCTTTCACGGCTATCCAAGGTGAAGTGGGAATAACCCTCCACTATACCTGTGAAGAATCCTAGATGGTCAAGATACTAAGGCTATGTAACGCCCCATTTTGACATTACTACCTAAACTACTATTATATGTTGTATTTGTTTGATTGTGAGACTTCGTCGGTTTGATGACACTATGGACATATGGTTTTATTATTTTGCCGATATATATATGTGTGTGTGTGATGTTTGTATTATGATTGGTAGTCATGTTTAGATATGTATCATGTGTTAATTATATATGCAAATTACTTAATGATGGGTACGTGGATACCGTTATAGTTATATATTGAATAAATGAATGTTATGTTAGGTGCATGGCAAATAAATGAGTTTATTATTGTTATGTTATTATGAATTGTATGTGTATATGTTGAGGATTTATACACGATACTCTACATTGTATGTCGAGGACTGACTTAAATGTTAAAACGGCTAATTGATTGCTGGATCCTATGAGGTGAGAGGGCCTTAGGGACATGGAGTTCGAAAGATAAATGGTATGCAAGTGATGCATTATTTACTTTCGCATGATTATTATTATGATGTATATTATGACATGGGTGGGGTAGGGTTTCAGGAAACTCAACCACCCAGATTGGTTATACGATGACAGATCGAGTACAAGTGCAACGTTGTTGTTATATCGAGTAGAAATAGTCCCTTGTTCCATTAGGGGGGTGGACGCTTTACCCACCATTTATCCCCGAAACCTAGAGTCATGGGAGGGCTATGCTGTAGCACGCTCCCCAAGGTGTGTGATGATGACTAGTGGTTTCCTGCTGGGGAAGCTTGGTTGATGAAGTCGACACTTCTGCTTACGGGTTCTAGCTGGAATCGGTCATGACTTGACATTTCAGGGTATTCAAGCAGAGGACAGGATAGGATGTGGAATTTAGTGATGATGTAGGTAGATAGGTGTAGCGTGAAGTAGGGGTGAAAAGAAGATCTAACTGTAGGTGTATAAAACCCTTGATTGAGTATGTGTCGTAACTCAGAAAGGTATGAATTGTCGTAACTAATAAGATTACAGCTAGTTAAAGGATTGTACCTTGCAAACTATGTTAAAACATGTGTCAGTAAACAATAGTTTTCGTGATTATGATCGGTGTGTGTGAATTATTATTGTTAGTGTACTTACGCGAGGTATGTAAGCAGTAGCTACGCTTACATAACTCTCCTACATATTTATAAATTGTGTAAAATATTGTTGAATAATGATGTTAATTATTGTCATTTAGTAATTAACTATTGTTGATCAATGTTAATAATGTCGATTAAAGTTAATAATGATAATTAAGGCTAACAATGTAGATTAATGTTAATTACTCTCAATTAAGGTTATTAATGTTGATTAATGTTAATTATTGTACATTAATGATTAATTATTGTTGATTAATAAACAAGTTACGGTTAAATTAGGTAGAAAATAATGCAACCTGGTTAGTAATGATTAATCGAATGCTAATGAGTTGTTTAGTAAAAACTAAGGGTTAAAATGGTTAAATGATTATTGTAATGTAAAATTAAGTAGTATTAATTTGATAAGTAAATATTAATTGCAAGGTTAGATAATTAATTAAGAAGTATGGATAAGAATTAATTATAAACCATTAGTTTTATAAGGATGATGCTTAAGATTAATTAGAACACGGGATTATTATTGGTAATTAATACATTAAATTAGTTGAATGTAAAATTAGAGGGTAATTAACATAATGGAAGTATGTTAAATCATTAATTAGATGATTAGGTTATTATTAATTAATCAACTGACAATTAGTATTAAGTGATTAATATGATTAATTGGATGTTGACTAGGAATAATGATTTATTAGTTTTTAATTGAGAAATCTGAGTTACAAAGTCCATGAATATATTATTTAATGATTAATAAGAGTCCAAGTTGAGGGCTCGAGGACTGACATGGGGGTTTATGCATTTATTTTTAGGATAAGACATTAATGGAGGGGGAGAAGAGTCGACAAACATGGGATAAGATGGAGAAGGGAGGAAGAAGAGGGGATCCTTTTACCTTAGTTATTTTGGAGAGAATTTTGGAGAGAAGAGATAGGATTTTCAGAGCAGAGTTGAAAGGGGGTTTTTGCTGGAGAGAATTCAAAAGGGAGAGTAGGTTGGCTTGTACTCGGTTTGGGCTCGGGGGTTCAAAGGTTTAGGCTCGGGGGTTCAAAGGGGTACCTTTGGAGCTGGGTGGTCGGAGAGACCTCGCCAGTTGGCAGGGTTGAAAAATTGTTCTGGGCTGGTTGAATCTCAAAGCTTTGGGGGAAGGTTTTGGTTGTAGGAAAAATCAAAGGGAAACAAAAAACAGGGACAACAACAAGGGTGGATCTACTAGCTATCTACAGGTAATTTTCAGTCAGGTATATAATCCATTTTTAACTCTGTTTAAATTTTTACTTCCATTTAAGAAATATGATATGCCGTTACACCTGCACAAACATAAATGGTTAGATGTAGAAAAGAAAAAAAACAATAATTATATTGTTCAAAACTGTAAATGTAAATGCAATATTTTTACAACCAAAAAATAGAAATGAAAACACAGAAAATAGAAATGAAAACATAAACAAATAGAAATGTGAAACAATGTAAAACATAGTAAACATGGTTTTGTTATTAAAAACTCAGAATATTAGGACTGGGGTCTTACATATGGTATCAGAGCCATGGTTCCAAATCTGGAACCAGAGGGCTCACGCAGTGAAAAGATTGATAATGGGCATTTACCCTTTGCTAATTAGCATGAGTATTTCCAAAATGGTGACCAAAACAAACAAACAAAAATCCTAAGTGCAAAAGAGGAAAAGAGGTGCCAAGCAACTTCCTGACGGGAGTCTTGGACCAGTTTCTTTTTTACACCTGTAAAAGACAAGAATAGTACGGTTAAATTTCATATATTTATGCTTATAAAAAAAAAAGGGCCATCTATTTACACTTAGAAATTGGAAACCTAATCTATTTTTTTCAAAGACCTTAGCTAAATAGAAAAATTGTGATTATATATATGTGTGTGTGTGTGTGTGTGTGTGAGAGAGAGAGAGAGAGAGAGAGAGAGAGCGAGAGAGAGAGAATGAGCTAAAAGAAAATTTTGTTTTATTATATATGGATTTTGTTTTTGTAAAAGAGAATGAAATAATAAAATAAATGAAAAATAAAAGGGAGGGCAAAGTTTTATTTTATTTTATTTATTATTATATAGTCAAACTATATAAAATGAAAAGAAATGTTTTTTTTTAAATAAAAGATATATATATATATATATATATATATATATATATATATATATATATACAAATTAAAATAAAGATAATTAAATAAATTATTATAACATAGTGTTTTTTTTTATAAAAAAAAATAATAAATGAATAAAATCTAAATTATATATAAAAAAAACTACTTGAAATATAAACGAGTATATATATATATATATATATATATATAAATATTAAAAAAAAAACAAATCAAACACACACAAAAAATCGTAACATAGTAAAACAAAAAAAATTAACAAAAATAAAATACAACAATAAATGTTTAAAAAAAACACATTAGGGTTTATGCAGGGCGCAACCGCAGCCGCTACGCGAGCCCGCAGGGAGCAGGGTGCAGTCGTAGCCCCAACCTGAGCCCATAGGGAGCAGGGTGCAGCCGTAGCCCGAGCCCACAGGGAGCAGGGCACAGCTGTAGGCGGCCTGAGCAAGGCTCGGCCAGTAGCCTGGAGCTTGACGGCCTGCCTGAGCACATCCCACAAGGCATGCAGCTCGATGGCCTGCCTAAGCGCAGCCCACAGGGCATGCAACTCGACGGCCATGGCCGGCCTGAGCAAAGCCTGGGCCTGTAAAAAAACAAAAAAAAACATTCACATATTGAATTTACAAAAATAAAGAACCCTTTTAATCAGTAAATCAAGCTTCGAAAACTGTCACTAAATCTCTCTTAACTGAGAAAAAAATAAAAATAAATAAATAACCAAGCAAATAAATTTAACTCGTGCTCTTTGACCAGGCCGACCAATAGTCGCTGGGTGTGGCCATGGCAGCTCGGCCAGCAGCCAAGGCTGTGGAGAGCATGCAGCTCAAAAAGAAAGGGAAAAATATCAAAAATTTACAAAAAAAACATAAACCCGTATTGCTAATAATTCTATGGGATAGCGTCTGCTGTAGTGTGCTTAAGCTTGCTCGCATTATTGCCGACAAAAGAAACTACATAGAAATTATATAGTATTTAGAAGAAAAAAATCTATAAACTATATATATCATAAAGAAAAGCATTAGCTAAAGTTCATATCGGGGCGGCCATGGAAGCTCGGCCAATAGCCTGTGCTACAGAGAGCAAGCAACCGAAATATAAATTGTTAAATTGTGAGCATTAATTCAATATACTCTAGGATCTTTACTGTGAGAATAACATGTACAGTATATCAATACATAATAATCATATCAAGCATGTCAAGCATCACAAGAATCAAAAGCATGAGAGACAAGAGACACAGAGTTTCCGTGGGGAAAACCCTAAGGTGAAAAACCCCACAACTTCCTCAGAGATAGAGAGAGCAATGGCTCAACCAAAGTACAACCAAAATACACTGAGATAGTCTCCTAGTAGTAGATGATCCTCCTCCTCACTAGTGCGCTACTTTCTGAGTGAGAGAGGTATGAGTTTCCGAGTGAGCCAAATAGAGATCTCCTGATCTCTATTTATACTAGTCTGTTTTCCCAGTGACCTTATGGGGCCGACTTGTCTAGCTAGGTATATCAACCATATAATATATATTTCAGGGTCGACCCCACACATGGTGGTCTAATAACCCTTTGCGAAGTACACACAATTGTGACACTTGTCAATACACATGACGACACTTCCTTATAGAGGAATAACACATCTCTTATAAGGGTACAATAAATATATATGAAATACATTCTGAAGTTACATATACATCAACACTCCCTCTTAACTAGGAAGGTATTTCTCGACATAGTTATGCTAGACAAGTCTTCTTCTCGGGCTCATCGTCATCATCATCGTCACTACTACTGCTATCTCAAGCAATCTCTGACTCTACTCATTATAAGAAGTTATACAGAACCAGTCCTTTTTCATACTGGATGTAGGCCCACCACCTGCAGGTCTTCATCATCACTAGCCATACTGTGGAATCCTCAAGACTTATTACGTGCGTCACAAAACCTTGCAAGAGCATCCTAGGACTTATTACGGGCACACAGCCCAACCTATCGGATCTCCCAGGGAGCTATTACATGTGACCCTACCACAAAACCTCGAAAGAGAATCCCAGGACTGATTACCAGCACACAGCTCAACCTATCGGATCTCCCAGGGTGCTATTATATGTGGTCACCACAAAACCTTGCAAGAGCATCCCAAGACTTATTACAGGAACACATCCCAACCTATCGGATCTTCCAGGGTGATATTACATGTGGTCATGGCAAAACCTTGCAAGAGCATCCCAGGATTTATTACGAGCACACAGCTCAACCTATCGGATCTCCCAAGGCACTATTATATGCCATAGGAAAAAACCTCGAAAGAGCATCTGCTAGATATCGCAAGGAGCTATTATATGCCAGCGGCAAAACCTTGCAAGACTATCTGCAGATCTCCCAGGGTGTTATTATATGTCCTCCCAGAGAAAACCTCGAAAGAGCATTTGCCAGATATCCCAGGGCGAAATTATATGCCATAGGAAAACCTTGCAAGACTATCTGCAAATCTCCGAGGGCGCTATTATATGCTCATCTGCACAACCTGATCCACGGCCACAGAGTATCAACCTGATACTCACCATACATCATCCTGATGTACACATGATCATCCTGATCATCATCACTGCAACATCCTGCTGATGTCATATGAAGCAACATCTTGAAGCTCGTCATCCATGATCATCCTGATCATATAATGCATCTACCTGATGCATACCAAGTATCTACCTGATACATATCATCATACATGATCCACCTGATCATACAATGTATCCACCTGATACAAAAACAAAAACATGATCCACCTGATCGTACCTGATAAATATCAACATACATGGTCTATCTGATCATACACAGTATCCACCTGATACATATATAGATACATGGTCCAAGCATCCAACATGATGCATATACAAAACATATACAAATGATCCTACTGATCATATCCAGCATCCAACATGATGCGTACATACATATACATATAAATGATCTAACTGATCATATCTAGCATCCAAGATGATGTGTACATATATAAATGATCCAACTGATCATATCCAGCATCCAAAATGATGCGTACATATATACATGATCCAATTGATCATATCCAACATCCAACATGATGCGTACATACATATACATATAAATGATCCAACTGATCATATACAACATCCTACTGATGCATATACAGAGCAGTAACTGGAGCATCATACTGATGCTCATCATCCAATGCTTACATCCACATCCATGTGAAGGATCCTCCTTCCAACATGCTTGGAATGGATTCTGCAAATGTGTCCATCACTTCTTCCTTGAAGTGTCATCAATTTGAAGAACACCAAGCCTCTCCCTGAAGTACTTGAACTTCACCCTGGCTAGTGGCTTCATCAGCACATCTGCAATCTGCTCATCTGTCGCAATGTACAGGAGCTTCACAACTCCTCTCTGCACCATATCCCTGACATAGTGATATTTGATCTCTATGTGTTTCGACCTGTCATGAAACACTGGGTTCTCAGACAGCTTCACATAACTCTGGTTATCACAAAAGATACCAGTAGAATCCAACGGGAGATCAAATAACTCAGACAGTAGCTTTCAAAGCCATACTACCTCACAACTAGCTAAACAGGCTGCAACATACTCTACCTCAGCTGTACTCAGTGCTACATAGGACTGCTTCCTGCTGAACCAAGAGATCACACCTGATCCCATACTGAAGCAACATCCAGATGTGCTCTTCCTATCTGTAGTATTGCCAACCCAATCTGAATCAACATAACCCTATAGGATAAACTTTTGATTCGCTTCATACTTGAGCCCATAATCCACTGTACCCTCCAGGTACCTCAGAACATGCTTTACAACAACTAGGTGAACACTCCTCGGATCCGTCAGGAACTAGCTCAATGTGTTCACCGCAAAGAAAATATCTGGTCTCGTGTTCATCAGGTACATCAAGGACCCAATCATCTGACGATACATAGAAACATCAATCGGCTTAGATGAAGCATCACATAGAAGCTTCAAGTTCGATGCCATAGGTGTGGCCATGGCCTTGCAATCCATCATCCCGAATTTCTTTAGGATATCTACTATGTACTTCCCTTGACCAAGGAAGAACCCACCTGCACTCTGCCACACCTCCATACCTAGGAAATAGTGCATTATTCCCAAATCTTTCATATCGAAATCGGCAGCAAGCTTCCTCTTAGTATCTACAACCAATCTGTCATCTCCTATTACAAATAAGTCATCCACATACAGGAGTGGAATCGCATGATTCCCTTCCTCAACCTTGTAGTAAATGTTGGAATCCGCTTTACTCTTGGTAAAGCCCAAACTAGATAGGAAACTGTCCATCCTACCATACCAAGTTCTAGGAGCTTGCTTCAAGCCATACAAGGCTTTCTTTAATCTGCACACATATGACTCCTGTCATGTATTTCAAAAACGAGTGGCTGCTCCACATATACTTCCTCTTCAACTACACCATTCAACAAAGCTGTCTTGAATTCCATCTGGTGTATCTTCTATTTCATCACTTTTATATTTCTCTATGCTACCATCTGTAGCATGCTTGATCTGATAGATCCATATGGAAGTCATAACAAACTTCCCTTCAGGTCTTGGGACTACATCCCAAACATCATTCTTCATGATCAACGAATCATGGCATTCTTCCCATATCCTGGGAACTTCAATATCTTCAATAGATATCTTTGTTGCTGGAACAAATGTTGTAGTCCTTCTTTCGTAGGTGAAGGTATACGGTCTTTCCTACAAAACAAGTTAAATTGCATGATTAGAAACATCTCATAATTTTCAGAACAAATTCTTTACACATAAAGAAATATGTCACACAGACATGCAATTATCTTAGCCAATGCTTCAATACAACATTTATCCATGTTCTATAACATTCTAGATGCCTTCCAGTCTCTACCAGAACATTGTTAAGAGTTTGCACTACTCCCAACATGTCAGCAAAGAGGTTTCATTCTAGATAAGTAGCAATGGAATGTTGTACAGTGCCATGGGCCACTTACCCAACACATGCATATTAGTAGTATACTGTTCATTAATGCAATCATTCTAATATGCACAATAAATACCCTAAGTCTAGGAACATGAGCATATACATCATTGAAATATTTTATTTAAACAAACAAATATGCAAGAAATGATAATTAAAATACTTATCTTTGTTTGTTTGTTGGGTGGACTCCCTTTGAGTCTTTGCTTCCTTGTAGGAGCTACTGGAGTCCTAATCTGAAGTAGCTTCTTCTACACCTTTATGTTGTGGGATGTAGAGAGATAGTTAACTCCCTCTGAATATCTGCATCCTTGTAGAAACCACTGGAGTGTTCTCCCTCTTGATCTTTGCTTCCTGGATTACCTGTTCTTGAACTCATATTCATCCTTGGTCCCTATGCATGCTTATTAGTATCATGCTTTTGTTATCCTTGTGATCTCATACAAAATCATACATTCATTAGTATACTATTGAAACACAATAATCTCAAGCATGTATAGTTATGATCATTTCAAACAGAAATAACAAGCATTAGCATTCAAGGTTTATATAGGACTCTTATGGTTAGTCATATCATAAGAAACATAACATGTCTAAACGTGTAATTACTCAAACCTATGACTCTTCTAGTTAGTCATATCATTAATTAAGGTAAGACACATAATATGAATATACCCATGATTATTCAAACCTATGACTTTATGAACAATCATCATCAATCATGCCATGCATACTTATATAAGAGATCCTATGATATAAGGAAACATACCTGTTCACCATATTTGCTAGTTATGTCTAGCAATGTTTTCTTGCTCTCTTCAATGACCTACATAACTCATAAATTAACTTTAAAAAAAAAACAAATCATACATACCTCCATGTGATCCATGACTATGGATGAATCTTTGTCTTCATGTCACCATAGCAAGTTCAGGTTGTCCCTTCAATTTGTACAAACCTCCCTCTTGCTCTCCAATCACCACTGCATCATCTATGGTCTTTCCCTTTGGCCACATTAGGACTTGGCCATCCGCAAATGCAACCCTCATACCTTTTGCATCCAATGTAGAGATGGAGAGTAAGTTCTTCTTGAGCCAAAGTATATAAAGGACTTCTTTCATCTTCAAATATTTTCCAGAATCTAGGTTGTAGGAGGCTTCACCACTTCCTTTGATTGGGTATTGAAAATCATCACCAAGTTTCACCTTATAGGGTGATTCATGTTTAGATAGGTTTACAAAAGATTCCTTAAACCTAGTCATGTGTTTAGAAGCCCCATTGTCAATTAACCAATCATTACAACCATGGGAGATTGTACCTGTGAGAGCAGAGATTAGGACATACTCTTCTTCACTTGATGAGTCATCTTCACTTTTTGCCCTAGCTTTCTTCTTTGGAGGTTCATCATCTTCGGCAGCATGAGCATGGTACCTTCTTTTGTTACCCTTCTTCTTCTTGCTAGAGTTGTTGTTGTTGTGGTTGTCCCTTGTGTTCTTGGGACATTCTGAAGCAAAGTGACCCTTCTCATTACAAGTGAAACACCTTAGATATTTCTTGTCTTTGTGATAATGATGAGAAGATTTCTTCTTGTGATGGGATGGCTCCCTCTTAAACTTTCCCTTCTTAGTGTGAGCTGTGAGAGCTTGATCTTCATTCCCCATCTTTTCTTCTCTTGCCACAAGACTTGCTTCTTCTTGAAAACATTCCTCCCACAATCTACTGAAGGAGATTAATTTCTTTCTGGCACAGATCCCCTGGATAAAAGAGTCCCATGACTTAGGAAGGCCATTCAAAGTGGCCATAACAATTTCACCATTCTCCACCATTTCATCTACAGCTTCAAGTTATTCCTTGATCTAAGAGACCTTGGAGAAATAGGATTGAATGGTTTCTCCATTCGACATATTGACTCCTTTGAATTGATTCCGCAAGGTCATCTTCCGATTTATGTTCTTCCCTTCAAATAACTTGGTCAAAGAGTTAAACATCTCCTTGGGTGTCTTTAGAAAAGACACATGAGGTATGAGATGGTATTTGATAGAATTGGCAATGATTCTCTTTGCCTTGACCAAGTTCTTCTTATGAAATACCTTAGCTTCTTCATCCTCTAGGATAGGGATGTCTTCTTTTATATATGAGTCCAACTCATTCTCTTCCAGGATTAACCCAATCATATACTTCCAGGCTCGGAAGTTAGCATCCCCTTCAAGCTTATCCTCAAGCTTGGTGTGGTGAGACATCTTTATAGAGTACTTCAAATGGAAATAGAAAATATTTATGTCTTACCACTTATTTTGCTGAAAGTTGGAGCTGGTCCCAGATTAGGGTTTGTCGAAAAAACCCTAAAAATTCAAAATGTGAATTTCAACTTTTTGAAAGGATAGAAAGATGCGCCTTGATGAGCTGATCAGCCTGGTGTATTCAGAATTTGAGATCTGCAAAGCTACACCCTTCAAAACTGCCTTTCTATCTTCCCGGATTCACTAAGGAGGAACCTAAATTAGGGTTTGAGTTTCCCGGAGATCTAACCAACCAAAACTCTTGATCCAAATCTCTAAACTTCGCTTTTTGCAAGGAGCTTCCAGCTATGTCTTCAGATTTCAGAAATTCCTATTTTTTAGGAAACCCTAATTTTTAAGGCCAAATCTGAAAATGCCCAGAATTGAATTTTGATTGGACAAATAGATTCTTCTTGATGAGTAGATTCAATCTACTATACTGCTTTTCCAAACTCTATGGAGAGAAACCCAATAAACAAGAAACTCAAGTTTTCATCACTGCAAAATGTCATCTTCTCAAGTTAGCTCTGATACCATGTTAAATTTTGAGCATTAATTCAATATACTCTAGGATCTTTACTGAGAGAATAACATGTACAGTATATCAATGCATAATAATCATATCAAGAATGTCAAGCATCACAAGAATCAAAAGCATGACAGACAAGAGACACAGAGTTTCCGTGGGGAAAACCCTAAGGTGAAAAACCCCACAACTTCCTCAGAGATATAGAGAGCAATGGCTCAACCAAAGTACAACCAAAATACACTGAGATAGTCTCCTAGTAGCAAATGATCCTCCTCCTCACTAGTGTGCTACTTTCTGAGTGAGAGAAGTATGAGTTCCGAGTGATCCAAATAGAGATCTCCCGGTCTCTATTTATACTAGTCTGTTTAACCAGTGACCTTATGGGGCTGATTTCTCTAGCTAGGTATATCAACCATATAATATATATTTCAGGGCTGACCCCACACATGGTGGTCTAATAACCCTTCGCCAAGTAC
Source organism: Larix kaempferi (assembly GCA_027924585.1). NCBI lineage: Eukaryota > Viridiplantae > Streptophyta > Pinopsida > Pinales > Pinaceae > Larix > Larix kaempferi. The sequence goes on along the minus strand of BSBM01000003.1, from coordinate 7,633,506 downwards.
ACACACTTGCGACACTTGTCAATACACATGACGACACTTCCTTATAAAGGAATAACACATCTCTTATAAGGGTTTAATAAATATATATGAAATACATAGATGAAATACATTCCGAAGTTACATATACATCAACATAAATAAATAAATACAAAAAAAAAGAAACAAGGAAACATGAAGGAACTATGGACCTGGTGCATGGTAGAGTTGCAGAGCTCCTGGCCAAGTGTTGCAAAGTAGAAACTCTTTGAAATTGAGGAAGAAATGAAGCAGAGGGGAGCGGATATGCCCTTTTAAGGGTCTGAGTAATATTTTATTGGTTGAAAGTGCATGTGGGCCATGTGGCCACATGCAACCTGCGTGTCAGGATATTAGGGTTAGGTTTTTTTTTTTATTTATTTTTTTTTTTTTATTTTATTATTTTATTAATATTGTTTTATTTATTTATTAAATTTGTTGTAATTAATTTTGTAATAACAATTAATTTGTTATAATTAATTTTGTAATAAAACTAATTTTGTTATAATTAATTATGTAAAAAAAAAAATTAATAATAATAATTTTGTAATTTTGTAAAAAAAAAAAAAAAAAAATGTTATAATCGAGTTTGTTATAAAACTTAATTTTATTAACTTTTAATAATTTTGTTATAATGTTGTTATAACAAATGAAAGAAAAATATATATGTGTTAATGTTTATATAAAAAATATATAAAAAAATAATACTAACTAATAAGTGTTAACCTAATTAGTTTCTCTTATTAATTATAAGAAAAGGGGGTGCTAAATTAACACTAAATGGTTATTTTGTTCTTAAAATGCACCTTGCCGAAACTTTGACATATAGTCGAAAGGGAAAGACGGATACAGAATCTAAAAAACAAGACACCACAGAGATCAACATGACGAGCTAATTGCTAGAACACTGATCCTAACCCATGACCAAAATGTTGGGTAAACACGACGCTAGACTTAAAACTTAGGTTATTCTATTATTAAATCACAAAATTATTAATTATTAATGAGAACAAGGCAATAAACATTAATTGAATATCTTGAAGAGTTGATGGCGACTCTATGAGGATTGTGTGGAATCCAATACCTAAACCTACGTAGAACTAGTGTAGTATATCTAGTACTGGGTGGCCTCAAGATGGCCTGATCGAAACCTCTTGAACTATAGCTCTTAGAGTAAAAACGCTTGTAAATTAGTCATGATGCAATTTTGAATTAATTGTTGAGTTTGATGGTAAATTAGTCATGATGTCATCATATGCTAATTATCCTATTATTCCATGTTACGGGGATAAACATGGTAAGAACACGAGCAGGTCGGGGGCGAGTTCAAGGAACAGCATTACCTGAGCCGAATGTGTCGGCACCATCGCCAAAGACCATCCTTATATTGCACTCGCTGGAATCAATGAATGAAACACTTAGGGGACTAGTATAGAGAGTAAGTGTTACCTCAGAGGTAGAAGTGGAGGCCCCTTCGCTAAGGGAGGAAGTTCCTGTGGTAGAAGTGAATACGGTACCAAGACCTCCGCATCAGGATATCAAAAGGGAGCTTCAGAAGATAAGGCTTCCAGAGTTTTCATCGGGTCGAGTAGGGATACGAGCGGAGTCTTGGTTGGAAGAGATTACCAGGTGCTTAACTTTACATGAGTACACTTCCACGTCCAAGTCCAAGATGGCCATATTTCAACTAAAAGGGGGTGCTTTGAACTGGTGGGGGAACCAAGAAAGGAAACTACACTTTACACCAGACACGGTTCCATGGGAACTGTTTGTGGGAAAACTCAAGGGGAAGTACTTACCCGCATCCTACCAGGAAGAACAAGCAGGGGCTCTTCATGCCTTGGTACAAAGGAATCTATCCATGGAGGATTATGAAGAGACGTTCATGGAATTAGTCAAGTATGTTCCTTACTTGGACAATGACGAACGCCAGGTTGAGTGCTTCGTGTATGGGCTCAACACCAAGATTACGGCCCAAGTGCGGATGTGGAAACCAACTTCGGTCAGCGAAGCAGTAGATTGTGCTCATTACAATGAGGAGATGTTGGGTGCAAAGCCCATCATGTCATTCAACTCTCAGCAGTCAGGGTTTGTAGGGAAGGCCCCTAGAAGCTACCCTTGGGGAGGATATGCGAGGCCACCTCCCTACGCAAAACAGGAGCACACCAAGATTTGCAGCGGTAGACAAATCAATGGCAACTCGGGCGGTGCCCCAGTCAGCCACAGGGACTCACCATGGTGTGAGGATTTTCAGAGGATCAGCCGGTAGGGGAAGGGGTCCCAAGGGGAGGAATACCTCTCAAAGGTCTGAACAGGTTATCTCACCCACTCCATTACAGGTTGCTTGTTGGGGATGTGGAGGTCCACATTACCAGCGTGACTGCCCCGAATTACGATCTAGAACAGTGCATCGAGAAGGAAAGGCTCCAATGGGGAGTGGGGGTAGTAGACATCAGATCTCGGCAGCAGTACACAATCATCAAGCTAAGCACCAATCCAATGTGGTGGAAGCATTAGGTACAGTCAATAATGTTAAGCTTAGAATATTGTTTGATCCTGGTGCTATAGATAGTTTCATTTCTCCATATGCATTAGACAAATGTGGGTTGGCAGCCTACGAGCATGACGATTTCAGCTTAGTCGAAATGGATTCAGGGGTAAAGCAAGCATTAGGACCTAGTGTCAACAAGTGTGTGGTGGATCTCGGGGTGTGTGTTACACAAGCCAAAGTGTATGTCACCACCCTCGGAACTTACGATCTCATCATAGGTATGAATTGGATTGAGGAACATCAAGCTTTCTTGGACTGTTATGGAAAGAAAGTTCTTTGCATTGATGACAACGGAGAGGCCATCGAGATCCAGGGTATCAAACGGAAGGTGTCCCTATGTTTCATATAAATGATGAACGTAAAGTGATGTATGCGACAAGGATGTCAGTTGTATATTGTTGAAGCGGTAAACAATGAGAAGGGACCCCCCTTTGATGAATACCCAGTGTTAGTTGAATTCAGAGATATCTTTCCAAAGGAATTACCTGGGTTACCTCCTAAGAGGGAACTTGATTTTACCATTGAGGTAAAACTCGGTTCAGAGCCAACATCAAAGACACCTTACAGGATGACGACCCTGGAACTTTGTGAGTTACAAATGCAGTTGAAGGAACTGCTATATATAGGGTTCATCAGACCAAGTATTTCACTGTGGGGTGTGTCAGTAATCTTTGTGAAGAAGAAGGATGGTTCCTTGCATCTTTGCATCGATTACTGAGATTTGAATAGAGCCACCGTGAAGAATAGGTACCCGATAACTTGAATTGATGATCTCTTTGATCAAAGGAAATGGGCGACAGTCTTCTCCAAGATTGACTTACGATTAGGTTACCACCAGCTACGGATTAAGGAAGGTGATATACCTAAGACTACTTTTCGAACAAGGTTTGGGCACTATGAGTTTGTAGTGGTACCCTTTGGTTTGACCAATGTCCCAGTCGTATTCATGAGCCTCATGAATAGCGTGTTTCGAAAATACTTAGATCAGTTTGTGCAAGTCTTCTTGGACGACATCCTCATCTACTCCAGTAATGAACAGGAACACGAGGAACACATGAGAATAGGGTTTTCATGCTTGAGAGAGCATCAGTTGTACAGTAAGTTGTCCAAGTGCTCGTTCTACCAGAAGGAGATCCATTATCTATGGCATATAATTTTCGGCGAGGGAATTTCAGTTGACCCTGAGAAAGTGAAGGCCATAATGGATTGGGTCGTGCCAAGGAATGCGCATGAAGTAAGGAGCTTCATGGGGTTATCCAGGTATTATAGAAGGTTTGTTGAGGGTTTCTCAAAAATTGCAAAACCCATAACTACACTACAGCATAAAGGTACTAGGTACAAATGAATGGATGAATGTGAGGTTGCATTCGCCGAGTTGAAAAGAGTATTGACAAGTGCACCAATTCTACGAGTGCTTGATATGGAGAAAGAATTCACAATTTGCAAAGATGCTTCAAGGCAGGGTTTGGTTGCAATGTTGATGCAAGAAGGTGGGGTAATAGCTTATGCATCGAGAAAGATAAAAACACATGAAGAGAATGACCCTACCCATGACCTAGAGTTGGCTGCGGTGATGTTAGCTTTGAAGCTTTGGAGACATTACCTTGTTGGACGGAGCTTTGAGCTCAAGTCTGATCACCAAAGCTTAAGGTATATCTTCACTCAGAGAGACCTAAATGCTAGACAAAGGCGATGGAGTGAATTTATGAGTGAGTATGATTTTGGGATTTCATACATCAAAGGGAAGGAGAATGTGGTGGCCGATGCCTTAAGCAGAAAACCAAGACTTTTCTCTCTTATACCTTTGAAGGTTGATTTGAGAGAAAGAGTTTTAGGACAATTAATCGGGGATAGTTGGTACCTAAAGGTCACAGCGGCACTCCAGAATGGGAAACCAGTGGGACCTGAGTTTGAAGGATATGAGTTGGAAGCTGATGGTTTGTTGCGGTGTTAAGGGAGGATGTATATTCCCGAGGAGGGAGATATTAGGGAGACTATCCTTAAGGAAGCCCACAGAGCAATATATTGCATGCACCCGGGTGTAAAGAAGATGTATGCAGACATGAAGCAACTCTTCTTTTGGGTAGGGATGAAAAGTGACGTGGTCAAATTCGTCGCTAGGTGCCTTGAGTGTCAGCAGGTAAAAGTTGATCATCACCGCCCGGCAGGTCTATTGCAACCACATGACATTCCTATGTCGAAGTGGGAGGTTATCTCCATGGACTTCATGGTGGGATTGCCTCTTACCTCTCATAGGCATGATGCCATTATGGTCATCGTTGACAAACTAACCAAAATTGCTCACTTCATTCCAGTTAAGGAGACCTATGATGTCACGGATGTAACACGTGTGTTCATAAATGAAGTTGTTCATCTCCATGGGTTTCCCAAGAAGATTATATCGGACAGAGATTCCAAGTTTACATCTAGGTTTTGGACAAGTTTGCAGTCGGCGTTGGGTACTCAGTTGAACCTAAGCACTGCCTACCATCCTGAGACAGATGGGAAAACTGCAAGAGTGAATCAAGTGATGGAGGACATGGTGAGAATGTATGTCATGGATCAGCATGTTAATATCCTAGTTGGAGGCCTTCACTAACATCTCTAGGTTTTGGTGTAACGGTTCGTATCATTTGGTATCAGAGTCTCCACCAAGGTTCAAGTCACAGAGCGGGTGGAAATGTTGGCATTGCAGTGTTCGCCCGAGGCTCGTACGGTGCAAAGGGGACACCACCGTACGGGCACACATCCAGCCCAGACTATGGACTGCGGAGTGTGGTGGGATGTTAAGATCCTAGTGGGCAGCCTTCACTAATATCTCGAGGTTTTGGTGTAACGGTTCGTATCACAGCAGACTCATTGGGAAAAGCACTTACCTTTGGTATAGTTTGCTTACAACAACAGTTACCATAGCTCAATTAGAATGCCTCCATATGAAGCGTTATATGGAAAGTCATGCAAGACACCATTGAGTTGGGAAAGGTTAGAGGATCGAGTAATTATAGGACCTGAGTTGATTTAGGAAATGGAAGAATAGGTTGTTAAGATTAGATAGCAGTTAAAGGAAGCTCAGGATAGATAGAAGAGCTATGCCGATGCGCATAAGGTTGACCGAAGCTATAAGGTTGGTGATGCAGTGTTCATCCGCATCAGGCCTAGCAAAAGTACCATCAGGTTTGGAAAAGGGTCAAAGTTGTCGCCATGATTTATAGGACCCTTTGAAATTTTAGAAAAGGTTGGACCCGTCGCGTATCGTCTTGCGCTGCCACCCCATTTGCACAAAACTCATAACGTTTTTCATGTATCTGTTTTACGACATTATGTAGCTGATGAGTCTCATAAAATAAATTGGCAGGAACTACAGGTTTCAAACAAGGGGACCATCAGGGTCGAACCATTACTTATATTGGACCGCAGGGTTAGACAGCTACGACACCGTTTGGTGGACCAAGTTAAGTCCAGTGGGACCGATATAGCCCAGGTTCTGCTACCTGGGAGGACACAGAGACTATGCGTTGTGATTATCCCAGGTTATTTTGATCATAACTTCGGGACGAAGTTTCCTGAAGGGTGGGTGTATGTAACACCCCATTTTGACATTACTAACTGAACTACTATTATATGTTGTATTTGTTTGATTGTGAGACTTCGTCGTTTTAACGACACTGTGGACATATGGTTCTATTATTTTGCCGATATATATATGCGTGTGTGTGATGTTTGTATTATGATCGGTAGTCATGTTTAGATATGTATCATGTGTTAATTATATATGTAAATTACTGAATGATGGGTATGTGGATACTGGTACAGTTATATATTGAATAAATGAATGTTATGCCAGGTGCATGGCGAATAAATGAGTTTATTATTGTTATGTTATTATGAATTGTATGTGTATATGTTGAGGATTTATGCATGATACTCTATATTGTATGTTGAGGACTGACTTACAGGTTAAAATGGCTAAGTGATTCCTGGATCCTATGAGGTGAGAGAGCCTTAGGGACATGGACTTCGAAAGATAAATGGTATGCGAGTGATGCATTATTTACTTTCACATGATTATGATTATGATGTATATTATGACATGGGTGGGGTAGGGTTTCAGGAAACTCAACCACCCAGATTGGTTATATGATAACACACTGAGTACAAGTGTAACGCTATTGTTATGTGGAGTAGACATAGTCCCTTGTTCCATTAGGGGGGTGGAGGCTTTACCGACTGTTTATCCCCGAAACCTAGAGTCATGGGAGGGATGTGCTACGGCGTGCTCCCCAAGGTGTGTGATGATGACTAGTGGTTTCCTACTAGGGAAGCTTGGTTGATGAAGTCGACACTTCTGCTTACGGGTTCTAGCTGGAACCGGTCATGACTTGACATTTCAGGGTAGTCCAGCAGAGGACAGGATAGGATGTGGAATTTAGTGATGATGTAGGTAGATAGGTGTAGCGTGAAGTAGGGGTGAAAAGAAGATCTAACTGTAGGTGTGTAAAACCCTTGATTGAGTATGTGTCGTAACTCCGAAAGGTATGAATTGTCGTAACTAATAAGATTACAGTTAGTTAAAGGATTGTACCTTGCAAACTATGTTAAAACATGTGTCAGTAAACAATAGGTTTCGTGATTATGATCGGTGTGTGTGAATTATTATTGTTAGTGTACTTACACGAGGTATGTAAGCAGTAGCTACGCTTACATAACTCGCCTACATATTTATAAATTGTGTAAAATATTGTTGAATAATGATGTTAATTATTGTCGTTTAGTAATTAACTATTGTTGATCAATGTTAATAATGTCGATTAAAGTTAATGATGATGATTAGGGATAACAATGTAGATTAATGTTAATTACTCTCAATTAAGGTTATTAATATTAATTATTGTACATTAATGATTAATTATTGCTGATTAATAAACAAATTACGATTAAATTAGGTAGTAAATAATGCAACCTGGTTAGTAATGATTAATCGAATGCTAATGAGTTGTTTAGTAAAAACTAAGGGTTAAAATGGTTAAATGATTATTGTAATGTAAAATTAAGTAGTATTAATTTGATAAGTAAATATTAATTGCAAGGTTAGATAATTAATTAAGAAGTATGAATAAGAATTAGTTATAAACCATTAGTTTTATAAGGATGATGCTTAAGATTAATTAGAACACAGGATTATTATTGGTAATTAATACATTAAATTAGTTGAATGTAAGATTAGAGGGTAATTAACATAATGGAAGTATGTTAAATCATTAATTAGATGATTAGGTTATTATTAATTAATCAACTGACAATTAGTATTAAGTGATTAATATGAGTAATTGGATGTTGACTAGGAATAATGATTTATTAGTTTTTAATTGAGAAATCTGAGTTACAAAGTCCACGAATATATTATTTAATGATTAATAAGAGTCCAAGTTGAGGGCTCGAGGACTGACATGGGGGTTTATGCATTTATGTTTAGGATAAGGCATTAATGGAGGGGGAGAAGAGTCAGCAAACATGGTATAAGATGGAGAAGGGAGGAAGAAGAGGGGATCTTTTTACCTTAGTTATTTTGGAGAGAAGTTTGGAGAGCAGAGATAGGATTTTCAGAGCAGAGCTGAAAGGGGGTTTTTGCTGGAGAGAATTCAAAAGGGAGAGCAGGTTGGCTTGTACTCGGTTTGGGATCAGGGGTCCAAAGGGGTACCTTTGGAGCTGAGTGGTCGGCGAGACCTCGCCATTTGGCAGGGTGGAAAAATTGTTTTGGGCTTGTTGAGTTTCAGAGCTTTGGGGGAAGGTTTTGGTTGCAGGAAAACTCAAAGGGAAACAACAAACGGGGACAGCAACAAGGGTAGATCTACTAGCTATCTACATGTAATTTTCAATCAGGTATATAATCGATTTTTAACTCTGCTTAATTTTTACTTCCAGTTAATAAATATGATATGTTGTTATACCTGCATAAACAGAAATGGTTAGAAATAGAAAATAAAAAAAACAATAATTATTTTGTTAAAAACTGTAAATGTAAATGCAATGTTTTTACAGCCAGAAAATAGAAATGAAAACACAGAAAATAGAAATGAAAACAGAAACAAATAGAAATGTGAAACAGTGTAAAACATAGTAAACATGGTTTTGTTATTAAAAACTCAGAAAATTAGGATTGGGGTCTTACAGGCTACCATAAGCACGAAAATATTTGGGGGGACAGTTGTCGGTCTAACCATAATGTGTGGGCAGGGTAACAAAGCCCGAAATCGAAAAGCATCCCCGTACGCAAGACAACTCTGGTTTATGCTCGAAAAGAAAGTGAGGGGTTATCCTTAGCAATTCTAGTCTCACATGACCTCGTGCTTAGCTCTGGTTTCAGTGGATTTTTTCAAGAAATTTTGATACAGATTGTTGATGTATATGTAATTTCGGAATGTATTTCATCTATATTTATTTTACTCCTATAGAGATGTATTATTCCTCTATACGGAAGTGTCACCATTTGTATTGACAAGTGTCGGAAGTGGTGTAACTTTGTTGATGGGTTATTAGACCACCTAGTAGAGGGGTCAGACCGAAATAATGTAACGTGGGGTTATTAAGCTGAGTTAGACAAGTTGTCCCCATAGGTTTATTAGGCCGCACAGCACAAGTATAAATAGAGATCGGGAGATCTCTATTTCATTTATCTCATTACTCACCCTTTTATCACTCGGAAAGTGGTGCACATGTGAGGAGGAGGATCAGCTGCTAGGAGAAGACTATCTCTTGTTCTTTGGTTGTACTTTGGTTGTATCATTGCTCTCTCTATCTCTGAGGAAGTTGTGGGGTTTTTCACCTTTATGGTTTTCCCCAGTGAAACTCTATGTGTCCATTGTCTTATGTGATTGGTTGATATGCTTGCTACATGATTGATATGATTGATATGTTGTACATGTTATTCTCTCACTAAAGATCCTAGATTATGTTGAATTAATGCTAAAAAATTAACATGGTATCAGAGCTAACCTGAGAAGAAGACATTGTGCAGTGGTGGAAACTAGGGTTTCTTGTTTAATGGGTTTCTCTCCACATATTTTGGAAAAGCAGCAAGGAAGATTGACTCTACTCATCAAGGAGAATCTTTCTATCCAATCAGAATTCAATTCTTAGCACTTTCAGTTTTGGCCCTACAAATTAGGGTTTCCTAAAAAATAGGAATTTCTGAAATATGAAGACATAGCTGTAAGCTCCTTGGAAAAATCAAAGTTTAGAGATTTGGATCAATATTTTTGGTTGGGTGAAGCTCTGGGAAACTCAAACCCTAATTCAGGATCCTCCCTAGTGAATCCGGGAGATTGAAAAGCATTTCTTAAGGGTGAAACTTTGCAGTTTCCAATTTCTGAGTATACCAGGATGATCAGCTCATCAAGGTGCATATGTCTATCCTTTTAGAATTTTGAAATTCACATTTTGAATTTTTAGGGTTTCTCTAACAAACCCTAATCAAGGACCAGATCCAGTTTTCAGCAAATCAAGTGGTAAGACCCAAATCTTTTCTATTTCCATTTGAAGTACTCTTTAAGATGTCTCACCACACCAAGCTTGAAGATAAGCTTGAAGGGGTTGATAAATTCTGAGCATGGAAGTATAGGATTGGGTTAATCCTAGAAGAAAATGAGTTGGATATTTACATAAGCTCTGAGGTCCCTGTCCCAGAGGAAGAAGAGGCTAAAGCTATTCACAAAAAGAACTTGGTCAAGGAAAAGAGAATCATTGCTGATTCTATCAAGGACCATCTCATCCTCCATGTGTCATCTCTGAAGACACCCAAAGAGATGTTTGATTCCCTATCCAAGCTATTTGAAGGGAAGAACATAAATCGGAAGATGAATCTGCGGAATCAATTGAAAGGGGTAAAGATTCAGAATGGAGAGACCATTCAATCCTATTTTTCTAAGGTCTCTCAGATCAAGGAACAACTCGAAGTTGTGGATGAAGTAGTGGATAATGGTGAAGTTGTCATGACCACACTAAATGGCCTACCTAGGTCATGGGATTCCTTTATCCAAGGAATCTGTGCAAGAAAGAAGTTGGTCTCCTTCAGTAGACTATGGGAGGAATTCTCACAAGAAGAAGCAAGGATTGTGTCCTGAGAAGAAAAGATGGGGAATGAAGATCAAGCTCTCACAGCTCACACCAAGGGAAGCAAGTTTAAGAGGGAGATATCTCATAACAAGAAACATTCTCACCCTCATCACAAGAAGAAAGATCTATCTAATGTTCGATGTTACAAATGTAATGAAATAGGACACTTTGCTTCAAATTGTCCCAAGAAGAAGAAAGACAACAACTTCAACAAGAAGAAGAACAACAACAAAAGAAGATATCCTACTCATGCTGCTGAGGATGATGAACCTCCCAGGAAGAAAGCTAGAGCAGAAAGTGATGACTCATCTAGTGAAGATGAATATGTTCTAATCTCAGCCCTCATAGGTACTATTTCTCATGGTTGTAATGATTGGCTAATTGACAATGGAGCTTCTAAATACATGACTGGGTTTAAAGAATATTTTGTAAATATATCTGAACATCAATCACCCCATAAGGTGAAACTTGGGGATGATTATCAATATACTATCAACGGAAGTGGAGAAGCCTCCTACAACCTAGAATCTGGAAAGTCCTTGAAGATGAAAGATGTATTATTTGTACCTAGGCTCAAGAAGAACCTACTCTCCATATCTGCATTGGATGCAAAAGGCATGAGGGTTGCATTTGTAGATGGCCAAGTCCTAATGTGGCCAAAGGGTAAAACTATTGATGATGCAGTGGTGATTGGAGAGCAAGAGGGAGGATTGTACAAATTGAAGGGACAACCTGAACATGCCATGGTACATGAATCCATGGAGCCAAGTGCACTTTTTCATAGAAGGATTGCACATGTGCACTACAGAGCACTACCAATTGCGAGTAAAGCTGTAGAAGGTCTTCCTGAAATCAAGTCAAAGCATGAAGGCGTTTGCAAAGGATGTGAAAAAGGAAAGAACATTAAGAAGGCATTTCCAAGCAGTGAAAGAAAAGCAAAAGGAATCTTGGAAATTATCCACTCCGATGTATGAGGTTCGATGTCATCCAGTTCTCTGAGTGGGTATGTATACTATGTCTCTTTCATTGATGATTTCTCTAGGAATACTTGGGTCTACTTCTTAAAGAACAAAGATGAAGTATTTGATAAGTTCAAGGAATTCAAAACCTTCATGGAGAATCAAACTGACAAGAAGATCAAGACATTCAGATCTGACAATGGTGGAGAATTCACTTCAGGTGATTTCAAGAAACTATGCAGTGATTCATGGATTAAGAGGGAGTTGACTGCTCCCTACAATCCACAACAGAATGGAGTTGCAAAAAGAAAGAATAGAACAATCATGGAAGCAGCACGGGCAATGTTGCACGACCAGGATCTTCCTATGCATCTATGGGTAGAAGCAGCTAGGACAGTTGTATATGTGCAGAAAAGAACACCTCACAAGATATTGGACAACAAGACACTAGAAGAGGTCTTCTCTGGTAAGAAGCCTGAAGTCAGCCATACTAGAATATTTGATTGTCCATTATATACACATGTTCCAAAGGAAAAGAGGACAAAACTAGATCCTTCAGGAAAGAAGGGTATCTTTGTGGGGTACAGTGAAAGCTTCAAGTCTTACAAAATATACTTTCTAGGGTTCAAGAAGATTGATGTCAGCAGGGATGTGACATTTGATGAAAACTCAGCTTTTATCAAGTCAAGAAAGGCACCTGTTGAAGATCATGAAGAACCAAAGGAAACCAGATTTCAAGATACCACCACGATTGAAGCAATTCCAGAAATAGATCAAGAAATTGAAGATCCACAAGAACCTATAGATCCACCCCATGAGAAGGATTCTCACAAGAGGAAACCTGCATGGGCTAGAGAGCTCATTCAAGATGTAGAAAGGTATGGCATTCCAGAAGAAGAACACAGAGCAAGGAAGAGAACTAGATCTCACACCAGTTATGTTGCCTTACTCTGTGACATTATGAACAAAGAACCTTCCAGTTATGAAGAAGCAGTGAAAAGAAAGAATGGAAGGATTCCATGATCAAGGAGTATCAGTCAATCATGAAGAATGATGTTTGGGATGTAGTCCCAAGACCTGAAGGGAAGTCAGTTGTGACTTCCAAGTGGATCTACAAGATCAAGCATGCTGCAGATGGCAGCATAGAGAAATACAAAGCGAGATTTGTAGCTCATGGCTTCTCCCAGAAAGAGGGAATAGACTATGAAGAAACTTTTTCTCCTGTAGACAAGTACACTTCCATCAGATCAGTACTTTCCCTGGCTACAGTGATGAAATGGAAGATACACCAGATGGATGTCAAGAAATATTTCTTGAATGGTGTAGTCGAAGAGGAAGTGTATGTGGAGCAGCCACTTGGTTTTGACACACATGACAGGAAGTCATATGTGTGTTGATTGAAGAAATCCTTGTATGGCTTGAAGCAAGCTCCTAGGACTTGGTATGGTAGGATAGACAGATTTCTCTCCAGTTTGGGCTTTACCAAGAGTAAAGCAGATTCCAACCTTTAATACAAGGTTGAGGAAGGCAATCCAATGATACTACTTCTGTATGTGGATGACCTATTTGTTATAGGAGAAGATAGTTTGATTGTTGATACCAAGAGGAAGCTTGCTGCCGAGTTAGAGATTAAGGACTTGGGGCTAATGCACTATTTTATAGTCATGGAGGTGTGGCAGAGTGCAGATGGAATCTTCCTTGGACAAGGGAAGTATGCAGTAGAGATCCTGAAGAGGGTTGGGATGTTGGACTACAAGGCCATGAGCACACCTATGGCATCGAACTTGAATCTTCTGTGTGATGCTTCATCTGATCCAGTTGATGTCATGATGTATCATCAAATTATTGGATCCTTGATGTACCTAACGAACATGAGACTAGATAATTGCTTTGCGATGAACACATTTAGCCAGTTCCTGACGGATCCCAGAGGTGTTCACCTAGTTTCTATAAAGCATATTTTGAGGTACTTGAAGGGTACAGTTGACTATGGGATCAAGTATGATGCGAATCAAAAGTTTAACCTGCAGAGTTATGTTGATTCAGATTGGGAAGGCAGTGCTATAGATAGGAAGAGCACTTCTGGGTGTTGCTTCAGTATGGAATCAGGTGTGATCTCTTGGTTTAGCAGGAAGCAGTCCTGCATAGCACTGAGTATAGCTGAAGCAAAGTATGTTGCAGCTTGTTCGGCTAGTTGTGAGGCAGTATGGCTCTGGAAGCTACTGTATGAGTTATTTCATCTCCCGTTGGAGGCTACTGGTATCTTTTGTGACAACCCGAGTTGTGTGAAGCTATCTGAGAACCCGATGTTCCACGACAGGTCAAAACACATCGAGATCAAATATCACTATATCAAGGATATGGTGCAGAGAGGAGAAGTGAAGCTCCTGTATATTGCGACGGATGAGCAGGTAGCAGATGTGCTGACGAAACCACTAGCCAGAGTGAAGTTCGAGTACTTCAGAAAGAGGCTTGGTGGATGTAAGCGCTGGATGATGAGCATCAGGACGATGCTCCAGTTACTGCTTTGTATATGCATCAGTTGGATGCTCTGATCAGTTTGATCATGTATTTGTATATGCATCATGTTGGATGCTTGTTATGATCAGTTGGATCATGTATATGTATATGCATGATGTTGGATGCGGGTTATGATCAGTTGGATCATGTATATGTATATGCATCATGTTGGATGATGTATTTGTATCTGTATATGTATCAGGTGGATACTTGTATGATCAGGTTGATCATGTATGATGATATGTATCAGGTAGATACTTTCTATGCATCAAATGGATGTATTGTATGATCAGGATGATCACAGATGACAAGCTTCAGGATGTTGCTCTAGATGATATGCATCAAGTTGATGCTATGATGATTATCAGGTTGATCATGTGATTATGTACATCAGGATGATGTATGGTGAGTATCGGTTTGATACTCTGTGGCCATGGACAAGTTGTGCAGGTAGCATAGAAAAGATCCTTTAAAATCAGGACAGGTAGAGCAGTGTGCTCGTAATAGCCTGGGATGCTCTATCGAGATCCAGACAGGTAGAGCGGTTTTCTCGTAACATCCTGGAATGCTCTGAGTAGGTTTTGCTACAGTTTCTCATAGAAAAGATCCTTTAAAATCTGGACAGGTAGAGCGGTGTGCTCGTAACTGCCTGGGATGCTCTATCGAGATCCAGACAAGTAGAGCGGTTTCCTCGTAACATCCTGGGATGCTCTGAGTAGGTTTTACAAAAGTTCACATAGAAAAGATCCTTTAAAATCTAGACAGGTAGAGCGGTGTGCTCGTAACAGCCTAGGATGCTCTATCGATATCCAGACAGGTAGAGTGGTTTTCTCGTAACATCCTGGGATGCTCTGAGTAGGTTTTTTGAAGATCAACATGTAAAAGATCCTGGGAGATCTGATAGGTCAAGCAGTGTGCTCGTAATTAGTCCTGGCATGCTCTTTCGAGGTTTTGTTGAGGCACGTAATCAGTCCTAAGGATTCCATAGTATGGCCAGTGATGATGAAGACCTACAGGTGGTGGGCCTACATCCAGTATGAAAAAGGACTGGCTCTGTAGAACTTTCAATGACGAGTAGATTGGATATTGATTGAGATAGCAGCAGTGATGATGATTCAATGACAATGATCCAGTGATGATGATCCAGAGAAGAAGACTTGTGCTAGAAGATCTGTGTCGAGAAATGCCTTCCTAGTTAAGAGGGAGTGTTGATCTATATGTAACTTTGGAATGTATTTCATCTATATTTATTGTACTCCTATAGAGATGTATTATTCCTCTATACGGAAGTGTCGTCATTTGTATTGACAAGTGTCGCAAGTGGTGTAACTTGTTGATGGGTTATTAGACCACCTAGTAGAGGAGTCGGCCCAAAATAGTGTAACCTAGGTTTATTAGGCTGAGTTAGACAAGTCGGCCCCATAGGTTTATTAGGTATCACAGGACAAGTATAAATAGAGATCGGGAGATCTCTATTTCATTCATCTCATTACTCACTCTTCTATCACTCGAAAAGTGGCGCACATATGAGGAGGAGGATTATCTGCTAGGAGAAGACTATCTCTTGTACTTTGGTTGTACTATGGTTGTATCATTGCTCTCTCTATCTCTGAGGTAGTTGTGGGGTTTTTCACCTTTATGGTTTTCCCCAGTGAAACTTTGTGTGTCCATTGTCTTATGTGATTGGTTGATATGCTTGCTACATGCTTGATATGATTGATATGCTGTACATGTTATTCTCTCAGTAAAGATCCTAGATTATGTTGAATCAATGCTCAAAAATTAACACAGATGGATTTACCTAAAGAATGTCTTACTACGATTGTTGAGTAGTGAAACTGATTCCGAATAGTTTAAGTGTGTTCTGATTCGAAACCCTAGCCTAAGCTAGTTGGTGACGTGACAACCCTAAAAAGGAAAAAGTTGCTAATAAATTTTATTAAGTGTTCTTTTTAAATGGTTGTTGTTACTCAAAGGTTGTAGTGAATTGTGTGGCGTGATTGTGACTGAAATGAAGAGTGCATAAAAATAAACAACTTTCACTAAACTTTCTCATTCATCATTTTCCAAAACTAAAGATAAGCAAACCTAAAGATATTTTTTATTTTTCTTTTAAAATTTCAAATCAAAACAAAATTTATGCTACTTCGGAAAGAAATGATAAACCTTACAGTTATGCTACCAATTTTCAATTTTTAACTTTTCTCTTTTTCAAAGAAACTGAAATCAGAAAATGGAACAAGTAAGATCTAAAAGCGGTGCAGGTAAAGATAAGAGACTAATGGCTTAAACAATCAAAGCAAAAACTAAGAAAGACTCAACCTACCAAGTTGTTTCAAAATGAAAAAACTCTAGACTTGGCACTGAATGTAAAAAGAAAACGGAAAAAAAAGCATGTAGCGGAAAGGCAGACCAATAAGGATGCTCCTAAGCATCAAAATCCACCAAAAACATCAGCTAAGTAAACGAAATAGGCAAGCAAACCAAAAATCGCTTCACTACTATACCAACTGAAAATAAAAGTTAAGAAGGCTTCAAGCAAATAAAACTGACCTAAACAGAAGTTCAGAAAGGCATGAACTCATCAAAAACTTTCCAAAAACACCCAACTGGGGTCAAACCCTAGCGAAAAGCTAAACAGGTTCAGAAAGGATTAAACAAGCATAAGGACACCTAAACAGTACTTGAAGCAAACTAAAATGATTTCAAAGAGGTAAACAAGACTCAAGAAAGACAAACCTGTCTCATTGATCAGCCAAGAAGCAATGCAGAAGGCTAGAAAGAGACTCCCAAACTTGAAAATCAAACCCTAGCAGAATGTTTGAGCCTACAAGAAGTGTGCGCTACTGTGCAGTATCAAAACTAGCGCATGCCACAAAATATGCGCTACTGTGTTTCAAGGAAACCAGTGCACAAGACAGAAAATGTGCTACTGTAAGTACAGTAAACCAACACCCAGTGACTCAAAACAAATTGAAACTTTGCACAAGCAAGATGAAATGAATTTGAGTGATAGGAAAAAAAGAAATGACCTATAAAACCTCCCAGAAAATAACCAAAAAGCTGAAAGAAAGACTAGCAATGGTCCCCAAAGCAGAAAACTAAAAAGGGTTCCCCAATGGAGTCGCCAGTTCTACTGGCGGGAATAATACCCTACAGGTGGGTAATTGAGACTATTAACATACAAATATAACAGGTGGACAAACAGAGTTCTGCAGACACATATTTGTAAGCAAATGAGATAAAAGTGAGAAAGTGGCGTACCTGATTTCCGAAGTCTGATCCTAACTTTCTCCTCTTTCGCTCCTTGACATGTCAATATGCAAAACAAGCTTTACACCTTCCTCTAGCCTATTTGATTATATTAAATAAATTGACATTTAAGATTGCATAAATCATCAATTAATAATCAAAATGCACAACATACATAACACAAGTGATGTTGGGAAAGGAAAGATATCCACTTTATTGATCAGCAAATGAAGCAAGTACAACAATACCTGACTTCTATCTGAGGCACTTTCGTAACTGAGACTTGGATTCCTGCTCCTCATAATGACCTAGAAATTCCTCCAGAAAGACCTTTGCTTCTTCTTCTCTAGTCCCCTACCTCATGGCTTCCCCTTGTATTTATGGGACAAGGAAGGAAGTTAGATTCAAAAGGTGGTTGAATTGGGAGGTTGGGAAAGTTGCGCAGTTATCATTTACATGAACCAGCGCACAATGCGTAGCTATTCCTCTTAACACCCAATGCATACAACTTTTAGGCATGTGCGCTGGTTGTCTTAATGTAGACTAGCGTTTAGAATGCAGGATGCCAGTAGGAGAAGTAGCGCACACATCATGAAATATGTTTTTAGCTGAAAGAGGTGTACACTGAGCAATAACTCATCTAAGTTCAATCCAACTCTTCCATCAATAGTGTCCTTTTGTGTGATCAACAAGGCAGTATGATCACGGATGGAGAAGTGCATATTTGACCTATAACAGTTATGAAAGAGTGGCACTTCTACCTTCCAGGTAAATGTACTATTCTATTTTAATTAGACATATAAATATGTAAGGGAAAGGAATAGCTTCTCAATGAAGGAGAAAATCTGAGTTTAAATCACTAGCTACATCAAGCCAGTGCTCTCTCTTCACTCGAGGGCTTGTTTTTGTTACTAAAGATTAATCTCTTATGTCTTTACACAAAGAAGACAATCCATATTTCCCAATAGAAGGCTAGTTCCTCTAAGTTTTAAGTTAATTGTTTATAGAGACCCAATAACCCTCCCTCTCAATGTTTCTTTTTATACTTTGTTCACTGTATGAAAGGTGGAATTCCTCAAGAAGAGATCCATGACTCTATTAACGTTTATATAGCATCCTTTGGTCAACCTCGGGGTATTTGGAGAGGGCGGTGGATTTGCTCTGTTAGGAGATATTTCTTCCCATGAATAATAATATTAATTCCATACTGGAATAGGGGATTTCTTCGTTGAAGATACTGTTGCCCTTTTTTTTGAAATCCAGGAGGTTTTGTGGAGGAGGCCGCTCTTGCAGAGGTAAGTGTGATCTCCTATTGTTTTCTAGACTTGGATATTAGATTAACAATTGTGTAATGTGCAACTTAGACTCTGTTTACCCATGAGAGGGATACCTATTCAATGATATTGTTGTTCAACGTTATTGTTGTACATACGTTATATCTTCTTGAGAAGATGATCGCCTTAATTTGGCTCTCCATGAAAAGAAACAGATTCCTGTAACTTTGCATTTGAATAGTATTACAATTGTTCGCCTATATATCTCTATGATGGATAGTAAGAAAGTGTGCAGCCCTTTCTCTTGTTGCGGCTTGAGTTCACTTGGTATCGTAGAGCATGGAATGACTCTAACCCTATTTATTAACAAATTAACTATGAAAACATGATAGGTGAAACCTGCGCATCTTCCCATGAGGTCAGTTTAATGTTGTTGAATCTTGACTATATTCTCACTTGAAAAATAGAGCATGGCTCTAATGTCTGGTGATTGTAATCTTTATTTTTGTATATAGTATGATGCTAGCGATATCCTAGCCTCTCGATAGAGAATCAAAGCAGTTTTCTTGAGGGTATTATATGACAATTAAGGGTTGGTCTCTCTATGGAGATCCAACACATTCTCTTGATTCGTATAGTCTAATACTCTATCATCATAGATTAAGGAGGGGAAAGCATGGATCTTTGTCAATATTGGTCTACCTGTATGAAGGAAAGGAGAGAGGTCAACTATCCTTTCTTTGATCTATGGCTACATAACTTGAGAAGAGGGCATTGTACTCATTGACAGGACGCATCCTTAAATTATTCCTTGTTAGGATTTTGATTACATGCTAAGCATGCTTCCAATAGAAGATGCAACTTTTGGTTCCTTAATCAGTTGATGTTGATTTACATTGAAGTGGTTACTCATTAATAGAAGTGAACTAGTATGTTTGGAATATACAGTTATATTCATGTGAGGTTCCAAGAGCTAATGGGGCCTTTTTCATTTCTATATATATATGTGTGTGTGTGTGTGTGTGTGTGTGTGTGTGTGTGTGTGTGTGCACGCATGAGAATGAAAGGTATAGTCTTACCATTTATGTGTTTAACTTATAATAGACTATGATTACATATACAATATATATATCTATGCTCAATGTATTGATGAGGGCTAGTTTTGTTTAGTGTTTTTTAATAGAGAAGAGGGGTCCTCAAAGGATTAAATATCTTCCCTAGTGATTTCGTCTCCCAAATCGGGTGTGATATCTCAGTGGAAAACAAACGCCGGATAGAGGTCAGATGGTTGGGTGGAACATTGCAGTCATGCCTTTAGTCGCCTAAATCTACGTAATCTAGATAGTTCTTTTCAATTACGGTTTATTATTAATAAGTTGTATCATTTTTTTATTAAAAATTTCTTGTTATGTTGAGATAACATTATATGTGTGTGTTTGTGCGTGTTTTTAAAAGAACAGTGCTTAAGATGGAAGTATTAGTTGAAAAAATATTATTATTTAATTATTATTTATGAGTAATAATTACACATAATCAAGACAAAGTTTTATCATGTTATGCTCTCGTGCATAGAAAATAGTTCACAAGTGAATCATGGTTAAAGTAATTCTCACAAGTAATTCTCACACAACTACTAAAGAACACTGAAAAATAGTCACATATGATGCAAACAGAATTACTCTCATGAATAATAATACATCATCCAACCTTGGCCAAGTGATAGGCTGTCAATATATAGAATTGCATCAGAGATTCCAATGCATAAGGATTCCATTTGAATCCTCACAAAAGCATACTTACTAAAATTATGCAAAACCCCCCTAGGTGGCAAGTGTGCTTTCGTAGTCACTCCAAAGGCTCACGAATTTCTGATTTAGTGATCAGATAGTGATGTGTGATGGAATAGAATGTTAAATCCAGAATTTGGAAGGAAGAAACATCATGGAAGATGAGTTGGCCAAAAAGCAATTATGACTAGTCAACTAGCTTTCACCTTTCACCAAAAAGTGGTAAAAAGCAGGAAAAGAAGCTAAGGCACCTTTCTATTCCAGGATTAGCTAAAAATAGCCAGAATATTATCCAGGATCTTTAGGAATGCGCTCTAGTGACTTTATGAAGCTTGTGGTCCACACAATGATGACTTGTCGTCCACACAACGGTTATTTAGGCCAACTACTTAGTCTAATACATAGCAATTAATAAAAAATGATTAATTAATGCTACTGTGTTAATAAATGACATGGATGGGTTTTAAATATTCCAGCACCCCCCCATAATGTTGACTTTATCTGCTAAAAATAAGAAATAAAAACTAGGGCCCAGTAACAAGACATGGTCACCCTGTACAATACTGCCTTGTCCATGAAACAAGGAAAAAAGGAAAACCTCATGAGAAAAACCTCCCCTCAAAAAATGGGCATAATAAAAATTTAAAGATTCCTGATCAATCCTTCACTCCATCACATGTTAAACCATCCCAAGCAGTTATCTCAGATAGCTGAAAGTATTCTCAGTAAAATATTTGGTGAAGATGTCTGTAGTTTGCTCACCTGTTGGGAATTACACCAAGTCAATGATCTGGTCATGCATTAAACTCCTGATGTAGTGCATATGGATCTCAATATGCTTGGTCCTCTATATTTGTATTGGATCACTTGATACCCTTATAGCACTCTGATTGTCAGAAAATATGACAATACGAGTACTAAAGGAAATCTAAAACTTTTAAATAATACACTGCAACCAAACACACTGAGTAGCAGCATTCACTGCTCCTTTGTACTCATCCTCTACTGAAGATAGTGAAATTGCATTTTGTTTCTTTCTAGAATAGAAAATAGGACCACCTCCAAGCATGAATACAAATCTAGATGTGGACTTACTATCAAGGCTATCACTAGCCCAATCTGAGTCAGTAAAGCCAAGAAGATCTAGGATAGAATCTGCAACATAGTGAATCCCATCTGACTTGGTGCATTGCACATAATGCAAGATTCTTTTTGCACGCCTCCAATGAAGCTCGTGTGGTTACTCCATGTATCGTGAATAAACACTAACTACATATGCAAGATCAGGTCGAGTATGATTCAATTATAACAAGCTTCCAATAAGATGCCTATACAAGGTGTTGTCCACCAATGGTGTAGAATCTGCTTCTTCAAGTCTAACTCTTGAAAGGAAGGGAGTCTTTGAACACTTTCAATCAACCATCTTGAACTTCTTTAGCAGGTCAGATGCATATTTAGACTGATATACCTTAGTTCCATTCTCAGTTTGATAAATCTCAAGCCCCAAAAATTGCTTAATAATTCCCAAGTCAGTCTTGGAAAAAGATTGATGCAAAGCAGTCTTTAATGAAGCAATTTGATCAATAGAGATACCTGTGATTAGTAGGTGATAAACATATAAAACAATAATTAGAATTGAGCCATCAATCAGCTTCATGTAAACATTTGGAATAGATTTTCATCTAGCAAAAGATTGTGACAAGAGAAAGTTGTCCATTTTGGCATACCAAGCCCTGGGGACTTGCTTAAGCCCATATAAGGGCTTCCTCAACCTTCACACATAGTTAGGATCAGATGTATAGCCTTCCGGCTACTGCATATAACTATCTTCCTCAAGATCTCCATCGAGGAAGGAACTTTTGACATCGATGTGATGTACTTCCCAGCACTTGGTAGCAAAACTTGCCAGAACTAGTCTTATCAAATACTTTTGTGAAATTGGTGCAAAAGTCTCGTTGTAGTCAAGGCCATGGACTTGGGATAAGCCATTTTCAACTAACCTAGCCTTATATTTCATTGTTGCACCATAATTTGCACACTTGGTCTTGAAGATCCACTTACACCTTACCAATTTTCTACTCGGGGGGGAGCTTGACTAGCTCCCATGTCTCATTCTTTTGCAGTGAATGAACCTCCTTATCCATAAAAGCCTGCCATCTTGGGTCATGTGAAGCTTCCTCATATGTCTAAGGATCAGAATCCACCATCAAATAACATCTCTTAGATAAGTGAGGATCATTCACATTGAGAACATTCTCGAATTGTGATCTAGTCATCCATGTGTCCTGAGGATTTCCCACTAGTTCACCAGCTGCTTGAAGAGTCTTATAAGCCCACTTTGGCCTTTTTGGTGAATTAGGATCTATAATAAAATGGTATTCAAAATCCAAAATATCAGAATAAAAAAATTCAAGAGGAAATTCACTTACATCTTCAGGTGGTGGTGTGGATGGCTCTCCAATTTCAACATTCTGTGAGGGCTCTTCTTCAAATTGAACACTTCTTTTAATGTAGGATTTTTGAGAAGTCATGTTCAGCATATTGCATCCTTTGGAGTCTTCTGAATATCCAACAAAAATATGTGGTTGGATTTGGGGATCCATATCCCTCCTCTTCTTAAGTGGAATTCTAGCCCAAGCCTTGGATCCAAAAATCCTGAAATGAGAAATAGCAGGTTTGTGCCTAGTCCAAGGCTCAAAAGGAGTGATTCATTTTAGTGATTTATGACGCACTCTATTTTGAATGTATGTGGCACAATTTATTTCCTTATCCCAAATCCTTGGAGATAAATACTTTGCCTCAAGCATGCATGTGGCCATCTCCTTCAGAGATCTGTTCTTCCTCTCAGCAACACCATTATGCTGAGGTGTGTAGGGAACAATGTGTTACATCTGTATGCCTAAAGAGGAACAAAATTGCTGAAAATCAGATTTTATGTACCCCCCACCATTATTATATCTAAGGATCTTGATATGTCTACCAGACTAGTTTTCAACTAAGACCTTGAACAGACCGAACACTTAATACTTTAACTTGATGAAATAGATCCAACAGTACCTGGTAAATTCATCTATGAAGGTAAGGATGTATTTTGCATGGTTCAAAGAACCATGGGGAAATGGACCTAATATGTCATTGTGAATAAGCTCCAAGGGTGCTGAGGTTCGCTTAGTTTTGGATCTTTCAAACTTATGCTCCGGATGCTTTCCTAGGATGTAGCTTTGAGAGACACCTTTAGAAAACTTCATATTGGGCAGCCCTATGACCATCTCTTTCTCATGAAGTTGGGAAAGATATTTGTAATTTAGGTGACCAAACATTGCATACCATAATTTGCTTGACTCACTGGCATGGGTTAATAGATCACATATTTCAACATCATTAGGTGTGAAGATCACCTTTTTGGGTGATCTTATGTGAGTCATTCGATATACTAACAAAAGGTTAGCAGCAAGTCCTGGAACATACAAAACATTAGTGAATGTGCCAAAATATAGATCAATGATGCTTTTACCTTTGTTTGAAGTTTCTGAATCATCACCCAACACAATGGTTGGACCACTGGAAGAATCAAGAGATGAGAAGCTCTCTCTTGTGGACACCATGTGGTTGGCCCTTAAAGCTCCAGAATCAATGATGAATGAGGTAGGATTTGATGTGCTTACCATCAGTGCATGCACTCACTCCTTATCTTCATAATGTTTTCCTCCATCCTTCCTCCTTGCGTTATCAGGAAGAGGAATATTGGCTTTCTCCAGGAGTTGAGCCATTTGATCAATGGTATTCCTCATGCAGGAGATTTCAGTATGAAATCCCCTATTGCAATAGTTACACTTTGCCTTCTCATTCTTCTTGTTTGTATTTCTCTTTAAATTTGAGCTTGAGGAGTCTTCATAGAGTTTCTACTTTTCCTTCCTCTAATCAGTGGGATTCTTGAAATTTCCCTTCTTCTTCCCTTTTGAACTCCTTGAATCTCCAACAGTCAAACAATGATATTTTGATGGATTTTTTATGGCTCCCATCAATACCAACTTGTCTTGTTCTTGTGTAAGAGATTCCATGAATTCTGAGACTGTAGGACTCTTCCAGTTTCAAACCGCCTTCCTTGTGGCATGGAAGGTCGAAACAAAGTCTGAGTAATCAGGGCCAAGCTTGAAGAGAATGGACAATATTATTTGGTCATCCTTTTCATCAATTCCACATTGATTCAATTGTAGAACAAGTCACTTGAAATTTGAGAAAAAATCCTGAAGGTTCTCAAAATTCTGTGGACTCAATGAAACAAGTTTATTATCTAGTTGGTGGCCTCTTAATTCATCTGTCTTACCAAACAAGTCTTGGAGCTTCTACCACACTTCATTAGGTTAGGTAAGACCATCTAGATGGAATAAA
This sequence comes from Larix kaempferi, assembly GCA_027924585.1. Classification (NCBI taxonomy): domain Eukaryota; kingdom Viridiplantae; phylum Streptophyta; class Pinopsida; order Pinales; family Pinaceae; genus Larix; species Larix kaempferi. Next base: position 7,608,644 of record BSBM01000003.1, on the reverse strand, counting down.
CGATCCCTGGATGTGGCGAGACATAGGAGACCGTAAACTTCATCTCTTTGATCATTCCACTTTGATCTCTCAATCGCTGATGTTGGCTCAGGTTCAGTTGCCATAGTCACCGTGTAGAGGCCTTTCCTCCTCAACATGATCTCCATCCGTGCTTTCCCATCCAAATAATTGAATGGATTGAGGATGATTTGATGTGAATGATCCATGGCAGCTCTGAAATATCTTTTATAGTTGTTTGGGTACCCCCCAAGATGCTCAATTGCGCCCTTTGGGTGATTGATTGTGCCCTGTAGATGACTGATTGCGCCCTCCTTGAGAATTGTTGGATCCTGCAAGAAAATCAATGAGAAATGAATATCTTGATAGATTTGATACCATGTGAAATTTAGTTCACACCAATATCTGATCAATAAATTACAACTCTCACAATTAATTCTCTCACAACTAGTCAAGAACATTGAAAAACAATCACATATGATGCGAACATAATTACTCTCATGAAAAATAATACATCATCCAACCATGGGAAATTTATAGGCTGTCAATATATAGAATTACATCAGAGATTTGAATGCATAAGGATACCATTCGAATCCTCACAAAAGTAGACTTACTAAAATTATGCAAAACCCCCCTAGGCGGTAAGTGTGCTTTGCAAGTCACTCCAAAGGCTCACAAATTTCTAATTTAATGATCATATAGTGATGTGTCATGGAAAATCATGCTAAATCCACAATTTGGAAGGAAGAAACATCATGGAGGATGAGTTGGCCAAAAAACAATTATGACTAGTCAACAAGCTTTCACCTTTCACCAAAAAGTGGTAAAAAGTAGTAAAAGTAGCTAAGGTGCCTTTCTATTCCATGATTAGCTAAAAATAGCCAGAATCTTATCTAGGATATCCATTAATGTGCTCTACTGACTTTAGGAAGCTCGTGGTCCACAAAATGGTTATTTAGGCCAACTACCTAGTCTAATACATAGGAATTAATAAAAAATGATTAATTAATGCTATTATGGTAATAAATGACATGGATGGGTTTAAATATTCCAACCTCTTATACTTTGAAGGAATTGATAAGTTTTCATTAAGAAACCACTAAGTATGTGGGAAAGTAGGACTTTATCTTAGAGTTATCAATTATAATATATAGTTAAGTCCTAGTCTTAAAACTTATCCTCTTAGTGACTAAAAATTATCTTGTTAGATGCAATTTTATGGTTTAAGAAACTAAGTGTCTAAGATAATAATCTCATATATGGAAAGTGATGAGGATTATATAGATAAAATGATAGTTAGAATTTGTAGATGTATTTATAGCAATATTACATGATAGAATACGCTTCTTTTATACTTGAATATTTAAAGGTTGTGGTTTAGACATTCACGAACTATGTGAGAAAATAGAATTAAATAATATACTTATTATTAAGCATGCATGTTAATGAGAAAAAAAGAAATGGTTATACTTAAAATATTGGAGTACAAAGGGTAAAAGTTAAGCTAATATCATTTACTACAATGAATAGAAAGGATAAAAGTTATGGTAATATTACTTACTACAATGAAAAGAAAAGGTAAACCTTATACTAATATAACTTACTACAATGAATAGATTTTTAAGTGAATGATATATGGAGGAGTTTGTTTGTAAAATAAAATTTTGTGACATCGTTTAGGCATGCTTCTTAAGTTTCATTAGTAAAGCACAAATAATGAGTAGACCTTAATATAGGCATCATGTGTGATGTGTTGGTAGTTCCATATTCTTAACTCTTTGATGATTCAAACGTTAAGTTAAAATATTCGAATCATTAATTAATCAAGCAGTTTTCTAAGTATTATGATTCTAATCTATTGTGAAACTTAACTCTTACATGATAATAAAATAAATTTTTATATAAGAATGCAAATGAGATCAAAGTACCTTGATTATATTAAAGGGTAATAATTGAATCTAAAGTATTTTGATGAATGAGTAAAGTTAAAGGAAAATTTTCATACCTCATCTCACAAAATATTAATGAGGAAATCAGGTACATTACACTTGCTTAACAGTTATCTCAGAATCACCAAAAACTTTTACATTTTTACATTCAAATCAATAGCCTTTTTAAGTCCTTGAATCAAGGCCTCAAATTCAGTTGTGTTATTGGTGCATTCAAGTTCAAATCTATAGGAGAGAAATAATATTTTTCCTTGAGGATCTACAAGAACACAACCAACTCATGTTAGGCTCTTGTGTCTTGGAGCCATCAAAATATAAATTCCAAAATTTAACTTCTACTATATTAGAACTAATATTTACAAATAGGTTAGTGACTAATTCTACTAAATTACATTCATTTTCATTACTCCGTCAAAATTGAAGGAGATCAGACTGTGCCTGAATTATGACGAATAGTTCTAGATTAATAAAATTCAGGTTCCATTTCTATAAAATAATTTCCCAACATAGATTATGAAAAGTTAAATAGTTCATTCTTTTGTTCCAACTCAGTCACATTGAATTTCATGTGTGGTTCCCTTAGTACCTTAATCTGGTTCTGCTTGTTTTGAAAAGGTAGCCACAAATGAGACCAATCAATTGCAAAATAACCATTTACTTTACTTGACCAATCTCTACATAATATCAATCCATAAGCCTCTGGAATATCAACCATAACTATGTCAATGGATTGACAAACCCTTGAATCAACAACTAGTCTAATTAAAACATTCTTCATTTCCCCTATTACTTTGACATTTGATCTATCAAGTTGAATGATCCTAGATGGAGATGAAATTGGCTGACCATTAAATTTTTTACAAATTGACAGTGGCATGATGTTAGATGAAGCTCTTGAATCCACCAAGAAATTGTGCACATTATAATTAAAGATCTCAAAAGTGAGCAGAAAAGGTGTGGTCTGAGATTTTGAATTACCATTGATACTAACTTCGTTGATCTCAGGATATGATTCAATGATGACTTCCTGATTATCTTTATTGGCAAAGTTACTTGTTGTTGTGTTTGGATCAAAATATTCCAGCAATATTTTCTTCTGTTGTGGCAAATTGCACATTTCAAACAAAGATACATTAGCTTTAGTTTTGTTAATATCTTCAAGGATATCATATCCCATATTGTGATTTCCTCCAATATTTACACCTACGTAAGGATTGTTTGATGAAGGGGTTGTTTCTTTATGATTCATAGAAGATGTTCCTTTTATGCCTTTCGATGGATTGTTAGGTCTTTTCTCTGTCAATCTTAGTGGTGATTGAGTTACAACATTGTTCTTATTTTGATTTTTTATAGCATCATTGCTTGTTTCTCTTTTTGGGAGTGATATGAATTGCTCTTCAACTAGTCCTTTACTTCTAGTTACATAATCAATAGATGATACTTGTATATTTTGGATTCCTTCTATTTCTTCTTCATCTTCTAAATCAATATTCATTGCCCAATCCTATAAAACCAATGTAGTTTCTTCATCATCATTTCCTACCTCATTTGATTGCACTTTATCCTCATATTCTTGATTTAGAAGTTGTTTATCAAATAGTTGATTCAATACTAAGGTCATGGAGTTTATCCATTTTGGACATGTCTTCTCACAATGATGTTCCTGATGAAATGTACAGAAATGATCCATGCAAACCTCATTCAAATTAAGAACCGATGCTTCATTTGTTGGAGGTTTTGGACTTTCTTCTCTTTCTTGTAAAAAGGTTTGAAAGACTTTCTTGTTGATGAGATAATTTATTTTTCTTTCTCTAAGTATACTATCTTATTGGATCACTTTTGAACCAATTTGACTACGCTTTCTAAATCAATTGATTGTTCTTCCTTGGGATTTGTTAAGAATAATGGTTTCTTGGAAGTCAAAGGTTTCAGTTTTATTTCTACAACATGTTTGACAATACTATTCATGTATGTTTCGACCTTCTTAGCTTCTTCAAAATTTTCTATCAAACTTTCTTTGCATGATCACTTAAGAAACATGGCTAGAGAAGGATGTAATGTCATAGTATAATATTCGATTAAGGATTCTTTAGCAAGTTTTGTAAAAGCACTAAATTTGTTTAAAACAATGGGAAATATTTTATTGAAATCCTACACTTTTTCCCTTTTATCCATCTTCAGAGATAGTAATTTCTTCATAAGTGAAGCTATAGTTCAATCAGTTATAGAACCAGTTTGCAAACTAAAAAACAAGATGACGCTTTAGGTTCGAATCTATAAGGAAATAGATGACACACCACATCTCTGTGTTCTACATCTAATAAATTCAATGCCAGATAAAAAAAAATTAAATAATCATCTGAAAAAATTTCTTTTCTCAGAACAAAATTAGGAAACACTTGCTCAAGATGTTTAGACAAATCATGTAAAGGAGCAGGTAAATTCGATGGTCCTCTAGCTCTCCAAGCTGGTGGATGGTTAAAATTATGAGCCATATTAGCGATACGAGGAGGTGAATGAGGACCAGAATGTGGAGGTGAGTGTTGAGGTGACTATATGTGTGGAGAAGAGACGGACTCTGGAGAAGATGGTCTCAATTGATTGATAGGATCTGGTATTTCGTGTAATGATCAATCGACCAATTCTTCCAATGATTCAATAAGAACATAGTCCTTATTTTGTATAGTTCTTCTTCTAGGAGCATTTCTTCTGCGTAATAACAGAACTACTGGTAATCTTCCAAGCTTCCTGACGTAAGACCTAGTATATTTCCTAAAGTTATCTACTTCTTGATGAGTAAGATGGTCCTGCGCTCAAGGCTTACAAGGGAACTTAACTTTATTTTTCTCTCTTTTACACTCCTTGGATTTTTCTGTGTTTTTGGGCTTCTGATGGTTCCCCTCTCCTTTCTTTCCCTTCTTTTTGTTGTTGGGTTGTTGGGCCCTTTTGGTTGGTCTGAACTTGTTGTACAAACTCTATTGTAGAAGGAGAGGTCGCGACCGAAGTCACTTCTGCAACCAACTGTTTGACTGATAAGGCATGAACCTGTTTGGTCAACTCTTCAAATTTTGCAAAATCAACTGAACCCACAATGCGGTCAACATGTGGTCCAGGTTTAGGTATACCTAGATTCGCATTGGATCGCAATGCATCAATAATAATCTCATAAAGGAGCCCAGACTGAGCATAAACCAAGTCAATTTTTTGGGTCATGAGGATAGCTTCTTCCTCGGAAGACACCCCAGAAGTAGCTACTTCCTTAGAAATGTAAGGAAGGAGTGATTTCAGATACCACTCTAATAGAAATTCTGGAGGGATGTTGGCTTTAATGAGCCTCTTCTATCTTCGCCACTCCTGAATATTGTCAGATAAATGAGTGGCTTTATTTTGTCTAACAATAGACAGAAGGTTTGTACCGACATCGTACCAAATAGGAAGTTGGAAGTGGTTCAGAAAAACTGTAGCGAGATCCCAAAAATTATAAAAAGCGGTTGCAGGTAGTTCGATGTACCATTTGGCTACAACGCCGGTCAAGGTTCTCTGAAAGAGTCTCAACCTAACGGAATCATCATTCAATAAATTTGAAGAGCACCAGAGATGGAAAGTGGTAACATGATCACCAGGATCCTCACCAGTATTACCTTCAAACTTTGGAATGTATGAAGGAAGCTTGGTGGGAACTGGTGGCAATGTAGTGTTATGACACACCAGATTGTTGGTTAGTTTGGAAAGGTCTGGAAAATTCAAAGTTGCCAGAAACGGTAAACGAGGTCTAGCAAATGGCATCTAATAAGGTTGAGCCATGTAGGGGGGACCTCCGATAGCTTGGCTCATAAATTGCTGGTTGGGGTTGCCCCCAGCCATCTGCTGTGATGTGTGCTTGTTGGGGTTTCCCCCAGCCATCTGCTGTGATGTGAAAGTGTTATTAAAATTTCCCCACTCAAATGAAAGGGGATTAACTCCCTGTGTGTTTTTCCATTGTGGTTGGGTGTTAGTCCCACCATATTGCTGGTTGAACATGTTACCCCCCTCCTCCAACAAACAAAGAGAAATGGATACTCCCTACAGGTATGTTAGATGGATTCACATTGTAACCTGCATAGGGGTGTAAATGAGAGGTAGTCGTGACGGATGGTTCCCAAGTCTTGGATCCAAAAATCCTAAAATGAGAAATATCATGTTTTTTCCCAGTCCAAGTCTCGAAAGGAGTGATTCCTTTTAGTGATTTATGAGGCACTCTATTTTGAATGTATGTGGCACAATTTATTGCCTTATCCCAAATCCTTGGAGATAAATACTTTTCCTCAAGCATGCACGTGGCCATCTCCTTCAGAGATCTGTTCTTGCTCTCAGTAACACAATTATGTTGAGGTGTGTAGCGAACAGTGTGTTACATCTGTATGCCTGAAGAGGAACAAAATTGCTGAAAATCATATTTTATGTACTCCCCACCATTATTAGATCTAAGGATCTTGATATGTCTACCAGACTAGCTTTCAACTGAGACCTTGAACAGACCGAACATGTAATACTTTAACTTTATGAAATAGATCCAACTGTACTTGGTAAATTTATCTATGAAGGTAAGGAGGTATTTTGCACGGTTCAAAGAATCATGGGGGAATGGACCTAATATGTCATTGTGAATAAGCTCCAAGGGTGCTGCGGTTCGCTCAATTTTGGATCTTTCAAACTTATGCTCTGGGTGCTTTCCTAGGATGCAGCTTTCACAAACACCTTTAGAAAACTTGATATTGGGAAGCCCTATGACCATCTCTTTCTCATGAATTTGGGAAAGATATTTGTAATTTAGGTGACCAAATATTGCATGCCATAATTTGCTTGACTCACTGGCATGGGTTAATAGATCAGATGGTGAGGGGAATGGAACAAAATGAGAAAACCTATAGATTTTTTAGCTATGGTCAGCATAACCTAAGGAAAAAATTCAGCCTATTGACATTTCACAGATTTCAACATCATTAGGTGTGAAGATCACCTTTTTGGGTGATCCTATGTGAGTCATTTGGTATACTATCAAAAGGTTAGTAGCAAGTCCTGGAACATACAAAACATTAGTGAATGTGCCAAAATCTAGATCAGTGTTGCCTTTACCTTTGGTTGAAGTTTCAAAATCATCACCCAACACAATGGTTGCACCACTGGAAGAATCAAGAGATGAGAATATCTCTCATGTGGACACCATGTGGTTTGGCCTTTAAAGCTCCATAATCAATGATGAATGAGGTAGGATTTGATGTCCTTTCCATCAGTGCATGCACTCACTCCTTATCTTCTGAATTTTTTCCTCCATCCTTCCTCCTTGCATTCTTGGGAAGAGGAATATTGGCTTTCTCCAGGAGTTCAGCCATTTGATCAATGGTATTCTTCATGCAGGAGCTTTCAGTATGAAATACCCTATTGCAATAGTTACACTTTTCCTTCTCATTCTTCTTGTTTGTATTTCTCTTTAAATTTGAGCTTGAGGAGTCTTCATAGACTTTCTACTTTTCCTTCCTCTTATCAGTGAGATTCTTGAAATTTCCCTTCTTCTTCCCTTTCGAACTCCTTGAATCTCCAACAGTCAAACAACGATATTTTGATGTATTTTTTATGGCTCCCATCAAGACCAACTTGTCTTGTTCTTGTGTAAGAGACTCCATGAATTCTAAAACTGTAGGACTCTTCCAGTTTCAAACTACCTTCTTTGTGGCATGGAAGGTCAAAACAAAGACTAAGTAATCAGGGTCAATCTTGGAGAGAATGGACAAGATTAGTTGGTCGTCCTTTTTATCAATTCCACATTGATTCAACTGTAGAACAAGTGACTTGAAATTTGAGAAAAAATCCTAGAGGTTCTCACGATTCTGTGGACTCAATGAAACAAGTTCATTATTTAGTTGGTGGCCTCTTAATTCATCTGTCTTGCCAAACAAGTCTTGGAGCTTCTACCATACTTCATTAGGTGAGGTAAGATCATCGATATGGAATAAACGATCCCTGGATGTGGCGAGACATAGGAGACCATAAACTTCATCTCTTCGATTATTCCACTTAGATCTCTCAATTGCTGAGGTTGGCTCAGGTTCAATTGCCATAGTCACCCTGTAGAGGCCTTTCCTCCTCAACATGATCTCCATCCGTTCTTTCCAATCCAAATAATTGAATGGATTGAGGATGATTTGATGTGATTGATCCATGGCAGCTCTGAAATATCTTTTAGAGTTGTTTGGGTGCTCCTCAAGATGCTCAATTGCGCCCTCTGGGTGATTGATTGCGCCCTGTAGATGACTGATTGCGCCCTCCCTGAGACTTGTTGGATCTTGCAAGAAAATAAATGGAGAAATTAATATCTTGATAGCTTTTATACCATGTGAAATTTAGTTCACACTAAGATCTGATCAATAAATTACAACTCTCACAAGTAATTCTCACAGAACTAGTCAAGAACACTAAAAAATAGTCACATATTATGCAAACGAATTACTCGCATGAATAATAATACATCAACCAACCATGGGAAATTCACAGGCTATCAATATATAGAATTACATCAGAGATTCGAATGCATAAGGATTCCATTCGAATCCTCACAAAAGTAGACTTACTAAAATTATGCAAAACCCCCTTAGGTGTCAAGTGTGCTTTCCAAGTCACTCCAAAGGCTCACGAATTTCTGATTTGGTGATCATATAGTGATGTGTGATGGAAAATCATGCTAAATCCAGAATTTGGAAGGAAGAAACATCATGGAAGATGAGTTGGCCAAAAACTAGTTATGACTAGTCAACTAGCTATCACCTTTCACCAAAAAGTGGTAAAAAGCATTAAAAGCAACTAAGGTGCCTTTTCTATTCCAGGATTAGCTAAGAATAGCTAGAATCTTATCCAGTATCTCCATTAATGCACTCTAGTGACTTTAGGAAGCTCATGGTACACACAATGATGACTTGTGGTCCACACAATGGTTATTTAGGCCAACTACCTAGTCTAATACATAGGAATTAATAAAAAATGATTAATTAATGCTATTATGGTAATAAATGACATGGATGGGTTTTAAATATTCCAACCTCTTATACTTTGAAGGAATTGATAAGTTGTCATTAAGAAACCACTAAGTATTTGGGAAAGTAGGACTTTATCTTAGAGCCATCAATTATAATATATCGTTAAGTCCTAGTCTTAAAACTTATCCTGTTAGTGACTAAAAATTATCTTGTTAGATGCAATTTTATGGTTTAATAAACTAAGTGTCTAAGATAATAATCTCATATATGGAGAGTATTGAGGATTATATAGATAAAATGATAGTTGGAATTTGTAGATGTATTTATAGCAATATTCCATGATAGAATACACTTCTTTTATACTTGAATATTTAAAGGTTGTTGTTTAGAAATTCACTAACTATGTGGGGAAATAGAATTAAATAATATACTTATTATTAAGCATGCATGTTAATGAGAAAAAAAGAAATGGTTATACTTAAAATATTCGACTAGAAAGGGTAAAAGTTAAGCTAATATCACTTACTACAATGAATAGAAAGGGTAAAAGTTATGCTAATATCACTTACTACAATTAATAGAAAGGGTAAAAGTTAGGCTAATATCACTTACTACGATGAATAGATTTTTAAGTGAATGATATATGGAGGAGTTTGTTTGTAAAATAAAATTTTGTGACATCGTTTAGGCATGCTTGTTAAGTTTCATTAGTAAAGCACAAATAATGAGTAGACCTTAATTATAGGCATCATGTGTGATGTGTTGGTAGTTCCATATTCTTATCTCTTTGATGATTCAAACATTAAGTTAAATTATTCGAATCATGAATTAATCAAGCAGTTTTCTAAGTATTATGATTCTAATCTATTGTGAAACTTAACTTTTGACATGATAATAAAATAAATTTTCATATAAGAATGCAAATGAGACCAAAGTAACTTGATTATATTAAAGGGTAATAATTGAATCTAATATATTTTGATGATTGAGTAAAGCTAAAGGAAAATTTTCATACCCCATCTCACAAAATATTAATGAGGAAATCAGGTACATTACACTTGCTTAACAATTATCTTAGAATCGCCAAAAACTTTTAAATTGTTACATTCAAATCAATAACCTTTTTAAGTCCTTGAATCAAGGCCTCATATTCAGTTGTGTTATTGGCGCATTCAAATTCTAATCTACAAGAGAGAAATAATATTTTCCCTTGAGGATCTACAAGAACATAACCAACTCCTATTAGGCTCTTGTGTCTTGGAGCCATCAAAATATAAATTCCAAAATTTAACTTCTACTATATCAGAACTAATATTTACAAATAGGTTAGTGACTAATTCTAATAAATTACATTCATTTTCATTACTCTGTCAAAATTGAAGGAGATTAGACTGTGCCTGAATTATGATGAATAGTTCTAGATTAATAAAATTCAGGTTCCATTTCTATAAAATAATTTCCCAACATAGATTATGAAAAGTTAAATAGTTCATTCTTTTGTTCCAACTCAGTCACATTGAATTTCATGTGTGGTTCCCTTAGTTCCTTAATCTGGTTCTTCTTGTTTTGAAAAGGTAGCCACAAATGAGACCAATCAGTTACAAAATAACCATTTAATTTACATGACCAATCTATACTTAATATCAATCCATAAGCCTCTCGAATTTCAACCACAACTATGTCAATGGATTGACAAACCCTTGAATCAACAACTAATCTAATTAAAACATTCTTCATTTCCCCTATTACTTTGACATCTGATCTATCAAGTTGAATGATCCTAGAGGGAGATGAAATTGGCTGACCATTAATTTTTGTACAAACTGACAGTGGCATGATGCTAGATGAAGCTCTTGAATCCACCAAGAAATTGCGCACATTATAATTAAAGATCTCAAAAGTGAGCAGAAAAGGTGTGGTCTAATATTTTGATTTACCACCGATAGTAACTTCGTTGATCTTAGGATATGATTCAATGATGACTTCCTGCTTATCTTTATTGGAAAAGTTACTTGTTGTTGTGTTTGGATCAAAATATTCCAGCAATCTTTTCCTCTGCTCTGGCAAATTGCACATTTCAAACAAAGATACATTAGCTTTAGTTTTCTTAATATCTTCAAGGATATCATATCCCATATTGTTATTTCCTCCAATATTTACACCTACATAAGTATTGTTTGATGAAGGGGTTGTTTCTTTATGATTCATAGAAGATGTTACTTTTATGCCTTTCGATGGATTGTTAGGTCTTTTCTCTGTCAATCTTAGTGGTGATTGAGTTACAACATTGTTCTTATTTTGATTTTTTATAGCATCATTGCTTGTTTTTCCTTTTGGGAGTGATATGAATTGCTCTTCAACTAGTCCTTTACTTCTAGTTACATAATCAATAGATGAGACTTGTATATTTTGGATTCCTTCTATTTCTTCTTCATCTTCTAAATCAAGATTCATTGCCCAGTCCCATAAAACCAATGTAGTTTCTTCATTATCGTTTCATGCTTCATTTGATTGCACTTTATCCTCATATTCTTGATTTGGAAGTTGTTTATCCAATAGTTGATTCATTACTAAGGTCATGGTGTTAATCCATTTTGGACATGTCTTCTCACAATGATGTTCCTGATGAAATGTACAGAAATGATCCATGCCATTCTCATTCAAATTAAGAACCGATGCTTCATTTGTTGGAGGTTTTGGACTTTCTTCTCTTTCTTGTAAAAAGGTTTGAAAGGCTTTCTCGTTGATGAGATAATTCATTTTCCTTTCTCTAAGTATACTATCTTATTGGATAACTTTTGAACGAATTTGACTACGCTTTCTAAATCAATTGATTGTTCTTCATTGGGATTTGTCAAGAATAATGGTTTCTTGGAAGTCAAAGGTTTCGGTTTTATTTCTACAACATGTTTCACAATACTATTCATGTATGTTTTGAACTTCTTAGCTTCTTCAAAATTTTCTATCAAACTATTTTTGCATGATCACTTACAAACATGGCTAGAGAAGGATGTAATGTCATAGTACAATATTCGATTAAGGATTCTTCAGAAAGTTTTGTAAAAGCACTAAATTTGTTTAAAACAATGGGAAATATTTGAATGAAATCCTACACTTTTTCCCTTTTATCCATCTTCGGAGATAGTAATTTCTTCATAAGTGAAGCTAAAGTTCGTTGTTCACCAAATTTACTCAAGAATACGTTTTCAAAATTGTCCCAATCAGTTATAGAACCAATTTACAAACTAAAAAACAAGATGAAGCTTTAGGTTCAAATCTATAAGGAAATAGACAACACACCACATCTCTGTGTTCTACATCTAATAAATTCAATGCTAGATAATAAAAAAATAATGATCATTTGAAAAAATTTGTTTTTCAAAACAAACTTAGGAAACACCTGCTCAAGATGTTTAGACAAATCATGTAAAGGAGTAGGTAAATTCAATGGTCCTCTAGCTCTCCAAGCTTGTGGTTGATTAAAATTATGAGCCATATTAGCGATACGAGGAGGTGAGTGAGGACCAGAGTGTGGAGGTGAGTGTTGAGGTGACTATATGTGTGGAGAAGAGACGGACGATGGAGAAGATGGTCTCAATTGATTGATAGGATCTGTTATTTCTTGTAATGATCAATCGACCAATTCTTCCAATGATCCAATAAGAACATAGTCCTTATTTTGTATAGTTCTTCTAGGAGCACTTCTTCTGGGTAATAACATAACTACTGGTAATTTTCTAAGCTTCCTAACGTAAGGCCTAGTATATTTCCTAAAATTATCTACTTCTTGACGGGGAACAACATATAATTGCTCAATGTGCTCAGTTTCAGAGTTAGGATTTTCCTGATAATTATTTTCTTGTTCTGTTTGAGGAATTGAATCTTCTAGTTGGGGTGTTTCAAATGGAGACCCAGAGAAATTTCCTCAATAGAAAGAAATTCCTCTATGAAACATACATTGCTGTCCCTCATTTTAACGCCAAATCTGTTAACGCCTGGAAAAATCCTTGCATCGACAGTAAGGATCCTCCCCAATGAAAATTCCCAAATAGACTATTCACTGTTTAGAATGGGGAATCCATCCAGTTTGTGGTCTAGCTACCGTAAGATGTGTTTTAAAGTGATTTTACCAGTTATGGCCTGATCCACCATTTAAGTTTTATTATTAATAAATGCATATGCAAAGTCCTAATTCTAACTGTGCATAATCCTACCTAATATAGGTTTGATTGGTAGACTGCGGCCTCACAAATCGATGTGTAGGTTCTTACCTCTCATCTTACCACCTCTATCTTACCAATCATCTAAAACTACACTACCAAAATACATAACTTTAACCTATCTAATCTAGCCTATCCTTGCAAGGAGCGAAATTAAAGTTAGAGTAATGACTGTAATTGTTTATTACAACTTCAACATATAACTATTTAAAGAAATGTATTCACAATGATCATAGTATAATATTCACACAAAGATAGATTTGGTATATCATTATTTCATTCATTACTCATAATCACACATAAAATTGCATTTCATAATTATGAACATTAAAACGATTCACATACCATTAGAGTAATCCAATAGAACATGAAATATATTACAACATATTTGATGAAAAAAGGAGGAAATAATTATGTAAATTCATTCACATATATCCATGCAATAATCCATGTACGCCTTTACCTAGCAAAATCGTCCTTTCTTGTTAGTAGAAAAATAATTTTCTTACAAAATGATACTAGTTCAAGACTTCACAAAGCCCATTTCTATTATATTATCTACTATTTATATTTACAAAATTTGTCTTGACATGACTTATCACTTCATATTCCCTCCAACCCTTGGTTTTCCACAATTTGTCCTTTCTTGGCTGCAATCAAAATTAGCCAAACTAAAATAAAATTACAATATTACATCACTCATATTGTATGTTCTCTTGAATTTGGATGTAGTCATTCCAAAGATCACTTTCATAAGATATTACATTTAGTTGTTGGGGCTCTAATAATTTCAAGCTATTTCATGGATAGATAATTCTTTAACCATATCAATCAGCCCCTTTGCTACAACTTTGTGACCTTCTCCTAAAAAATAGTTGTATATGGTAACTTGTCTAATATGTTGTTGAACTTCTTCTGTAGCGAGTGAGAATAGCTTATTTATATAAGCAATGTCCTCATTTAGGATATTTCTTAACTCTTCTAGGCGCTTCTCCTTTTTTGTTAGCTCGCTAATGGCATTAGGAGTTTGAATATGGAATTTCTCAAATGCTTTGTCCTCTAATGCATTTATTCGATCGTGAAAATTAGTTTTTTCCCCCTCCATTATTACTACATGTAAATTAAGAGGGTCCTTTTAAAATTCGAGACTCTGAACAATCTGCAAGATTTTCTCATTTTCTAACTCTAGAGCATCCGACTTTATTCTCATCTCTATTCCTTCACTGCGAGCTTGTACTAAGTTTCCCTTTAGTTTGATCATATTTCCCTTGCTCCTTTCTAAATCTTCAGTCAACTTGTCAATATTATATGCATTTACTTGAGTAGAAGCAACATTGATTGAAGCCGTGAATTTTAGGTATTTATGTGTGCCTTCCACCACTGTACTTTCATGCACTGTCACGATGTATACTTGTGTAGTTGTCTTCAATATTTTCTCTGTTATTTTCATAATGGTATTTCTCTTTGGGTCAAAAACTACTATCTCGAGTTTTGCAACCGAGTGATTCTTTGATAGCGTAAATGGTGTGATTCCAATCTCAACCAATGTTAGATGACCCCCCATAAGAGGAACTTTAGTATCAATACTAGTGTAATTATCTATCTCCATATCTTGTTGTCCATTTTCTTCCTGTACTTTCTTGTCTTTCATAGATTTCTTGACTTTTTCTTCTTCTTCTATTTTCTTCTATAGTGCTTCTCCTTCAAATCTCTTTTCTTCTACTTCAACCTTCTTCTTAGCTTAATCTTGTAACCTCTTATCCTCTAGTTCTGCAGTTCTTTTATCTTCCTTTTCTTACTTCGCTTTCCTTCTTGCCTCCTTTGCTCTTTCTTCTTCTGTTTTGTTAGACAGCTCCTCCTCCTGCAACTTTTTTGCATTTTCTGCTGCGAGAGCTTACGCTTTACTTTTATTTCTTGTTTCTCCTTTAATATCTTCTTTTGTCTTGTTGGAGTTGGCTTCTGTATTCTTAACGAACCTCTTGTTCAAATCCGTGATATTCTTTTCTCTTCGATATACTTATTCATCTTTCAAAAAATGATCGATGTACTCAAAATTGATCTTACAAGATAAGCAATGCTTAGCTACCTTCTGTTGACTATCGTTTTTAGCAAATATCTTTTCTCCAAAATGGTAAGCCTCTAATTCCTTTACTAGTCCCTCATCTCCTTTGACCTTATTGAATATATAGGCTCCAACCACAAATGGAATTGGTGGATATGATGCTTTCTTATGATCATGAAGAAAGTGCCCGATGTCATTAATAAATACATGCCTCAGTGTTTCCTTCAGGACATTGTAATCTATAACATACCTGAGCAGCAATGTGGGAAACTTCGTGACTCCACACATACAAATATATGTGCCTTCTGGAGTGAAATAGAAAATCTCTGTATTCACTAATCCTTTCAAATGTTGCATCCAACATGCAATTTAGCTCTTCATTAAAAATCAATTTATATAGAGGCATCAGAGACTCTTCGCAAATCAATTTATAGAGAATTGCATGCTTATCAACCCATAGAATCTAGTAAGCCACATAAATTGGAGTCTCATTTGGAACCCAATGTCATCCGAGCTTTCGAAAATGGTTTCTAATGAGAATTAAATCAATGAAATATGACGACATGTAGAAAATGGTGCCATATTCTACATATTTTTCGAAAATCAATGAGCCATATTTTATGAAATGATGTCTGTTGAGTCGAATATGGTGTCGTTTTTTGTGACACGGTACATCAATGGAACCCAACTAAGCTTATAAATACTTGTATTCACTCTCCCATATATCCTACATAGAAGCATAACAGTAAACCTCAAAGGAGTTCTCAAATTCTTGGTTTCATGCTCTCCACTAGCCTTTTGCCATAGTTGTCTACCTAGAATTAACATTGTCTTTGCATATTCCAAATGTTCTATCTTTATACTCTTAATCCACTCATCTATCAGGAAAAATTTAGGTGCCGGTAATTTGTATGTTGTGCTTATATGTTCGGGTTGAAATGAAGAAAAACCATTTCCATTAGCTACGGAAATGATTCCAAATTTTACATCTGCATGCGGCAGAATCCATCCCATTACTTCTAAACATGGAACAATTATGGTCGAGTGGCGGATTTGAGGAGACCAGATCCCTTGATATTCTGATATATCACAGTTTCTTCTACTGTTGCAATTTGTATGTTCTAGTCTCTTATAACATGATAGATTTCTCCCAATTTATATTTAGGAATTATTCTTGTAATATACTTTGTGTCCTCGAACTGAGTTTCCATGGTCGGTTTTGGGACCATCTCAACATCTGAATCTGATTCTACTACCTTAGCCATGTGCTTAGAGGTTCTTTTAGTCATTTCTAGATCATGTGACATAAGAGCATCGTCATTTTATAACATAGGATCCATTGATAAACCACTAGATAGACTCCTACTGAAAAGAACAATAACATGAGGAATTCTAAGAACATATGGAGCATGCTAAATAAACATTGTTTCTTCAACCAGTTCATCAATATCAACAAGATGGTAGCAAGCATACTAGAAATAAGTGCATAAAATCATTCCAATAAATCCAACTCATGCAACAAACTATAAACCTAATAGCCTATTCAATATGCATGTATTTGTAAGAAAATCTATGAGTCGGGTTTAATATCCACATTGGATTGATGACCATATTAAAACCAACGATCCAACCTAAGCAATGCCTATCTTGGTGGCAGTTGGAATCAAGTGCCAGAGTTCAATTGCTCTCTCAACATAGGCTCATCGAGCTTAGGGCTTCAATCCCACTTCGTGTGCTCGCAACCGTAAAATATGTGCTAGTCAGGGTTCAAGATAGGAAATATCTATTTACATCCTTGTTGCGGATAACTCTAAGGCTAGGTTTTACCAATGTTTTCCCCAAAATTATACATAAGGAACGAACACACAAATATTTCAGTCGTTGATAGGATGCACAATTCGTATAGCCTCAACATGGAGCACCATTCACACCATTTATCAAATAACTAGCATTTGTGGTTGCTTCCCGAACAGTAACAATACTTGGGCTTGATATTCTAAACATATTATACAACTTGACGAGAACCCGACATTATTATTGTTTTTTTAGGGGTCAATTTTAGTAGCTATGTTTACCTATGTTTCAAAAAGTGTGTACAGTGGTAGCAACAGTTTTCATTTTGAGCAATTTTTTTGAGATTTTGAAACTTGTTGATTATAAAAAATCTATAAATTTTATTTACAAGTGCGTTTTTTCAAATTTTACAAAAAAAATACATTTAGCATCTAGTTATATTGAAAAAATATATACATTTTTTTTTTTTAAACTAGATAGAGGGAGAGGGGAGGCGGAGGGGGAGTGGAGGGAGGAGATAGAGGGGAGAGGGGGAATGGGAGCAGAGTGTTTTTTTTATATAGTTTTAATTTATTTATTTTTTCTAATTTTGGATTTAGTTTTAAAATTTGTTTTTTTTCAAATTTTATAGATTTTTTTTTTCAAATTATTTGGTTTAATTTAAAATGGTTTTTATTTTTTTTAATTCAATTTTTTATTTTATTTTTTGGTTGGAATTAAAAATAAATAAACGTTAGTTTTTTCAAAAAAATTGTATTTTGTTTTTTTTAATTTGAAATGTGTGTGTGTGTTTTTTTTTTACATTTTTTTTGGGTGGGGGGATTTATTTTTCAAATGTTTTGTTTTTAATTTTTTCTTTGTAAATGATGTAAATTTTACATTTTTGAATTTTCACTTTTTTTGAATATTTTGTCATAAGAATGGACCTACTAGAATAACTATCATTTCACTTTTAAATAGAAATGATAGTGATTCTAGTAGGTCCATTTTTCAATCCAAAGATCGATTTAGGGTTTTGATTGCAACAATACCACCCATACTTTTCATAAAATTGTAATTTTAGCCCCCCTAGAAAATGGGTGACACTGTGTTTTCTCCTTTATGCGCCCAAATATCATAACTTCTACCTTTTATGGTTTAATATATGGTTTGTTATGAATAATATCATACTTTTTTTATTTTACATGAAAAAATGGTCAAATAATTTCCTGAATAATTTGTCTTTAATTAAGTGTCAGTTTTATAGTGTTCTTAAGATATTTAACATGAATACACTTTTAAATTATGATACAATGATATAATGATGCCATTTTTTGAAAAAGTGTGCTATTGGTAGCATTAGTTTTCAATTCAGGGCTTGATTTTAAGGTTTTTGTAAACAACAATAAGGATTGTTTTGGTCCATGTCTGCATTTTTAACCCAAAAAAAAAGTGTAGCACCACATTTTTATTCAAGATTGTTTTTTGGTTTTTTTATGCAAAAATATGAGTTTTTATGGCTAGAGTTCTCGTTTTGAGTATAAAGTTCTCGTCAAGTTCTATAACATGTTTCTAGCATTCAAACTATGGAAAGAATGACTATGAGATACAGTTGCAGCATTCCTCTACTATGATGCCATTTGAAACATCCTATAGTTTTAGAGGATAAAATCTAGGGCACGAAAAGTAACGGTCTTAACCTAACATTTAACACCAATCAAATGCAACCACATTTGACAAACTTACTAGATAAAACAAGAAAAACATGCCTAGAAGAATGACGATTGTAATTTTGAGTTGGTGGTTGAGTTGGAAAAGTACTTCATCTAGGTGGCTCAAGGATTACAGGGTTGATAAATCTAATGGTGAAATGGAACAACTTCTCTTTACAAATACAATCTCAAACCCTAAATTCTTATGACTTGTCAACATGTGATTGTATCAAATGGCATTATGAAATATTATAAAGTCCCAAAATAACAGATCAATGATATTTATATCGAAAATTGGGTCGAAAATTCATTATGAATCAGTAGCTTAGCTACCAAAATCAATTTGACTCTAACTTGTTTCAATACTAAAAATACTAAAACCAATCCTATGTCGATTAACTCAGCAATAAAATATATTTTACGCAGATACAAAAAATGAATCGGGAAAAAAATTATTTGAGGTGTCCTTTTCAGGATGAAATTGCAAGAGACTCCGATGTATTTCAGGTCCCAAATATAGGAGCGAAACGTTCGAATTTTGAAAAAAAAATCCAAGTGTCAAAATGTTTCGGGGCTAAATTGAAATCGATTCTGATCGCTTTAGTGGAAATTCTAAACTGGACCTGACTGGATCGACATAAAACTTAGAAATGATCCGACTATTTCAAGGGGAAATTGGGTTTGGATTCGATCAAATCGGCACAAAACTAAAAATATAATCGGCAGTTTCAATGTAAAAATGAATTCTGCTCCGATCATTTCAGCAAGAAATGTCGTTTTGATGCAACTGTTTCGGGCTAAATCGAAATTTGGTTCGATGTTTCAGTGACTTATGATAAGTCGCTAAAACTACTTCAAACTTGAAATTTTTTTGAGTGTTAAATCTTTAATGGGGACACAAACTTGAAGCAATTCTTTGTTGAAAAGACAACACAACAAATCTAAGAGTTAGATTGAAAATAGGAGGGGCCCTAAATTTACAAAAATTGGGGAAGGGGTTGCAGTTGCAACACATGTGTAGTCACATGAGTGAAGAGAAGAAATTTTACAAGGTATTTGACATAAAAAAGTTCAAATATGTCACTTATGAACCAACCAATTGGAAAGAAAGGTAAAAGGTATGGGTTACAATGTTCTAGGTCAGTGATGTGTCCTTCAATACTAGTGAATATTTCCATTAAAATTGCATGGAGAAATTCCATGTTTGATTTAATGTAATCATTAACTTATGTCTTCATTTTTTGTGCCATTAGGTTTTACTATGTGATTTCATCAAGGAAATGTTTGAAAATACGAAGAAATATGTTCATGTCCATAGGCCTAGATGGTAGGATGAGGAAATTAGAATATGTAAATATTTTGACATTAATACATTTAATGAGATGAGATGTTTGTTTATCCAAACAATGTTTTCTTGTCATATCTCTAACAATTGGTTGTGATAATACACATTGGGCTACATTATGGTCTTTTGAATGAGTTTTCTTATGAGTTGTATGAAAATTATCTACAAGGATTCTAACAATATGATTATTTTTTTCTCCACTCTTAACTATTGTAATGAATTAAATTTTCATAATAAGTGTCAAAATCCTAGATTTTAATAAAGGCACAAATACATGACATTTTTTTCATCAGATCTTACTTCAAATTATTCTTTAATAATTCTATGTGACCACTAACAAATATTTTGGATATATAACTCGCCTTCAAGGAAATTCAACCACTTTCATCCTCCAAGATGCATTTAGGAGTTATTTTCCATGGGCGACTTAGTCCAGGTAACGACAATTGACTTGCACTCTAAAACTCTTCACCTCTCTATTGCGACATTATGACAATACGAGTTTTTTCCCACTCCTAAAGTTATAGGTAAAATTTGGTAGGGGAGTGGACATGCTCATGGTTAGTTTTAGTAATATATACTTATTTAGAAATAGGTTCCACCACATGAGATTCCAAGTTGGGTTTAACATAATCATTAACTTATGTCTTAATTTTTTGTGCCATTAGGTTTGACTGTGTGATTTTATCAAGGAAATGTTTGAAAATACCAAGAAATGTGTTCATGTCCATATTCCTAGATGGTAGGATGAGGAAATTAGAATATGTAGAGATTTTGACATTAATACATTTAATGAGATGAGCTGTTTGTTGATGCAAAAGATGTTTTCTCTTCATATCTCTAACAATTGATTGCGATAATACACATTGAGCTACATTATGGTATTTTGAATGAGTTTTCTTATGAATTGCATGAAAATGATCTACAAGGATTCTAACAATATGATTATTTGTTTCTCCACTCTTAACTATTTTAATCAATTAAATTTTCATAATAAGCATCAAAATCCTAGATTTTAATAAAGGCACAAATAGATGACATTTTGTTGCATCATTTCTTAATTCAAACTATTCTTTAATAATTGTGTGACCACTAACAAATAGTTTGGTTAGATAACTCACCTTCAAGGGAATTCAACCACTTCCATCCACCAAGATGTATTTAGGAGTTATTTTCCATGGGTGTCTTAGTCTAGGTAACGAAAATGGACTTGCACTCTAAAACTCTTCACCTCTCTATTGCGGCATTTTGACAATAAGAGTTTTTTTCCCACTCCTAAACTTATAGGTAAGACTTGGGAGGAGAGTGGCCATGCTCATGGTTTATTTTAGTAATATATAATTATTTAGAAAGATGTTCCACCACATGAAATTCTTCACCAGAATTTTGTGTAGCAAATGCCTCTCTAACTTCATCAATAACATAATTATATCCAAATAAATCCATAATTGTTTGCTCACCCACAACAAATTTTATTGATGGAACAGTCATTGAATGTTCAAAAGATGATGAAATTGTATTTTCCTCTATTAAAATCCTTCATTTTTATTTTGGTGATAAAAGAAAAACCATAGTGGCATCTATTATGATAGAATTTGGATTGGCCTATGTTGAATTCCTATGTTTTTCCATGCCTAACCTTGCCTTTTATATTCCTTTAATATTAGATCATGTTCAGTAGGATGCACTTTCCTAGAAGAGTGTCTTGATCATTTACATCTATTACCCATATTAACATGGATTTGCAACAAGAAATAGACAAAGAATTGTTTTCCAATCGAACAAAATCAAAATAGTTGTATGTGTCAAATTCGATATGTCACAGGTGGATCTAGATTACTAGATCAAGCTTCACTTAGAATTTACCAAACATTGATAGGAAAATGGAAGAAATATGAAGAAAATATGAAGCAGAACATAAGAGCAAAAAAATCATGTGGATTTATCTTCCATTGCATTATTATTCAATAACATGTGTACAATATATAGATGCTCTCAAGAGTCAAAATCAAGATACTTAGTGGAAAGTTGAGTATCTCACATTAATGAGGCTTAGATTGGACCAATTCACCCATCAATGACATGATGCCAAGTGTAACTCATAGATTGGGCCATAATGAGGTTCAATGAACATAGATGGACCATGAGGAAGGTTAGGCTAGTCAAAATAGTGTGAAAGCTACCATTATGAGGATGAATGGGGTGAGTAGTTAGCTAAGTAGTGGCCATTAATGCACAAGCTGACCAAATAATTAAGAGGGCACACCCCATCTCCTTAAAACAAGGAAATGCAATAAATCCCACATAAATGCAAGGTATTGGGGCGCATTGACTCCTAAAATGGTGGAAATGAGTGGATAAGTGGACAAACAAGGCTTCATGGATATATCACTAGTCTAAGGTGGTCAAATGTGGACAAACTGTGGTCCAAGACACTAGACTAGGCACTAGAAGGACAAATAACACAATGTAGAACAACATGAAGGTCCATGACAAGTATATGATGGGAATATTGTTCTAAAACCCCCCCTTAAACCAAATTGGTAGTGAGAATTAGAAATAGGGACCAAGCAACAAAGGATTATGGTCACCCTTTACAATTTATTAATCCATATAGAACAAGGAAAGAGGAAAAACCACTTGGGGAAAACCATCCCTAAAAAATGGACATGGAAGAGAAACCAAAAATTAAATATTCTCGAAACTAAATGAATATGTCTGCAGGAATCTTCTTCTTTGGAAGAAGTGGAATGTGCTCAATTAGATCAGAAACATGTACATCTGCATGATGGAAACTGAATCCATGTAGAACAACTGAAACATATTGATAGTTGAGCGAATGCATGTGCTTTTCAGACTTGAACTTCGAACCAACCAGGGTGCCAAGTCCAAAAGAGAATTGGTATGCTTGAGAATAAGTGACCCCAAGCGAATAATAGGGCTCCTAAAGCATAAATTTCTAACCATGGGAGGTGTAATCAGCTCCAAGAAAGAGGAACAAGAGTCCCAAATGTGCCAATGTGATGGCTAAGGATTCTCTGTCTTCAAGTGAACTTGAATAAATTAGCTAGTCATGGTGTAGGAATACATAGGAAGCAAAAGATTCTGAAGCAATGGGAGATCTTCACTTGACTTCCAAACTTATCCTTGACCATCTTTCTAACCAATACTCTCATGTGAAGAAAGAACCTCTTCTAGAGAAGGCTCACTATGATCACCAACCAGCAACCCATCTTCAACATTCATAATAGACTACATAGAGGATAAATAAGTAGAATGGAGAGACATCTCTTCAATAGTATTGATGGTAGCCACTCGTATGTTATCTTCATGAAGAAAAAATTCATGGAAAACAAAGGAAGCCACAGAGGAATAAAGTTGAGCTAGATCATTTGATGAATCTATGTCTTCTTCTTCTTCTTCAATTTGAACAACTTCTTGAGAAATGCATGAGGCCGAGACCTTTGGAGGGAGAACACCTGAGGAGGTTTCCATTTGTTTTATCTCCATATATATAATATCTTCTTTCTGCATGCCAAGAGCTTTATCTAGATTTCTCCAAAGCTCAAATGGATACTCATCATAATCAATGAGATAATGCATTCTAGGAGGTATAGCCAGACGCATAGTTCCATATGCTCTATCACAATCATTGAGCCAATCACACTTCTATTCATAAGATTCTGGCTCATTCATAGCACCAATGGACACATCAAAGAGACATTTTACCTTGAGATATGCACACATCTTTTCTTTCCACTCAAAATAGTTGAATGGAGAGAGGAGAGGAACTTCTTTCAAATCCATAATGAAGTTATTGTAGGAACCTGCAAAACACACAATTGTAAATCTATTTTGGAAGCACGACTGGGATGCCCTATGAAGCTCGAACGCCATGGAAAATTCTATATGTGTCACAGGTGGATCTCGATTACTAGAGCAAGCTTCACTTAGAATTTACAAAACATTGACTTAAAAATAGAAGAAATATGAAGTAGAACACAAGAGAAAAACACTCATGTGGATTGATCCTCCATTGCATTATTATTCAATAGCATGTGTACAATATATAGATTCTCTAAAGAGGCAAAATCGAGAGACTTAGTGGCAAGTTGAGTAGCTCACATTAATGAGGATTAGATTGGACCAATTCACCCATCAATGACATGAGGCCAACTATAACTCATAGATTGGGCCATAAAGAGGTTTAATGAACATAGATGGACAATTTGGAAGGTTAGGCTAGTCAAAATAGTTTGAACAGTACCATTATGAGGATGCATGGGGTGATTAGTTGGCTAAGTAGTGGTCATTAATGCACAAGTTGACCAAATAATTAAGAGGGCACACTCCATCTCCTTAGAACAAGGAAATGCAATAAATCCCACATAAATGAAAGGTAGTGGGGTGCATTGACTCCTAAAATGGTGGAAATAATTGGATAAGTGGAAAAACAAGGCTTCATGGATATATCACTAGTCTAACGTGGTCAAATGTGGACAAACTATGGTCCAAGACACTAGACTGGGAACTAGAAGGCCAAATAACACAATGTATAACAACATGAAGGTACATTACATGTATATGATGGGAATATTGTTCTAACAGTATGCAATGGTCATTTAAGGAAGATGTCAGATAACCCACAAACAAAAGTGCATGTTTTTGAGAGTGTGAGATGAGGAAACATGTGGGTTTTTATTTTTTGAACTAATAATGCATGTGTTTTTCTAAGCATGTGAACCTTATAATATGCACATATTCTAAGCATGCACATCTTAATAACATTGAATGCTCTTTAGAATGTGTTTGCACCTTATAATATTTACATATTAGTTCCACAATGGATTACCTAGATATAGTTGGCTAACCTCAATACTCTCAACATTAATCTATATCCTCTAGCAACAAAACAATATCATCACAAATGGTTCTATGGGAAAACCCAAGTCTTTGATTACAAACACTAGTATAAGAATGATAATTTTGAAGCAAAAAAATAAAATAAAACAATGATATAAACAACTAATTTGGGGGAGGTCAGTACTAGTGTTATATTTGTAGTCCTTTATAACATGAATAAATTTTAGTTGTATTTAGGCTAGTTGTTTATTGGCTGACATGAGTCGTTAATTGGTTGTATATTTAGTAGTTTAATTAGTCACTAATTATTATTAACATGTAGTATATTTAGTGATTAATTTTCATCAATTAGTAGTATTTGGTCATTAATTATTGTCAATTAGTATATTTTCTAATTTAATGAGTCATTAACTATCATGTATCATGTTTGCATCCATTTTGTACTTTATCTTTATGTTGTAATTCTTAACTATGTTTCTAAGTATTTAAGAAAGTTGTTGTTTTTACTCTTGAAATTTCATGATATGGTTGTAATGTTTTATTCCATTAAAATATGAAAACATGCTTAATGGAAAATAGAGTCACTAAATACCCTTCTTGCTTATCAAGGAACCTTTCTCCTGTGCCAAACTCTAACTTTCCACTAAGTACAAGAATTGTATACTTCCTGTACTTGTTACGAGAGATGTTACTAGAATTCTGACCATGCTTCTACTGTGCTACCATGATCCATCTGAAGGTTATAAAAATTCACCTTTTCACACACATGAGTTCTTTTTCAAAGTACTGATTCTTGTTCAACATAAAAACATCAATGGATCACAGCCATAGCTTATATGCTTCACGTGGCCTCCAAGAAACAACAACTCATTTCATGTGGCAGGGGCTTGAGAACTCTCTCAACAATCATGCACTTCCTCAACTAGTCTCCTTTGATCCTTCCAAGGTCATTAGTTACTCCTCTTAGAAAAATCATACTCTTTAACAACTTCGAGAACAAAACAAATAATATAAGGTTACAATACTAATAATTCCAATGGAACATCCCACATATCTTATTGGCCAACAAGCTTCCATATGACTGTGGCTTATTCTCATCACTAGATCGTAACTATATGTTTTTATTCCAAAATGTGCATTTGTAAAAACCCAATACCTATAGGAATTATATTGTTTATTAAGTGTTCATTGATGCCAACAGTTGAGTCTTGTGCCCCCTATGGAGTCCCTGAGGGTTAGTGTTTGGTTTGTGGTTGTCTATGTCAGAGGAGACTTTTTGAATTTGTCCAAGCCCAAGCTTGAAGCTATTGGAGGCCTTGGGACAATGCCAAAATACTTGGCTACCCATTAAAATGGTTGAGTACCCCTAAGTTGTATATTACTACCATTAAGTCCATTGCTGTATCCTTGCTCTTGGTTTCCTGTTGATTGAAGGTATCTATATTGTTTGTACTTGTTGCAGTCTCTTGATTGATTGTACGATCTGGTATTTTGGTCCTTGAATCCCACACACACATGCCCCTATACTCTTGCACATGTTGAAGCTTGATTGATGATGATATCCTTGCGTCTTGAACCTGTCGAGCACCCAATATGCAGATAGATTATTACCAACACACAGAGCATACGAGATTTATTGTCAACCCGAGAAAGTCTTTTATTTCAAAGGATAAATGCACAGTCTATGCTTAAACACCAAATCATTACAATTGAATACTTTTATCCTCTAACAACTATGTTCATCCCAAGAATCTGTGTAATCCCAGTTGCCTTCTAAATGCTACAATTTCAATTCCTTTCTACCATGTGTCAATAAGAAATGATGTAAGATTCAACAACAATTGCAGAAAATAAATCTCATTCACATCCTAGAACAATCACCTCTTCAATCTGATCACTCTTGAAACCATAAGCATAAACTGAATATTAATCTAGAAATTCAATTGCAAAGGATTGAGTTCAGCTGCTCTAAGAGTTTGAATTACAGGAATGAAAATCAACAATCATAACAGGAAAGATAACTTGCAAGGGTTCATGGGATCACAACTTCAACTGCAAGATGAACAAGGCTATGTACAATTGTCACATGAATTGCATAAAGAAAGTTTCCTATTCAGTCGACTGTCACTCTGTACCACTTACCAATCTCAAGAAGATGTAATTCTAATTATACTGCAAATCCACACTTACTACTGCTGCGTACAAAGAAAAATATCATTAACAAAACATCACACAACAACAAATTCAGGAAGTCCTATTTTAAATCAGCAATCTCTGTGGAAGATGGGCCCAGGCTTCACACAGAGATGCTGGCTGAACAACGTAAAGTTCCTTTAACTCAGAGGTAACTCTTTATATTAACAAAAAGATGATTACACAATTTGCTTCCACTGCTAATACAATGAATGAATTCTCCGTTGTTCAACCCCCTGGGTCGAGAAAGCTCCCCATATTTATACATGCAGATCATAACATCCGATCCTATTAATGGGCAGCCATGAAGATCTCTGATCTTCAGGAGCCCTAAATAATACAAGCTGTTACAAACTTGGCATAGTAAAGACATAGAAAAACGTGAGAAAGTTGTTGATTGGCCCAAGAGTGGCGATCTTTCCAGATCACCATTATACTCGAGCAGTAGTAACTAAAGATCTCCAATTATAGCGCATTCTGTTACAGCTGCCCTGTCACAGCTCTTGTCTAGAATGTTGCATTAGAACCACGTGCATTAATTGATGATTGGAACCCCGAGGATCTTTTTAAGCAGCGAACATCCCTTCTTTCAAGACTTGTTCAGCCCCACCTTCCTGCAGTCCACTTATCTGAAACTACCTTCATAAATCATAACATGTTAGCACAATTGAGAGATACACAGCTTTAATTATCACAATCATAAGCATTAATAAGATAAAGCAATGATCAGTCATACCTTGGCAGCTTGGGGGAATAAAGTGAGGACAATAGGTCTGATTAGCATGCTAAATGGTGTAGAACAGGGGAAGAAAAAGGTGATCGAGGATGATAAAAAGGGGCCAATTCTGGGCTCAACATCTCCCCCCAAATATCCTGTTGCATGTCCTCATGCAACAACCTGCATCCTTCGGAATCTGAGTCCTGTACTAAGCTCTATTTCATGGAGAGAGGAAAAGTTGTAGGGAAACTCAGGCACCTCATCTGTCTTTAAAAATCCTCTGTGAGTAACCCAATACCTTCCAGCATCACTGCTCCCCTTCCAATGCTACCTGCTGGTGTCTGGAAATGCAGTTGGTGCAAGTGGAAATCACTTCTTCCTGCAGTCTCATTATATGCTGTGCCTGGGGAGGACTTGAAAGGAAATCTTAATCTAAGTCCAAATCAATGACATTTCTAGGAGGTAGAAGCACTGGTTCTTGTGGGGCAGTGTCTTCCATCACATCTAAGTCTAATATGAGAGTTGCTAGTTCTTGTGTAACAACAACATCCTTTAGACTCTCTTCAGTAGCTACCTTCATTGCTTTTAGAGACACTGGTTCTTGTGTAATAGTGTATTCTTTGTCCTTCTACTGCTGAGATTGGATATCGTCCTCATTGTGCAGCTCCTCCTCCAAGATTTCGGTGTCACCTGCGGATTGTGTCTGTACCTGTTCATCCTCACTCCATTGCATATCGAGAATGATATCCATTCCAGGGTTATCTTCTAATTGAAATTTAGGAGTACCTGCTGCAGCCTCCAAGGATGTTGGTTCTTGTGTAGCAACATCCTGGCTTTCCTCTTCATCCTCCTGTTGTTGCAATTCTTCTCCTATGAGCTCTGTGTCATGGGAACATTCTGGGGTTACAACCCAAAGTTCATCATTAAATTCCAGAGTATCCTCTATCCCAGGTTCTTCTCCCATCTGTTCGGCCGATTGGACAAATATACTCAGGTTTGTTGGTTCTTGTGTTACAACACCCTATTCAAGTTTATCAATGTCGTGCCTTTGTGGCTCAGCTTCTAAAATTTCTATGTAATGGGAGCATTCTGGGGTTACAGTATAGAATTCTTCATTAAGCTCCAGAGTGTCCTCCATCCCAGGTTCTTCTCCCATCTGCTCTATAATCTCTGTGTCGTGGGAGCATTCTTGGGTTACAGTGTATTCTTTATCCCCATAATCATACATGATTTCATCCCTTAGCTCCTCTTTCATAGGATTGGTGGCAGCTTCAGCAAGGATGTTTAAAGATGCTGGTTCTTGTGTGGCAGCATCTTCTTTTTTTGCAGCTTCCTCTATTGTGGCCGCAGTCTGTTGTGCTGAGCAGGTACGAAGTATAATATTGTGGCCTGCCTCCTTGAATATTTCTCCACAGGTGGGACAGATTACTCATTCATCCTCCTTTCCAGGCTCAGTAGAGTTTGATCCCTCCAGCTGGTCTGCAGCCTCTACCAATGTATACAGTTTCCTTTCACCTAGTTTTCTGTAGGTTTCCTTCCAGGTTTCCAATTCCCTTCGATGTACTTGGAGGTCCTCTTTTAACAGTGTGTTATCAGCCAGAAGTCCTTCAATTCCGAGTTCTTCCTCAACTGGCCTTTCTGGAGCATCCATTGATCTCGGTACAAGGATCGGGGGTTCAACCTGTGCCTCTAAGGTTGCTCATCTTTTTCTGGCTGCCTCTGCTACTATAGATGATCTAGTTCTTTTCTTTCTGATTGGTGAGGTTATGTTAAATTCATTGATTGATCTCTTTCTTTTCCTTTGTGGTGTTTTCTTTTGTGGAGCTGGTATATAGGGATTCACAGCTGAGGTCGAAGGAATGTTTTCTTGCTCCTCATGCTGTTCTTCTTCAATTAAAGCTCCTCCTACCCACTCAGGTGAGGATTCAATAGTTACCAGCTCAATGTTTTCTTCTATTGCCCTGGATCTATCACCTTCAGGTTCACTTGTCGCAGCATTTAGTGCTGCTCCAATTTCACCTTTTGGTGTCAGAGCTACCCTATTGTCTGGATTTTCCACAGGGTTTTTATCTACATCCTCCCCCAACGGCTCTGCTTGTGCCCCCAATTGTTCTTCTTCTAATGGAGTTTCACCCCCCCCAAATGGCTTTACTTGTGCCCCCAATTGCTCTTCTTCTAATATAGTTTCATCCCCCCCCAATGGCTATGCTTGTGCCCCCAGCTGTTCTTCTTCTAATACAGTTTCATCCCCCCCTCCAACTTCATTGGAGGGACTTCGGTCCTCCTGTTGTGGGTGTATCTGTTGTATTGGGACAATCTGTAAGGGAGCGGGTTCCTGAGCTCGAGCTGTGAATTGTTCCCAGGTTATTTGATGCTGGGCAAGGGTTATTAAAATTATTAATTTGATAAGACCATGGTGGGTGAGGGAGGAAAGTGGGTGCTTAGCAGACTGGACAAATGCCGCCATATGACGCAAGTCATGCAGTAGATAATATGGAATGTTCAATAAAATGCCATGGCGGAGATGAGAAAGTAAAGGGAGTTCAGAATTATAAACAGTTTGGTATCTACCTTCACAAGTAATGTACTTCTTGAGAAAGACAGCAACCTGGTCCCATGGCTGCGGAAATGAGTGCAGTTTGATCCCTCTCCTTGATGATTGAACTTGCTCCCCCTCTAGTAAAAATTATTCCCGTGCAGTCGTCATGGGGACTCGTCAGTTAAACCATGCCCTTCCCACCTGCGGGATGGCAGTAACCTCGGATATAATGGCCTCGGAGACTTCTATGCGCGGCCCCCACACCTTGGAGTGAGTTTTGGTGAGATTTAAAGCAAATTGCAAGGCTGCTTCCCGATTGAATCCATCTAATTGCTCAAAAAATTCTAGCCAGCTGGCGACTTGAAAGATGGCAAGAACTTGAAGATTTTTCCTGAGTTCGTGTGTATTCAAAGGTTCATGATGAACTGGAATCCCCATGGTCCTGGCTGCAAGCTGAAGTTGCTATCCCACAGATGACAGAATCCGAGAATGGAAGTTGTAGCACAGAGGATACACGAATCGCTGAGCGGAGATGTTGAAGAAATGGGCAAATTTGGAAAGTTGAGCACAGAAAAACGTTCGAAATTTCCATTCCGAATTGGGGAAGGTGGCAGTTATTAGTGTTTACGTCGTACGAGGAAAAGGTTTAATTAGGCATCATGGTGATACGAATAAAGGTACGACTGATATTGTTCAATTATATCAACACTTAATCACGTGATAAATCAAAGCCATACCTCATAAGACTGTGCGTCAGATATCCTGCGGAGAATGGTGGAGCGTGCAGTTGGTGATGTTACGGAACCAAACTCGTGCACAGTCATAAATAATGCAATAACTCCTTCTGCCAGTGAAACACAAACCATTGCGTCCTCGGGGTCGGAATGATGAGTTCGCCGGCACGACTAGGATGAATCAGAGCCATAGCTTAGCAGGTTTGGAGCAATTCTTCCGTTAACACAGGAGTTACCAATGCAAGTTTCCAGAAATGATATCATGGCCGACGAAAAAGATGTTGCAGCCGCCAGGAAAGATTCACGGCCACTGGGAAAAAGATTTACGGGATCGGGAAAAATTACGGCTGTCAAGGAAAAGTTTTACGGCGCCGGGAGATATGTTGCAGTCGCCAGGAAATTTGTTGTAGCCGCCAGAAAATGGTTCACGGCAGCCGGGAAAAGGATTTACGGGATCGGGAAGAATTACGGCTATCAAGGAAAAGTTTTACGGCGCTGGGAGATATGTCGCAGTCACTGGGCAATGGTTCACGGCTGCTGGGAAAAGATGTTGCAGCCGCTGGGAAATATGTTGCAGCTATCGGGAAATAGTTCACGGCTACCGTGAAAAATGTTTTACAACCGTCGGGAAAAGGATGTTGCAGTCGCTGGGAAATGGTTCACGGCTGTCGGGAAAAGATGTTGCAGCCGCTGGGAAATATGTTGCAGCTATCGGGAAATAGTTCACGGCTATCGGGAAAAAGGTTTTACGGCTACCGGGAAATGATATTGCAACCGCTGGGAAATAATGTTGCAGCCGCTGGGAAAGTTGTTGCAGCTGTCGGGAAATGGTTCATAGCTGCCGAGAAAAAGGGTTTACGACCACCGAGAAAATGATATCACAGCCGCTAGGAAATGATGTTGCAGCTGCTGGGAAAGTTGTTGCAGCTCTCGGGAAATAGTTCCCAGCTACCGGAAAATGGTTCACAGCTGCCGAGAAAAAGGGTTTACGGCCATCAGGAAAACGATATCGCAGCTGCTGGGAAATGATTCACGGCTATCAGGAAAAGATGTTGCAGCCACTGGGAACTATGATGTTGCAGCCGCTGGGAAATATGATGTTGCAGCCGCTGGGAAAGTTGTTCACGGTTGCTAGGAAAAAGGATTTTATGTCTGCCGGGATAAAAAGTCACGGCTGCCAGGGAAAAGATGTTGCAGCCACTGGGAAATATGATGTTGCAGCCGCTGGGAAATTTGTTCACGGCTGCTAGGAAAAAGCATTTTACGTCTGCCAGGATAAAAAGTCACGGCTGCCGGAGAAAAGTTTTACGACGCCAGGAGATATGCTGCAGTCGCCGGGAAATATGTTGCAGCCGTCGGAAAATGTGTCGCAGCAGCCGAAAAATTTGTCGGAGCTGCCGAAAAATTTATTTTAAGGAAAAGGAAAATTCTACACAGGAAGGCATGGGAAGACGACTCTCATTTGACAGGCCCAATCTGGTCATTCTCCTAGCGCTTCCCTGAATTTTTTTTTTTTTTTTTTTTTGGAAAACAAAAACAAACAAAAAGATCAAATGCAAAGAGAAGAAGAAAAACAATTATACACTACAACAGAAAATTATTTATGTACAGTAATTTAAAATGTGATTTTCAGTTTAAGGATTGGCAAAGGCAGAGAGAAATTCCTGCTCTGGTGCCAGCTGATAATCTGGATCGGCGGCAATTTGCGAAATGAATGCATCTTTCGAGATAGGCTTATGATACAGTCGCAGTCTGTGGCCATTAGCAAGTAATGGTATACGGTTTTCATCGATGGTCACCAGACGTACAGTGCCGTTGTCAAATACCCTGTCGACCAAATATGGACCCAACCATCTTGTACGTAATTTACCTTTAAAATCCCTTTTGAACCTGGAGTCATATAGTAACGCCCAGTCTCCCTCACGGAAGATTTTCTTTTTAATAAATCGGTCATGCCAGTTGGATCTCTATTCCTGAAGCAACACAGTCTGGTCCACTGTAGCTAACCGTTTCTCATCCAATTCGTTTAGTTGATTCAATCTTCTCTTCTGGGCTTCTGTTACATCCAGATTCATTTTGGTGGCTGTCTTCAGGGTTTTGATCTCAAACTCAATTGGAAAGATGGCACTCTTTCCATACACTAAATCATAGGGAGAGAACCCTGTGGTGTTGTGCCAAGTTGTGCGATATGCCCACAGTGCTTCTAGAAGCCTGTCAGCCCAATCCTTTCGATGGCTCTTAACTGTTTTAGTAAGGATTGCTTCAATAACTTTATTAGTACTTTCCACCTGACCATTGGCCTGGGGGTGGTACGGTGAAGCCACCCTATGCTGCACATGATACTTCCGGAGCAAGGATTCAAATTGGTGTGAGATGAATTGCAGCCCCCCATCTGTAACTACTTCCTTCGGTACCCCAAAGCAGGTAAAGATTTCACTGTACAGAAAATCAATCACCGCCTGGTCATTAGCCTTAGCGAAAGCTATAGCCTCTACCCACTTGGTCATATAATCGGTACAGACCAGAATGTAAACTTTCTGTCTGGAAGGAGGGCTGATAGGGCCAACAAAATCCAGTGCCCATCTATCAAATGGTTCAACTACTACTTGAGGTTGTAGAGGCATCTGATCTATTTTATTAGGCTAGCCCATCCTTTGGCAGTTGTCACAGGACTGAACATACCTTTTAGCGTCCCTGAACAAAGTCGGCCAATAGTAGCCCATCCGGAACGCTTTATGCCCTGTTCTTTTGTTTGCAAAGTGTCCCCCACAAGGTCCATCATGACAGGCCTTCAGTATGTGAAAGATCTCATCTTCCCTTACACATCTCCAAATCTCAAGATCGGGTCCTGTGTAGAAGAGATGACCATTGAGCCAACAATACCTGGCACTTTGCTGGATGATTTTTCTCTTTACTCGTTTAGACATGTGTGGAGGGAGCTTTCCTGTAACCAAATAATTAGCGACGTCTGCATACCAGGGGGAATGAGCTGAAAGTGCGAATAGATGTTCATCTAGAAAAGAGTCTTCAACAGGCAAACTGTCATCACTGTTAGTAAAACGAGATAAAAAATCAGCAACAACATTTTCTTTTCCAGGTTTATCTATAATGGTAATATCAAATTCCTGTAATAACAAGAGCCACCTGGTCACTCTGGCATTGGTGACAGGTTTTTTCATTAAATACTTAATGGCAGAGTGGTCAGTGTGCACAAACATAGGATATCCAGTAATGTAATGCCGAAATTTATTAATAGAGTAAACAATAGCGAGGAATTCTTTTTCAGTAACAGTATAATTAAGTTCGGAAGGGGCTAAGTTTTTACTAACATAATAGATGGCATAAGGTACTTGACCATCCTGCTGTCCTAATACTGCTCCAATGGCGGTATCAGAAGCATCTGAAGAAATGTGGAAGGGTAGGGTCCAATTAGGTCCTCTTAGGATAGGAGCTGTGGATAGCTTCTCCTTAATCTTATCAAACGATGTCTGGCATGCTTCACTCCACACAAACTGTGCATCCTTCATTAACAAAGAAAACAAAGGATAAGCAAGTTTGGAGAAGTTTTCTATAAACCTCCAGTAATATCCAGCATGTCCCATAAAACTTCGCACCTCTTTCTGAGTTGAAGGAGTTGGTATATTTTTTATCACCTTAATTTTTGAAGGATCCACCTGAATGCCATTAGTAGAGATGAAATGCCCTAATACCACCCCCTCACTCATCATCATATGGCACTTTTCAGTGCTTAATGAGAGCCGAGTCTGTTCGCAGCGAATTAAAACCTTCTTTAAATTTTCCAGTGCTTCCTCAAAATCCTTGCCATAGGGAGTAAAATAATCCATAAAGACTTCCATACTATCATTAACTAATTCAGAGAATATGCCAATTACATCTCTTTGAAACATTGCCGGTGCATTACATAAACCAAAAGAAAGCACCCTGTAGGCAAACGTTCCCCAGGGGCAAGTGAAGGTGGTCTTATCCTGGTCCTCAGGAGCAATCTGAATTTGGTTGTACCCGCTGAACCCATCTAGGAAGGAGAAGAACTTCTTCCCTGATAGGGTATCAATTACTTGGTCAATAAAGGGCAAAGGGAAATGATCCTTGTGCGTAGCTTTGTTCAGTTCCCTATAATCAACACAGACTCTCCATTTACCATTTTTCTTGGGCACAATTACGAGTGGGGAAACCCACTCACTATCTGAAATAGGATAGATAAATCCTGCTTCCAAATTTTTTTGGATTTCCTTCTTCACTATATCCCTCAGATTGGGGTTCATGCATCGTTGAGGTTGACACACAGGCCGGGAGTCACTTTTAATATAAATATGGTGGGTGCACAGATTAGAGGGAATACCCCTCATGTCTGTATACTCCCAGGCGAATGCCCCCTTATGTTCCTCTAAGGAGAGACCAGGGTTGATATTCAAAGTCCTTCCAGGTTCTACCTCAATAGGAATACTTTTTGAATTTTTCAAAACTGGGATTATGTTTGTGTCACCAACTAGTGCTTCTTCCGTCAGATTTTCTTGTTCTTCCTTACCAAGGGTAATGTTCAGGATTTGATAGAACTCTTTATCCACTGAAGCGGGTTCACTAATAAAATTACTAATAGCATCGTCTTCTATTTCATTTTTAAAAGTTAAGGCCTTCCCTATAGTTAATAGTGGCTAAACATCCTCCTCCTCCTCCTGCTCTATCCAAAGGGAAGTTTCAGCCTCTAGACTTGGCCGAGCTGGAGGATACAGGGTGAGGTTTTTAGTCTCTGTACCATCAGATATAGTCATGGACCCCGATTGACAACTGATGCAAGCATCAGCTGTGGCCAACCAAGGCCTCCCCAGGATCAATGGGTGTCCCCCCAGCTGTGATTTTGGTTGTAATATCAAAAAGTCAACAGGGTACACCCATGAATCTACTGAGATGACAAGGTCGTCCAGAATCCCTTCGGGTCTAATGGTGGATCTGTTCGCCAATTCTAAAATGGTAGGGGTCGGTCTAAAATTAGTGAGTCCAAGATTCTTTACAGTCTCAATTGTTATGACATTGATCGCTGCTCCTAAGTCGACTATCACGTTGGGTATCTGCGTTTTTCCTACATGTACAGTGACAATAGGATTGCCAGGGTCGTCATACTTGGTCACAGGGGTTTTTCCTGTTATCAAAGCAGATAAATTCCCTATGACGTGAACAGTGGGAGGATCTCTGGGTTTTCTTCCTGGTTTCTTAGTGCACAGGTCCCGAACGGTTCTAGCATAAATAGGCACGTCTTGAAGAGCTTGCAGAAGGGGGATTTTGACGTAAAGATTCCTTAACTCTCCTAGGAGGTTAAACTGAGGTTGCCCCCCTAATTTTGGTAGCATTAGTCTCTCGGGGTATGGTGGTTGCCTTACCAGCTGGGTAGGCTGTGTATTGTCCGATTTATTGTTTGATGTTTCAGCCATCCCATCCAGGGGATGTTCAGCATTTTCAATGATGGGAACTGTATCGGATGGGTGCTGTGAACTCCCTCCTACTTCATGCACAGAAGGTGGAGCATCTTCTGTGATTACGGGTTCTACTATTTTCCTAGATCGTAGACGAATATCATTACAAGGTACAGGGGAAAGGGAGTAGGCCGGCATATTGACAGTTTCCAATTGATGGACTGTTTTATTATTCGGGTTAGGATTAGGTTGGGCAGGCAGCTGAGGCCGTATTGGTATATTAGGGACATAATTATTCTGCATCTACAGCTGCGACTGTTGAGGTGGGTATTGAGGATATTGAGGAAATTGAGGGTATGGAGGAGAATATGGTGACTGTTGAGGTGGAGGTGGTTGAGGAAACTGGTTCCCAGGATGGAAGTTCCTCCATCCAGGAGACCACGACGTAGTTTGATGTGGTGGCTGTGTCCAGGGACTCCATGAGTTATAATTTTGCATTGCAGGTTGGGAAGGATTCCACTGAGCATAATTTGAAGGGAATTGTGTATTCAGATTTTGCATGTTATTATTCCAGTTGCTCATATTATTCAAAAATGGAAATGAGTCCAGAGGCATACCTTGATTTCGAGGCTGCCAAGGTTTCTTCTGTGCAATGAAATAGGCTAATTCCACTTTTGGAGTTGATGCCTGCAGAACATCCTTCACTTGGGGAAGTGAGGGACATTCTTTCATGTCATGGTTCAGCTCACACAGCTGACATACTACTACTTTGTCAAGCGGGCATTCTTTCAGCGGATGATTCTTTCTACATCGGGGACAGAACACACCTAGTGTGAGATCCTCCACTGCCTGTTTTTGTTTTTCCTTCAGGACATCAATCTCCGAAGAGATGGAGCTCATCATTTCTGTTTTAAAATTTTCAAGGAGATTGCCTATCTCTGCACGGGTAGCTCCTCCATTGGACGACTTCTGAGTTCTTTCGAAGACATCACGTTCCAGCTTATCCCGTTTGTCCCGCTTATTGTTCCTGGAAGACCCCCTGGAGTATCTCTTACATAATTCCACAATCTTCTCAAAAGGTTCTTTGGAGATATCTCCCTTTCCTAGCAGGTTTAACATGTCTAAACAATCATCCCTGATCCCATGAAGCAATATTATCTTGAGCACGTCTAGACCCATGTTCGTCTGCTCGACTCTTTGCACATTGTACAGCATCCTTTCTACAAAATCCTCCAGACTTTCGTCCTCCTTCTGCACCATTTTGAATAATTCCTCTCTTTTGTCCTTGGTGTTGCAATATTCCTGATATTTCTCCAGGAAAACTTGTTTCATCTTATCCCAATTAGCAACGGTTTCTCCCCCAAGGCTCATGAACCATCGTAATGCGTTGTCCTTCAGGGTGGCGGGAAAAAGTTTTAGCTTTTGGGCATCGGTGACATAATCATAGCTGCGACAGAGGATATCGAATTCAAAAAGGAATTCGTCTGGATCTTCTGCCGCCCTTCCATGGAAGCAAGGAAACACTGATGGTGATATGTTTTTCATAGGGGCTGTCCCTTCTGGATGCCGAATCGGAAATTGCAGTGTAGCCGTCGTTCCCCCAGGCAGGGAGTGATTTTCATGATGATAGTTTTCCACCATCGCCTCTTCCTCGTCGGACTCGTGTCTGTTACTCATCTCCTCTTCTGTTTTCTCCTCTTCGTTCGTTCCTGCGTTCTTTTCCTCGTTTTTTCCTTCATCCTTGTTTTGTTCCTGATCAACAAACTTCTGGTGGAACTGCGTCCACTCTTCTTCAGTTACAGCCTTCCCATAAATGTGGCAGATCGGACCTCTATCAGCAGGTCTAGTTGTAACAGCTGTGTCTTCCTTAGTTGTAACAGCAGGTTCAGTTGTAACAGCTGTGTCTTCCTCAGTTGTAACAATAGGTCCAGTTGTAACAGCTGCGTCTTCTTCAGTTGCAGCAGGTTCAGTTGTAACAGCTGTGACAGCTGTGCCTTCCTTAGCAAGGATATATGAGGGAGTCACGGCTGCTTGTGTATTTTCCACCGTGGATCCTGACGCTGGCGCCCCAAGATCAGCAGGGTTTCTTCTGATAGGAGTTTCTTGATGACGAGCCCTGGTGGATGAATCAGTTCTGTCAACAAGATTGTCGATGAATGTTCTTCTTCCCAATGGTGGTCCTCAACCACGACCCAAGCCACCTACACTGTTAGTATTTTGGGGGGTTTTGGGAGTTGGGAGGTGATCGCGTTTTACCCTCCTCGTATTCATGTGAACCGAATCATTTCAGCAAAGAAAAGACTGACTAGAAACAATTACAAGATGCAACTAATGATTAGTGTTTAATTTTTATCCTTCCTCGAAAACGGCGCCAAAATGTCGAGCACCCAATATGCAGATAGATTATTACCAACACATAGAGCATACGAGATTTATTGTCAACTCGAGAAAGTCTTTTATTTCAAAGGATAAATGCATAGTCTATGCTTAAACACCAAATCATTATAATTGAATACTTTTATCCTCTAACAACTATGTTCATCCCAAGAATCTGTGTAATCCCAGTTGCCTTCTAAATGCTACAATTTCAATTCCTTTCTACCATGCGTCAATAAGAAATGATGTAAGATTCAACAACAATTGCAGAAAATAAATCTCATTCACATCCTAGAACAATCACCTCTTCAATCTGATCACTCTTGAAACCATAAGCATAAACTGAATATTAATTTAGAAATTCAATTGGAAAGGATTGAGTTCAACTGCACTAAGAGTTTGAATTACAGGAATGAAAATCAACAATCATAACAGGAAAGATAACTTGCAAGGGTTCATGGGATCACAACTTCAACTGCAAGATGAACAAGGCTGTGTACAATTGTCACACGAATTGCATAAAGAAAGTTTCCTATTCAGTCGACTGTCACTCTATACCACTTACCAATCTCAAGAAGATGTAATTCTAATTATACTACAAATCCACACTTACTACTGCTGCGTACAAAGAAAAATATCATTAACAAAACATCACACAACAACAAATTCAGGAAGTCCTATTTTAACTCAGCAATCTCTGTGGAAGACGGGCCCAGCCTTCACACAGAGATGCTGGCTGAACAACGTAAAGTTCCTTTAACTCAGAGGTAACTCTTTATATTAACAGAAAGATGATTACACAATTTGCTTCCACTGCTAATACAATGAATGAATTCTCCGTTGTTCAACCCCCTGGGTTGAGACAGCTCCCCATATTTATACATGCAGATCATAACATCCGATCCTATTAATGGGAAGCCATGAAGATCTCTGATCTTCAGGTGCCCTAAATAATACAAGCTGTTACAAACGTGGCATAGTAAAGACATAGAAAAACATGAGAAAGCTGTTGATTGGCCCAAGAGTGGCGATCTTTCCAGATCACCATTATACTCGAGTAGTAGTAACTAAAGATCTCCAATTATAGCGCATTCTGTTACAGCTACCCTGTCACAGCTCTTGTCTAGAATGTTGCATTAGAACCACGTGCATTAATTGATGATTGGAACCCCGAGGATCTTTTTAAGCAGCGAACATCCCTTCTTTCAAGACTTGTTCAGCCCCACCTTCCTGCAGTCCACTTATCTGAAACTACCTTCATAAATCATAACATGTTAGCACAATTGAGAGATACACAGCTTTAATTATCACAATCATAAGCATTAGTAAGATAAAGCAATGATCAGTCATACCTTGGCAGCTTGGGGGAATAAAGTGAGGACAATAGGTCTGATTAGCATGCTAAATGGTGTAGGACAGGGAAATAAAAAGGTGATCGAGGATGATAAAAAGGGGCCAATTCTGGGCTCAACAGAACCCACACTTAATGGTTCTTGGAATTTGAAGTGGTAGTCAATGTTCTTGGATTGGATATGTGATAAGTACAAATGACCCATTCTATGGTCATTTGTGACTTGGTGGGGTCTTGGGATCCACACATATTGTTGTATGATGAGTTAATGGAGCCCCTGCTTATGGACTTGTTTACATATGGCTTTGAAGCTCTTGTCCTTGGATCTTCGATGACCCACATAGCCTTCAAAGAAGCCATCTTGATTGAAGATGTAATGAAACTTGTTGTTGAAGCCCACAACTATGGACCTCTTCTTATGGGGTCTTTGGTACCTCTTTGGCCATGACTTGACATGCATGATGAGAAAATGTTTGAAGCCATTACATTTTCTTATGGATGCTAGAAGAATCCCATCTCTTGATGCTTGAATAGCCCCTGAAAGTGGCAAGATGAAAGCACATTGATGAAGCTCCTTTGAAAAAGAACAAGCCCTAACCATAATGACCTAAAAACTATTCAAGAATTTATAAAATAAATATCCTTTTCATGACCTAAGTCGGCCCCTAATCTACCAATAAAATTTAATATTAAATTTTTTTTTAATGCAAGGTCAGCCCAACCAAATTTCTCATGAAATATCTGTATAAATAAGACTTAATCCACCTCATTTCAGTTGAGAAGAGTGTGGAGTGAGCTCTCAATTTCGGTGGTTGATTTTGTGTTAAATTCATATTGTCTCTTCTGTAAAACTCAGGTTGATTATGTGTTAAATTCATACTGTCTCTTATGTAAAACTCGGGTTGCTTCTTTGTTAAATTCAGACTATCTCTTTTGTAAATTTCGAGTTGCTTCTATTGCCTCCTCTCTGCAAAATTCGGGTAGCTTCTATATATTTGAGGTATGCACATAAAGTTTTTTTTAAGATGATACACAATGATGTGTATATGTTTTTATACATTAAAGATAGTAATGATATATACACATGTTATGATGCCATACTTAACTATATCTACTAGTCACTGTGGAAAGTTGGCAAAGGTGTTAACCTTTGACAAGGCTAAGTTGGAAAGTTGACTGTATTAATTAAGGTTGACTGATTGACTATTTTGATTAGTTTGACTAGTTGTTAGTACAAGTTCATAATATGACTGTATGATACTCTCACCTAGTTGAAAAGTTAACCTAGAGAGTATAGTGTTGACACAATATTATTTGACAAGTCAATTGTTGGTCTGACTTTGACAAGTATGAATTAATGAAGTCTGAATTCAACCATTCTTTGATAGTATTGATAGTATTTGCTAATCATTAAAGACTATCTTGAGTAATTTTGAACAAATCCTCTTTTAATCAAGTTGACTGTAAGCAATATTTTTTATTGACTAAGTATGATTATTCTTGTATTGACAGTAATAAGTTGACAAGTTCCATTTGACAGTCCTGCTAACAGCACTCTTTGACTTAGTAAAATGACAAGTTGTAAGTGTTTTGGATTGTGCTGATAGTGTCACTTGACTTAGCTTAAAGCATGATTTGATTGTATGATAAGATGACCTTGACAATATTGTAAGGGTTGTCATTTACTTTTATCTTTAAGGGTGTTGTATTGACCTAAGATTGACTTTACTACGAGCCTTGACTGTTGAATTTGAGCCTCTTAACTGAGTAAGATTGACTAGTTGATGATTTGAATTTGTGTTGGCTTGACATGATTGTCTTGATCAAGTAAAGGTTGTTTGATTGATTTGACAATATTGACATGTGATTGAAATGGTTAGCCAATTGTGACAAGGATTCTTGATTGAAGTTGAAATTGATGGACTAAGATTGACATGGTTGATGAAGAGTTTGATTGTCCAAGTGTGTCTTAGGGTTTGTTGGTTGAACATATTCTCTTTGAAGTG
The DNA here is from genome assembly GCA_027924585.1 of Larix kaempferi. NCBI lineage: Eukaryota > Viridiplantae > Streptophyta > Pinopsida > Pinales > Pinaceae > Larix > Larix kaempferi. The sequence goes on along the minus strand of BSBM01000003.1, from coordinate 7,566,364 downwards.
GTTGGTTAAGGTTGTCTATCAAGATTTGCTTGACTGTGTCGTTTGATGAGTTTTGATGTTGGCCATGGTGAGTGAGTGAGTCTTTGATGAACTATCATAACCTTGTGACTAACTGACTATCATAACACATTAGGTTAGGCATTTGATCAGATTGACACATGTACATATTTGATTTCACACAGGTTGGTTCAGTTGAGAAGGATTGGCATAGGCTACTACATGTGCATTTGTTCTCACTCAGATTGGCTGAGTTGTATGAGTAGTTGGTTTGACTCAGGTGGATTGAGTCTCGTGTACAGTTGGTTAAACTCAGATTGACTTAGTGGAATGATTGGTACAACTTGATTGATATATCCAGATTGGAGATGTTGATTGTATATGTTCACAAGCAGTGACAGTTGATGAGCAGTAGTCAGTGATCAACAGTGTCAGTTGATGAGCAGTGATAGTTGATGAGTAGTGGTCAATAGTGACAGTTGATGATTAGTGGTCAGCACTGACAGTTGTTGTGCAGTGTGGTACAAGTGTTCATCAGCAGGGCTGCAGGATCAGTGTGGTTGTGGTTCAGTAGTTCTATCTTCATAAGGAAGCAAAGAAAAATAACTCAATGGCTATGGAAGCCATTCTTGAAGGCTTATCAGATTCCATAAAAGAGAAGATTGGAAAGTGTAACACAACTACAGAATTATGGATCAAATTAGAATAACTTTGCTCTAGTGAAGAACAAGAAGCAGAGGTTATGGAATTAATGCTTTAAACCCTAACAGGTCTTCAAAAAGAGAAAATAGGAAAATGCAATTCAGTTGAAGAATTTTCGCTCAAAATAAATCAGCTAAACTCAGATGAAGAACAAGAAGAAGAAGACAACTCCATCAAAAATTCAGTACAAGATCTAGGTAAGTATGAAGGTAAGTCTCCTGAACACTCTGTTTGTAATTTTTTTAAAGAGATATTCTTCTCAGGCATGGAAGATAAGTGTTATTTTAAATTCATAGATTGTAATACTTCAAAATGTGATGAATCTCATTGCTCCCTAATAAATGATATAAATGAGTGTTTAGACAATGATATTACTAATGCTTTGCAAGAAGTTGAGAAACTTTGTGAACAGAATCAGGTATTACAAGAGCAACTTATTGGAAAAACATGAGAAGAGGAATCAAGAAAAATCTAAGAAGGCCACACAGACTATAATTTATGTAAATATCCAAGTCGAAGAAGCTATCCGAATCAAAGAATCCATATCCAACTCTTTGAAAGATAAAATTGAGAAGTATGCTCCTGAAAATAAAAGACAATCAAAAGAAATTGACAAGCTCAAATGACAGCTAGAAGATAAGGAGAAACAATTGACTCGCAAGCTTCAAGACAAAGATAGTGAGATCAATACCCTACTTGAAAATTTACAAAAGGAAAGTACCACTAGTCAGAAAGAATATTCAAGTGACAAAAGGGGAATTCATTTCATTCATGAGATTGAAGAGAAACTAAGAATAAAACAAGAATTTGAAATCAAATCCTTGAAGATAGAATTACGAAAGGTATGTCTGACGAATTTTGAAGTTGAAAAGGAACTCTTAGAGATCAAAAAACAAAATCAGGTACTAAAAGAAAAACTACAAAAATCTCATGAGGAAGATTAGAACTCAAAAGGACAGATGGAAGACAGTGTCATTGATCTGAAAGAACATATAGAAGAAGTCAAGAAAATTGAAGAAGACCTAACAAGACAACTCCAAGAAAAGATAGAAATTTGTCAAAAGCAAGAAATGAAGATCCTCTCTCTAAAGGAAGATCTGAAGAAGGAAGTTGCTCAGTTGAAGAGAAAATCAAAGATCGAGAAGAACACTGAAGAAAGTGAGAGCTCTAGGGAAAAAGAAGAAAAGGATAAAAGCTATACAGGTATTCTCAGAAGATCCCATGATCAGAAAGAATCAAGAGAAGCTACGTCATGAAAATCCTTTGCTCAAAGATATTGTATAATGTTCCATGGTCACTGCTACAAGTGTAACAACTATGGTCACAAATTCATTCATTACAGAGCTCATGACAGTATCACTCCAGAAAGAAATCAAGTTACATTTTTTGCAATGTTATAATTGCCATCATTATCGTCATGTTGCAAACCATTGCAGAATGCAGGGAGAAGTTAAAGTTTGGAGAAGAAACCATAATCAATCAAATATCATGAATAAGAATCAGTCTAACAAAGTATGGAGAAGAAAGTCAGTAGAGTGTCCCATTGATCAGGACAAAAATGAATAAGTGTTTGAGAAGAACCTAATACCATGTTTGAATACTATCGATCAGTGATCTAAAGTACAAAGAATGTGTAAACTGAGCGATGTACCTAATTATCATATTTAAGATCAGTAGTATCCTTGTGACATGACACAAGTCCATCAAAGAACCAACAATGCCCAGTGATAGGGGGAGCAATATTTCCAAAGGAATTTCTTATTTCCATAAATGCAAAAATTAAGAGAAGTTGATGACAGGGGGAGCATACCCTGAGGGGGAGCTGTATTGTCAAAGGATGTTCCCTTTTCCATTGATGCCAAAGGCAGAGAGAAACTATGTCAAGGAGAGGTTGTTCTAAATAGGATCTTGAGTGTTGTCATCAATGACAAAGGGGGACATTGTTGATGAATTTTTCATTGATTCCAACAGTTGAGTCTTGGTTCCCCATGTGGATTCCCTGAGGGTTAGTGTTTGGTTTTTGGTTGTCTGTGTTAGAGGAGACCTTTTGACGTTTTCCAATCCTAAGCTTGCAGCTCTTGGAGGCCTTGGGACAATGCCAAAATCCTTGGATACCCATTAACTTGGTTGAGTACCCCTAAGTTGTTTCTTAGTCCCATTGAGTCCATTGTTGTATCCTTTCTTCTAGTTGTCTATTGATTGAAGGTCTCTATGTTGTTTTTTCTTGTTGCGGTCTCTTGATTGATTGGATGATGTGGTATTTTTGTCCTTGAAGCCCACACACACTTTCCCCAATACTCTTGCACATGTTGAAGCTTGATTGATGATTATATCCTTGGGTATTGAAACCACACTTAATGGTTCATGGAATTTGATGTGGTAGTCAATGTTCTTGGATTGGGTACATGATAGGTACAAATGACCCATCCTATGATTTGTGACTTGGTGGGGTCTTGGGATCCACACATATTGTTGTATGATGAGGTCATAGAGCCCTTGGTTATGGACTCGTTTACATATGGATTTGAAGCCCTTTTCTTGGATGTTAGATTACCCACATAGCCTTCAAAGAAGCCATCTTGCTTGAATATGTAATGAAACTTGTTGTTGAATCCCACAAGTATGGACCTCTTCTTATGGGGTGTTTGGTACCTCTTTGGCCATGAGTTGATATGCATGATGAGAAAATGTTTGAAGCCCTTACATTTGCTTATGGATGCTAGAAGAATCCCATCTCTCGATGCTTGAATATCCCTTGAAAGTGGCAAGATGAAATCCCGTTGATGAAGCTCCTTTGCAAAAGAACAAGCCCTAACAATAATGCCCTAAACAATATTCAAGAATTTCTAAAATAAATAACCTTTTCATGACCTAAGTCAGCCCCTAATCTACCAATAAAATTTAAAATTAAAATAATATTTTTTTAATGCAAGGTCGGCCTAGAAATTTTTATCACGAAATATGTGTATAAATAAGACCTAATCCACCTCATTTCAGTTGAGAAGAGTGTCAGGAGTGAGCTCTGAATTTCGGTGGCTGCTTTTGTGTTAAATTCAGACTTTCTCTTCTGTAAAACTCAGGATGATTCTATGTTAAATTGGGATTGTCTCTTCTGTAAAACTCAGGTTTCTTCTGTGTTAAATTCAGACTGTCTCTTCTGTAAATTTCGGGTTGCTTCTGTTGTCTCCTCTCTGCAAAATTCGGGCAGCTTCTATATATTTGATGTATGCATAGAAACTTTTCTTTTAAGGTGATACATAGTGATGTGTATATGTTTTTATACATTAAAGATAGTGGTGATATATACACATGTTATGATGCCATACTTCACTATATCTACTAGTCACTGTGGAAAGTTGGAAAAAGTGTTAACCTTTGACAAGACTAAGTTGGAAAGCTGACTGTATTAATTAAGGTTGACTGATTGATTGTTTTGATTAGTTTGACTAGTTACCAGTACACGTTTGTAAACTGACTGTATGATACTCTTACCTAGTTGACAAGTTAACCTAGAGAGTATAGTTTTGACACAATATGATTTGACAAGTCAAGTGTTGGTCTGACTTTGACAAGTATGAATTAATGAAGTCTGAATTGAACCATTCTTTGACAATATTGACAGTATTTCCTGATCATTAAAGACTGTCTTGAGTAAGTTTGAACAAATCCTCTTTTAATGAAGTTGACTATAAGCAAGAATTTGTATTGACTAAGCATGATTATTCTTGTGTTGACAGTATTAAGTTGACAAGCTCCATTTGAAAATCATACTGACAGTACTCTTTGAATTAGTAAAATGGCAAGCTATAAGTGTTTTGGATTGTCCTGACAATGTCACTTGACTTAGCTAAAAGCATGTTTTGATTGTATGATAAGATGACCTTGACAATATTGTAAGGGTTGTCATTTAATTTTGTCTTTAAGTGTGTTGTATTGACCTAATATTGACTTGACTATTAGCCTTGTATGTTGAACTTGAGCCTCTTATCTGAGTAAGATTGACTAGTTGATGATTTGACTTTGTGTTGGTCTAGTGTGATTATCTTGACCAAGTAAAGGTTGTTTGATTGATTTGAAAATATTGACATGTGACGGAAATGGTTAGCCAATTGTGACAAGGATTATTGATTGAAGTTGAAATTGATGGACTAATCTTGACATGTTTGATGAAGAGTTTGATTGGCCAAGTGTTTCTTAGGGTTTGTTGGTTGACCATCTTCTCTTTGAAGTGGTTGGTTAAGGTTGTCTATTAAGCTTTGCTTGACTGATTCGTTTGATGAGTTTTGATGTTGGTCGTGGTGAGTGAGTAAGTCTTTGATGAACTATCCTAAACTTGTGACTAACTAACTATCAGAACACATTAGGTCAAGCATTTGATCATATTGACATAGGTACATATTTGATTTGACATAGGTTGGTTCAGTTGAGCAGGATTAGCACAGGATGCTACATGTGCATTTGGTCTGACTCAGATTTGCTGAGTTGTATGAGTAGTTGTCTTGACTCAGGTGGACTGAGTCTCGTGTACAGTTGGTTAAACTTAGATTGACTTAGTGGAATGAGTGGTACAACTTGATTGATATAGACAGATTAAGCAGGTTGATTGTTTATGTTGATAAGCAGTGACAATTGATGAGCAGTAGTCAGTGATCAACAATGTCAGTTGATGAGCAATGATGAGCAGTGGAAGTTGATGAGCAGTGGTCAGTAGTGAAAGTTGATGAGCAATGGTCAACAGTGACAATTGTTGTGCAGTGTGGTACAGGTGTTGGTCAGCAAGTCCGCAAGATCAATACGGTTGTGGTTTAGTAGTTCTATCTTCATATCAGGGTGGTAATACATGGCAATGAAATCTAGGGAGCTAGGTCCCCCTTTAGGTTGTATCCTGTAAACGAGGGGGTTGTAGCGCCCTTCCATTTGTAGCTAGAGAATTGAAGTCATTGTAACAAGGGGGTTGTTTCCTCCTTCCAGGTTTTGTTGGAAAAATATTACTATAAAGGCTTCTGTGGTTTCCCCCCCAGGACTTGGGTTTCCACGTAAAAATATTGTGTAGTATTTTGCTATGCTTCATATGTGATGATGATATGATAATATGCGATGATGAGCTATAATTGTTGATATAATGATAACGTGATAATTCATCAATGAATAACATACTCTACATAATATTGAATAAGTTGTTGATGATTGTTAAAGTTGTAAAATTAATAAAAGCTATACACATTGTTCACCCCCTCCCTCTCAGTGTGCTCGGTGTGTCCAACAATTCCATCGATGCCACTGTAACTCTATAGACCTTTTAAAATTACCATTGATCCTGGATTCTATAAACAAACTCTACCTTTTGTATACATATTCACAAATATTTTGATAATCAATATCATTCAATGAGAGGACAAATAGTACTTATAGGTTTCACCACTTAAAACGTGATAGAGAACAAGGAAACTTGAAACTCGGAGTAGCACAACTAAAACCTTAGATATGCATTACACCACTGATTTGATCCTTGCTTGAATCTTGATAGCATAGGTCTCAAGCAGGTCGTTTCATACTTGAGAACCAAGATTTCATCAAGTTGGTTGATCCCATGACCCCAATGGCTGGCGGAATGCACCCTCTCTTTATTCTTTCATATTCTCCTTCAATATATTTTGAACACAAAAATTGTAACTTTATTTCTTAGAGAGACCTAACGGAAAAAACTTCCAATCGTGAAACAATGAGCACTCCTTCATCATCGAACCACTACTGAACTATGTTAGGTGACGGAAATCTATTTTTGAATATTCATATGGCAAAAATGGCCAAATTCTCTCATTTCTTAGTAAAGAGATGTACCCAATATGGAATTTTTCATGGAGCACACTGATTATCTCTCTCGCTGCCAACTCAATATCGACTCATGATCAACATACAAACTATTTAAGCATGTTCCATAATGCCAATACAAATTTCCATTCATAAATTTAACTCATATCCAATCTAACTGTGCATGAGTAAAATATAGAGCATAAGAAGGCAATATACACAAGGAGATATAAACTCATGATTTTCATTAATGAAGGTCTATACATGGAAATTATTTAACTCATAATTTCTCCCACCTATATAACCTCTACTCTGGCCTGACTCCAAGTTCTTGGCCTCCCTCTACTCTGGCCTGACTCCAAGTTCTTGGCCTCCCTCTCACCCCCACTGTTCTACCTGCAGGATTACAGTTTTATGCATGGAATGTGCACTTCCAGCTCATCTCAACAAACTCCTAAAATCTATAATTAATTACTAAAAATAACAACATGCAATTCGACCCTATCTATTTAATTTGTCACCTCTCAACCTTCTAGATACTTAATTGCATTTACATGAGGATCATGTCCTCTTACATAGGATTTGGCCTTCGAGAGGTTTGATTTGCAATGATCGTCGTATTATGTGATGCTCCTGCATCAATGCTAGTGAGTATAGGCATTATGGTTGTAATAGTGAGTATAGGCATTATGGTTGTAATATTTGAATATGGTTATGGGTTCTTACTCCATTAAGATATATAAACAACCTTGTATTGATTGGCATTATGATTGTGGTATTTGTTCTAAGTACATAGAATATAATTTCACTTATAACACACGTAGATTAATGGGTAGTGCTTAGATTTATCTAATCTCTTTAGCCATATAACATGTCGGAAGAATATTTCACATGTCAATAAAAAAGTTAGATTTTTTAACAATTTTATTTTTGGATTTTGAAACTTATTGAATAATATAGCAAATCAATTAACCCCTAACAACCAATTTTATTTATTGAATAAATAAGTAATCACAAAACAAAATATGTATTTAGTAAATAAAATAATTTAAAAATTGAAATATCTATTTAATAAATTCTAAATTAGAAAAAATGGGAAGAAGGAAGTAGGTATGGCTAGAGTGACCTCGGTCATGATATCCATGTGGTCTTCTAAGACATGGCTATGGTAATGGCATGAAGGGTCATGGACACTATGACCATTATGACCATGGACAAGCCCCTTGGGGGCATCCAAGGTCATGTTAGTGGTAACCAAGCCATGTCACTGTTGGCATGCACATGGTTGTAACTCCAGTATGCATGACACATTGCAAGCCACAATTGCAACCATGGTTGTTCCCCTTGGGGTCATCCTTATTCGTGGAAACTCATAAACAAATAATAATAATAATAATAAAATATTTAATAATAAAGAAACTATGTTTTACCTAAGTTACATAAGTCCATTTGGACCTAGAAGTTTGACTATACATCTATAGACTGTGAAATTCTATGTCACAGCAGATCTAAGAGCTAATGGATACCTCACAAAGAAATAATGAGCAGAAAATTAGAATAAGAGTGAAAACTACAGTAAAAAGAGCAGAATAATAATAATGCAACAGAAGTCAGATAGGAGCAGAATAATGTCACATGTCCCAATAATCAATATAATAAACAATGATGTTACAATGGAGGGAATTCGAATCATGCAGGATAATTCAAACCTTAGTTGGTCTAGCATAGGGATTATCACCACTGGAGTGCTCCAGAAGACTCAAAGTCAATTGAACTGAACCTAAACCCACTTAACTAAAGTCACAATCCGTTAACTAACTAAGGAGGGAGCAATAGTTAGTCTGTCATGCATGCTAGTCAAAAAAGGGAATATGAGGTCACAATCAGTCGCATCCGGAGCTCTAACCCCCCACAAGATTCAAGTAACTCAGGTGGACTGCACCAGGACACTCAATAGGTTCCTATAAAATAGGGAACTGACTGAAGTGGTCCTAAAATGATGCATGCAGGGCTCAGAAGGTGGTATATGGATCCTAGATGACATCTACACACCACTAGAGGGAAATGACATCATCAACAACTAGAAAAAATAAATAATGTTAGGTAGGACAAGGATGGAGTATTGAAATATCCTAACACCCCCCCTTAATCCATACTTTTGCATCTTGGGCTCTGGTTACTAAGACCAAAGGTCACCCATACAATCAAATAAATGATAAAAATAAAGAACTGTCCATGAACCAAGGAAATGGAGAAAAACCTCATGGGAAAAATAATCCCCCTCAAAAAGAACAACAGTGGGGAACTCAAAGAACCTTCATACTAAGTAGAGAAGGAAAAAAATTTCCTTAGTGAAATCCTTTGCAAAAATATTGGCAAGCTGCTCCTCTATAGGATAGCAATGCAGGTGCTAGATCTGGATCTGCTCCTCTAATGTGCCTCCCACTGTGTAGAAGTGTTATTTTCCAAAACAAGTATTTCAGGAACTCGTCTTGCTACTGCAGCGAATGGGTCATTGTGTTCCAAATCATGAACCTTTGAGTACCTTTTTGCAGAAAACCGAGATTGTTTCTTGGTTGTAGATCCCCCATGGAAAGTCTCTCCAAGAGATTGTGGATCAAACCCCACCATCATGTAGCACCTCTATGAGAGAAGTGGATCTGCATGACATAATGTGATTTTTTCCTAATACTGAGATCTGGTAGTTCTATGGTCAAATGGATCCCCAACTGTGTTCCCAGCAGCTACAAGGACTTTGTGAGCCCATATTGGCCTTGGCCATGGATTGTGAGCATGTGTTGCATTTGGATCTGAATCTGAATCTTCTTGAACTTTATTCTCAACATCAAGATCTTGATCCTCATATTCATTAGAATAAGAGTCACTCTGATCTTCATCAAATTTTGATGGGGTAGGCAGAGAGTATGGAAAAGATTGTGAGAATTCATATGCCTTGGAGGCATGGTTTGAAAACCCTTTCGCTATAATCTTCCAAGTGGAGATCTCTACAATATCAACTATTTCAGGACCAAAGACCACTTTCTTTGGTGAACCTATGTGAGTCATCTGATATACATAAAACAAATTTTTCGACAAAGAAGGAACAAATAGAACATTCTTGAAATTTCCATGCTCCATATGTATTGTGCCCATCCCTTCAGCAGAGGTATGGGAGTTGTCTCCCATGTGAATAATCGGACCATCTTGGATATCTAGAGAAGAAAATGATTCTATGGAGGAAACCATGTGGTTGGAGGCTCCTGAATCTATGAGGAGGGCTTGTTATTTCAAAAATATAGCCTTCAGTGCATGACATCTCTCATGACCATCAGACTCACTTCTAGAACCAGTCTCTCTTGCACCTTTTGGGAGGGCAATGTTGTGTTGTTAAATAATCTTGGTTAACTGATCTATCTTATTCTTCATGCAAGATCTCTAGTTGGTTTCCTTTCTTGCAATAGGAACAATTGGATTTCTCAAATCCCTTATGTTTTTCCTTCTTAGAGCTAGAGGCTCCTTCTGATGAACTTGACTTGGCATTCAACTTGGGTTCAGATGGCCTCTTGTCCTTGCCTTTGTGCCTCCCTTTCCCATTCACACTTTTTTCTTCTCCAGCCATATTAGAGCTTGATCTTTGGAGCCCTTCATGGCACCCATCTGGATCAACTTGTCTTGTTCTTGGATGAGATATTCAATGAAAACTTCTAAGGAGGGAATATTCCAACCAGGGATTGACATTCGCTCATAATGGAAGGTAGAGGAAAAGATGGATAAATCAGGACCTAGCTTGCTCAAAATGGATAGCACCAACTTCTAATCCTTCTTCTCAATGACACACTGCTTGCATTGCATAACCAGACATTTGAATTTTGAAAAGAATTGTTGAATGGTCTTGAAACTACTCAGTTGTATAGCAATCAACTCATTTTCTAGAATATGGCCTCTTAGCTCATCTTGTTTGATGAAGAGGGTCTCTAACTTCAACCATAACTCTTTTGGAGTCTTCAATCCTTCGATGCGGAAGAGTATATCTCTAGAAATGTTAATACACATGAAACCAAATTCTTCATCCAATCTATTCATATGTGACTTGGTTTTCTCCACAGTTGAATTTGGTTCAAGATCCTTCCCCATTGTCACCTTGTACAATGATCTGTTTTGCAATACCATCTGCATATCATCCCTCCAATCAAGATAATTGAAGGGTGTCAGGATTATAGGAGAGAGAGGAGAATTCAAATTGTCCATTACAACTGCTGAAGCGAATACAAGGTGAAACTACTACTACTGCAGAAAAAACTGTTGCAACTGCAGAAAACTATTGCAACTGCAAAAAACTACTGCAACTGTTGTTGCAGTAAAAAAAATTGAATAACCTACAAAAAAATATAAATAATGGAGGTATACTACTACTGAGCACTGCTTTAGTATAGTAGGCACTTTTATCCAGATCCTTCACACCTGGCTAGACCTCATTGTATTTCTCCAATGAATTCAATGCAACAACTCAACCTATTCACTCAAAAGGATCTGATACCATGTGAAATTCTATGTCACAGTAGATCTAAGAGTTGATGGATACCTCACAAAGAAAGAACGAGCATAAAATTAGAATAAGAGTGAAAAATGCAGTAAAAAGAGAAAAGAATAATAATGCAGCAGAACTTAGATAGGAGTATAATAATTTCACATGTTCCAATAATAAGTATAATAAACAATTATGTTACAATGGAGATAATTTGAATCATGCAGGAGAATTCGAACCTTAGTTGGTCTAGCATAGAGATGATCACCACTAGAGTGCTCCGGAAGACTCAAAGTCAACTGAACTGAACGTAAACCGAGTTAACTGAAGTCACAATCATTTAACTAAATAAGGAGGGTACAATAGTGAGTTTGTCATGCATGCCAGTTAGAAAAGGGCGCATGAGGCCACAATCAGTGGCATCTAGATCTCTAACCCCCCACAAGAGACAAGTAACTCAGGTGGACTGCATCGGAACACTCAGTAAGTTCCTATAAGATAGGGAAGTGGATGAAATGGTCCTAAAATGATGCATGAATGGATTAGGAGGTGGTAGATGGATCCTGGATGACATCTGCACACCACTAGGGTTAAAATGACATCATCAACAACTAGGAAAAATAAATAGTGCTAGGTAGGACAAGGATGGAGTCTTGAAATATCCTAACGTATACCACCTAAGATATGGAAAATTAGGATGGATATTTTTTTGAAACTTAAAAATTTTGCACATGTAAAGCAAAGAGGAAACTATCATAAAAAAGCCAAGGAGGAAGTAAGAAAGTAGGGGTTAACCAAGTCCATATCTTGAAGCCATGAAACCCTTGAAACCATAATAGAGAGACTAGACTAGGGGAATTCAAGAGTAAAAATGAATGGAATGAAGAGAATGAAGGGTTGTATGTTCCCCTATTTCTTTTAATTAAATAATAAATTTAGGAGAGTTGGATGGATTCATGAATAGTTCAGTAAATTTAATTCCTAAATTTATAAGTTATAATTTATGATTAATAAGTTAGAAATACTACTAATTAGTTATATTTACATAATCACTATCTATTTGTATTTGTTTATCTCATACTATATTAGTAGTTTTTCTTTGTCATTTATAGCTCTATCACTTAAAACTGATCAAATTTTGTAATATTTAGCTTATAAAAAATGTCGTGGCTAATGTTTTTGGTCACATAGTCACAAATTTGTCATTTTGTAGTAGTGAAATATCGCAACGATCTGTAGGATTTGCATAGTAGTATTTGGTCTCAAGATGAAATGGTGATTTAAGGCATCATGCTTGGTCGTAAATGCCTAGAGGCTTCATTTATGGGTTAAACCCTTTAGTTATATTAAAATATGTTGCAACATAAAGTGACTCATCTAAAACCATGGAGAGGTTGTGTATGATGGTTTGAGGCATCGTTTTTGGCATTGATTTCCTTGAATATGTGTCTGTGGTCTAAGGATTGTGTTTCCTTCCTTAACCATATTAAGGTATTGATATCCTCAATCATAATCCAATAATAGGCCTATGTTTCCTCCCTCCTCCACAAAATGGAAACCTTCTTGGTCCTTGATGGCTAAAAGATTCCTTTTAGGGCCTCAAGTTTAGTTCTCCTCCTGTTACCATGTCTAAGGACCCAAGGCCTCAACACCCATAAATAGTGCCATGGATACCTTTGAGAAGTCATATGTGGTGCTTTGACACATTATTCATGTCTATGGATGACTTCATGTTTATTTAATTCCTAATCCATGGTATTCTTCCCTTCAACATTTCCAAGGACCTAAGAGACATACATAATTCTAAAAACCACATAATAGCACCAACATACCTAATCATAGGCCAATGATACCCTCATAAGGCCATGTTTAGTTGGTAGATGCAACCTTCTTGGCCATAGATTACTATATGACTCATTTAGGGCCTAGGGATCAATTATCCTCCATTGATCATGCCCAAGACCCCAATACCCATACATAGTGCCATGGATACCCCCAAAAAATCATGGATTGTAATTTGAGGCATTGTTCATGGATCTTGATTCCTAATGGTTTCTTTAGGGGCTAAGATTTGGTGTTCTTCTTTGAACCATTTACAAGATTATATGATATGTATATTCCTTAAAACCACCTATTGGCACCGATTTTCCCAATCATAGACCAATGTTACCCTCAAGAGGCCATGTGTGGTCGGTTGAGGAAGCCTTCTTGACCTTGGGTGGATAGAATATCCGTTTAGGACCTAAGGTTTAGGTTCCCTTACTTAACCATATCAATGGATCCAAGGTCACAAAATCCATACATAGTGCCAAGGATACCCTCAAGAAGTCAGGTGTGATGGTTCGAGGCATTGTTGATGGATATAGATGCCTCAATTGTTTCTTTATGGCCAAATGCAAGGTCCTCTTCCCTAGTTCATTTCCAAGTCCTTGAAATACATACATAGCACTCAAAATCACTTAATGGCACCAACATACTCAATCACATGCCAATGATACCCTCACGGGGGCAGTTTTGTTTGATGAAACCTTCTTGGCTCTAGATGGATAGAAGATTCCTTCAGGTTTTAAGGTTCATATTTTCACCCATAACCATGTCCAAGCCCCCAAGGCCCCAAGACCAATACATAGTGCCAAGGATATCCCTAAGAAGTCCTATGCAATGCTTTAAGAAATTTTTCAAGGCTCTAGATGCTTCAGTGGTTGCTTTAGAGACTAAGGAATCACCTTCTTCCTGGGAACATTTCCAACACCCCAAGGCACATGTATATTGCTCAAAACCACCTAATGGTATCAATGTCCTCAATTTAGTCCAACGATACCTCAAGGAGGTCGTGTATAGTTGTACTTGCTTTTAGTGATCCATATTTCTAAATGATTAAATGGCTTAGGATGATTTCAACTTTTAAGCCATTAATACCCCGAGGAGAGTTCGTGTGTAGTTGTACTTGCCAAATAGAGGAAATTTGGATGAAAATGGGCCTCCTAAGGAGAATGATAAAATAATTCCATGTATAATTTTTTATTATTATTTCACTTTTATCGAAGTTGCCCAAGGTTATTTCATTTTTATCAAAGTTATCTTAGTGTTCCATTTTCATTTTCATTTTTATCAAAGCTATCTTAGTAATCCATTTTCATTTTTCATTTTTATCAAAGCTATCTTAGTGATCCATGTTTTTAAATGGCTAAATGGCTTAGGATGCTTTCAACTTTCAAGCCATTAATACCCCGAGGGGGTTCTGTGTGGTTGTACTTTCCAATTAGAGGAAATTTGGATGAAAAAATGGCCTCCTAAGGAGAACGATAAAATAATGCCATGTAGAAATTTTTTATACTATTTCACTTTTATCGAAGCTACCAAAGTTATTGTAATTTGACGATTTGGATCAGACGACCATTTTTAGCCGAAATCCGATGTTCTTTTATTTTGCAAAATCAAAATTTAGTTGTGTTTTAAAGGGATTTTTTATGGCAGAAATGGATTCAATGCCCTCAAGAACCCCAGGGGCACCCAAAATTCATGAATTTGAGAGTTGTAACTTGGATTTGGAAAATTATGGTCGAATTTTTTCAAAAGCGTGCTCGAAAAATTAATATATTCCGGCTCAAATTGCGGAAGTTTTAGACTACGCTTATATTTTATATTAAAATCAATTTATGAGGATGATGTAGTGTTTTCACCCAAAATAAGGGAGGAAAATTAAATACAAAGTGCCATCTTAAAAGTTATTGAACCCAACTTTTCATGGTATATAGTAATGTTTTTGTACTAGGTGAATCGATAACTAGGGACTGGGGTGGTACTCGCGTGACATGGGGTCTAGGGATCCAGATTCCAATCCCGCTACCACCATACCCCTAGGTGCCCCACAACAACTTGCAAGCATGGGGCACATGTAAGCCGAGGTAATTTGAACTTAGACGAATCAAGTGAAACACGGATTGAGCTACACCCATGCGGGCTATAATATTAATTACTATTACTATATTACTATTATATATTATATATGGGTCGTGACGTATTACCCAAAATATGGATGAGTATATTAGTTATGAAATTAGTTATTATTATATATTAATTATATACTATATATTTGTTATGTTATTAGTTAAAAGTTATGGAACCCGGTGCTAGGTTACCACCCCGTCAAAGTGGGGAAATTTAAGAGTTGTGTATAGAATAGTATAATATTATTATATATTAGTTATTATTACTATTGTATATTATATATTGGTCACATGTATATTAGTTATGATATTAGTTACTAGAACTCTAAGGTGGGTTTTGGTCAAAATGTGGTAATTTTATTTTGGTAAAATCCAAAATTTGGAAGTGTTTAAATTGTGTTTTTAATATTGGTAAAATCTAAATTTGGATTGAATCCATATATGGATTGAGCCCCCTTGAATACCCCCATGGAATGCAAATTACTCAATTCCATGGCTAATATATGTGATTCTGATATTTATTAAAGATTTCCAACCGGACTCCTAAAAAAAATAAGACAAAAAATATGCTAAAAAATGTTGACAATTTAGAATATTTAGACTACACCATATATGTAATTCTAAGATTTTTTTAAGATTTCTAACCAAACTTCAAACAAACTGAAAATATGCTTGAAAAAAGTTGAAAACCCAGAATATTTAAATTATACCTTAATTTGTTACTATTATATATTAGTTAAGATATTAGTTAAAAGTTATTACACACCATTAGACTTTGACTTGTAATTCATTGGCGGTTCACTTGATATGATGTCACATGTTGTAAATTGGAGGTCATGAGTTCAAATCACCCATGTCCCATACTTGCGGGGTTTGTGGAGCACCTAAAAATATAGTGATCTTTGACTTAGAGTTGAAACATCCATTTTCCATTCAAATTTCCTAATGATCCATATTTTTAAATAGCCAACCAACTTCGAATGCTTTCAACTTTAAAGCCATAAAAAATTTGTACATTAAAGCCGTCAATGGGAAGTTTTTAACTACCACCCTTTCTTATCCACTATACATATATTGAAGGTATTTATATGTAACTGAGGTATCATTTTTCTTATTTCTAGTATACGATTCTGCTTACTAATTCTCAAATGTGCTTAAGCTCGCACTGTAATCGACGCAAAGTGGTATCGGCCATGGCTCAAACCTTGATCAGAAGAGGCTATCCGGACTTGGAGGCAGCTGACGGGACTCTTTACCTTGAACACCCAAAATATGGCACTTTTCCCGAAAGATTGTTTTTACCCTATGTCTTCCTGAATGTGTTCTCCCTGCTGGCCTATAGGATTTGCGACCTCGTTCACCCAGCCTATGGTTTCCTTCAACTGAATTGGGCTGGACTCCTACTCGGACTGTACATGTTCTCTGCATGTTTCCCTGTAATCTGTAAGTTTTCAAACTGTATTTTATTTACTTAAGAATGTTATTTATATTAAGTTTTGTCTAATATTTAATTTGTGGTAAGAGAATATGGATAGGTTATAAGTTAAGTGTAACAAATAAGTTATTTTGTTTTTATGTATAGTTGTAATCACTGGTTGTTTATGCCTTAACTGCCTATTATTATTAGCTTTCTTTTAGTGGAAGGGTTTGTCCCTAAAAAGTATCGGTTATCCCTGTGCACACGTACCAGTTATCCATGTATCAACTACCAAATATTTTTGATATTCTTTTCTTTTTAATTTTTTATTTTGATTTTGAAACTATACTTGTCTTACCCTCTTTTCATCTACTTGTTATTCTACTATAAATTTTAAAATATAAACACATATGAATGTAATTAATATTTTCACCATTTTAACAGGGATGTCTCTTGCTTATATCTCGACTAAGAGGGGCAATTATTTTAACTTCATCGTATTTGGCACCCACGCAGCTGGTTCTTTACTAGTCGCTTTTGCTTTAACGAATGGTAAGATTTGTTTTTCTGGTTCAGCCTGTCTGCTAAAAAGAATTGATCTATGAAATTGCATAAAGTGGCTATGCTGTGGGTTGTTAATGTGTTGGAAATATGAAACAGGGTGGAGTGAAATGAAATCGGCGATTTCACTGGCTTTGGTTTTGTTTTGTGTTATGCACTATACATTCCTGTCGGAAGGGAGAGGATCATCACATGATTACCGTGTTCTGGGCTGCATCGTCTTCACTGCGGTGATGGTGATCGTCATATTTTACCTAATTCAGGTATTAGTTTTACCAATCATATTAATACTTTGGATTCCTGCTTTGCATTCGAAACGTTGATGATCCTCCGAAACATGCACTTAAAAATAATTCCCACAAAAATCTTCCAACGCATATTAATACTTATTTTTCTTCAGCATCAAATACATGCATACTTATGTGATTGCATTGTGTTGCAGATAGTTTTTCCGTCACCTGAAGTATATCCGCCGCCTATAATCCCCCGGATAGTCGAACTGATTGGCGGCCATTGACGGCGATTAATAATTAATAATTTGATAATGGAGATTCAGATTCATATGGTTGGGATATATGTCAGCAACTAGTATGGTGGACAACTTAATGGTTTAAGATAAGTACATTCCTCGGATCTGCATGCAGTACGTGTAAATGTATTTATGTTATCAACTCATAAATTTACTTGGCATGTCTAAATGTTTAAGGGTTTTAGACTCATCTATAGTATGAAACAGCTCGTAATTGTGACATTACCCCACCTTAATGGCAAAGATCCTCTCTAGAGGGCATCTCTCGGTCTAAGACATTGTAATTGTTGATGGAATTTGAGCCTATTTTAGGGTCTAAATTATTAGATTATGATTAAATTATGTGTGCTTAATTCTTATAAATGCAAGTATAATAGGAGACATTAAAATAAAACCCATCAAAAGTTATTTGGAGAAAACAAGAGATTACGACACTACATTGTAACATTAAAACATCACCCATCAAAAGTTATTAGGGAAAACGAAAGGATTATGACACTACACAAGTACAAAAGTTGAGACATTAAAACAAAACCCATCAAATGTTATTAGAGAAAATAAAGGAATTAACACATATTTCATTAAATTTGGAATTATACAAGGATCTAGAATTTAGAACTTCAACAAGATTGACCAGAAGGCACTAAAGCTGTGTGCATTTGATATTTTGAGTGTACTGCTGTGTTTTCCTTGTCCTTCCACTGTGCGGGAGGTGGTTTGCTGGAAACCTTGACTGCTTTCTTTGTAGAGCAAACCGAATCTTTCAACTGAGAAACCACAACTTCAGCCTGTGAGCCAAGTATTATTTGTTTTGGCGAGGCCATTGCTTTGTTACCATTGTCTTTTGTTTGAAATAAGGGTCCATTTTCTTCCACGTAGTACCCAATGCTTCTCTTAGCAGGCAGAAGTTTATTACGTTTATTTGGAAAAGAGTCATATTGATCAAGAGCCAAGTTGAAATCAATGAGATAGCCCATTTTCAATTTTCGAGAGAAGAGAAAGTTTCCTGGTTTAACATCTCTGTGAATCACTCCCTGTTTGTGTAATGCATCAAGTGCTTTGAACATACAGAAACCATACCAACGAAGTTCTGACACATTTATTTCTCTCCTAAGAACCTCTGGTTTATCATGCACCATATATTCTAGAATGAGGCAATCATGTCCATTGTATTTTAATACACCTTCAGACTTTATGATAAAATTACTCCCACCAAATCTTTGTAGCATATTAATTTCATTTGTAACATAACTTTTGTGAGTCTTCTCAAGAGGACACTTTATTGCAAAAATCTTAGAATCCTGCTTCCTTCGAGCCTTGTAAACCATGCCATAACCACCTGATCCTTCCCCTTCCTCAACTGTAAATGACTCAAATATGGGAATATGCCCGGATTCCATCTGTTTCTGGGAAGAAACCGTATCTGCAGCAATTGATTTCTTTTCAATCACAAGAGCTTTTCCATGCTGTTTTGATTTTTGTTTCACAGAACTTCTGTTTTTGGTTTCTTGGCTTGCAATGCTTTGACTTTTTGATATGCTCTTCACAAGACAACTGTCTAAATTTTCAGATGGGAACCTCCTTAAATTTAAGGCAACATTATCCTTGATAACATTCTGATCGTTGCAATTCATAATGTTCACATAATTGCATGTAGATGCATTTCCATCTTCTAACTTCTCTTGGACCAACCGAGACTCTGCATTGAATTCTTTTCCACAAAACATGTGGAGATCCGCTACAGATGAACATTTTTGCAAGCAAACCAAGTTATCTTCTTCCGCTTTGACTTGAGCAGTTCTGACAATGGGATCAATCATCTGGATATCACTGTGGTCACGATCTTTTGCTTGAATAACAAGAATCTGTGAAACATCGGGATTGGATTCAAGTTCCTTCTCTATTTGCTCCAGTCTATAATTTGTTTCCTTATTTTGACTATCAACCTCTGTTAACCTATCCAGTTTAGCTTCACAGCTGTCCGGGAACTTCATGACATTCATTGGAAATATCGAACTATTTTGCTCTGCACTCTCAAACCCAGAATCCAAAATCACCTCTAGTTTCATCCCATCAGATTGCCTTCCAGCAACAGTGCTATTTTGCTTCTCAAGTTTATTAGTGTCCCGATCGCAATAAGCAACAGTGCTATTTTGCTTCTCATCTTCATACTTATTTTTGGCCAACCGAGATTCTTCATGCGATTCATTTCTAGGAACCAGGTTCAGATCTGCAACAGCAGGACATTCTTGCGAACAAACAAAATCATCTCCTGCTCCCTTGACATTATAAGTTCTGGTATTGGGCTCATTCATCTGAACAACTCCATGGTCTGGACCTTTTGCTGAAAGAACCAAAATTTCTGAAGCGAAAGGAATTGCATCAGGTTCTCTATCCATATTCTTAACACTATAATCTGTTTCCTTACTTTGTTTAAGAACTTCTCTTGAGCTATCCTTCATGACCACACAACTTTCAGAGAACTTCATAACATCCGTTGCCAGGAGAGATTTATTTTGTTCTGCAACCTCAAAACCGGAATCCAAAATTAATTCTTGTTTGATTCCATCAGAGTCCATTCCAGTGCTGTTTTGTTTATCATATTTGGACGTGTCACCTTTACAATTTGCAATGGTGTCTAATTCAAATTTTTCATGGCAGTCTAATGCTATCATATCACAAATGAACACCGTAGGAGATTCCACATTATGCTGGTCCCTATCAATATGGATTTTACACAGTTCTCCTTTTGGAGATTCGCATGCCCAGAGTGCTGTATTTTGAGTTACACCAATGCTAGCCTCATTATTGTTAGGACACTCAGCACTCTCACCATTCCTTTCTTCCAAATAACAAGCATCTTTTTTCATGACTTTGGTATATGAATCATCAGCCTGACATTCAGGTTTCAAATCATCTGCGACATGAGGACTAGTATGTCTCTTAAGATCACAGATACTAGGCTGATGTGCACCATTCTCCTCTAAGGTCAATTGAGAATGCTGTTGTTCTACATTATCCAAGTCCATTTCACGGTGAATAGCACCATTAGGTGCTTTCAGGTTCACTGAATCTTCTGGAGGCTGAAAGTAATATTCTGCACTTGGACATGGAGTTTCAGTGGTTTTGAAGCTTTCAGGGAATACACATTTTGCAACTTTTGATGCTTTACGAAAGTTTCTAGATCTGCGATATGTTATAAACAGGTCTTCTCCATGCCTTTTCCTAGGATAGTTTAAAAAAGGATCACCATCTTCGATTCCTGTCACTGACTGACCCTTACTATCTGAACAGAGTGACTGTAAGGTATTAGCCTATGTGCAGGTAACTGCAGTACCAATCATATGAGAATTCGATTCCTGAGCAGTATGGTGTGAATATTTTTCATGTACAAGAGATGTGCAGTCTTTGTTTACATTCACGTAAAATGGAGAGCTCATGTGATGGTTGATTTCGGTTGCATCAGATTCACCCTTTAAAGATTGAAAAGGTAAAGCTGAATACAACCGACTACCCTTACTGCAGGTTCTTGCAGGTGAAGAGGTCGCAACAGGTGAGTCCGGTATAACAAGGTCCAATGCATTAGGAAATTTATGAGAATCATTTTGGAAAAGAAAGATTGAAAAGGCAGAAAATGTCACCATATGACCTTCAGTCATGCATATAGGTGATAGTGAAATACAGCACAGGGCTTCCACTTCTAGTGGACTTACATAGAACAGCTTACATCTTTCAGAAACCTCTTCTGGCGAGCATGGGCAGCCTATTCTGATGAGAATGGTCAAAATAAACCACGATCTATCTTCTAACTCCCTCTCTTTATCCCCATTAGGCTCCTCTCTACCACTGGGAATGATTTCCCGCTGGATTCCTTGGTTATCCATTAATTTTGAAACATCAACACAATATCTTTAGAATCTTAGATGTCTTTTTATTGCAATCTTTGACTGGACATGTATATCAAAGACCATAATGCTCCATCAAGAAATGGCCTCTGCCTTGAAGCCTGGGGCTTGCAATGTGCATACGAACTCAGCGCGCTAATTCACTCCAGTTAATCCGATTTTGGCTCCATACCAAGAAGCAGGATCTTGCGGAATAACTTATAATCTCGAGCCAAAATAATCAGCACATTGATCTTTAAGACAAAGTTTGCCAATGATTCCCATCAATACAAATGCAATAGCGATCAGGCTGATAATCAATATTATGATAAACATCTTACAGACTCTGAAAGTGGATCGGCTTCGGACAGCGAAGCTCGTCACCACAGCACTCTTATTGCCTTGGTACAATGTTTTGGGTCCTTTGAGATTTCGCTACTTCCCGAAGGCATGTAGTTACTTTCAGGCTCCTGGGAGTCCCAAAATATACCAACTAGCACCCTTACTTGACTCTTTTTACAGAAACGAGTCTTCGGCTTTCTGATGCAGTGTTATACCATAACTGGCAACCTGCAGAGCATACTTGCTTCGGCTCTCACACAACCTACTGACTGTCGAGCAGACTACTTGCTCAGACGACACCTAGACTCTTAGTTGCAGAGCGGACTACTTGCTCATGCGACTCCAACTCGAATGAATAACAATGAGCCCGGAAGCCTTTATTTATAGCACTCATACCTGTCCTTTGCTTCTATGCCAATCTGATAAAAGCCTGATTTTAAATCAAACTTACTGAAGATGGTACATCGAGTAATTTTCTGCAACAGACTTGCTTTATCAGGCAAAGGATACCTGATCTTCTGGAGTACTGCATTCAGTTGCTTAAAATTTACAACCAACCTTGGTTTGCCTCTCTTCTGCTCACTATGCTTGTTCACGACAAAAGATCTACAAGCCCAAGGGCTTTTTGATGGTTCAATCAATCCTTTACTTAGAAGCTCTTGTATTTCTTTGGAGCAAAATTCCCTTTCACTGGGGCTCATCAATCTGGCTGAGGCTTTCATAGGCTTGATCTTCTGCAACGGATCAAATGGCAGAGAAACAAAATACTTTTCTCTAGTCCAGAATGCATTAGGACTTTCTGAACAACAATCTTTCAGCAATCTCTCTGTTATGCTAGCAAGATATTTTTCACTATGGATTTCTGCAAAAGATATGCATCTTTCCATTTTACCAAGAGAGACTTTGGATTCTATATGAGGTTGCTGTGAAATAGGCTTACAACGCTGCACAAAAGTATGACTCAAAGGCAAATCTACAGACTTGTTATTGACTGTACATTGGAAAACCATTTTCTTAGTATCTATGGAGAATGGACTGACTGTAACTAAAAATTCAGAACCTAAGACACAATCTTCTTTTATTTCATCCATTCTAAAAAGGGAAACTGAACTATATACAGAAGATAAAGAAATTGGAAAATCTTTTACTCTTCCTGTTAAATAAACAGGTGAACCTTGAATTGCAGAGCCGTACTCTTTAGTCTTTTCCCAATAGAAAGAAGGAAGGGCATTTCCTCGAGCTAGGTTAAATTGACAACCAGAATCAATAAGGCATTGGATAGGGTAAGACTTGAATTCAGAGGGACAAAATTGTACAGTGATGAAAAGCTTAGGGCCTGAGACTGCACCTAAAAGGCTTATGCTCTGAGACTTGGGAGAAGGTGAATGTTCAGGGGATCTTTCAGGAGATTCTTCTTTTGGACTATCATTTCCTTTATATCCACATACTCTTTCAATCTCATTTGAGAGTTCATCCTCTGATGACTGGTCTTTTTCCATTAATAAGATTGTCAAAGCATTCTTAATTTCATCTGCTTCTTTGACCAGTTTTCTTATTTCCTCTTGTTTGCTTTTTAGCTTACTTCTCAGCAATCTTTCCCTGTCTGCTCTGTGTGCTTGTCTATCTGCATGACCACTTGGGTATTCTTTATATAACTCAGCAGGATTAAAATTCAAATTTAACTTTTCTTTACCTTTTGCTTTTCCCAATTCTTGCAGCTGAGCTTGTAAGGCTTTCTTTTCATTTCTTAGCTCAGTTCTTTCTTGATGTCTAAATATGGGAATAGCAGATATCTGTAAATCAATGCTTGCAATTCTTTTTTCAATCTGTACAGGAGAACTAATTCTGGAAAACATATACAAATTGAAATCAAAGTCAGGGAGTTCTGAATCATCTATCACTCCACACCCCCCTAAATGTGGTTCCGTGTCGGAATCTGTACAAGACTCGGGATCACATTTAGCAAAATCTGGAAAATCAGAATCAGAAACATCTTCATCAGATTCTGAATCAGGCAAATAAATAATTTCTCCAGAGGGAGAAGGGGAATCATCTGAAACTTTATACAAATCCCACCATTGTGGATCCAAAGTTGTACAAAGGGCTGCCAACTTTGGCCTGGATTTCTTACTTGGACATTTAGATGCCCAATGACCTTTCTTGCCGCAGATAAAACAAGTATCAGCAGATCCTTTTTCTTTTCTCCTTTTCACAAATCGTTTATGAAATTTCTTAGAATGCTTATGCTTTTGACCAGATTTGGATTTGTGTTTGTAAGGTTTATCTAGGTGATATCTTCCTTCAGAAGTAAAATGCTTCTTGTTCTTTTTACAATGACAGCCTTCTTTTCCTAAATGTCCTCTATTATGTGCACCACACCCCCAATCAGGCATTTTGGCAATCTCTTTACAAAATGAAGCAGAAAACATTTGCTGATGTCTCTTAAAATCTTTATCTACTCTTTTCTGCAAACAATGTTCTTGCCAAGTTTCAAGAATATGATTATGCAATTGAGCAAGAGAAAGAGATCTAAGTGGGATGTTTCTATCTTTTAGTGCTTTTTCAACTACATCTGGGACATGACCTGGAAAACTTCTGAGGTAATGCTTAAGATAGGCTTCATTGCCGAACTTACCTGAAGATATTAACAATTTCTGCATGTAGCAGAAATATTCTTCTGTATTGCTTAAATCACATAGCCGAGCAGACATATACAAGGAGGCTAAATGATCATAATCTTCATGATCTTCAGGGCCATAAAATTCTCTACTTAAAGCAGAGATGATTTGTTCATCAGAATCATTTGCTGCTAGCAGCTCATTTCTTATTTCTTGAGGTAACCACCTCCACCATTCATATGCCAAACCAGAAAGACCTGCAACTAATTGTGCTCCCAGCATTTGAGCAGTAATATTGTGGTCTTGTTGCTTTTTATAAATGAGCCAATGAGTAAGCAACTGTAAGGCATTTTTTATTTCTTCCCTGGACTGACACTGAATATTCAAAATTGGTTGTTCAGGCATTTGGGAAATCAGATTATTAAGATTATTGATACCAAAAATATGAATTCTTGGAGCAATAGAAATACTCTGTGCATCAGACATATGGGTATCAAAACCTTCATTCTGGGGCTGAGATCCTATCATTAATCTGTTGGAGGATTCTGCTGCCATCATATTTACATCTCCAACATATTTCGGATCTAGGACAGGTCTGAAATTTTTGAAAGCATCTATCCATTCAATGATATCTTGTTTTTCTGCATCACTAGCACCAAAATCCCATTCTGGTCTATTATCTTCATGACTCATAACACCTAGAGAAGCAGCTTTGGAATGACCTTTTCTAGCTAACTTCAAAACTTGATCAGGAACTATATAATCTTTCTTCTTTAATTCCTGAGTTCTAGATGTTAACTCTGTAAGAACATTTATTCTTCTTTCAAGCTTATCAGAGGCAACTGAAATAGCCTTTTCTATCTCTGTTGTATCATGCAACAGATGGTCAAGAAGTTCTAACTTAGTGATGACAGTATCTAGTTGTTTTCTTTGTTCCACACAACTAGCTTTTAGAAGCTGGATATCATGTGCCATATCATCTAAATTATTTGCAGTGCATTGTAACTGCAAATTTGACCAATTATGTAACTTTACTTCATCTGACGCAGTCTGGTCAGAAGGAGTGGCCTTGGTGGATATGAACTCTCTCTTTGTCTGTCCATCAGAAGAATACTGCCTGAAATCTGTTTCGGGAAGATTTCTACCAGGGAAATAAGACCTTTGGCCATGGGCATTGGTAGACTCAGACTCAGCTCTGGCTCTTGGCAGACTCGAAAACATTCCAAGAGTAGGATACTCATGGAGTTGCTCTTTGCGTTTCTCTTTTTGTAAAAGTTTTTGTTTGATTTTTTTACAAGCCATACAATTTACATGCTGACCCCTATGTTCAAAATCAGATAAACCAGAAAAAGACTCATTATTTACAGACTGATTTGAGATAGGTTCTTCTGCTGACTTTTTACTTAACTGATCTGAAAGTTCTTGACGTCTTGCAGCATTATAGGATGATGTTGAAGCAGATCTGATCAAAGGAGGACCAAATCTAGGTATTGGTTCTGGATAAGGAGAGCGGAAAGAGGAAGAAGCTTCATCAAAGATTAAAGGCTTTGGGTTCATTAAGGCTTTAACTCTTTCTTGGTGTCTAAGTTCTGTATATTTCATTTCCCATGATTGTGGATAATGAATACCTGTCCAGTTAAAGGTTATGGGAGTAGCATTTTTAGACTTCGCAGTTGGTGTTTCCACCACGCTGCAGTCTGCAAAACTCTGGCTGATATGAGACCTTAATTGAGGTAAGGTATCATTACCAAATCTGACACAGACATCGCCTTTCAACTAAATAATTTTAGAACCATTCAACATATCAAAACCTTTAGGCAGAATGTATGCTTTCAGAATATTGTAAATATAGGGATCATCAAGACTCACAGAAAACCGGGGATAGATGGTACCAAAGGCAGGACCATCATGCAGAGGAGCGGTGAAACCGCCAATAACAGCATCAGAAAATTTATTATGACGCGTATCTACAACACAGCATAAAGAAGAAATTTGCAAACGGGGACGAACAAGTGGACCGAGACCAAGTTTTACTGCACCAAAGTGTGCATATTTAAACTGTCGTTCTTTAGCCCAATCAATCTGTACAGGAGAACTAATTCTGGAAAACATATACAAATTGAAATCAAAGTCAAGGAGTTCTGAATCAAAAAATTACTTAATTCACTCATTTCAATCTTTATATTCACCATTTTTTTATAATATTATCAATATAATCTATATAAAATCAAATTTATATAAAGTTGAAGCATATCTTCCGAATATCAATCTTAGATTCCTTACATTATTTTATTATTATAATTTTTTAATTTGTATTAATATTTGAGTTGATCAAGGTTTACCTCATCTCATGAACAATAGATGTTGCAAGAAATTTCTTACCTATTAAGTTATCTAATGGCATTATTTGTATGTTGAAATTATTAACCATTTTATTTATAATTTGATAAAGCATATATTGTGCATGTGTTGAATTACCATATTAGTAAGAGATTGTCTCCATTTTAGAGTGACCTACAAAGTTATTTAATGATATAGCAGTCAATGTGTTTGTTACTGTAACAAATTTATGTATTGGCATATTAACTTATTAATTCCCAATCTTGATAATGGGTGGCTAGAACATGGGGATTTTTTCTCAACTTCAAGAAACAACAAGAACTGGAAATGCCTAGGAATTGGTTGAAACCTCTAATACCATGAAAAATTATTAGTTCATATAGTCACTGTAATAGTGAACCTGTGGATGAGGACACTACCCCCAATCATATTTAGAATATTGACTAGAAAAACAATTAGTAACATATACACAAGCAACAACATGGAAAAATAGGTCATACTCTATTTTATTTTCTTCCCTTTATATGTATTGTCGAGTACGGATCTGGAATTTAGAACTTCAACAAGATTGAGTTTTCAAAAAATGAAAAACCTAAAAATTACTTAATTCACTCATTTCAATCTATATATTCACCATTTTTTTTACAATATTATCATTATAAGCTATATAAAATCAAATTTATATTAATTTGAAGCATATCTTCCTATGCTTAAACTTAGATTCTTTACATTATTTTATTATTATAATTTGTAATTTGTATTAATATTTCTTTCCTATTAATTTATCTAATGGCATTATTTGTATGTTGAAAGTATTAACCATTTTATTTATAATTTGATAAAGCATATATTGTGCATGTGTTGAATTACCATATTAGTACGAGATTGTCGCCATTTTAAAGTGACCTAGAAAGCTATTTAATGACATAACAGTCAATGTGTTTGTTACTATAACAAATTTATGTATTGGCATAATAACTTAGTAATTCTCAATCTTGATAATGGGTGGCTAGAACATGGGGGGTTTTGCTCAACTTCAAGAGACAACGAGAACTGGAAATGTCTAGGAATTAGGTGAAACCTCTAATACCATGAAGACGTATTAGCTCCTATAGTCATTGTAATATTGTACTTGTGGATGATGACACTACCCCTAATAATCTTTAGAATATTGACTAGAAAAATAATCAATAACATATCTACGAGCAACAACATGGAAAATTAGGTCATACTCTATTTTATTTTCTTCCCTTTATATGTATTGTCTATTGTATGCCTTAGACATTTTTGTCAAGTATATAGCACAATAGATACTTAGGCACTTCACTTTTTCCCTTCATTTTATGGGATTATTATGAGCCCACAAGTTTCTACATGTTTTGGACATTGTTAACTATCAATTATTACTTTGGATTATGTTGATTGGTTAAGCCTAGATTCCTTTTTATAATATAAATATAATCATCTAAAATTTAAAGAAATATTCATTATTCAATACTATATATTATGATATGTGGTTGGCACTATTTTAGATCCAACAAGAGAAAATATTGTATTGGATAAAGTCTAAGTATACCAATTAAGGTCAAAAAAAAATATTAATTAGAATATAAATTTTATGGTACAATTGGTTTTTTTTCAAATACATGAAGAAAGAGGGAAAACCCATTCTAGTTATTGCAAGTGTCTAGTGTTTATTTTTGAAATGTTTGAACATATTACATTGAAAAAACATTAACTAGCTACTCCCATAGTAAAGTTTTTATAGACAAAGTCTATAATATGTTGTATGTCCAGTATTTATTTTTGAAATGTTTGAACATATTACATTAAAAAACATTAATTAGCTATTCCCATAATAAAGTTTTTATAGACAGTCTATAATATGTTGCTTGTAAGTGCTTTACTGGACTCCATTAACCAAGTTTGATGGATCGAGAAGTGTGGTACATTTGAAATCAATGAATTAGAATAGAAACATTGAAGTACATTTTTGTTTCTTACAAATACAAAAGTGAAAACCCACTAAACTTATTAAAAGTGCATTTAACAATCAATTTTTTTTATAAGTATCTGTGTGTCATTTAACAATCAAAATCAAATTATTATGAATTTTTATTGGTAGTGCATTTAACAATCAAAATATTTTATAAGTATTTGTGTGTCATTTAACAATCAAAATCAAATTATTATGAACTTTTATTGGTAATTTTTATTGGACACATTTTACAGATGTCAAAAGAAAATATTTTATAAGTCTAGGCGTGTTTTTTAATGATCAAAATAAATAATTTTGTTATGAATTGGAATAGAAACAAATTAGTACAGTTTAATTTATTTTATTATAATATATTCATGAAGTGTTTGAATGTATTATATTGAAAAGAATACGAATTAGCTAGCCCAACATTATCGTTTTAATAGATCGTATCTAGAAGATGATGCTTTTAAATGTATTATTGAACTTGATTATCCAAGTTTGATGGAGTGAGAAGTTATGTCGATCTATATGTCGATCTAGACAAAGCATTGGAATTTGTAATTTCCATGTTAGATATTGTTTGGTGTTTGAACGTATTACATTGAAAACAATGCTAATTAACTCCAATATAGTTTTAATATGCCAAATTAACTCCAGTATAGTTTTAATAGGCCAAAACTAGAAGATATTGATTTTAAGTGCATTATTGGACTTGATTATCCAAGTTATGGGAGAAGTTATGTTAATATAAACAAATCATTGAAAGTTTAATATTTCATGGTGTCATGTAATTTGCATGATGTATCGTCACATGAATACATTGCAATTTAAACAAAATTTTCATATTTGTACCAAATAATATAAAACTCCCCAAATAAATTTGAAGAAAATATTCAATATACAAGAAAAATTGAAAAATGTTTCTTCATGTATTAATTGGTCCTCCAAAGAACAAAATTACATCCATGAATCATCTCCACCTAATCTCATGTTATTCGTTCAAGTAGGTCAAGGACATCATGTACACCATGTTTATTTATCTTGGTCTTATTGCAATGTTCTTTCTTAGCCATCCATGCCCAAACTATGGTATCAATTGGAATAGATCCAAGCTCTATGTCATCAGGATTTGGTACCCAATATTCCTCTAATACTTTTCCATTGTATTTCCCTGAACCGGGCTTCCACCAATCAACTTTAACATGAAGAGTATCACTTTCATCATCTTGAAATATATTTGAGGTGGCTTTTGCCATCCAAATCATCTCCCCTTCTTCCTCGTTTCCTGATCTAACTAGCAACATCTTTCCTTTCTGAACATCATTAATAGGGTTGAATGTTGTCTTTGGCTTATTTCACTTGGGTCCAACATACACAAGTTCACCTGTCATAGTATCAAAATCCCCATCCATAATATTTGAGATTGCATGAAGTGCATTACGACCAACATCTGGAGTTTGCCTTGTCTTGGGCCAGAAATCCTCAGAAGATGAATCATGATCATTGTAATCTTCATATAAAGTATCAAGAACTCTTTCCCAATACTCTACCTTATTTTTCCATTCTGGTGTAACAATTGGCAATTCCTCACCACCCATTGTGTCTTTCCACATTTTTATGTATGATGTTATTCCCTCTTTTAGTTCTTTTAAATAGATTTCATTCTATTTGGGATGTAAGAAAGATGGCTTCCCTATGGGCAGTTTAGATCGACCTTCATCGTCTGTATTCCATAACTCAACTGGTTCTGACCACTCAACATCTCTTGTGGATTCTTTATACCTTAATACCGGAACATCATTGAGTACAAGAAATTGGAAGTACTGAACATTAAGATGTCCAACTAGTGCATTTTTTCCTTCCTTGATGTATCCATTAAGGAAGCTTTTGAAGTCATACACCTTATCAATCAGTTTAGGTGGAAACACTCTTTTTTCTTCAATTTTGCGATATGTATCCATCATCTCAGGTAGAGAATATATATCTTTACTTTTCAAGCTGGAAGACATTCTACCATAGGTCCCGTCTATGTCTTCATGGGTGTGTCCCACGAGCAAGAACCCAACCTCAATAGTGATGAAGACACCAAGTGCAGTGAGAAGTGATAGAAACATGAAAAGATAACGGTTTTTATTATCACTTGCTGCATTATCCAATTGTAACAATAAATGTGGAGGAAGAGGTTTAAAATCGATATCTTGATTTTCTAATCTTCCATGAGATAAAAATTCATCCTTGTACACTCTACATTTTGAGTAAATAGAGGTGTCAAGTAATGCATTTGAAAGTGGGTTTCTTGAACTTCCACTCTCATAAAGAAGATCACCATAAATATCAAGATGTGGGTCTTCAAGGTCCCTAAAGCACTTAGCAAGTGATGTAATGGTAAATTGTGATCCCATATGTACAAATGGTAGGGAGAAATGACCAAAACCTTCTGTCTTATGCCCATGTGTTAGCATACCTGTCAATGACAAACCCAAGTTTATTCCTACAATAGATTTTGATTTGACACGTAGCCTTGGAATTGAAGTCTTTGTTTTATCCATTTTATCATGGATAATACTCAAATACTCCTTTGGAAACCTCTCTGACATGATTTTGTGGGCATAGTAGCAATGTCTTCCGCACATAACGATCTTGTTATGTTTGTTCAATCTAGCGCGTGCCGTTTCTTCCAACTCTTTTGTAGTTGCTGACTTCATTTGTGCTTTCAACACAATACATTCACCACATTTACTGAAGCTGGTGTTCTTTGAGAATGCCACGTCTTGAAAATGAGTGCTCCAAATCTTGCTCATTGTTGGTTGTGATATTAATGGACAATTGAGCTTTTCCAAACCCACATTGATTTCTTTTAACAAAGAGCTTTGTGTGTAAGTCGAAGGCAACAATCTTAGAGGAGAAGAAGTTCCATCTGCTTCGACTTGACGTGTCTGGTTTGGCGAAAAATCTGAATTGTCCATTACAATTTTATGCAGTATTTCTATGGCCGCCACAGTTTGTGCACGTGCTTTACATGTATTGGTGTTACCATGAATGGATTCCATATGTCCTTGTTCAAAATTATGTTGGTAGCTATAGAAGGTGCTTTGAGGAATCTTATGTATCTTGTACCATGCTTTCTTACAAATAACATTACCATCAAATCTCATGTCCTTTACTTTTCTAATAATAGGAGGTAGGCCATGGCCATGGCTCATTGACATGATAGTGTTTGAAACAAGTGAATTCAATACAAATTCCCTGATACCATTTTTGTCTTTGCATTCCATATCCTTTCTAGCATTTGCAATGGCATTCCTATCCACATGTTGAAGACAATCTTGTTTACAACATTCATCTGCAGCCAAAAGTCGGACTTCTTTCTCTTTATCTATCTTGGTTTGACGTTTTGCAACTTTTTCTCTTGTCATAGCTCGTTTAATCTTTTTATATGGCCTCGATGCATTAAGAAAATTGACATCTTGATCTTTTTGATTATAAAGATCCCCATCCCATTGGTATAAAGGACTTGTATCCTCTATAACATCCCATATCAGCATTTCCATGGGTGGCTCTTTGTACTTTGTCTTGACCCTTAACATCTCACCTATGTTGTCCACCAATTTATGTATTGGCCATCTAACCAATCCATGTATAGACTTATCCCCAATCTTGCATCTTTCACAATACCCATGTATCTCTTCCACAAAAACACCAAAGTTATCTTCACCTAGTGTTTCACCCACAACCATGTCATCCTCATGGACATTAACTATCATTCCTTTGGCAATGCACATAATTGTTCCTATGCATCCATGTGTAAGAGAAACCCTTGTACATGTGAATGCAGCCCTATCTTGTGGAATATTTATGGGTTGATCTTCACAATGAGGTTTCAAATCTATTTCTTGCCAAATCTCATAAGATTCTATTGCACCCCCTAGTGTTTCCTCAAATCCAGTTGGATGTGGTAAAGGAGCATCATTTTTTAACACCTTCTCAATTCTAACCACTATGCATCCTTTCTTTACAATCTTTCCATGAACCTTATTCCCAAGCCCTGTATTGAATATGGAGCCCTCACCCACCTTCACTCCATGTTGTAAAAGATCTACTTTGTCTCCAATAGAAATTGTTGAACAAACATTTGCACCTGTACACCAAACATAACAAACTTAGTATTTTCTCAAAAAAACATTCAATAAACTATGAATAAATCTTAACACATGCTTTGGTATTTGATTTACCTATGGTGTGCCTCAAATCTGTAGTTCTCCATGGATGTGTGTCCCCTTCATCAACATATTCCACAATCAAATGTGGTTGAGTGACATCAATTATCAAAACCATAACATAACCTGCAACAACCCTTCCTCCACTATAATAAGTTCCAACTTCTGTAGATTCAACCTTTCCTAGCCCAATAACTTGACCATTAACCAAGAGGTCAACATAGTCCCCTTTTGTGAAAATTATACTTGCAGCCCTATCTTGTGGAATATTTATGGGTTCATCTTCACAATGATATTTCAAATCTATTTCTGGCCAAATCTCATAAGATTCTATTGCACCCCCTAGTGTTTCCTCAAATCCAGTTGGATGTGGTAAAGGAGCATCATTTTTTAACACCTTCTCAATTCTAACCACTATGCATCCTTTCTTTATAATATTTCCATGAACCTTATTCCCAAGATCTGTATTGAATATGGAGCCCTCACCCACCTTCACTCCATGTTGTAAAAGATCTACTTTGTCTCCAATAGAAAATGTTGAACAAACATTTGCACCTGTACACCAAACATAACAAACTTAGTATTTTCTCAAAAAAACATTCAATAAACTATGAATAATTCTTAACGCATGCTTTGGTATTTGATTTACCTATGGTGTGCCTCAAATCTGTAGTCCTCCATGGATGTGTGTCCCCTTCAACATATTCCACAATCAAATGTGGTTGAGTGACATCAATTATCAAAACCATAACATAACCTGCAACAACCCTTCCTCCACCATAATAAGTTCCAACTTCTGTAGATTCAACCTTTCCTAGCCCAATAACTTGACCATTAACCAAGAGGTCAACATAGTCCCCTTTTGTGAAAATTATACTTGCAGCCCTATCTTGTGGAATATTTATGGGTTCATCTTCACAATGAGGTTTCAAATCTATTTCTGGCCAAATCTCATAAGATTCTATTGCACCCCCTAGTGTTTCCTCAAATCCAGTTGGATGTGGTAAAGGAGCATCATTTTTTAACACCTTCTCAATTCTAACCACTATGCATCCTTTCTTTACAATCTTTCCATGAACCTTATTCCCAAGCTCTGTATTGAATATGGAGCCCTCACCCACCTTCACTCCATGTTGTAAAAGATCTACTTTGTCTCCAATAGAAAATGTTGAACAAACATTTGCACCTGTACACCAAACATAACAAACTTAGTATTTTCTCAAAAAAACATTCAATAAACTATGAATAATTCTTAACACATGCTTTGGTGTTTGATTTACCTATGGTGTGCCTCAAATCTGTAGTCCTCCATGGATGTGTGTCCCCTTCATCAACATATTCCACAATCAAATGTGGTTGAGTGACATCAATTATCAAAGCCTATACACCAAACATAACAAACTTAGTATTTTCTCAAAAAAACATTCAATAAACTATGAATAATTCTTAACACATGCTTTGGTGTTTGATTTACCTATGGTGTGCCTCAAATCTGTAGTCCTCCATGGATGTGTGTCCCCTTCATCAACATATTCCACAATCAAATGTGGTTGAGTGACATCAATTATCAAAACCATAACATAACCTGCAACAACCCTTCCTCCACCATAATAAGTTCCAACTTCTGTAGATTCAACCTTTCCTAGCCCAATAACTTGACCATTAACCAGGACGTCAACATAGTCCCCTTTTGTGAAAATTATACTTTCCATTTTCGCTCCTACAAATTCTGTAACACACAATTGAATTATAATTTGTAGTTAAGGTTAAACCATGTAATGTGTGCTCTTATATTTTAGGCAAAACACAATCTACAAAAAAATAATGTACTTGTAATAGCTAAAAAGGGTATGGCATCATTTTGTTGTGCAAATTAAACCTTGTTCCCCACCATTTAGTCCCCACCGCCAAAAGGGACTTTACATATAAATTATGATGGAGCTACAAAGCGTAATCAAAACAAGATTGGTTATCAATGTATATAATCTTAATACAAACACAAAACTATTCTTAGAAAAACTTGTAAAAATGTCTAAAAATTTTCCATACTTAAGAACTTGTAATAGTATTGAAGGTAGTTATTAAGTAGGTTGGAATCCAGCCATGATCGATCATGCAAGTTTGTATAATCATGGAACTTGTAATAGTATTGAAGGTAGTTATTAAGTAGGTTGGAATCCAACCATGATTGATCATGCAAGTTTGTATAATCATGTCTCATTGAGATTTATTTTTTGTATCAATTGTTCAAAGTAAATTCAAATATCCTTGATTGGAGTCATCCCTATTTTAAGTACTCCCGAAAATAGTTATTTGGTGTCATCTAAACCTATATTGTAGATTAGTGAAGAATAACATCTATATGGAACTAGAGTCATACAAAATCCCAAGCAATGCTACTTGATGCCACTATTAGTATACTAATACATAGTAGAAGTTTTTTGAATTATAAGCGACTCCTAGCTTAGCGACTACTAATACATAGCGACTACTAGCTTTCCTTCTAGCATAAGCATTTCATTCTAGCATAAGCACACATGCTTATGCTAGAAGAAAAGCTAGCACTCATTAGCTTTCCAGAAGAAAAACCCTAGGCATGGTGATTGGTGGTTGCTAAGTTATACCTTGGTCTTGTGCCATGTACTCTATTTTGAAATAAGCACATGGCACAAAATCAAGAAATGTTAGTGACTCCTAGCTTTCGTTCTAGCCTAAGCATTTCCTTATAGCATAAGCACACATATATAGATAAACCCTGGGCATGGTGATTGGTGGTTTCTAGCTTCTACCTTGAGCTTTCCTTCTTGCATAAGCATGTGTTTATGATAGAAGGAAATTCTTATGCTACAAGGAAAGCTAGCAGTCGCCAGCTTTCTTTGATCTGTTGCCATGTTCTTATTTCAAAATAGAGCACATGACACAAGCTCAAAGTATAATCTAGCAACCTGGTGGTTGCTAAGTTATATCTTGGTCTTGTGCCATGTACTCTATTTTGAAATAAGCACATGGCACAAAATCAAGAAATGCTAGTGACTCCTAGCTTTCGTTCTAGCCTAAGCATTTACTTATAGCATAAGCACACATATTTATGCTAAAATGAAAGCTAGTAGTCGCTAGCTTTCTAATAGATAAACCCTGGGCATGGTGATTGGTGGTTGCTAGCTTATACCTTGAGCTTTCCTTCTTGCATAAGCATGTGTTTATGATAGAAGGAAATTCTTATGCTACAAGGAAAGCTAGCAGTCGCCAGCTTTCTTTGATATGTTGCCATGTTCTTATTTCAAAATAGAGCACATGACACAAGCTCAAAGTATAATCTAGCAACCACCAATCACCATGGACAGGATTTTTGTATTGGAAAGCTAGCGACTGCTAGCTTTCCTTCTAGCATAAGTATGTGTTATTATCCTAGAAGGAAATGCTTATGATAGGAGGAAAGATAGCAGTAGCTAGCTTTCCTTGATCTTGTGCCATGTGTTTATTTCAAAATAGAGCACATGGCGCAAGCTGAAGGTATCAGCTAGCAACCACCAATCACCATGGACAGTGTTATCAATTGGAAAGCTAACGACTGCTAGCTTCCCTTCACGGCTAAAGTTTTTCTACTAGAAAGCTAGCAATCGTTATCTTTCCTTCTAGCATAAGCACATGTGTGCTTATGCTTATGCTAGAAGGAAATTCTCAGGCTAGAAAGAAAGCTACCAGTCGCTAGCTTTCCTTTATCTTGTGCTATGTGCTTCTTTCAAAATAGAGCACATGGCACAAGCTCAAAGTATAAGCTAGCAACCACCAATCACCATGGCTAGGGTTTTTTTATTGGAAAGCTAGCGACTGATAATTTTCCTTCTAGCATAAGAATGTGTGGTTATGCCAGAAGGAAATTCTTATGCTAGCTTTCCTTGATCTTGTTCCGTGTTCTTCTTTCAAAATAGAGCACATGGCACAAGATAAAGGAAAGCTAGCGACTGCTAGCTTTCTTTCTAGCATAATCATTTCCTTCTAGCATAAGCACACATGTGCTTATGCTAGAAGGAAAGATAACAATTACTAGCTTTCTAATAGAGTCTCTATCCATGAAGGAAAGCTAGCAGTCGTCAGCTTTCCAATTGATAACATTGTCCGTGGTGATTGGTGGTTGCTAGCTTATACCTTCAGCTTGCGCCATGTGCTCTATTTTGAAATAAACACATGGCACAAGATCAAGGAAAGCTAGCGACTGCTAGCTTTTGTAAGACCCCTACTTTAGGGTCCCCTTGAACTGAACCTGAAACTTTTACAACTTCATACAAACAAATTAGCCATTATAGTTATTGGAAAAATAAAATAAAAGAGTGAATAACTTAACAAAAATAAGAAAAACCTTAACCTGTCAACCCGATCCAGCTGGTCCATTGTTGTCTACGTCTTCCGTAGGATCCCTCCGGCAAAGCTCGTTTAACATAGGCGAAGCAACCGTTAGCTTCGCCACCCAACCATAGGCTCATGCTTTCAGTCGCATGGCCTCCCCCAAGCTTTGGGTCGTAGAGCTCACACAAGTATTACAGAAATTCCGCTTGGGCTTCCCTTCCCACCAGGATTTCTAAGCCAAACCCTTAGATAGCAGCAAGTCTTTGAGGCATTCAAAAATTACGACAATCGTCCAAATTATGGGCCCCCTTACCCATTCCTTAAGCCTTCCTTATAAAGGGAAATCTCCTGCGACACATGTCGCTTCATGCATAATTAAATATTTTTAATAATTTATTTAATTAAAACACTCACCCATCCAAGTGTCAGTTTCTCTGGGAAGTGCACCTACATCCCTAAGTTTGCTCTAGTTTGTCCCCCGGATATTTTAATCAACTCCTAGCTTTTAGTTGACTAGGTGTCTAATCTATTTTGCTCCTAAATAATAATTTCTATTATTTTAAATGCTCAACAAAATATAACTATTCATGTGCAAATGTCTTAGCTATTGTTATGCATTTGCTAAGTAATAATCTAGAGTTATTCTCCTAAGTTTTTATGCAGTTTAATTCAACAATCAAACTCACTAGGATCTCGATGCCATGCCGTTGGGCTCCTAGTTCCTTAATTTTAAATTCCCTGACATGGCACCACTCCGTCGGGTCCAATCATCCATGGTTTCCATTCCTTGGCATGGTACTGCATCGTTGGGTCCTTGCGTCCATTCTTTCCGTTCTCGACAGGGTACCGCATCGTTGGGCCCTTCTGCCACCATCTTTCCGTTTTGACTTGCGGGAACTCTTGTAGGGATTTTAGGAATCGTTACCATCCATCCTCCGTCTACATGCTATCTAGGGACTAATGGCGCTGAGGAGTGAGTCCGTTCTCACTGCGCGCCCCTCAACTCGTACGTGACCAGCTCCGTTGTGGCCCACCTCGTACGCCCTCACGCATTCCTCTTGAGCAAGCGGATCAATGCTTATCTGCTCATGCGTGGTATTCTTGTCGAAAGTCGACATCGTCGTCGCTTCCCCTGTGTGTGATTTACCCGTACTCTACGACCCTCCATGTTCCTTTGTGTGTCCGTTGGTGAACCGTCTCACTTGTTTCTACACACACTTCTCACAACAATTTATTAGTAGCACTGTTCTCAACAATCATCATCTAGTTTCTAACTCTAGCATTTGTTAAACATTTATGATTTATTCAAACTGCTCATTCATCTTATCAAATATACATTTCGTCGCCAAATACATAATCACCATACAGCTAGTCGTTAAGCATTATCCATCAACATAATTTTCCATAGTCATAGCTAATCGTTTAACATATGCAATTATTCATTTACCTCAACAGTTCAGATACACATACTAAAAAATAAGGTCAAAAGGTTATTTACTTAATGTTTCAATCAGCCGGGTCACTCAGCAGGTGCCCTCAATGTCTACACAAGTCTAGGGGCACTACATACACCCCTACTTATTTAGAACTTCGTCCCGAAGTTCAGAATAAAAATGGAAAACTACGACGCATCTCAGTTGCGTCCTCCCAAGTCGCAGAGCTAGGACTGTAACTGTCCTACTGCACTTTGACTTGATCAATCAAGGCTAATCACTAAGCATGATGTAATCAATCAATTATACCTCTCCACACATATAAAACAAGGCTCAAGAGACCACTATATCGAAGTTGTTCAGTCGGGTTCCTTGACAGGTTCCCTTAAGGTCCACGGTCATTCTAGGGCATTACATACACCCCCCCTTAAATAGAACTTCGTCTCGAAGTTAATTTTTGTTCTCGTGCTTCCGATGCTAGGATTTACTTAGTTTCTATTCTCATCTCGAGGTCATTCTATTCTATTTTTCTCCAACAATCATGGCCATAGAACTCGTGGTTCTAATCATTAGGTATCATTACTCGAGGTTAACGAGATTATCACATCCTTACCTCATTTCATCAATAGAAACCCAAGATGTTATTGATTCCGTTGTGTATACTAACTTCAATGATCGAAAGTTCCTAGTGGGTTGCACTATCACCTAGTCCCTTATAGTTGTGACTATAATCGTGTCTATATAGATGCATACAATTCAAACGTTGACTACTTCTAACATGATTTCATCATCATATAATTTGCTACAAAACATAATCACTGTAATTTATTATAAATCCTAAAATCAACCACTATTAATTTAATAAACATGTGACCCAATATTTTGCATCGTCACAGTTTATAAAAGCTGAGACTTAAGCTTCTAACTATGTACCAATTTAAATAATCCAACATTCCTACACATTCATTGAGGCTTTAAACCCTTTTTCTAAGTATGATCTAGGAAATGTAGGGACCTTCCAGTTGAGCATGTGATTTTTTTTTATTTTTTTTTTTAAAACTTTCATGCTAGGTCCTTAATGTACACAACATATATATAATCTAATATAATTATATAATAATAATAATAATAAATGTCGTATTAAGATAAATAAGGGAATACCTGCTTCATGTCTCGATAATCCATAACAAGACAAAGGTACCTATCCTTACTTATCGCTTAAGCAATTTATTGAAACCAAATCTATATCTTAATAATGCACCCATTTAACTAAATGTTAACCACCATATACTATCACCATGTAAGTCTATTTAAACAAATCTATATTTAAATAAACATTATTCAATAATGTCACTCTCCATTATTATTTACTCTCTCCAATACTTAAATATAATAACCCCAAGTATAATTGACAAGATCTATTCATTCCTATTAGAATAACAATGTACATATGAATCCTCTCAAAGAGTGATTGGCTCGTCCAAGACATTCACCTAAAATCTATCATAATAAAATAACTATCTAAATTTGAATCTTTCCCATAATAAAAAGTAAAACTAATTATTTACAAATAAGCCTTTCACACATTTATATAACCATTAGACATATAAATATCACTGATATATATTTCAATGCAAAAACTATAAACCTTTTTACAATATCTTCCCATAGTTATTGCAACTCAACTACATTACTAAATAAATTTATACATTATAACTTCTCCAACTATATTATGAAAGAATTATAATATTTCAATAATCCTTTTATAGGATGCTATACGGTCACATTATATGTCATCCTTTTATATAAATGATACCTCAATAAGCGTAACCATTCATTTATATTCTCCTAGATATATTTAATTATAAATATGAATATTTAATATTATTGTAAAACATAACACTCAAGTTATTCATAAGGCATTTCAATTTAGCAATTAATTATGTCATAAAACATAATTAAATAGAACCCGCATAATGCATGATACCAACTTAAAATAAATGGATCAACGCAGACCCTAGCCGAGTTGTTCATGAATTAAAAGAAGGGTAAGAATTAATCCGATGCCTTCCATCGAGTGATGAATCCATGAATCACACACACGGTGTGCACACAAGTATGTTCGATTCATAAAGAAAAAGGGTAACGATCAGTTATAAAATCATTTGACACCTATCTGCCCTATTCGCTGCCACCACTAGCAGTGAGTATTATTCTCACCAGACTAAGTAATCAATTCAGATGTTACCAACACTTACGTTTGTCAGTCGGAGAGTTAGCCAAGCAGAAGATTTAGCCGAATGGGGAGTTAGCCTACCAGGTTGTTCGCTTTTCAAGTTCAATTCCCCTTTTTTTTTTGGATTCTTAGAATCCTCCAGAATTCCTGTTGTTGAATATAGGTGTCGACTCTGTATCCTAGATATGGTTGTAGGTAGATGGTTTAGGGTTTAGAGATCAGGGATCTATTTCCATTTCATGTTGTAAAATTTCATAAGACAATTAATGTTTCGTCATGATGTAGAGGGTGTGTTTCGACATGATGTAGAGGGTGATCGGAGTAACTAATGGATCGACATCCATAATGATGAAATTAAAGAGTTAAAACAATAAATGAATCCTGGAGCTGAGTTTCAATGAAACGCTTGCGCAGAGTATTCATGGAACGTATCCTTGCACAATTCAACATCAAGTGACAAACATTAAGATTCAAATACTTTTAATTCCAGAACACCAATCAGAATGGGGTTAAAAAAATTGGATCGGATACAATTCAGGATGCCATTTAATAGCTGGAGTAACAGGCATAGGTTTGAATTTGGATCAGGATACAATTCCAGAATGCCAATCAATACTGGAATTAGATGGAGAGTTTTCAAAGATAGAATGTTTATGAGAATGAACTAAGACGCCCATCAGTAATGGAATTAGATGCAGAGATAAATTGCATTTCAAATCATAATTCTGGAAATGTTTTGCAGAGATTTAAAAGACAAATTACATATCGAAATCAAGAATCCTGGAAACATTGCCTTAATAATCGGTTTGCAGAGATTAAAAGGCAATTGCAGTTTGAGATCATATCGCAGGCTTTTGAAATTAAAAGGAAGAATATCACAACGAATTCACAAATTATTTTAAAGAAAATCTGGAGATGCTAAAAAAAAAGAAGTCGGTGTACAGGGAATTTGACACACAGCAAAAAGGGGCAAATTCAGATTTTTAAGAATTCTGGAAATGCCAGATCCACACAAAAATTCAAGAGATAATTATGAGATGTATCTGCGTTCTGGAGTCGTCAAGTAAGGAATTGATAAAATCCAAACGAAATTTTAATTCTGGAAATGCCCAGTAAGGAGCCAATACAGAGGATAAATGACGATCAAATTGTGATTTCAATTCTGGAATGTTTGGGTAAGAATTTGATATGGAGGTTTAGAACAACCATACATTGAGTTACTAAGAGCCCACACATAGAATAATTTGCGTTCTCCATTAAAATCTGGCGTATAACAACTCAGATCGTTTTTGGCTTCTGGTGTTTTAGCATAATGGATACTCAAATCGTTGGCTTAAGGCGTTTAGCAGAGTAAATTCAATACTCAGATCGACTTGGCTTGAAATGGGAATTCAGGGATTTTTCACAAACCACATTAAGAATCGTTTTGCAGAGATTAAAAAGACAACTACATTTCGAAATCATAATTCTGATATCGTTCTGCAGAGATTAAAAAGACAACTACATTTCGAAATCATAATTCTGAAATCGTTTTGCAGAGATTAAAAAGACAATTACATTTCAAGATCATAGTTCTGGAAACGTTCTGCAGAGATTAAAAAGACAATTACATTTCATGATCATAATTCTGGAAATGTTTTGCAGAGATTAGAAAGACAGTTGCATTTCAAGATCATAATTCTGGATAAGTTGCCCTAAAAAAAAAAATCGGTTTGCAAGAAATAAAAGCAAAGGCAATCTGTAATCGTCTCAAGATCTTGGGAGGGTCGATTTTAATCACGAAATGAATACGCAGAATCTCTAATGAATAACCACAACGCATCACCGATCCTGGAAAAACGTTGTTCGAATCCTCCAATTAATACATAGAGAGATTAAAAGTCCAAATACAATGACTAGTTCGAATTTTAATAAACGCCATTCTTTTTCCAAATAATGTGCAGAGAAAAAAAAAAAAAAATCGTTACAGAAATTTGGGGAAAAGTTAATAGATGGTGGAAATGGATATACAGGGAAATGGAAAACAGCATTGATATTTCATGATTATGAACTCTGAGAATGCTAAGTAAGATCGATATACCGGGAATAAGAAGA
The DNA here is from genome assembly GCA_027924585.1 of Larix kaempferi. Taxonomy (NCBI): domain Eukaryota; kingdom Viridiplantae; phylum Streptophyta; class Pinopsida; order Pinales; family Pinaceae; genus Larix; species Larix kaempferi. Next base: position 7,523,380 of record BSBM01000003.1, on the reverse strand, counting down.
CTCATTCAATTCGTAACTGCAAACTCAGGAAAACGTTAAGTGAGAGTTTGATACACAGCGAATAAAGGTCGAAAAGAAGAATACACACCGATTTTGAGCTATTAATCGGGCGTAGAGAACCACCAGTGCGTGGTCGAATGGATTGATTAACACATAGTTAAACTTATTGATTCAACATATAGCATTGCCCATGCAAGGTTAATTACAGAATTAAACCACCGGTCTAGTGGGTGGTCCGTGGTGTTACCAATGCAGGTATCGAAATAATGATTATGTACAGAATCCAACTACCAAATCGGCGTGGTACAAAACCAAAGCAAGAGTCACTTTTAAACCTTCTATCAAGTAGGTAAATAATGTTTGGATATACTGCGAATCTATGGGAATCGTCCGATCTGGTTGGCAGTATAAAACAGAGTTTTATACAAATCTGGAAATGATCATTCAAATACAAAAAAAAGTAATGCAGAAACTGGGCACCAAGTCGCATTTCCCTTTGACATGGCATGATTCAGGTATAAGTATTTGTATGTATCACCCACAACGATCACATCAGATCGTATTTAACCTAGGAATTATATATGCGTAAACGTGCAGAGAAATTTACTAAAAGTGCAACTACAGCGACAACGCCATACTTATTTCCTTTTATCAAGGCATGCCACGAGTTAGCGGTGTAAATAGACCTACCGAGAGTATCAAGTGCAGAAATGCATACCACCAGATCGAAAACCGGACTCACCAGCTCAGATCGTACTAGATTGCTTTCGTCCTTATCAAATACGTGAGTAAGCTCGAACAGGGATCATCTAACCAGATCTAAAACTGGCTCACCAGCTCCGATCACACTGGATTGTTCTCGTACTTATCAAATGCATGAGTTAGATTGAACCCCTCATCGATCGTACCAACATAATTTAACCTCTAAAACAAAGGTGTTTTCTCCTCCAGCATGCGCATAGATCTTGGCCTATCTTCCACAGAATGCTCAGGGAGGAATTGTTTACTCAGCGGAGATTGAACAGGTAGAGTTTGTAAAACCTTAAATGAAATTGCACAGAAACTAAATAACTAAGATCTGGAAAAATGCATAGATCTGTATTTAAAATTCCATGGAATGCACAGAATAGCAGAGAGGTGAGGGAGGGGAAACTTCTCAACAAATCTGAAATATCAAACTAAAAAAGAAAAAATAACAAGATTCCACACGCCGGTCCAGACTCGATCGATGGACAGATCCGCTGTCTCTAAATGATTAGCGCTTCCAGATCCAATCTACCATTCCGTTTCCAAAATAATCCAACCAATAAACTTATAAGATCTGCGATCAACACCCTTGGGCTCAAATCCAAATAGAGGAAGGAGTGCAGCCGAGATCATTACAGAGTTTTTATCATACCTAATGTAACATTTAACATTCATAAACTTTAAATGATATTAAGCAAATTTTCTAAAAAATATATATATATATATTCCAACGAGTCGATCACATCATTTTTCGCTGAGATTCATGAGATGATTACAGAAATCGATCAATAGTAATTAAACAGTTTACAATCCACTTCAAACTTAATCAAAACTTAGATGGAAAATACTACCAATCGTTGGCCCAGTTTATTTTAAACTCTGGGTATTTTCTTGCATAACAGAGTTAGCTAAACCTGAATGTTTAAATCTCACACCTTTAGAAACATAAATGATTCGAACTAAACTTCTTTCAATTGGAGTAATTCTTTAAATAGAACAGAAATACATAAACTTTCAACGATATTAGAATTTTACTTTTCCAGAATTCTAATAGTTCAAATCATATTTCTAGTTTCCTTAACAATGTCTAAAATAAGCGGCGGCAGAAAATTTACAAGTGCAAACGAAACCTGGATTGTGTAGTCGCTTCGAGGAGTTGCTGTAGTTTTAAGAAACTTGCAGCTCCAATCCCGTTGTACTTCACCATAGTCATTGACGAACCCCTACATAATATGACTCTGATGCCCTCAAGGTTCGATCGGCTCTGATACCAAATGTAAGACCCCTACTTTAGGGTCCCCTTGAACTGAACCTGAAACTTTTACAACTTCATACAAACAAATTAGCCATTATAGTTATTGGAAAAATAAAATAAAAGAGTGAATAACTTAACAAAAATAAGCAAAACCTTAACCTGTCAACCCGATCCAGCTGGTCCATTGTTGTCTACGTCTTCCGTAGGATCCCTCTGGCAAAGCTCGTTTAACCATAGGCGAAGCAACCGTTAGCTTCGCCACCCAACCATAGGCTCATGCTTTCAGTCGCATGGCCTCCCCCGAGCTTTGGGTCGTAGAGCTCACACAAGTATTACAGAAATTCCGCTTGGGATTCCCTTCCCACCAGGATTTGTAAGCCAAACCCTTAGATAGCAGCAAGTCTTTGAGGCATTCGAAAATTACGACAATCGTCCAAATTATGGGACCCCTTACCCATTCCTTAAGCCTTCCTTATAAAGGGAAATCTCCTGCGACACATGTCGCTTCATGCATAATTAAATATTTTTAATAATTTATTTAATTAAAACACTCACCCATCCAAGTGTCAGTTTCTCTGGGTAGTGCACCTACATCCCTAAGTTTGCTCTAGTTTGTCCCCCAGATATTTTAATCAACTCCTAGCTTTTAGTTGACTAGGTGTCTAATCTATTTTGCTCCTAAATAATAATTTCTATTATTTTAAATGCTCAACAAAATATAACTATTCATGTGCAAATGTCTTAGCTATTGTTATGCATTTGCTAAGTAATAATCTAGAGTTATTCTCCTAAGTTTTTATGCAGTTTAATTCAACAATCAAACTCACTAGGATCTCGATGCCACGCCGTTGGGCTCCTGGTTCCTTAATTTTAAATTCCCTGACATGGCACCACTCTGTCGGGTCCAATCATCCATGGTTTCCATTCCTTGGCATGGTACCGCATCGTTGGGTCCTTGCATCCATTCTTTCCGTTCTCGACAGGGTACCGCATCGTTGGGCCCTTCTGCCACCATCTTTCCGTTTTGACTTGCGGGAACTCTTGTAGGGATTTTAGGAATCGTTACCATCCATCCTCCGTCTACATGCTATCTAGGGACTAATGGCACTGAGGAGTGAGTCCGTTCTCACTGCGCGCCCCTCAACTCGTACGTGACCAGCTCCGTCGTGGCCCACCTCGTACGCCCTCACGCATTCCTCTTGAGCAAGCGGATCAATGCTTATCTGCTCATGCGTGGTATTCTTGTCGAAAGTCGACATCGTCGTCGCTTCCCCTGTGTGTTATTTACCCGTACTCTACGACCCTCCATGTTCCTTTGTGTGTCCGTTGGTGAACCGTCTCACTTGTTTCTACAAACACTTCTCACAACAATTTATTAGTAGCACTGTTCTCAACAATCATCATCTAGTTTCTAACTCTAGCATTTGTTAAACATTTATGATTTATTCAAACTGCTCATTCATCTTATCAAATATACATTTCGTCGCCAAATACATAATCACCATACAGCTAGTCGTTAAGCATTATCCATCAACATAATTTTCCATAGTCATAGCTAATCGTTTAACATATGCAATTATTCATTTACCTCAACAGTTCAGATACACATACTAAAAAATAAGGTCAAAAGGTTATTTACTTAATGTTTCAATCAGCCGGGTCACTCAGCAGGTGCCCTCAATGTCTACACAAGTCTAGGGGCACTACAGCTTTCCTCCTAGCATAAGCATTTCCTTCTAGGATAATAACACATACTTATGCTAGAAGGAAAGCTAGCAGTCGCTAGCTTTCCAATACAAAAATCCTGTCCATGGTGATTGGTGGTTGCTAGATTATACTTTGAGCTTGTGTCATGTGCTCTATTTTGAAATAAGAACATGGCAACAGATCAAAGAAAGCTGGCAACTGCTAGCTTTCCTTGTAGCATAATAATTTCCTTCTATCATAAACACACATGCTTATGCAAGAAGGAAAGCTAACAGTCGCTAGCTTTCCAATACAAAAACCCTGTCCATGGTGATTGGTGGTTGTTAGCTTATACCTTGAGCTTGTGCCATGTACTCTATTTTTAACGAATGCTACCTTTCCTTCTAGCAAATGCATTTCCTTTTAGCATGACACACATGCTTATGTTAGAAGGAAAGCTAGCAGTCGCTAGCTTTCCAATAGAAAAACCCTGGGCTTAGTGATTGGTGGTTGCTAGCTTATACTTTGAACTTGTATCATGTACTCTATTTTCAAATAAGCACATGGCACAAGATCAAGAAAAGCTAGCGACTGCTAGCTTTCCTTCTAGCATAAGCATTTTCTTCTAGGATAATAACACATACTTATGCTAGAAAGAAAGCAAGCAGTCGCTAGCTTTCCAATAGAAAAATCTTGTCCATGGTGATTGGTGGTTGCTAGCTTATACCTTGAGCTTGTGCCATGCACTCTATTTTCAAATAAGCACATGGCACAAGATCAAGGAAAGCTAGCGACTGCTAGCTTTCCTTCTAGGATAATAACACATACTTATGCTAGAAAGAAAGCAAGCAGTCGCTAGCTTTCCAATAGAAAAATCTTGTCCATGGTGATTGGTGGTTGCTAGCTTATACCTTGAGCTTGTGCCATGCACTCTATTTTCAAATAAGCACATGTCAACATGAGAATAAGGTTCATGGAAAGATTGTAAAGAAAGGATGCATAGTGGTTAGAATTTAAAGCTTGTCATTTATAAACACTTATAAACACTATGCTCTGTATTGAATATGGAGCCCTCACCCACCTTCACTCCATGTTGTAAAAGATCTACTTTGTCTCCAATAGAAAATGTTGAACAAACATTTGCACCTGTACACCAAACATAACAAACTTAGTATTTTCTCAAAAAAACATTCAATAAACTATGAATAATTCTTAACACATGCTTTGGTATTGGATTTACCTATGGTGTGCCTCAAATCTGTAGTCCTCCATGGATGTGTGTCCCCTTCATCAACATATTCCACAGTCAAATGTGGTTGAGTGACATCAATTATCAAAACCATAACATAACCTGCAACAACCCTTCCTCCACCATAATAAGTTCCAACTTTTCTCCATTGTCAACTTTGGAGAAAATAGTGAATATTTAAATGATATAAAACGAGGCATTACCAGTATGAATCTCGAATTATTTCAGAGATTCATTTAAATATAGAAGAAAAACATAATGGAAGATATAACAAAGGAAGTGAACATACACATATAAAGATAAAGAAAAAATGGACTATAAAGCTGATCAACACATGAATCTCTGGTCTCAAAAGATGGGTATTTTCACTGTACTGCTTTTATTTATCAAAAAATAGATCTCCAAACATACACTGTCTCTCAAAAAATTTCCAACCCCCTCAACAATGACTCTCATTGTTCTTATACAAAATTTGGAAGAAGCTTGACATTACTGCTTCTTTTAACTAATAACTGAAAATATTTTAACTTAAAAGATAACTGTCTTTGAGCAATAGATAACTGTCTCCAAATAATATTACAAATTTAAAATAAAAGTATCTTTTTGCCACTTGGCAAAAGTTTTGAATATCATCTTTTCGCCACTTGGCAAGAGTTTTGAAAGCCTCTATGAATGGACAGAATATCTTGTCCTTCCATATTTTTCCACATAAGTCCACTGGTCGGCCGCGGGTAAGTCATAGTTGGTCATTTCCTTCACCAAGACTCGCATTTCAACATGACCTGCATAAGAAACAGGAAGAAGGTTTCCACAGGTTGAGATTACCATATTTAAAATTTCAAAATCCTCTGATATTTTCTCCATTAAAATTTTCCCTGTAAGCATATGATCCAGCTGGTGGAACTTTCTGTGATCCATCCTTATATCAAACAGCAATCTCTTATAATCATTCAGAGGAATTAATTCATTTTTTTCATTCCAAAAAGCAGGGAACCCTTTGTTTACTAATTTTTCAAATTGCTTTTTGAACTTTACTACTTCTTCCCGTATTTCTCCAGCTTTAGCTTCAACATTCTCAACATGCGAGTATTTACCCAAGATCCTTCTGGCCCATGTGATGACTGAAATTATGTTCGTTATATTCATGGCTATCAGGTCTGCTTCAGTTAGACTGTTTAAAAATGTTATTGCTTTCTGGGCTACGTCTTTTGGCTTTTTATTTAAGCTTTCCCTGACGGCTCTGCAACTTTCGAAGGCATCTTTGACCACCTTTTCTTTGACTCTTATGTAATCCAGATATGGTCTTAGTTTCTCAACTTCTTTTATAATTTGGTCCCACACCAGGTGTTTACAACCTTGCATAGCAGCTTGCCCTGTCACATGAGCTGCTAATCCTTTATTATTATTACTTAATTCCTAATTCTTTGTTTGCAAGGTTTTTATTTCTTTATTTTTGATTTCATTCTCTTCTGTCAGCTTCTGTATTTCAACCTTCAATTCTTTGATTTCATTTTCCCTTAAGCTTACCTGGGACATAGCCTGTAAATATCATCTACTCCCGTTTTATCTTCCTGTGTGTCTGTTTGTACTTGTTGCTGACCACTTCCTGCTAATCTTTTCCTCGCTTCTGCCAACTGTTCTTCTAAAATGATTTTCTCTTTTTCCCACCGATCTTTTTCATCAGAAAGCTTTAACATTTTAGCAGTAACATCATTGACTTCATTAGATAATTCTTCTTTTTCTTTTTCCAATATTGTCAATTCTGCTCCTTGGATGAGTACAGTTTCTGGAATTTTTAATTTTCGTCTCAACATCTGGATCGTATCGTCTTTCTCTTTGAGTAGTTTGGTTGCTGCATCTCCTTCTTTATTTATCAAATCTGCTTGCAATTTTTTAATCTATTGCTGTCGAGACTTATTCTCTGCCTTCTCCTGTCTCAATTGATTGTTCAATTTATCCACTGAACTTTTCAACTTGTTTGCTCTTAATATGGCTCCCAACTAGTCTGAATATATGACTTCTCCAGTTTGTCTATGCAATAAAATTTTATCCGGGGCATTTATTTTAGACAAATCTAAATTCATTTCTGAAATCTTATTTTTTGTGACAACTGAAAATTTCAAGGTATTTTCCCTGATATTTCTGCTAGTAAATAAGCTTACATCGGTATTAGATATACTTCTAACCTTCGGAAACAATTGATTGGTTTGTTTCGCGGACTCCTGTTTATTTCGACTATGCTCATCAAACACATCCATGATATTCTGGGGTCTATTTACATCACCCTCTACAGGGGTTTCTTCGATGTTGTACTCTTTAACTGTAACCTCTGGTATTTCTTTTTCAGCTGTTTTAGCCTCTTCTGAAATTGTTGTTAACTCTTGTGGTTCATTCATTTTCAATCTTTTTCCTCTTTCTGTTTCTTCATCTTCAATGATCATTATGTCCTGTATGGGTCTTTTAGATCCAACCAATGCACTATCTATTTCACTTTCTGTCCCTGTTGTTGTGTCAATCAATGCCATTTCTTTGTCGGATGCATCCGGAATGATTTCTTCTTTATATTCTAGCCAATTGGCTCTATCCGACATTCCTTCAACAATCTGATGGTTCAGGGCCTTGATACGATGCTCCGTTCTTCGTTTTGATATGATGTTTAACGGGTCATACTCCATAGCCGTATCTGACTCAAAATTCATATCCTTCAACAACTTCTCTATATACACTACAGCATTCTTATTCTTTACTGTGAACGGACCAAATGTGAATGGGTATTTAATGTCTGTAGCTTGTCTGTGAACCAAAAAATTGTTATCTTCCACAATCAACTTTTGTCTTAAGAATTCCAAGGCAAAAACCCTTAAAGTAAGAAAAGCTGGTAACACATAGGGTTTATGTCTGAACCCATATAATCTGATTACTGTACTGTCTTTCGACAAAAACCAATCTCCTGTTGCGTATTATGTACTCAATTGCATGGATCCCTGCATTTCCGGTAGTACTCTAGGCAGATTTTTTCCAAAAATCATTCTATAAATCTCTGAAAGCATGTAATTGGTGTAATTGAACATGTTATTTTCTAGTAAAGTCGTGAAAATGATTTCTGGGAACTGCAACTCGTCTTGATTGGCTGTCATAATCATTTTCATCAAAAAGGCCTGAAACCTGAAATGTCTGAGAGTGGAAAAATTGACCATCTGGTCATGAATCTTTTCTGTTAAAAATGCTTCAAAATTAAGTCGAGGGATTTGATTTTCACCAATCCCTGACTGGACTGTACTCATTTTGTACAATAAACTCAATTGAAACTCGGTTACATACAAATCCGTATCCAAACCTAGAACTACGGCCAATAATGTCAAAACTAACTAGGTATTTTCATTAAAAAGATTGATATCTATAGGGTATGGGACCTCCGAAATGCTGGTCTCTGGCTTGAGACACGATGACAAAAACATTTCCCTATCATTTTGAGAAACATGATGATAATTTTCAATAATGGAGACTTCAGAGAAAACCTCAGGGTCAAGGGTTTGGGAACAATCTACTTCTAGGGCTTTAATTAACTCTGTTGGCTTTAATTCGCAAATGACTTGGGTTTTTTGGCTGTTTAGAACGACTTTCTCTTCCCGGGAGTAATTTTCGACACACCATGATACGAATTCTGGGAAAGAAGGGATTTGGTCGAGGCAAAAGGCTATCAAAGATGACTAGTGAACTCTGTGGGGGTCTGTCCCTTCCTTTAACAATTCACACAACCTAATTTTTATATCAGATATTGGAAACCTAATTAGGGTATCGTAGACGTCTTCGTCTCTATCCTCTAGGGCTTCTTTTGATTTAAAAATGTCTATATCGTGCACAGTCTCCATTTAAACGTTTCTTTAAACAAAATTCTGTTTACAAAAGTAGGACAGGTAACCCGACCCTACCTGTATGTACCCGCCTTTCGCCTTCTGTCGCAATCGCAGACCTCCACCAGTCTTCAGAGCTCTTCTGGATAGTGACACATGCAGAATGCCGTTATGTGGAGCCCCTTTTGTTTTATATAAGACTTTTGAATTAACTTCCCTGCACCTTTATGAATGCAGTTCATATCTGACCATTGATCTCGAGACTTTGTTTTGGACCGTCAGATCTCGCCTCCCTTTATTCCATCTGGTGGTATCCGCGATCAAAAAGCTGTTTTCTTTTCCGGTTTATTCTCTGCGTGGATCAGCCACCTGCTGACACCTGTTCGAGTGGTTTATTCTCCGCGACCGCTCTTCCTCATATCCAGTGTGCACCTTCCTAGATGCGGATGAAACAATGGCCGTTGATTTGACTAAGGTTTATATCGGCCCTCCGATTGCTACAAAGTATACGCCATGTGATATGACCCCGCCACGCTTGCTCTATCTACCACGTATCAGGTCCCACCCTGCCACGTGTACTGACCCCACCGTGCTTCCATATTTGGTGGTTCCGCCCGGGGCTATGGTGGTTTCCTTTACTGCTATATTACATATGCGGAAGGATGAGGTTTGGACACGTGTCTCGGCAGTATTGAGTCCGCTACCGCCCACATCTATTTGCCGCCGATCACTTTGGCGATGCGGGAAGCAATATCGGCCGTTGATCGGGATTGTTGACATCTCCACCACCGAAACTTGATCGGGGTTTAATCTTTTCACAAATTTGCTTTTGGACTTTGCATAAGTGGATTTTTTCCTCTTGTTTTTGAATTGTCAACCTTTTCTTCAACCTCCTTTGTGATAATTTCTTCCTTTTTTGGACATTTTAGCAAACTGTTTGGATTTAGTCATTCTCAAACCTTAGTGTCAACACATAGAATGCCAATCTTTTCTCTTTACATGAGAATTAGCACCCATCTGCATTTCATAGTTCAATACATCTTCCATCCTCTCAAATTCCTGGTGTATTTTCTCTATATCTAAAAAAATTGGATTTCTCTTTTATGATGGTCTACCTCTATACCAAGCCGGTAGATGTTGCAAGTTTGTTGAATTGTAGCAATAAGGGAATGCAAATTGTAATTAATCTATACCTTAGTCTAATTAATTTTTGTCCAATAATTATGCTTTGATCATTACACCACTCTCAACTTTTGTACCTATTTTTGGCATTTCAAACTCCAAGCATTCCAATCTCCAACTAAGTATGACATGTCAGTTTCCTCGGTATGCACTTGTCACATTGTCGTAAATGTTATCAGGACTTCAAACCTCATTACTTGTTCAAGGTAGTGGGTTGGTGAATTAAAATTGGAATCTTGCCTCTCCCTGTTCATTCTTCCGTTGTGGAAGCCCATCCCCTGCATTTGCTTCTCAACCAAACATCTCACCCTTCTGCAGCGAGACCCCTGCATCTGCTGCTCGAGCAGGTTCTATTCTACTCCATGTTCTGTTCTACTTTTGTTTTATAGTTGCATAGCATTTCCAATGCAAGGCAAACAACTACAAGTTACACACCAAATTGGCGATCAATCCTAAATCTCTCTATAAACTTAATAGGTAGGACTAAACTATTATGACCCGACACTAAAATTTTCCATCTAGTTCGATTGATCCATAATGTAACGTCCGGAGGGATCTCATGGTCAGTGAACCATATATTTTAAATTGCTAATGTCCCATATATTTTAAACGGTTAATGTCGCATAGGTTTTATATGGGATTTCCATGAGAGGAAATAAAAATATTCTACTCTAAATGCCATCTTTTTGCAACTTATAATGTGTTAAACCATATCTTTATGGTTAATGCCTCATACATTTAAAATCATATCTCAATAGATATCAGTGATTTTACTATCCCCTTCTAAATATATTTTGACCATTAAATAATTGAAAAGAGAGATAAATTAATATTAAGTTAATTTTAAAATTACAGTCAAGTTAAGCATCAAATCAATTGGATATATAAAATTATATACATCAAAACCTTCAACTTAAGAAATGTGATTTTCTTTACAATCTTTCATTAAATGGATATTTCCTACCAATTTCATTGAATTTAGGATAGTTTTGGAATGCCCTAAAATAAAGTGGAGAGGGTTTTATGGGGAAAGGAAATTATTAAAAGAAATTTGAAAACCTAAAATGCAAGATAAGCACCAATTCTCATATTTCATAATATTAAGAATCACTTTCAAGTGAGGATAGATGGAAGTGGATACATCATGGAAGTTATCTTAATGTAGACAAGTAAGCAATGTGCTATATCCTCTAATGAATGATCTTATGAAGTGGAAGAACCATATAAACTGAAAAAGGCCATCAATAACACTAATCACTAGACTTTGTAATATTTGTAGGTTCATATTGACCTTCAACAATTAAGACACTAGAAATGGATGGGATGTTTGCAAAACTTTATCTCATAATCATTTATAAAAATGGAAATATAACACATAGGAATACATCCTATTGATTCTATGTGCATTGAAGATCATATCTTTAGCTAATTTGGTGCACATGGATCCTTTCACTCATGATTCATACAAAGAGGAAAGAACATAAGATTACAATTTCATGAAGATATTTCATGGATACAAGGCCAAAGTCATGAAGAATCAATTAAAGTGACAGCAAGATTTAGTATCATCTCCAAGATGCATTTCTCAACAAGATATATAAGTGTTATACACCTATATAGGTGAGAGGAAAAAACTAATAACAGAGGCCCATAACTCTGATGTTGGAGGCCATTTTGGTTTTGAGAAAACAAATAATAACTTGTAGATATGTGTCTTGTGCCAAATTCAGGAAGATGTAGATTGGTTCATTAGAGGATGCATACGCCATTGCACTAGTAAGACCAACAATGGGAAGGAAGGTTTATATCAACATATACATATAAGTACTAGACCATGGGAGAACAATGCATTTCGTGGGAGGTTTTTCAAGAAGCATGTTACAGATTTTGTAAATAAAATAGCTTAATAAAATAGTGTATAAACCAATGTACACCAAATATGAGAGTGAAACATAAATCCTAAAGTTATAATAGAGATGAATTAAATAATAAATCCTTATATTTATTCTCAATTATTTCTAGATTCATTGTGTTAAGGAGGGGTTTATCGATGTTTCATACCTACGATACGCAATCCATATTCTTACCTATCATGAAGATGGACTACATATCATAGGTCCGAAACGTCGATAAACCCCTCCTTAAAACAATGAATCCAAAAATCATGGAGAATAAACGAGCACATTGTGAAATCCTGAGAGAGAAAAATCATTATATTCATTAAGAGAATCCTTAATTATAATGATTGTAACTACATCTCTCTATATAATATTCCCTATCTCTCCATATAATATCCCCAATTGTACTTGTGGGTCCCCTATTAGGGTTATCCCTATTAAATATTCATGTAACCACATTACCTATATATTCAACCCCATATATACATGCCATGGAGTTATAACATATCACCCCATAAAAAGGATTTGTCATCAAATGTTTGTAGCTAAGGCTTTTATATGTGATGAAACCTAATAATAGTAATGGTTATTTATATTTGTTCTCTCTTGCTACTACTATTGATTATCCATCCATCTATATTTAATTTTTTTTTTTCAATTCTTCATGGCTTCCTTTCCTTTGATTGCATGTGCATTATTATAGCTTCTCCAATTTGTTATAGTTTTTGTTCTTTGATAACATCACATTAAATAATGGTCCCTTTTTGCCTCATTATATGAACCATTGATTATTTCATTTTCATCCTTTGTAATGTTGACACTTATTGTATTTTTTCCGATATTTCATTGTAAAGAGGTATCAATATGGTTCCACCATTAATGGTGCTTCGTAAATTTTGATGCCCTTATCACCCCCTCTCCTTTTTGGTACAATGACATGCTCCAACTATTATAATTATTGACCTTCAATTGCTTCTACTTTTGAGATAATAAGATCATATTTTTCCTTCATATTCTGAAGATGATGTTCAAATTCAACAATTATTTTATGGTGACCTTCTTATACCTTCTCATCCTTCTCCTTTTGTACTAAATGGTTGATGTTATCCATCATTCTATCCTTCTTCGATTATAAATTGAATTTTTAATTTGACATATATTCAAAATTTAGGGTTTCTTCAACCATCTTGCCAACATAATATTCAAGTGTTTAGGTAGTTTATTCATCTATAATCTTTCAAAACACTAACTAATGACATAGACCATATCCTTAGTCATATTATATGATTCCTAAGAGTGATCTCCCCACAAAGTGATATTCTTAGCACGTACTATAGCAATGTAAGATAATCGAAGACTTTATGGAAGCATGGGTATAGGCGAAAATAAGGGACTTCCTATATACCCAAAGGTACATGGAAGATTAAATCTCTAAGCATATTTTATGTAATGTGGTACTCATTGCTAGATACCAACATAGGTTCACTAGGGAGCCCAACCAAGTGACTCAAATTTCCTACATGTATGTTTCCTAGTACTGTTTTTTTCCTAGTAAATATAATATATTTGTGTTTAAAGATGCTTGAACATGTTTCTAGCTTTAAAAAAATATGTAAAAATTGGACATGTGCTAGCATTGGAAATGTAACAACCCAAACAAAAGGAATGCAGAAATTTTAAAAATTTTATTTCCTTTTTTTCAATAGGAGTTTGGAATAGGAGACAAGGGTGACAACTAAACCCTTAAAGTACATATGGACTCTAAGATTCAACAGGAAAATGTGAGAGGCAGGCGTCGAGCAGAAAAGAGTTGTCACATAAATGAGCGATCGCTCAAGGGAGTTAACCAAACTGTTTTTCTCCACTAGGGTCAACCTTCAAATATTATGAAGATTATTATGAAGATTCTACCACAAGATCTACGATTGAGAACCGAGGGGGTATTAATTCCCAACTATATCGCACCATCACCATAATAGACTGATTGTTTTCTGCCCAAAACACATCACTCAACTGCTGCATCACAACCCAAAAATAATGGGCGGATCTCACAAGGAAGAACATGAAAACGCCAAGTTGACAAGTAGGGAAACATTCCAAAAAGTTATTGAGGGTTCTTGTCTTTCACTTAACAGTAAGTTCATGAAATTTAACAGTTATTTGCAGACCATGACCATCTGCACATCGCATGCACTCCACAAACGTATTACACAGGCCTTAATACCACAATTCACTTGGTACTTAACACACAATCACTTCAAATATATAAAATAATCGACTTAACCCTCCAACCTTTAAATCGAGGTCCCTGACACATTTCACAATCTTTTGATAGATCGGTCTAGGGATCGCTTCCTGCATTTCACATACTTAGTTTCTTGAATATACAGACAGGGAGGCGAACGAAAGGATTGAACACAGATAACAATTCTTGATTGTAACCATATCCGAGAGCATTAACATGATCATACACAAAGAATTACACTGAATAATAAAATTTGAATGAATTCATGTGCTAGCTAGAGTTAATATATAAGGGAAAGCAGGATGGCAAAGTGCGCAGGTATTTCCCATGAGATGTTGCAGTTGTTTCTATGAACATTCCACGCACTAAACCCGACTAGACTAGAAATTGGATAGTATTTGGTTTAGGGACTGAAATTTTGTTAAGAAAATGCCAGAGAATTTGATGAGACAAGAATGCCTTGTAGCACTAGGAGATAGGATGACATGGCAGAGAGATGTACCTGGAACTAATGTGGTGCTGTCAGGATGATTCATGGAGATGGATGAAACACCGAATGAAATGCTGCTGGCCACCCACGCTCGTGAAGGTTATTTCGGCCTGCCAACTCCTGTAAAAAATTCATTACACATATCTTGAGAGCTGGAGATACCAACAGAAGCAATTTATGGAAATAACAACAAATAATGCATATGCTGAGGCTATTTAGTTTATATACCAGTTGGTGCAAGGAGGAAATGTGCCCTAAGCAGGCATAGACTAGATCTCGTAGTTGAGCATGTGCCTTGTAGGATGTGTGACAACTGTTTGGCAGCGCTAGATTATGAGAATATATAGCAAATATTTCCAGACAATGCTCGCCCCAAAAATCTTATGAACTGTTGCAAAATGCTCACCGCCTTCATCATAGCCTTAGTATGGAGAGAACAGCATCCTTTCACCCATTTCCTTCTAGGAAACTTGCAAGCCCTGAAGGCGCTCCTCCAATGCACAAGATTTGAACTACCGAGTCCCGACAGTGAGTTTTCTGAGGTATGCTTGATGGATCTTCTGCCATGGCGAAGAATGGAGGAAATTGGTGAGGAACCGTCCTTTGGTAACTTTCGTGGAGCACGGGCATTTGAGATTTGAAATTCAAATTCGCTTTTTTGAACACCGTGTCTGAACATTGAAGGGACAGGATATATATATTACGCATTATATGCATGGACTTGGTATATGACATACATTAGATTCTTAATAAATTTGTGGTCAAAATAGGTTATTTTGATATAAGATTATTTTTTTTTTATATATTTATTTCTTCTTCAAATATAGGATCAAAATAAGATTGAGTTACAAATTTTTTAATTGAACTAGCTCAGACTTTAGAGTGCTAACAATATATTAAATGAACTAAATCTGTGAAGTTGGTTATTATTACAGCAAACTAAAGAGTTGATGGGCATAATTCTATGAAATCATATTTATGCAGACTAAGTACAATGCTTCAAAAGATATAAGTTGAAAATAGAAAAGCACTACAAACATAAAAGTTGAAACAATTTTAGAGGGCATACAAAACCAAATTATAATAAGGGAATTTCTCTACTCATTTTCATTACTCAAACATAACAATATATATACACATTTACAACATTTGCCTTACCACTATGTTTGAGGTCCATGGTAGACTCTCTCAATTGCCATGTCTCAAGACCATCTAGCTAACCCCTCTCAAATGACTACTCGTGGTGCAGCTTCCCCTACGCTTCATCCATCTTCAACTACTCTTTAAATTCCATATGACTACTTCAGCACATCTTTGTCGCTTCAACTTCCACATTGATATTTCATCTTCTCTTAGTGCACTTCATATGTCATGCACAGTTACCCCATGCTCATCATGTGCACTCATTGTCATGCACATTTTTGCTCACATGCACTTGACTCATAGTTGGAATAACTAACTTGCATCCTCCTTGGATGCACATTCCACTTGAGCACACCCCTCAAAGTATCGCATGTTTTTTTTTGTTAATCCATGCATGATCGACATTATGTTATTTTCTCTTGCCGTACCACATTATATATTCTATGTTTTCTTTTGTATCAAACTTGCTTGTGTAACACTAGCATGTACCAAGTGCTGGTACATGCTAAGTACTGTACTTCCTTGAAGTTTGTACCAAGTCGCTTAAGTAGTCCTAGTCCCCTTGTTGTTACAACTATGTTTGAAATTCATGCAGGCAAGCATTCTTTGACATTGGTGTTCGTGGAAACAAAAAAGGGATCTGATTCATTGGAATACTGGTTGTGTTCCAATAGGTTTCCACTATTCCAGCAACCAGTATTCATGGAGACAGAAGCCAAAGGAGCGTGAGAAAATGACTTCAAGCATACAGCTATTGACTCATCAACCATGCGAGCTCCATCGACCATTCAACCAATGTTACATAACGATGTGCGGGCTCCATCGACCATTCAACCAATGTTACATAACAATGTGCGGGCTCCATCGACCATTCAACCAAAAGTTGTTTGATAGTGCACAGAGTCACATTGTATCGTTTTGTGCGGGCTAACGGTTATGATTGGAGACTAGTCCTTGGAGGGTGCACAAAATGGTACGTTGTGCAGCCCCTCCGCAATGCCAAGAGTCAAGACCATGATCTGTGCACAAAACTAAACTTGTTGTCCCATGTGAAAGCTCGACTCTACATGCGACGATACACATTTGATGGTTGCACCATGGTATTGCGGGCTCATCATATACACATTGGCCAGTGCAAAGGCGATTTGTGTGAGCTCACCATCATAATATGTGACTGGTCTTAAGAGGGTGCACAAACTTTGCTTCGTACTTTGTGCAAGCTCTCGTCACATGATGTTGCAAATAATATTGGACGCACAAAACGTATGATATACCATATGATATAACCCATGTAACATTTCATCGTTTTTCACCGCTTTTCATATGCCATTTCCGATATGTTACATGGGTGTATAAAGCTATTTTTCCAAAATTATTTTTCCAAGGACGCTTCTTCAAAAAAACTAAGTCTTTTCTTATTTTTCTTTTAGGTTCACTCTTTGGATGGTTTAGGGGTGAAACAAACTGAGGGTTTTCATCAAGTGGAATTTAAGCTTATGGAATCAGGGATAGTTTTCTCACTCATATTTTGTCAAACTTTTCAAGGATGAATTGCTTGTACAGAAAGAATAAGCAGTAAGGGTAGGGGGGGTTTACTATATCCAAGTGTATGGCATGATAATAAAAAAACCTGTAAAGGAGAAATATTAGACATGGTATGATAAAACATACCTTATAAGGACTCCGTACAAATTGTAGTTGTATAGACATCATTAAAGAGTAACAACACTTGGATCAGTGGCCTTTAGCTCAAAATTTCAGGTGGGGCCCCACATCACATAACTTGGGGAGTTGTTGAGGGATCAATAGATTATTACATACACCAAAGGAGAAGCTCGAACTAGGCATAAAATTACTTGTGGAAGGTATTCCAAGACTAGGAAAACGTAGGGTTGGAATGTGTTTGCTAATAGATGGCATTATGAATGAAGAGACATTGGGAACATGTGGCATATGGGTAGAAGAAATGATTTTGATAACTAAATATACATAAGAAGCATTCATGTTTCCTCAAAAGACACTAGGTGTAGTGGAAGTACATCCCATGCTTGTTAGATTAACCATAATTTGGTTCTAGACATATTATGTTGTACATTTTGAACAAATTTAAAGGGATCTATGGGAAAAGGTACATCTAGTTGTATCAAGACATGATCGTCAGGTTGGGTCAAGGGAGGATTATAATGGGTCAGTGTCTAAATGTCAATAACTTCAATTTTAGGTGTCCCTAAATATTCGGTTAAGTTTGTATTTGTATCAGGTGGATACACAGTATGATCAGGTGGATCATGTATGATGATATGTATCAGGTAGATACTTGGTATGCATCAGGTAGATGCATTGTATGAATTGTGAAGTATGTTGAACTTGTGATATTCATTGACATTGATTGGTATATTGAATTACGCCTTTTATATTACTTATTTGTCTTTATTATCCATTGTTGACTCCATGCAAGGCACTAATATTATCCATAATGATTGTAGAATGGTATTTCCAGGTGTGTTGGTGCTTACAGGTGTTATTCCTCCATTAGGGACTCTCCCATGGGTTTAGGACTTAACCAAAGAAGATGAGGAGTTAGGTTATGGTGACATTGGACCTATGTCCTCCCCACTTAATGTAACTAGCCCCTTGGTCCACACAGCCTAGGTGTTCTAGGGATGATAGTTTGTATAATAACAGGGAGGAGGAGAGGGGTTAAAGAGAGAGAGGGAGAGAGTGTGGGAGTTATAAAGGAGGGGGGTTAAAGATAATCGGAGAGAGAGATGGGGTTAGAGAGAGAGTGGGGGGGGGGGGTGGGGTAGAGAGGTGGTTTGTTATGGAAAAGGGGATAGAAAGGGGGATGAGAGGGAGGGAGGTAGCATGGGAGGTATAGATTAGCAAAGGGATAGATCTAATGAGTATGGTGGGAAGTATGGAGGAGGGGATTTTTGGAGGGATCGTGAGGTTAAACCGGGCATCTAGCCCCCATATCCATTCATTAAACAAGCATTCAAATGAAAATGAAAATATATATATACAAGTATATGTTTATACAATGGAAACACAACGGAAGTTAACTAAATGCTGTTGATATCTATCATACATTCAAGACTCTATAACAGCCAATTAAAGACCTTTTCAAATTTATAAAAGATCATATGGAATTGCATAAACTCATAAAAACACAGCGGAAGTAAATTCATTTACACCATCACCCTACATTCAGATATCCATCAATTAAATCTTTGCAAGAATATACAGGAGAATACTTATCTCAATAAGGCAGTCCCAAGCAACTGGCTATGCAACTGCAACGTTCCACCCAACCATAGGCCAGTGTTCTCCTCAATCTCTCAGCACCACTGCCACCCCTGAGCTGGGCATGATCTCTACAAGGAACCAAGGAACAACAGACTCACACATAGCCAAGCATACACCAAGATGAGCCAAGCCATTCTGCAATTGGGTTTATTAGGCTTCTAGGACATGGGAGGGAAGATTTGCTAAGCTAGTGAGCTCCAGCACAGAGCCAGGGATAACCTTGCAAGATCTATCTAGCTTGGCACCCACAATACCTACACACCCAGCACAAGGAAGTATTCTCTTCACTGCTGTATAGTCCCTCAAGCCATACGCAGTAGATCGACGATGTGATAATTTTCCATAACATTCTCCAATGATTGTTTAAGTTTAGATATAAGCAAATGCCTAAAGTACTCAAATGCATTTCTAAGTAATGCTCTAGGTGCAAACTTATATGTTTTTATGCAGTTAAGTTTAACAAGCATTATCACTAGGAGCAAGCGGATCAGTGCTTATCTGCTCAAGTGTGGTATTCCGTCAGAAGTCGACATTGTCGTCGCTCTCCCTGTGTGTGATTTACCCGTACTCTACGACCCTTCATATTCCTTTGTGTGTCCGTCGGTGAACCGTTTCACCTGTCGCTACACAAATTTCTCACAAACGTAAATTAGTAGCAATGTCCTCAATAATCACAATTTGATTTATAAATCTGTTGCTTCATTAAGCATCTATAGTTTACTCAATCGTTACTCATTCGTCTAATCACATAATCAATTGCACAACTAGTCGTTAAGCACCATTCATATGTACAGTTTTCATATCAAAGTTAATTGTTAAACAACATGAAATCGTCCATTCACAATAACTACCCAAATGCACATATATCAATCAATCGTAATCATAAATATACTCAAAATAAAATCATAGGGTTATTTTATTAATGTTTCAAACAGTCAGGTCACTCAGCAGGTGCCCTCAATGTCTACAGTAGTCTAGGGGCACTACATACACCCCTACTTATTTAGAACTTCGTCCCGAAGTTCAAAATAAATGCGGAAATCTATGATGCATCTCAGCTGCGTCCTCCCAAGTCGCACAGCTAGGACTATAAATGTCCCACTACACTTGACTTGATCAATCCGTGCTAATCATTAAGCAAGATGTAATCAATCAATTATCCCACCCCACACAATATAATTTAATTCCTTAATTCATTTATCAATTATTATCGTCATTCACATCTTCAGGTTTTCCTCAATCATTTAAGACATAACAAGGCTCAAGAGACCACCATATCAAAGTTGTTCAGCCGGGTCACTTGACAGGTGCCCTTAAGGTCCACAGTCATTCTAGGGGCATTACATACACCCCCTCTTAAATAGAACTTCATCCTGAAGTTAATTTTTGTTCTTGTACTTTTGACACTAAACTTTATCTTAATTTCCTATTATCATCTTCTTTCCATTCCCTTCTATTTTTCTCCAACAATCATGGCCATATTAAGCACAAGTGGTTCTAATCATTATTATTTTTTTTTTTTTTCCAACATGGTTCCAATACATTCTCAGGAACTCAATCATAATTGTGTATAATATCAATTCGATAGTACATTCAATAACTGTCGGTCCCAACTAGATTTTCGATATCACTTATTCTTGTCATTAGTATCATCATGTTCAGCTCCATGAGCTTATCATGTATTTCCCTTATCTCTTCGTTTATGTTATCATAGGACCACTTCGACAGATTCATCAAGTCGCACAAAGTGTCTTCTTAACCCCATCAAGTTCCATCTCGAGGGCTAGTTGTCATTTTATCATGTTTGATTATGACCTAAGGTTAGCTTCATTGCGTTCTATTTATTATGCTAATCGTCTCCATACTTCTTTTTACGAAACATTGCCTTCATTTGACCATTTCGATACCATGGTTAAATTTCAAGTTCGTAGTCATGAGTTTTCATAAATGGTTTTGTCGTAATGCAAAATGCATGTCGTTGAGTTCAGCTCATCATACCAATCACATTGATATCTCGTTTTCAAATTTTAAGTTGGTTTCTCTTCCTCGACAATCCGTCCAAGTCTCGTCAATCTGAGCATCTTGGTGTCTTATCATTTAAAATTGATCAATTTTTCGTCATTCAGCAAATCCACCGATTATATCCGTCCACTTGTTTTCTCATCATGGCTATGTAGAAAAAGGTTTAAGATATCGTTGGTCTTTGTTCCAAGTTTCTCCGAGTAGATTTTTCTTAAAATACAATTTTACGTTATTGATACCATCTCTATTCGACAATTTAATGCTCGTAGTTAGTGAATGATTTTTTTTTTTCTTCTTTTTTTTTTTTTTTTTATACTATAAGTGTCTACTCCTAAGTTATAGTTCTTTGGCTTTCCAAAGAATTTGTTCTGGAACAATTATTCCATATGTGAATTGGCAAGGATCTCTATCATAGTTGAAATATATCTTAAATAAGTAACACTCGCAAACGGAAACCCTAAGGGTACAATTTGACAAAAAGGAAGGCTATGTCTTTAATCTTACAACCTACAATCCCCTAAGTGAACTGTGAAATATAGACATGTGTTAACTTTTCATCTAGTTCATTTTATAACATCAAGAAATATCATAACAGTATCTTATCTTTCAACCAGTTCATATTATCATATAAACGTAGTATAAATATAATAATACATTAGCCTTTCATAGTATCCCATAAAATAATTATGAACTATAAACAAGGCATTAACCTTTCCTTTACATCTTGCTATCCCATTAACGAAATATGAAATATGGTGATGCATTATCCAAAATTTACCTAATTCATTTCATCACATAAACGTAATATAAAATATAATATAATAATACATTTAACTTTTCAAATTACATAAGAAAGTACAAAATATAGACAAAATATTAATCTTTCTTCTACTTCCAGTTATCCCCAAAAAAATGTAATATCACACTACTTTATACTATCATGCATAAATAAAAAATATTACAATATCTTTCAACTAAATCTTATAATTATAATAAGGTATTATAAAATATAATAATACATTAACTTTTCATCCATGCCATAAAGAAATATGAAATAAGAACATGCCATAAAGGAATATGAAATAAGAACATACCATACATTATCATCCATTTCATGTCATTGCATAAATGAGAAATATTGCAATATCATTCAACTAGTTTTTATAATTATAATAATGTATTATAATTATTGACGTAGTACCACACGAAGCGCCATACAGTCCCATCGAAAACGTGCAGCTTGATCATGAGCCAGCTGCAGCCATATCCTGGAGATCTCATCGTACACAGTCTCGCTCCCGCCATATTCTCAAGGTTCAACGCCCACCTACCTGCATTCAACGCCCATCTACCTGCATTCAAGGCAGTGCAGTCCATTGCAAAATGCCAAGAGACCTGGTCCTCATTCTCGTCCTGCAAATTCCTATAGCTGGAGCTGCTAAAACATTGTTCTTGTCCTCTGCAAATTAGAAACTGAATCCTATTGCGAGCAGCTGGATAGGCTGAATCGTCCCCCTGTAAATTAGAACTTCAGGTACTCCTCGTCCTACAAATTCCTATCATTCTCGTCCATTTAGTTTAGTATCTGGATTTTGTACAAGGCCCATGGGGTATGGGTATTTTTGTGCCTTCTTCAAGTTATAAGAGGTTGCATATTTCAGTTACTGGAGATATCTACGAGTCTGTTGTATGCTTGAAAATCTTGATCTGAACGTTCCCATATAAATTTCGTAGCAACGTTTAAATTTGTAGTTTGTATGTTCTTATTTCAAACTTTATCAGTTTTTAGAGGTTTGTACTGGTTCTTATACTTTGTAGTGCAACTTATACCGTAGCATGGATTTATATTTAGTGTACCTGACTATTGCTCAAGGGACGCTCCCTCCAGTCACTCATCCTAGTACTTTTGTTTAAAGCACTTCCCAGCACAGTCTTTGCAAGGTCGGAAAGCCCCCCTGGAACAGATGGAAAAACCTTTTGAAGGTCTAATTTAGGCACTTCACAGTAGCGAAAACACTCTAGCTCTCCATAGGAATCAGAAAGACGCTTCAGGTCAGAGTGCAAAGCATACCCTAACTTCAAAATGCTAGTTGAATGAAATACAGCTTTAAGGCACAAGTCCAGTGCACCTGGTTCTTTGTTAAATAAATTCACCATCTCAAATATAAAAACCTTTTTTGCAGTAGCAATCTCTGATATTGAAACCTACAGAATTGAAGGTAATTCAAGGTTCCAAAAAAATAAAAGACAAATCATCCTTGGTTAATCGAGACGATGGAAGGGATGATTTTCTATAACTTGATTGCAATTATCTTTTTGAGGATCTTGTATTAAACGTTGTAGAGGGAGATGGGCCTAAATCTATCTACAGATGTCTATATTAACGTCGTTTTCCATGAAACCGTTTTCTTGTATCGCCCATTTGAATTTTGAATTTTGAAATTTTTTGTTCCGCCTTACTACCAGATACAAGTGACATTGCCGCTTCCCGCCCTCGTTTGAGTTCGAACATATTCATAGATAGGAGCACACAATATTTTTTTGTCACTGGCCTGGAGTTTAATTCACAGCCATGGCTGACCTAAAGCCTATAAAATCCTATTTGTATGGATGAGCTGCTTACTATCTTATGAAAATCTGCCTCCTCAAATGATGATGAGAAGCCCAAATTGAGAGTAAGAGGTTATATAATTCTCTTTGTGCGAGACTTTTGCGGGGGATTTCTCCCTACTTCATGTCTAAATAATGACACTGATATTACTATTTGGATTTTACACCACTGTCATTACGATTTGCATTTACACCTCTCTCACTCTGCTGTCGTGACTATGCAAATTTAGGTAGTTACCATCCGACTCAATTTTCCAGCATGATGAATCTTTACCGCCAACCTTTACAGGTTTTGTAAATGGGAGTAAAATGGTACTAGTGTAGTGTTCTTCCGTAAAAATATATTAAGAAAGGGTTCACTCAGGTGTAGAACTATAGACTTTTGATTATTCTGCCAACTCAATGCAAGTTTTGGTTACAACTCTTTTGACATTAACATGGTTGGAAACTAGGTTTTCTTAATATAGGCCGTTATTAGGTTTTCATATTAAGCATAACCTCTTCTCAATTGAAATATATACTTATTGTTGTGCTCCAAACTAACTTTATATGAGTCGATTGAATTGTAAAAGTTTGTAACTTCATATGAGTAGGCTGATTTGTAAAAGAAATATATACTTATTCTTGTGTTCCAAACTAACGGCATATGACTGGGTTGAATTGTAAAAGTTTGTAACTCCATATGAGTAGGCTGAATTGTAAAAGTTTGTAACTCCATATGAAAGTGTCTATTGTTTGGATTTTTTTAGTATTTTTTAAATTATTAATGATATTTTAATGGAATTTAATATTTATGTTAATTACTTTTAAACCATTCACATTATCACATTATCATTGATGTTTATCTTAATTAAAAAAAAATTATCTAAATTATCAAAACATTTTATGATTTTGGTTTGGATTGTTTATTTTATGCGATTGTTTAAAAAATAAATATTTGTCATTAGAATTATCAAAATATTTTATGATTATGTTTTTGAAAAAACATTTAATTATTTTGTTGACTTGAATTACATTACATCATTTAATGATTTTGTTTTTCCACTACCCTTGATCAATGCATTGATTGCATTATATCATCTCAATTATTGGCATGGAAGTGTTCCCCTTGTCATCCATAAGCAAATGGAATAGTTGAGTGATTTAATAAAAAATTTGTAAAAGGATTTAATAACAATCCACTAGTGTTTGGTCTTGGAACCCTCTCTTATTCTTGAGGTTTTGGAATCCTTAATTTTCTTTAAAATATAGATAAATTTCTAGGAAATAGTTTACATTGTTCAAATAAAGCCATTAGGTGTTTTTCTATTTTCGAAATATTGATTTTAAAAGTATACCATTAGTTAAAATTGATTTAAAATTTTCAATTGGATATATTTAAAAAATAATAATAAATCCATAAGTAATGAATGTTTTTTTGCAATAAAATTGAGTTTACATTTATTAAGCTTAATAGAGTAGTAAACATTTTTCTAATTTACTTACATTCAAAACATGAAATGAAGCATCCAATAGTTCATATTACCCCATCTTTGAAAAACCCAAAATTCCATGATGATGAACTTCTTTTCATCTTCAATATAATTTGCTATTTGTTATTTCATCTTGGTATTGTTTAACACAAGCCATTCAACTTTCAATTCACCTAATTAACTTTCAATTAAATATGGGCATCTAGGCCATAGCATGGTTAAGAGAGGTAAAGAATTATTAAAATTGCAATTTCAACTTTAGAATTATTATGTAGGAAAATGCAATTTCGGCATTTTGATAATTACAAGTTTTAGAATTTCAACAAGTATAATTGAGAATAACTCACATTCTGTAAAATGAAAATGCAATTTCAACGATCATGAAATGCAATGAACCAAGAATTGAAAAATTAAAGATATTGTAATTTTTTTATGAGAAATTGTAATGTGACTATCCAAAAATTGCAATTGTATTTTTTTTTTATCATTATATAATTACACCTACATATTTTTTGAATTTTTTGAATTTAATTTTATGTAGGATGTTAAATATAATAAATACTAAGACAATTTGATTAAATACATGGATTTATAAAACCCTAGATCTTCACCAAACCACTTAAACCACTTTTTATTATTTATTTATATATATTTATTTATTTATTTCTTTTCCAAAATTTTAAATATTTATATATATTAAATTTAAATATTTTAAATTTCTCCCTTAAATATAAATTATAATTTAAATTTTATCTATGCTAATTTAAATATAACTTCACCAACCACTTCAACCTTACTATAATTGACCTTAAAACTTTAAATCTATGAAGAACTTTTAAATTGAAAGTTCATGAGTAGCTTTATATTTTTAAATATTAACTTTTAATTTTTTAAGAAACCTAGGTTATAACATTATATGGAATCTAATTAAATTTAAATAAAATAATACTAGCGCTATATAATTATACACGAAATTTAAATAAAAATATATATGAAATTTAATTAAATATAAATAAAATAACACTAGCATTATATAATTATATAAGAAATTTTGCCGAAACCCCTTTTATTTTGACATGGTATTTTTTTTTTTTTAAATTCTTATCAACAGCTAAATTAAATTAAATTAAATAGTAATTAATAAAATAAAATAAAAAATAAATAAATTAAATTGAATTAATTAAAAAAAATTTAAATTGAATTAATTAAATTAAATTAATTAATTAAATGACATTAAATTAAATTAATTAAATCAAATTAAATTAAAAGTCATTAAATTAAATTAATTAAATTAAATTAAACGAATTAAATTAAATGAATGTTAAGAGACACTACATTAAATTAATAAAATTAAATTAATATTTAAAAAATATTAATTTAAAATAATAATAAAAAAAATTAAAACAATATAAAACCCAAAAAAAAACCTTTTCTTTTACATGGTATTTTTTTTTTTTTAATTCTTATCAACAACTAAATTAAATTAAATTAAATAATAATTAATAAAACAAAATAAAAAAAATTAAATTAAATTGAATTAATTAAAAAAATTTAAATTGAATTAATTAAATTAAATTAATTAATTAAATGACATTAAATTAAATTAATTAAATCAAATTAAATTAAAAGTCATTAAATTAATTTAATGAAATTAAATTAAACGAATTAAATTAAATGAATGTTTTTTAAATATTAAATTAATAAAATTAAATTAATATTTAAAAAACATTAATTTAAAATAATAATAAAAAAAATTAAATAATAAAATTAAAAATTAAAACAATATAAAACGCAAAAAAAAAACCTTTTCTTTTTCGCATGGGGATTGACGCCAAGGCAGGATCGACGACTCTCCTTATTCCGCGTCGGCAACATGCACGCATGGTAAGGGTGGTTGGTGGTCGCGGAAAGGAAACCACCATCCCACGTGTTCATTCCTTACTCGTCCGCATTCCAATAAAGCGGTATAGTAAACCGCTCATGGGAAACGCGGAAACCGTCTCACGTGCCGTCAAAAGTATGCATATTTAAGGAGGAAATAAGTTTTTATTTGGCATTGTAGGGTGGCAAATTCAAGACCCGAGGGCTGGGGCTTGTAATTTCACTGCAATTTTCAACTTTGGACACTCGAATTATGACATAGGCGGCCTTGTGGCAGGCGTGAGGCTGCATTCTCTCCTTCCCAGCCAGGAAAAACACACTTGGAGATACTACGAATCTGGGGAGAGCTTGGTTATCGATTTTTTTTTTATGTACCTGGACGTTTTATATCTTGTTGGGTAATTTCTTGATGTAAAGATTTGAAAGTCTAGACTGACTGTTTGTTAATGAATGAATTACAGACGAGGCAATGAATCCAACATTACTGAGCTAGTATTTGAAATTGGTGGGATCTAACTTTAAACATGGATCAAACTTTGCATGCGTTGCTTCTACCATTAATCCAACCGCCACCACTTTCCCTTTGTTTGTTGAAGTAAATCATTTTAATAGATTCAGAGCTGAGGCTATGGATATATTTTCCCAAGGTAAAATTTTCATTTCTATTGCCATTTTTCATCAGCATAGGTTTATCCATTTGACTGGTTTTTTAGTCTCTCATTTAACACAGTTAGTGTAGTTAGTATGGGGAATTAATCAAGCCCTCAAATTAAACTAATTTTTTGGAAATCTATATCTAAAAAATGGATAAATTTTGTAAAAAGAAAATTGCATCTAAACTGCAAAATTGTCTTAATTGAGCATAAATATATTTCTATTTCCTTTAAATTATTAAATTCGGAATCTTACTTTCAATATATTTTAATTTTTTATGAAAATTACAATTTTATTTAGAGTCTAAACTGTAAATGTTGGTTAAGAGGTTACCTTATTTTTTATAGGCCCAGCCGTCGGCTATTGTCAACCTCCCACAGCCGAATGTATTTGACTAGGACCTTTACTCCATGGACATGAGCTAGAACGATATCTCACACTCCTTCATTTCCAATATCAGAGAGAACCAAATAAATACCCTGGCCATTCCCCATATTATTAACAAATTAACATCTTAACTTAAGGTTACTATGGTTTTCTTCGCCAATGGAATCTTATAATTATAGCTTTAGCTAATGGACATTTGTAATGTTACTATTTTGCAAAATTGGTACCAGCAAGGGGGTTGAAGTTTCATGGTTCACAATACGGTACCTACCTCTGAGAAGGATGTTTGCCCCAAGAGCCCGAACCCTTGCATTCGCAACGATTTATTGGAACTTGATGCGGATGCCTATGGGCTGTATCGAGAGTCTCCCTTAAGCATAAAGTGCGATCATCTGGAGTACCTGATCCGAAACCCTTGATGGTCCAATTTGGTTCCAGAAGATCTGGTCCCCCAGGGCATGGTTGTTTCAGTGCAAATGATGTTTGACTGCCATAGCTTATTGGATAGCTCAATACCCTGGAGATAAAGTCTGCCAAAATTTTAATCTGCAACTGGAAAATGTGTGCCCAATGCCATGAATCACGATGGAAGAATCCGAGAAATGGCATTGGCAACACATTAATTATGGTGTTCATTCAAAATTTATTATCTGTACGATGGACAGATATGATGTGAGAACCAAAGATTGCACAGCAGTGTATTAGGTGAAATTAATTAATTATAGCTTTAAAAAGGGGCATGGTTGAGAGACACTACATTAAATTAATAAAATTAAATTAATATTTAAAAAACATTAATTTAAAATAATAATAAAAAAAATTAAAACAATATAAAACGCAAAAAAAACCTTTTCTTTTTCGCATGGGGATTGACACCAAGGCAGGATCGACGGCTCTCCTTATTCCGCGTCGGCAACATGCACGCATGGTAAGGGTGGTTGGTGGTCGCGGAAAGGAAACCACCATCCCACGTGTTCATTTCTTACTCGTCCGCATTCCAATAAAGCGGTATAGTAAACCGCTCATGGGCAACGTGGAAACCGTCTCACGTGCCGTCAAAAGTATGCCTATTTAAGGAGGAAATAAGGTTTTATTTGGCATTGTAGGGCTCCTTCGACTTGGCTCTTGGTTTCATGTAAGAGCCTCGGTGCTGGGCATATATGTGGGTAATCTCATGGACGATGGGAGATATGATATCCATGGGACCCGCCTGGCTTGGCATTCAGTTCCCTGATGAGTCCTCGGCGTTGAGCACAACGCATCTTTTATATATTCCCGTCCTCTTATGTGAACTCAGTGCATGGGATTCGATGGTGGGCATTGATGTGTTAAGTGCGTGGGCCAATTGGCTCTAGTTGTTGAGTTCGGGCTGGGCACAAAGGAAAGAAGAAAAATGCTTGGAGGAAAATTGATGTGGCGTTGGGCTCCGGGCGCTTGGTACACCTGGCTTGAGTGCTAGGGTTTCAAAGGAAGCAACATTTTGTATGAAATTCGTTTCAGACAACACAAGCAGCAACAATGGAGAGCAGTATGGAAATCGTTTCATGCATTTGCCATGCTTGTAAATCTTCTTAGTTATTGGTCAAAATGGATCATATCGAGCTCAAATCAAACGATTTCTGCGTCGAAATTGTTGCGATGCTTGTATTATAAACAATATTGCAGGCAACAATATTATTTGAATATTTGTTTTATGCCACATTTATTGAAATAAATGTTTAAAACAAAATGTTACACTGTCAGGCAAGAAGGCAGATCTGCATTAAAATAATAGGAAATGAAAACTGATCACTTTGGCTGCAGGTCTGAAATTTGGAGAACCCTCTGTAAATCCTGTGCGAGACTCATTGTTTCGTATTTATTATGAATACAATTTTTTTATATAAATGCAATGAAGTGTTTTTTTTTTGTTAGTATTAAATTTTAGATCTAAATATTATAACGGTAATATATATAGTGTTGTAACTTGGTTTATATGTATTTATTTATTTGTTTAAAAACATTGTTTATCCCAAATGCTTTAGCATTGGATTAATATTAGGGTTTGAATATTAAAAGAGTGTATATAGAAATGTTGTTGTTTTTCTGGAAAGGTTTGTTTAATGGGGTCTAGACTGAGCCCTAAATAAGCAGTTATATATATATATCATTCAAATTCTGTTTCTGTTACGCCTTACGAATAAATGGGAAAAGGCTCTTCAAATTATCTTTTTGCAGCCATCATACTGGTTTGTTATTTTCTAGTAAATTTCACTAAAGTTCCAGGTGTAGTTAGGCCCTAAGGTCTCAGTGTCTGAGCCTTGCGCTCTGATACCAACTGTAGTGCCCTATCTAGGCACTGGGTCTATTCCGGGTTATCAGGTTATACCTAGTTTTTCCCTTAATTATTGTTAGAAGAAAACAAGAGATTCAACCATCTATATTTCTGTTTCTGTAAATGTTTAACTGTCTGTTTTCTATATGTTTACATGTCTCTGCAGTTAAATAAACATAATCCTAAAACTTTCCATTTAATTCTGTTCGTTTTAATTCTGTTTGTTTGACATGCATAGCTTGGAAATAAAAGAAAATACATTCTAATTAAGCTGGTTCAGAAAAATACCTGAAACCGTCGATTGCAGTAAGATAAGAAGATTTCTGGAATGGATTCTGTAAGTTACCTTAACAACCCCAAAATGATGTGTCCACCCTGTCGATCAGCTATTATCGTGCTGACCCTAGGAAATCAACGGATTTCCTAGCCCCCGAGCCCACATACCGATAATCTCGACAGCCACTTTCCATGGTAATCATTAATGCATCCCCTTTTGAGGTAATAAGGTGGATTATATATTATTTTATATCATCCCAATTTCTCTCTAGTAATGGAATTATTCAATAATTTATTCAAACATATCCTTTTAATTTACTTGGGATGATTCCGTCCGTTAATTAAATTAATAATTTATTTAATAAATTCATTATTATTCAACCCACTATACTTTATAAAAGGGATTATTATCATTATTATTATTAATTAAATAATATTAATAATATAATAATAATAACAATAACAATTAATAATAATAGTAATTAATTTAAATTGTGAATAGTAATTTAAAATATTTATTTGGTTAATGGATAAGTGTCAACATAGTACCTCTGTGTATAAACAATGAAATATAATTAATGATTTAATTAATCATGATCAACAATTATATAGCACACTCCTCTATTATTAATGTTTAACTTTTATACTTCACCTTGAAGACACCTTTACTTGAGGATACTTACAATTAATGACATTTATTTTACACATGAGAACTTGATAATCTTTTACTAATTAAGTCATCCACTAAACACTTAATTGACTTATCCATGATAACTTATATCATTGTTAAATCTTGATAAGTAGGAAGAAGTTCAACGTGTCTCAACGTGTTTGAAACCAATAAATTTAAACAGTATTTATAGATAATCTGCTGGGGTTAATTTTTTTTAAAGACGTTACATGTCAGGTCATATATCAGATCCTTTTTTAATCCAAAGAATTGGGTGGGTTTAATTTTGGTTTAAAAGGATACAAGTTACCTCATATATGTCGGTTAGCTATATTGTTGGTGTATGAGACTCCCTTGTTTACCCTTAAATACGATAGCTACTATCATTAAATATTCATCTTTAATTATAGGACTAATAAGAAGAAATCCTCAACTCAAAGATGTAGTTCTTGAGCGTATGAAAATGAGAATCTAGAGTATGATTGAATCCTTTGAATTCTTCCAATTGTTTCATACTTGATGGAGAAACAATAGTTGAGAAAACATGTTTGCAAATAAGGTTGCATGTTTACCAAAGGGGAAACTAGTGGAAAATGGGGACACCCCCAAAGTGGTTTTGTTACCATAGATATCATGAATTGAGTTGTACGCCAAGGAAAGAATCCAACACTGTCAATGCATGTTAATCGTTCCTCAAGCGTAAACATATGTACTAAGACAAGATATTTCATAGACGTGCATTTAAATTCCTTGTCTGCAGGATCTTCTCCTCAATACTGTCCACCATGATGGTGGACTCAACTTAATCCCAAAATTGAATTCGACACAAATCACATGTGGGATAATTGGTTTATAGGTTATCTTTTTTGTTGGTATGGAACAAGGGACTGGGTATAACACAAGAAGCAGGTATTAAGCTTGACCCCGAAACAGAATACAATTGATGCAGTGAACATATATCGGGTAAGCTTTAAATTTTTGGAATCATTCTGTCCATTATTGTAAGAAGGAGTCTGGGTTATGATTTTATGTCTGGTCTTGTGTTGGAATTTTTCTTTAAACTTTATTTGTAGTCTTCATTTAAGAAACCTCATGAATTTATAATATACTTTCTCTGCTACTAGATGCATGTATCACATAGAGCCTTTGATTTGTATTTTTGACATTCCCCATCTCACTAAAATGGCCAATGATAGTGTCAATGAAATTAAGAAGATCCTCAGACAAATGACCTGCTAGCTTGTGGGCATGAAACATGCATAGAATACTTAAGTATTCACATCGAAAAACATGAATCCAAGAAGGAAAAC
The DNA here is from genome assembly GCA_027924585.1 of Larix kaempferi. Taxonomy (NCBI): domain Eukaryota; kingdom Viridiplantae; phylum Streptophyta; class Pinopsida; order Pinales; family Pinaceae; genus Larix; species Larix kaempferi. The sequence goes on along the minus strand of BSBM01000003.1, from coordinate 7,490,729 downwards.
ATGAAATCTAAATTCCAAGAACTAAATATTGATTATGATAAAATTGCGTCAAACTCATAGATGCATTACAATATCATATTGGGTTTTGCAAGAGGTTCTCGACCAGATACATGATTTCCTAGTGTTTCAATTGCTTCAATGATGGGGCATATTATTAATGAAGACATTCCCAAACAACTTTAGCACTCAATGAGAACAACATGAATCAAAAAGATCAAGGGAAAATTAAAGCAGGACAACAAATGGAAGAAGGCCTCAATGGAAATTATCTTGGCTCTTAAACTTCTCATATATGCATTTTACTTGTCTTGTTTATTAGTAATTATGTAAAGCAGTATAGCACTAAATTTGAAATTCATAAGGTAGGTATTGTAAGAAAGAAAAAGCATCATGACCAATTAACATATTTGTTGAAAATATTTATACAAGAATACTATAATGTTTTTTGAAATTTTTGTACTTTTTATGTTATTTGGTTTGTCAACAACCTTTTTATAAATATATAACTACCTCTTTTTTGTGATATATATATATATATATTTCCTATGGGATAGAGGAGGGCATCTTTTAACACATTGGTGACCCATTCTAAGTTTTCCGGTTTTCCCCAAGTACTGAACCGGTAATATTGGTGACCTAAATAACTATTTTAAATAATTGCCAATCATTTATTTGAATGTTGTATTTCTAAATTTCATTTTGTAAACCTCCATGGTATAATCAACTCTATGAATGTATGTAGGATGTAATATATGGCATTACTTGTACATAAAAATAGCTATCAACTCTATGAATGTATATAAGTATATGGCATTACTTGTACGTAAAAATAGTTATCAACTCTATGAATGTATATAAGATGTAATATATAGCATTACTTGTATATAAAAATAGCTAAATAGCTAGTGTTTTTTATATTTAATTATTTGATATAAGTTTGTAACTTACAGATAGTTTCAATATATTGTACAGTTTCCATTCAAGTATTCTTGGCTTCATAGCTTCTAGATTATTGTCTATCAAAGAAGCAAGACCAACTAAGATGAAGATGAAGTTATGGGAAAAAATGGCATTGGCATTGGCATTAGCTTTAGTCTTAGACAAACAGAAAGTAAAGAAAAAGACTGGATTAAAAAGAGGTTGAAAATCTTGGTAAGTCTATAGATTTTTTTTTACTTTTACAATTTTGTTTATAGATTTTTTTTTATTTTTACAATTTATTTTATTTAGTTTTTTTTACATGGTTTACATGGTTTATTTAGTTGTTTTTCTATTAGGTTGAGTTGCATTATTTTCATTTTAAAAGAAAAGCCTTTTCATTTATATGCAATATCTCATGTGCGCTCAAAACCGTCACTTTCTTTGATGCACACACACACACACAAGAAACTCTCTCGTCACTCACTAAGTTCAAAAATAGCTTAAATATACTCACTTAATACTTCCATAGGAGGGCACAAAAGAATATTGTAGTTTAGGTAGGATTTTGGGGCTAGGCATCCAAAAACATAGTTGTTGTCCTTAGGGTGCTTTATAAATCCTTCTAAATCAAGTGGTCGTGTATAGCCACATGGGGCAAGTGAAAGAGCGACGCCGCGCCATAGGAGGTCAAACACAAGGTTGCGGGTGTATGTTCTCTCAAGTGGGCTCACCACCACTTGTTGAAAAGGAGACAACCCAATACCGTTCGAGGGATAACTGCTCTTTTTCCACTTGACGAAGGTACTTAGTGACCAACTTAGGATGTCATTCCTTATAGGTGACTGTCGTGGAAGCCGACAGTACCTGAGACAGATTTTGTCACAAGATCAAGGAAAGCACACGTCACAAGATCACATACTTATGATAAGAAGAAAATCTAATAGTCAGTAGCTTTCCAATAGAAAAATCATGTCCATGGTGATTGGTGGTTGCTAGCTTATACCTTGAGCTTGTTCCATGTGATGTATTTTGAAATAAGCACATGTCAAAAGATCAAGGAAAGCTAGCGACTGCTAGATTTCCTTCTAGCATAAGCATTTCCTTCTAGTATAAACACACATGCTTATGCTAGAAGGAAAACTAACAGTTGCTAGCTTTCCAATAAAAAACCATGTCCATGGTGATTGGTGGTTGCTAGCTTATACCTTGAGCTTGTGCCATGTGCTCTATTTTGAACGAATGCTAGCTTTCCTTCTAGCATAACACACATGCTTATGTTAGAAGGAAAGCTAGCAGTCGCTAGCTTTCCAATAGAAAAACCTCGGGCATGGTGATTGGTGGTTGCTAGCTTATACCTTGAGCTTGTGCCATGCACTCTATTTTCAAATAAGCACATGGCACAAGATCAAGGAAAGCTAGCGACTGCTAGCTTTCCTTCTAGCATAAGCATTTTCTTCTAGGATAAGAACACATATTTATGCTAGAAGGAAAGCTAACAGTCGCTAGCTTTCCAATAGAAAAATCATGTCCATAGTGATTGGTGGTTGCTAGATTATACCTTGAGCTTGTGCCATTTGCTCTATTTTGAAATAAGCACATGGCAAAAGATCAAGGAAAGCTAGCGACTGCTAGCTTTCCTTCTAGCATAAGCATTTCCTTTTAAAATAAACACACATGCTTATACTAGAAGGAAAGCTAATAGTCGCTAGCTTTCAATTAGAAAAACCCTGTCCATGGTGATTGATGGTTGCTATCTTATACCTTCAGCTTGTGCCATGTGCTCTATTTTAAACGAATGCTAGCTCTCCTTCTAGCATAAGCATTTCCTTCTAGCATAACACACATGCTTATGCTAGAAGAAAAGCTAGCAATCGCTATCTTTCCAATAGAAAAATCATGTCCATGGTAATTGGTGGTTGCTAGCTTATACCTTGAGCTTGTTCCATGTGATGTATTTTGAAATAAGCACATGGCAAAAGATCAAGGAAAGCTAGCGACTGCTAGCTTTCCTTCTAGCATAAGCATTTCCTTCTAGTATAAACACACATGCTTATGCTAGAAGGAAAGCTAACATTCGCTAGCTTTCCAATAAAACACCCTGTCCATGGTGATTAGTGGTTTCCAGCTTATACCTTCAGCTTGTGCCATGTGCTCTATTTTGAACGAATGCTAGCTTTCCTTCTAGCATAACACACATGCTTATGTTAGAAGGAAAGCTAGCAGTCGCTAGCTTTCCAATAGAAAAACCTTGGGCATGGTGATTGGTGGTTGCTAGCTTATACCTTGAGCTTGTGCCATGCACTCTATTTTCAAATAAGCACATGGCACAAGATCAAGGAAAGCTAGCGACTGCTAGCTTTCCTTCTAGCATAAGCATTTTCTTCTAGGATGAGAACACATATTTATGCTAGAAGGAAATCTAACAGTCGCTAGCTTTCCAATAGAAAAATCATGTCCATAGTGATTGGTGGTTGCTAGCTTATACCTTGATCTTGTGGCATTTGCTCTATTTTGAAATAAACACATGGCAAAAGATCAAGGAAAGCTAGCGACTGCTAGCTTTCCTTCTAGCATAAGCATTTCCTTCTAAAATAAACACACATGCTTATACTAGAAGGAAAGCTAACAGTCGCTAGCTTTCCTATACAAAAACCCTGTCCATAGTGATTGATGGTTGCTATCTTATACCTTCAGCTTGTGCCATGTGCTCTATTTTAAACGAATAGCTCTCCTTCTAGCATAAGCATTTCCTTCTAGTATAACACACATGTTTATGCTAGAAGAAAAGCTAGCAGTCGCTAGCTTTCTAATAGAAAAATCATGTCCATGGTGATTGGTGGTTGCTAGCTTATACCTTGAGCTTGTTCCATGTGATGTATTTTGAAATAAGCACATGGCAAAAGATCAAGGAAAGCTAGCGACTGCTAGCTTTCCTTCTAGCATAAGCATTTCCTTCTAGTATAAACACACATGCTTATGCTAGAAGGAAAGCTAACATTCGCTAGCTTTCCAATGAAAAACCCTGTCCGTGGTGATTGGTGGTTGCCAGCTTATACCTTGAGCTTGTGCCATGTGCTCTATTTTGAACGAATGCTAGCTTTCCTTCTAGCATAACACACATGCTTATGTTAGAAGGAAAGCTAGCAGTTGCTAGCTTTCCAATAGAAAAACCTTGGGCATGGTGATTGGTGGTTGCTAGCTTATACCTTGAGCTTGTGCCATGCACTCTATTTTCAAATAAGCACATGGCACAAGATCAAGGAAAGCTAGCGACTGATAGCTTTCCTTCTAGCATAAGAATTTCCTTCTAGTATAAACACACATGCTTATGCTAGAAGGAAAGCTAACATTTGCTAGCTTTCCTATAAAAAACCCTGTCCATGGTGATTGGTGGTTGCCAGCTTATACCTTGAGCTTGTGCCATGTGCTCTATTTTGAACGAATGCTAGCTTTCCTTCTAGCATAACACACATGCTTATGTTATAAGGAAAGCTAGCAGTCGCTAGCTTTCCAATAGAAAAACCTTGGGCATGGTGATTGGTGATTGCTAGCTTATACCTTGAGCTTGTGCCATGCACTCTATTTTCAAATAAGCACATGGCACAAGATCAAGGAAAGCTAGCGACTGATAGCTTTCTTTCTAGCATAAGCATTTCCTTCTAGGATAAGAACACATACTTATGCTAGAAGGAAAGCTAGCAGTCGCTAGCTTTCCAATAGAAAAATCATTTCCATAGTGATTGGTGGTTGCTAGCTTATACTTTGAGCTTGTGCCATTTACTCTATTTTGAAATAAGCACATGGCAAAATATCAAGGAAAGCTAGCGACTGCTAGCTTTCCTTCTAGCATAAGCATTTCTTTCTAAAATAAACACACATGCTTATACTAAAAAGAAAGCTAACAGTTGCTAGCTTTCAATTAGAAAAACCCTGTCCATGGTGATTGATGGTTGCTAGCTTATACCTTCAGCTTGTGCCATGTGCTCTATTTTGAACGAATGTTAGCTCTCCTTCTAGCATAAGCATTTCCTTCTAGCATAACACATGACCCTTATTATACATCATTTGTGCAGATCATGGTCTGGATGGATAGATGTCTTCTTGGATACCTTCTGTCCAAGAACAGATCACATGGCAAAAGATCAAGGAAAGCTAGCGATTGATAGCTTTCTTTCTAGCATAAGCATTTCCTTCTAGCATTTTTGAGAAGGAAAACTTTTCTTTTTAATGAGTCTCTACTTGTGCTAGATGCAATGGATTTTTATTTATCTTTAAGTATTTAATATGTTTCCAGGACACATGACCCTTATGTTGTTTAATGAGTTAACAAAATGTAATGATAAAAGAACTACTTGGTTAATGACATAAAAATATGATGATTTAAAGGTCTTCTCTGATGGACAAGGGTTTTCGGTGCTCCATCAGGAACTGTTAGTGCTCAGTTGCATCCTTAATTGCTCAGCGCGTGAGGGTTCGTGTAGTAATTTAACTGTTGATTCTTTGCTCAGGCAGTTTGACTGTCTTGTTATTTCCTCTGATTTTGGAAGAATGGCTCAGCCAGGGGACAATACCGGCATCCAGGACATCAAGAAAAGTTTGGGGCAGCTGTATGAGATAGTCTCCATAGGAATTATGGATAACAGGGAGATAGCCTGCGTTATAAAAAAGATGGAGGACACTGTGAGCTACACTTCCCTTCAAATCAGCAACCATGACTCTAGGATCGATGATAATGAAAGCTCCTTGCGCGAGATGATGGGGAAGGTGGATATGATCCAGGAGGACCTTGCGCGACTCATTTCCATGAACCAGGGCAGCAGGAACAATGCAGTAACTGTTGAAGGGGAGCGTCAGATGGAGGAAGAATCAGTGGTGCAGCCAGTCCACTTCAGGGGCCATCTGTAATCTGGTTTTTGTGGATATATGTTTTTTTGTCTTTTATTATGTAAGCAATATGTTTCCAGGACACATGACCCTTATGTTGTTTAATGAGTTAACAAAATGTAATGATAAAAGAACTACTTGGTTAATGACATAAAAATATGATGATTTAAAGGTCTTCTCTGACGGACAAGGGGGTTCGGTGCTCCATCAGGAACTGTTAGTGCTCAGTTGCATCCTTAATTGCTCAGCGCATGAGGGTTCGTGTAGTAATTTAACTGCTGATTCTTTGCTCAGGCAGTTTGACTGTCTTGTTATTTCCTCTGATTTTGGCAGAATGGCTCAGCCAGGGGACAATACCGGCATCCAGGACATCAAGAAAAGTTTGGGGCAGCTGTATGAGATAGTCTCCATAGGAATTATGGATAACAGGGAGATAGCCTGCGTTATAAAAAAGATGGAGGACACTGTGAGCTACACTTCCCTTCAAATCAGCAGCCATGACTCTAGGATCGATGATAATGAAAGCTCCTTACGCGAGATGATGGGGAAGGTGGATATGATCCAAGATGACCTTGCACGACTCATTTCCATGAACCAGGGCAGCAAGAACAATGCAGTAACTGTTGAAGGGGAGCGTCAGATGGAGGAAGAATCAGTGGTGCAGCCAGTCCACTTCAGGGGCCATCTATAATCTGGCTTTTATGGATATATGTTTTTTTGTCTTTTATTATGTAAGCAATATGTTTCCAGGACACATGACCCTTATGTTGTTTAATGAGTTAACAAAATGTAATGATAAAAGAACTACTTGGTTAATGACATAAAAATATGATGATTTAAAGGTCTTCTCTGACGGATAAGGGGGTTCGGTGCTCCATCAGGAACTGTTAGTGCTCAGTTGCATCCTTAATTGCTCAGCGCGTGAGGGTTCGTGTAGTAATTTAACTGCTGATTCTTTGCTCAGGCAGTTTGACTGTCTTGTTATTTCCTCTGATTTTGGCAGAATGGCTTAGCCAGGGGACAATACCGGCATCCAGGACATCAAGAAAAGTTTGGGGCGGCTGTATGAGATAGTATCCATAGGATTTACGGATAACAGGGAGATAGCCTGCGTTATAAAAAAGATGGAGGACACTATGAGCTACACTTCCCTTCAAATCAGCAACCATGACTCCAGGATCGATGATAATGAAAGCTCCTTGCGCGAGATGATGGGGAAGGTGGATATGATCCAGGAGGACCTTGCGTGACTTATTTCCATGAACCAAGGCAGCAGGAACAATGCAGTAACTGTTGAAGGGGAGCGTCAGATGGAGGAAGAATCAATGGTGCAGCCAGTCCACTTCAGGGGCCACCTGTAATCTGGTTTTTAAGGATATATGTTTTTTTGTCTTTTATTATGTAAGCAATATATAAGGGTATATACTGCCCGTTCTGTTAGTCATCATGGAAGAACTCTGTATATAGTTTTTTGGACCCTTTGCAAGCTTAGTCTACAATGCTCTATCTCTGCTCTGCAGAACTATTCTTCCTCTCTTTTTGCTATGTACTAAATGGCTGTGCACAGCCCCTTTATAATATACTCCTTTTTAGTTTCTGTTCAAAAAAAATATATGATGATTTATAGTCTATCATTTATATGGGTTCAATTTATTTATTTTTTTGTTCACGGGTCTTTAAGTAAACCAATAAACTTAATTTGGTATAAAAGATATAATGAAGGAGGTCTTCTTTATGTATATTTTACTATGTTTATGTCTATTTTCGCACTAGAGGTAATCTATGTGTAACATTTAATTGTTATTAGCAATAGAAAACTAGAGGTAGTGTCTTTGTATAATTTACTTGTTATTAGCAATAGAAATTATCTCAAAAATTATATTCTTGGTGTAGCCTCCAAGCTTCACATGAGGTCACAAAACATAAATTAGTTAGGTAAGGAAAGCCTTGAACTTGTGCCATGTACTCTATTTTCAAATAAGCACATGGCATAAGATCAAGGAAAGCTAGCGACTGCTAGCTTTCCTTTTAGCATAAGCATTTACTTATAGGATAATAACATATACCTATGCTAGAAAGAAAGCTAGCAATCGCTAGCTTTCCAAAAGAAAAATCCTGTCCATGGTGATTGGTGGTTGCTAGCTTATACCTTGAGCTTGTGCCATGTGCTCTATTTTGAAATAAGCACATGGCAAAAGATCAATGAAAGCTAGTGACTGCTAGCTTTCTTTCTAGCATAAGCATTTCCTTCTAGCATTTTTGAGAAGGAAAACTTTTCTTTTTAATGAGTCCCTACTTGTGCTAGATGCAATGGATTTTTATTTATCTCTAAGTATTTAATATGTTTCCATAACACATGACCCTTATTATTCTTGTGCATGTGAATAAAAGACATGTAATAGAATATTCTTTGATAATGCTCATTATTTCATGTATTTTTAAAACAATTTAAACTTATAGTCGACTATTTATTATTGTTTTTAGAAGCTATGGACTCTGGTGCAATGACAATTCCAAGGAATAATTTGAAGAAAAAACGAATTGCAAGTGACACACAAACAACGTCTCCCCCATGTGGTATGGTGGTTTTAAATATTATTCTCTCATTTCTAAATGGTTAGACTAGAAGACTATATGGTAATATTTGTGATTTTGATTTCATTTTATTTATAGTAATAATTGCTTATTATTGTTTTTTGAAGCTGTCGTCTCCAAAGCAAGTAAAATGCCACAATCAGCATTCAAAAAACAAAAGCTTCATTCAACTCAGATTATAAATTCAACAATGGGTTCTAATTTTGAAATGATTAAAAAGTTCAAAACATCTGCTGCATTTGAGTATGTCGAAGATTGGTATGTTGAGATTGAAAGTCCCATGAATATGTTTCCAGATATGTATCTATTTGGATCCATGGATGGAAATGATATACAAAGGCTAGGGATAATTGTTAGTTGCTATGCTCTCAATCATAGTCAGATCGATTTTCAAATGGAGGTAATTGAAGAAAATGAAGTGAAATTATTTTCTTGCCAAGTTGATTACACAAAATTTAGACCAGATTTGATTGATACTAATACAGAATTTCCAGAGTCAATAAAAAAGTCACATTTTAAGTTGGACAGTTTTGAGAGCTTCAATGAATCTGGTCTAAAGAGTTGTGATGATCTTGTACAACGTATTACCAACGTTATGAAATATCGCTATGTGAGATGTAAGAAAACATCATCCGTGTTTATTTATTTGCAACAAAGAGGTAAACTACTTGATAAAATACCAGATGATAAACTCGAGGCTCAAATGATTACTTTGAGAAGGGTATATTTAGCTGAGCTAGAACAGAGCATTAAAGAAAGTGAGTTCATGCCTACTACAGAGTTTGTAAAATCCCAAAAAGAAGACTCTCAGATAGAGAAGCTTGCTGACCAATGCGATGAAATCCATGAAAATTTTAAGGACAGTTATTTATTTTCAAGCTCTTTTACCATGAAGGTGGATGTTCGAAGATGTGTAGAAGCACCCAAGTTATATAACTTGAGATCACGGGATGATTTAAATGTTCGAGTATTAGTAAAATCATTCCTACAGAAATTTCAAGCATCATTGCCTGATGCTCTTCTGATTCCATTTGACACAAAAGAGTCTGATCCGATTGGAAACCCTGTGAAAATCATGAATGAAATGGATATAAATGCCAAGAACATCAATTTTTGGATAGTTGATGGGCAACACACCATTCAAGCAGCAAAAGAAATATTATCAAATCCTAAATTCAGTCTATCTGGGGAGGCAAAACAGAAGTACAAAGAACGCAATGCTCGATTCTTAGATCCATTAGTTGCTCCCAGTGTGGTGATTCGTATTTGCTGCCAGTTAAATTATGCAAACACAGTGTTCTTCAAAACTCCATTCATTGATTCTGTGTGATCTGCAAGACAATTCCTAATTGCCACAAATAAATTAAAGAAACAAAAATGTGGAAATTCTAAGACGGCTGAAGACAAGGTATGCAATTTTTTTTTTTTTGCACTTAGTTTATATTGTTATAACTAAATTCATGGCTATTTTATTTTTGATATCACATTCTTACTAATTTATATTTGTTATTTTTTAACAGGTTGATGATGAAATGTTGTGCTCTTTCTTCGATTGTCCACTAACAAACTTTGCTAAAAAAAAAGTCTTGTTATATCTTGATGATACTACTTGGGATAAATGGGAAGTTGTTTTTAATTGTTACAAACTAGGGACATTAATGTGTTCTCCAAACCAACCTAAGGATCCAAACTATAAGACAAATAGTCTGAACAGTTTGGTATCAAGTTCTTTCCGTCCCCTTCAGGGACTAACCGCTGAAGAAATGTGTTCTGTAGCAGATAAACTATTGGATGGAACTGTCTGGTTTTCTATTCCAGTGAACCATCCAACCAATGCCATAAAAATGAAAGATTATTGTTCACAATTGAAAACCAAAAGAACAATTTTGGAGGCAATGGTAACATATTGCAAAAGTCATGATAAGAATCTGAATGATAAGATTCTTACAATATCCAATATTCTTGAGCATTATGGAATTACTGATATCATATTTGCCAACTTCTGTAAGACAATGGAAGGGTGTAAATATGTAAAAGGATCACGAAATACAAAAATAGAGTCCCTTTCTCCACAAGCCTGTGTGGTCCTTGATAGAATAATTGATGCATCGACAGATATACAGGAAATTGAGAACAGTTTTGAATTCGATTGTCATTATGGGGGTCCTAGCCTCTTATCAACACTTTTGCACTCTTTTCCTTGTCTGTTTCAACCAATGTTATACACTGACTTTGTTGTGTTGGATACATTGGCTTTGAAAGATGAATCATTCCTTAAGGATCACTATATTGAATTGTTTCGATTTTTAATCAAAAAAAAATGGGTTGAAAGATTTTACTATGATTATCTTAGTAGAAATTTGGTCTTGTAAGGATGTACGCCAAGCTCTGGAGATTGTTGTCAAGGACTCAGATGTCAACTATAAAATGGCTACCGGTCTTTATGAATATAAAGAACAAAATAACTATAGTTATGATATAGTTTTAACTATGCATTTCTATAGTGAAGAGTCAAAAAGTTTACAGGCCTCAATATACTCTCACAGTTTTAGAGACATATCTGATGAAAATGAGAGAGATTTTGAATTCTGGGAAGAATTATTGCAAATGCATCAACAACATAGTGATCTAAATTTGATTATTTCTCTTTATGCGGGGAAAAATTTACAGCAGGCTTGCTGTACATATGGAAGAAGAATGGCATGTGTCGTAGAAAACGAGTTACAAAGGACTACCATGCTGACTAATCAAGAATCCTTCCAATTGCAAAAACCAATGTCTAATATATTGCTGTTGGAATATCCAGGTATTGTACTTGTTTTGTTCTTTCTCTAGTGATTTCGTTGGATTCTATGCTATTTATAAATCTTGATTAACAAGATGTTTACTATAACTACTAATGGCGGAAATTGTAAAGAAAACAACGACACTTTGCAACAAAGCAATGATCAACATAGTGTGCACAATGTCGAAGAAGTTTTCGAGATGCAAATACAAGACGAAGAAAATACCATACCAGGTACATAATTTATTTTGTTTCTTTTGTTGTATTGTACTTGTTTTGTTCTTTCTTTAGTGATTCTTTGGATTCTATGCCTATTTATTTAATGAATTTCATTCGTTGATACATTTTATAAAATTTCATATGTTTATTACAGTAGCAAATGAGGAGAAAAAAGACAGTGATCAAGGGAATGTGACAGAAAGCCATAGTCAAGAACATGATATCATATCAGGTACTTCACATGTCTCTTATTTTCAATTAAACATAAAATATGTCTTATAAAAAAAAAATTGATTTAAAGAAGTATTATTGGTATTTGATTGAAGGTTTGTTATTTTGGCTCTAGGTTCTATGAAGACAATACAAGAGAAGTGTGGCTTATCAATAACTAGTACAAAAAATACTCAAAGTGAGTGTATTTCTTCAACAATTTTTTTTAATAATAATTTATGTAGCATGAATAAAATGAATTTACTATGATCCATTATTGTTTTGTAGCTATTATAAGTCAAAAGAAATTAGTTATTTTTGAATTGAATAACATTTTCTATCAGAGCGTTGATGGTGATGCATCACAAAAAGAATTTATCGAGAAAATGGGAAGGGCCGCAGATTACACGATAGAGAAAAAATCATTTTGGTTTCGTCCACATGCAAAAACATTTCTTGAAATGTGTTCCAGAAAAGAATCTCTTGACATTGCAATTTGGACGACATCTTTGAAACAAAACACAACAAGAGTTATGAAAAAGCTGGTTTCAGAAACATTACAAGCTAAATTTTTGTTTACATGGACTGCTTCAGATTGCAAACAACAAAAGGGAAAAAATGACATTGATAATTCAACACAAGTTATATACAGAAAACATCTGAAAAAAGTGTGGAGAATGTATTCTCAATATGATGCTACTAACACTATTCTAGTGGATTGTTCAATGGATACAAAGAAAGAAAATCCCAAAGAAAATGTGATTATTGCCCCTTCGTTTGATGGAAAGAATGAGGATAAATGGTTGATCGCTGATCTGTGGAGCTTATTGAATAAATTCTACAAGGCACCCGATGTTCGAGATATTTTGAAGAATCTTCAATGACTTTTAATAGTACATTAAGATGACTGTTATTCATTTCCTCTATAAACAAAATCTTGAAGTTTATGATATAAATTCTTGGTCATTGTACATTTGATGACTTAATTCTACATGTGATGTGTTATTACTGTGTTTTATTTTATTATCAATTTAATGTCAATATTATTTCATAATACCCATATAAGGATTGTTGTTGTGTCATTATTATAAATTAACATATTATTATTTTGTTTATTTATATTGAGATATTGAGTTATAAAAAGTTAGTGATTTGAATAATAGTCTTATGTGTTTGCATAAAAATGTAGTATTCCATATTAATTAAATAATTGTATTAGGTTGTATGTATAAATTAACGTACAATTACTATATACAAAAAACATCTGAAAAAAGTGTGGAGAATGTATTCTCAATATGATGCTACTAACACTATTCTAGTGGATTGTTCAATGGAGACAAATAAAGAAAATCCCAAAGAAAATGTGATTATTGCCCCTTCGTTTGATGGAAAGAATGAGGATAAATGGTTGATCGCTGATCTGTTGAGCTTATTGAATAAATTCTACAAGGCACCCGATGTTCGAGATATTTTGAAGAATCTTCAATGACTTTTAATAGTACATTAAGATGATTGTTATTCATTTCCTCTATAAACAAAATCTTGAAGTTTATGATATAAATTCTTGGTCATTGTACATTTGATGACTTAATTCTACATGTGATGTGTTATTACTGTGTTTTATTTTATTATCAATTTAATGTCAATATTATTTCATAATACCCATATAAGGATTGTTGTTGTGTCATTATTATAAATTAACATATTATTATTTTGTTTATTTATATTGAGATATTGAGTTATAAAAAGTTAGTTATTTGAATAATAGTCTTATGTGTTTGCATAAAAATGTAGTATTCCATATTAATTAAATAATTGTATTAGGTTGTATGTATAAATTAACATACAATTACTATGTTTGAGCAATTGCAGTTTATTTATCAATTGCGTCTTAATTGATCATTATAACTCTTACAAATCAGTGATTTGAATGTTAGTTCAATGTTATCATATGAAATTTTCTTATTTCTTAGAAATTAAAAAAATGGAAAATCATATCAGGTTGTATGTAAAAATTACCTATAATTAGCTTGTTTAATTGAAATTTAAAAAATTGTAAATCTAGGTGGTGGGTATAAATTAACATATAATTGGTTTGAATTGGACCATTGTAACTATATTTTTAAATTGTGATTTGAATTTCATTGCAATGTGCTTATATGAATTTTTCGTATAATTTCTTGAAAATTAAAATATCGTATGAGGTTGTATGTAAAAATGAACATATAAATAGTTTGCTTGATTTAAATTTAAAAACTGTAAATTTAGGTAGTATGTAGATATTAACATATAATTAGTTCAAATGAATTCGACTATTGTAATTATATTTTTAAATTGTAGTTTATCTCATTACAATTCTTAAAAATTAGTGATTTGAGTAGTAGTTGAATGTGTTTGTATAAAAAAACTATTCCACTGAAATTACTTTTATTTTTTTCATTAAGTTGTTTGTTTGGGAGTGGAAATAAATTGGATATGTTTTGATGCCATTAAGCAATGAAGTTTTGAAGTGAAAATATGTTAATGTTATATATGTGGCAGCAATGCAGAGGGGAGTTAATATCAGTCGGAAGATCTTGTTGATCTTTGAAATGGAAGGAGTATTCTTCTCGTCGTATTCCAAAGATGATACGAGTTGTCAAATTCAAAGAAAACCAGATTGGGAGCTTGGTGATAAATCCTACTTTTGTAGGCCTTTTCAATTAGAAGTATTAAAATACTGCCTAAAACATTATGATGTTGCGATATGGACATCAAATGTTACTAACAAGTACATTCGACAAGTACTTGAAAAATCAAATATTGATACAAGTGACTTTGAATTCATATGGGATAGGTCCCATTGTCACTTGCAAACAAAATTCAAATCATGTAGTATGATACAGTTTTATGAGAAAAGGCTAAGCGACGTGTGGTCCCAATATGGAAATAAGTACACAAAATCAAATGTATTGCTAATAGATACATCAAAGCCTACTTCTCAATTCCTCGGATATCGGTCAAACTGTATCTTAATAAAGGCTTATATAGGACATGAACACGATACTTGGCTTGTGCAAGTTCTATTCCCCTTTTTAAAGACACTTCATCGCATCAAACAGAAACGCAACTACATTCGAATGTTCAATAGAACATTGAGTTCTTTGTATTAAGTGAAGATATTATTTTATGGAAATTTGTTGACGATTACATTGCAATATTTCAATACAAGTTGGACACATTTTTTAGTGAATTAATTTGTATGATTTTATAACTTTTATAGATAGATGATAATTGACAATGATATATAAATACAATTATTAGTATTATTTATGATTGCTTTTAGATTGACAAGTTTTTGCATCATACAACACTTGATTTCCCCATTCAAAATATTTTCTAAATTTGTGCTCTTAAATCAACTATTTGTAATTTAAATCATCTCATAAAAGCCAACAAGGCATGCAAGAAACTCTCTTTAGTTTTATTTATCTATATGTATTAATACAAGTGCATTACAACACTTGATTAAATCTCTATTCAAAATATTTTTTAAATTACATACTCTTAAATCAATTATTTGTAATTTAAATCATCTCACAAAAGCCAACAAGGAATGAAGTTCTCTTTAGTTTTATTGATCTATATCGATTAATACAAGTGACACACAAATTTTGAATTAAACCTCCATCTATATAAAAGCACATTTCTTACAAAAAATATTACTTCAATGATAATGAGTGCTAAGTGTACTAGAATTTAGATTGAAGCATGATGAGCCATAGATGAATGATTTTGAAAGGTATAGGCATTTGATTTCCCAATCTATAACTTATTGTAAATGTGTATTCTTAAGTTAATAGTTTATAATTGCAATAATCTCATATAAGCCAACAGGACATGAAATAAATTATTGACTGTTATTAGCCTATATTCATTAATATGAGGAGTTTATCAATGCAATATGTAATTTTTGAAATAAAACCCCATATAATTGAAGTTGCAATTGTTTTAAAACACAAAATTAATCGCTAATGAGTGCTAAGTGGTATTAAGGGTAGTACGAGATTGGTCATAAGTGAGTGACATTGAACTATAAGAAATTTGATTTCTCATTTCATTTTTTTGTAAGTTTGTATTATCAACTCAATTACGATTAATTGAAATAATCTCATAATAGCCAACAAAGCATGAGATACGCTCTATCTTTTATCTTCTTGTATGCATTAAATGAATGTATAAATGTGATGTATTTTTTGGAATAAAATACAATGTAAAAACATTCCACAAGTAGTTGAAAAATCAAATAGTGATACAAGTGACTTTGAATTCATATGGGACAGCTCTCATTGTCACTTGGAAACAAAATTCAAATAATGTAGTGTGATACAATTTTATGAGAAAATGTTAAGTGATGTGTGGTCCAAATATGGAAATATGTACGAAAAATCAAATATATTGCTAATAGATACATCAAAGCTTACTTCTCAATTCCCCGAATACCGGTCAAATTGTATCTTA
This sequence comes from Larix kaempferi, assembly GCA_027924585.1. NCBI lineage: Eukaryota > Viridiplantae > Streptophyta > Pinopsida > Pinales > Pinaceae > Larix > Larix kaempferi. The sequence continues at coordinate 7,474,615 of BSBM01000003.1, read as the reverse complement.
ACAAAGGCTTATATAGGACATGAACCTGATACTTGGCTTGTCCAAATTCTATTCCCCCTTTTTAAGACACTTCATCGTATCAAAGAGAAACGCAACTACATTCGAATGTTCAATAGAACATTGAGTTCTTTATAGTAGGTGAAGATGTTAATTTTTAGAAATTTGTTAACGCGTACATTGCAATATTTCAATACAAGTTGGACACATTTTTTGATGAATTAATTTGTATGTTTTTAAAACTTTTATAGATAGATGAGAATTAACAATAATATTTAAATACAATTATTAATATTATTTATGATTGCCTTTAGTTTGACATTTTTTTGCATTACACCACTTGATTTCCCCATTCAAAATATTTTTTTAATTTGCGTTCTTAAATCAAATATTTGTAATTAAAATCATCTCATAAAAGCCAACAAGGCACGCACAAAGTTTTGTAAATGTGTATTCTTAAGTTAATAGTTTATAATTGCAATAATCTCATATAAGCCAACAAGGCATGAAATAAATTATTGACTTTTATTTGCGTATATTCATTAATAAGAGGAGTTTATCAATGCAGTATGTAATTTTTATTGCTAATGAGTGCTAAGTGGTATTAAGGGTAGTACGTGATTGGTCATAAGTGAGTGACATTGAACTATAAGAAATTTGATTTCTCAATTCATTTTTTTGTAAGTTTGTATTACTAACTCAATTATGATTAACTGAAATAATCTCTTACAGGCCAACAAAGCACGAGATATGTTCTATCTTTTATCTTCTTATATGCATTAAATGAATGTATAAATGTAGTATGTAATTTTTGGAATAAAATACAATGTAAAACCATATAATTAATTGATAATGAGTACTAAGTGGACTATTTAGACTCATTCGATATGTGCCATAAATAAATTCAAAAGAGCATGGGGTCATATATAAAGTTCAACTAAAAGATTTGAAAAATATGTTTCAACATCTATTTCTTCGACATTTAAAAATCTTATCATTTTCTTTGCCTTTTGGTGAAAGTAATTCTCGGCCATGATTTCTTAATTCGATTTCTTCACACTTTCATTGTGTATGTATAATGTTGTACCTAACAACTATCCCAATTTTGACGAATTTATAGTTATTATTTGGTTCGACATCAATACATTTCTTATAATTTATTTTATTTTAATTTAATATTGTGATTTCCTTCCAATCATGCTATATTATAATATGTTATTTAACAATAAAAATATTTAATATGATACTTTGTTCACTTCAAATATAGATAGAGATCTTCTTGTAATAAAACATGCAATTATGTGTGCAACTTAACTTCATTAATCCTACATTTTATATCTTCATGAATATTTTTTCTCACGATTCAACAAATTACAGATTTTCATATACTCCTCCTAATTTATGGCATACCGAACTAGTTATAAATGATACAACATTTCATTTTTTATGATTGTATATTAAAAACACTTGGAGTAAATAAAATTTGTGATCAATAAAAAGATTCTTTCTAGGATTAGTTTTTCCAATTTTAATGGAATATTTCTTTAATGCATAATTTTTACAAATTAAATGAAATAAATAAAATGTTTACAAAAAAATTCAATGTCATAGAAGTCCTTGTAATAGAATTTTTCTAGATTTATTGAAATAGGTGTTGATTATGACACTACAAAAGTTGAAGAAGGGGTTAAGTGTCTAGGGGAATAAACTATTAATGTTTTCATATACTTCATCATCAATGCGTTTTTTAAATGCAGGTAGGTTGTGATGGAAAAATAGACTTAGTATATTCTGTTTTTGAAATGCATATAGGTTGTGATGGAAAAAGAGATTTAGAGATATTATAGGCATATTATATTTTTATCTAAAATAGTTTGGAAAATTTCATTGTAAAGGATTTTTTCTATAGATGTAGAGAAACAATACTCTTAGAAATTTGATCTATGGAATTATGGTGCTATATTTTTACTAGCAAAAAAACATTTTTGATTGTTTTTATCCTACACTTGATCATATACACCAAACCATTCTTCATAATGTGGGAAAACTAGAATATTGATTGGATTGTGAAATGTAAAATGTTTACATCTTCCTTCCTAGTGTTTGTTAATAAACTGCTTAAGAAACCAAATAGGTGTTCCATTTGTTCGTTACTCATGGAAAGAGATAAATAAATTTGTATACGGTAATGCTCTCGTGATTCAATTTTTCTACTCTTGGTATGAGATCCTTGTTGATCATTCCTCCCTTGTGGAACATGTTCCCAAGATGAGTTACTGTGGAGCCATTGGTGTACATGTTTTGGAATTGCCTCTTGAGATCCTGGATTGGCAGTAGGGATGAGGTCCACTTCCATTGGATTTGAGGTTGGATAAAGATGTGTATTGCCTCTGGATATCCTGGTTGGGTAGTAGGTGTGAGGTCCACTACCTTGGATTTGACGTTGTCCTATAGCCACTAGAATTACCCTGTATTGGAAGTGCTACTTACCATTGGGTTTTGGTTGGACTATTGTCGTGAAGCCACTGGAATTACCCTAGACTGGAAGTAGAGGCCAAAATTGCCATTGGGTTATGGTTGGACTAATTTCTTAAGAGAATTTGTGGTTGATTGTGCTCTTATTTGTGGTGTCATGGTTCCGGCTTGGGGGTGACCATTGCAAAGTAAGTTTTGTCTTGCATTGTGTCTACAGATGGGTGGAACATGGCATGGTCGATTCCGGTTGCGTATTTGGAAAAGATAAGTGCTTTATATCATGTTTATTGACTCTTATTTGATTTATTTATGGATGCACATGAAATGTTTGATGAAATGTGTGAGCTATGTCACGTCCCCATTTTGACCCCCTTTGTATTAAATTGTAAATGATGTAAATACTGATATTTAATCATGGTGAGGAGCTCAAGGCCAAGGCCCCACCATTGATTTAGCGTTTATGTATCGGCAATTAAACTAGATGCTTATGACTCTTGTGCTAGATGGGCACAATGTAAAGGAGACATCATGTAAATAAGAATTTTAATGAAAAATACCCACAACTAGCTATGCAATGCAACAAAGAGATGGGGCATGATTCTACAAGGAATAGGGAGGGAAATTATTCAAACCCTTGAGCCAATGGTCTTAATCCATGTGTCAATGGGGAAACCCATAAACCACCAACTACCCATTTTGTCTCATGCAACCAATCATTTAATTCTTCCAAAGATTGGTTGGGGCAGTTATTGTCTTGGGATTGGAGAAGTATGGCAGCCAGATTTTCGTGCATGGGCAAGCCATCAACCTGAAAATTGTATTTTTGGCTTGCTGGGCAAGAAAACCCCCACGAAATACTGCCTAAGGAAATTCCTCATGCATTACGTCCCTCCTCTCACGCAGACTGAGCTCACTGGAAGTTATCCTCACGTTTTTCACCATAACCTTGCGTTTTTCCATGTCCATTAACTCGTTTTTGGTATTTTGCATCGGCTGGGGAAGGAGGGACGCGATTTTGGACTGAGGGAGAGGTCGTTTTTGCCCTTGGGGCATTTTTTATGGAATGGGTTGCTCTCCTAGTCAAATTTTCCTAGTTGCCAATTCATTTTGAGTCTACCCACCTTTTTCTGAGTGAGTTGAAACCCCATCTCATGCATTCCACTGTGGAAAACATTTTCTTCATGCTCAGCAAGTGTAGTTTTGTTGCTATGTGCATCCTTGATTTGTTGTGAACCTGTGAGCAAGAAACTGGAGTGGTAGTGGACAGAATTGGCTTGATAAACCTAGTGTAGGGAGTAACCTCTCAATAAGATCAAGAGGGCTGGCTACTTTTCTATGCACACCTTGAGAGCACTAGAAAGGAAGGTATGGCTTGAGGGACTATGTGGCAGTGAAGAGAATACTTCCTTGTGATTGGGTGTGTAGGCATTGTGAGTGCCAAGATGAATAGATCTGGGAGAGGTACCCATAGCTCTGTGGTTGAGCTCACTAGCTTAGCAATTATTCCCTTCCAGCTCCTAGTAGCCTGATAAACCCAATTGTAGATTGGCTTGGCTCATCTTGGTGTATGCTTGGCTATGTGTGAGTCTGTTGTTCCCTGGTTCCTTGTAGAGATCATGCCCAGCTCAAGGGTGGCAGTGGTGTTGAGAGATTGAGGAGCACACTGGCCTACAGTTGGGTGGAACGTTGCAGTTGCATAGCCAGTTGCTTGGGGCTACTGTTATAAGATAAGTATTCTCCTGTATATTCTTGCAATTATTTAATTGATGGATATCTGAATGTATGGTGATGGTGATGGTGTAAATGATGTTACTTCCGCTGTGTTGTAAAAATTATTATGCATCTACATTTCTCTATTATATTATGTGAATGCTTATGTAATAAGTTCATGGGGCTAGATGCCCAGTTTAGTATCACGTCCGTTCTGCACTTTCATATGTATATGTATATTTTCATTTTAATTTGAATGTTTGTTTACTATGTATGGGGCTAGATGCCCGGTTTAACCTCACGATCCTCTCCATCTAGCTGGTAGGATGGGAGGGGACGTGACAAGCTATTTGTGGAATAAATTTCTCATGGAATTCAATCTATTTATGTAAGTAAATTTTGTGAAGCAATTGGAAACTAGTTTTTGGGACACAAAGTGTTTGAGGAAATGATTCTTTGGAACCTCTGCTTTATTTTATATAAGTTTTTTTTATGCTCATTTATGATAAATACACTTGAAATGTGTGTGATTATGTGAGTGGAAATATTCTTTATAGTTTTTGGGAAATGTGTACCGAAATTCTAGAACAATTTCCAATTTCTAGCTCCTTCAATGGAATTGCTTTTAATAGATTTGTGACTTTGCATATGAAGTGTTTGATGAAATGTTCGAATGAGATATACCTCTATTATGATAAAAAAAATTATTTATATAAGGAATGGAATTTGAATGATTCTATGAGCTATGGATTTAATTATTCTAGTGATTCCTAGAATTACTAGTCAATTCCGATGAGTAGAATTAGCTAGTTTTCTGAATTTTTTAATGGAATGTATATCGGTAGAAAGATACATCCATATGAATATAGGTTACCCTTTATACACTTTACATGAACTACAATATTCATATATTTCTCTTTATTTGTCATTTGGAAAGTTAAATTGGAAACTAGGTACATTGCGGTGAAAATTGATAACTAGTTGTGGATTGAATTATGTGTTTTCATAAAAACAAAATGCTACAGCCATGTGATCTATTTCTAACATGTTATTTAGACTCAATTCCTTATTGTGAATGTTAACTATTTTCATTGGAATTGATGGAAAAGATCACCTTATGTGCAATTGGAATGATATTGGAATAAACCTTTAATTGGTTGTAAGTTCACGATTATCCCTAAGTAGTCATTTTCCACTAAGTGTTGTTAAGTGTCGTAATTAACACCTTAATTACTAGTTAATAGTGACTACTTAAGGATAATTAGCCTTTACAAGTGGTTATAATCTATGATATGGCTTGTATTGAAGTTTTTATAATTTTATATGATGTTAAAAATCCTTCCCAACCCTTAGATCATATGTTGGATGTGTTGATGAATTTATATTAAATTATTGTTTATTATTGGATTTTGTATGCTTGTGGTTTATATGTTGCACTAAAAATAAAGTAATTAGCCTTATAGAGCTAATGATATGTCCCTAAGTCCATTTGATATCCCCGGGGTACATTACAGAGCATAATGAAGATGTATTTTGCATGTTTTTTTTCTGAAAGGGTTTTTAGGGTAAATAATGGTGTCTATGATGTGTATGTTGTTATTGTTTTCTTTAATTTGTTATATGTTTTATGGTGTGTCAATAATGTTGTACTTTCCATGAAATATCAACACATGGCTCAAGAGGCTTGAAAAAATATTAGAGATAGAAGGTTATGTAATGCTTTTCAAGATGTCGTATTATATTAGATAACTTCCAAAAGAGGTGTCCCCTTCAAAGACACTTTCAATTGAAGTGGACACTCCATCCACTATCGTGATATTTCCCCAACTAGAAATCTTATCATATTTCCAAGGCTTCCATTGAAAACCTCCATTTGACCATCACTCTATAGATGTAATGCAAAACTAAACTATAATATGTTACATCTAATTTCATCAACGATGTCCTCAAGAAAAACCCAAAGAACTTGCCATCCCTATCAAAGGTTATCCTTCTAAGAAATCTATGCAATCTCACAAATTCTTTGAACAATAAAACAACTATGATGGTTACCCCATTAGTCTTCTTACAATGAATGAAATAAGCTATTTTTTAAAACCTATAAACGGAGATGGGTCTGCGGATCCAATCCAGGGTAATTTTTAGGGGTGAAATTTCGCCAATTGGCTATTTTTGGGCATTTTTTCAAAAAATAAATTCTATATTTAGTCATTTTTAGTCTCTAATATTGCCTATATATACATAAAATATTTTTTATCATAATATTCACCAAAATTTACAAGTTTCATATTTAATATTCGCCTACCTACCTATATGTATGTTTTTTTAAATCCAAAATAATCACCTAGAATACTATACTTAAAAAATGCCCTGATCCAATCCCACTACCACCATACCCCTAGGTTCCCCACAACAACCTGCAAGCATGGGATATAGGTAAGCCGTGGTAATTTGAACTTAGACGAATCAGCGATTGAGCTACACCCTTGCGGGCTATAATATTAATTACTATTACTATACTACTATTATATATTATGTATGGGTTGTGACGTATTACCTATAATATTAATTACTATTACTATATTACTATTATATATTTTGTATGGGTTGTGATGTATTACCTTCTACTCAATGCCTATGTTATTTTGTTTGACTTCCCTGACATATTCTTCAATATAAAAATAGACCTCTATGAAAATTCTACCCATTTCATATGCCTTTGATTCAATCTTGATTGGTTGTTCAAATACCTTAATGCCTGATGATCAATATATAGAATAAACTCTTTAGGTAGCAAGTAATGCTTCCACTACTTTAATGCTTCAATAATAGAATAAAATTCTTGATCATACACGGAATATTCATTCTTAGCCGCATCCAAATTTCCACTAAAGAAAGCTATGCATCTTATCTCCTGACTCATCACTACTCCAATAGCTTTACCATACCATCACAATCAACATAGAAAATTTTATCAGTAGGTCCAACACTGGTATTTAAATTACCTTATTTTTTAACAAATCAAATCATCTTTGAACATCCCTACTCCACTTGAATTCTCCCTTCTTCATACACACAGTTAGTTGTGCACAAATACCACTAAAATTCTTTATAAAGTTCCAATAAAAACTAGTTAATCCATGGAATATTTGTATCTCAATTGCACTCTTAGGAATTGGAAATTATATTATTTCCTTTACCTTCTCACGATCCATCTTCATACCTTGTTTAGAAATGAAAAATCCTATGTACACTAACTCCTGTTTCATGAAGGTACACTTATGTAGATTTATAAGCAATTTCTCTTGGTTCAACCCTTCTAACACCCACATTAATTGTGAACTATGTTCTTCCTTTGACTTGGTGTAAATCAAAATACAATCCAAGTAAACTACCACAAACTTACGAAGGTGAGGTTTTAACACCTCATTCATCATCTTCATAAATGTACTTGGGAAATTTGTTAAACCAAATGGCATAACGAGCCATTCAAAAAGTCCTTCTTTTGTCTTACACACAGTCTTCTAGTCATCTCCTTCACGAATCATATATGATGATAACCAATCTTCAAATCTATCTTAGTGAAAAATATTTCTCCACTAAAGCAATCCAAAAGGTCATCCATTCTTGGAAATGGAAACCTATACTTAATCGTTATCTTATTGATAGCTCTAGAATTCGTACACATTTTTCATTGTTCTTCTTTCTTAGGTTCAAGTATGGTAGGTACATTACATGGACACAATATTTCCTGGATTAGTCCTATTTCTAACTATTCATGGACTTTCTTATTTAACTCTTCTTTTTTTTGTAGTGTCATTATATGTGGGGCATTGTTTGGAAAACTAGAACATGGTATGAAATCAATTTGATGGGATATGCTCCTCACAGGTGGTAATTTATTTGGAATTTCCTCATAAATAATTTTCTTAAAATCATACAAATTTTCCACCAATTCTATGGGAATATCATCTCAATTTTACATCTCAAATGAGACCTTTAGGTATAAATACAAGACAACAGTTTACTTTTCTATCATCTCTTAGGAATATATTCAATGAACACAATATCATTCTCTTTCCGAAACAATTACTAATGCTACCACTTTCACCTTTTTTCTCCTTCAAGGGTACCATCAAGGTTTATTTTCCATCCATATTAACCACAAAATTATTTTTAACCCCATCATATATAGTTGTTTTGACCTACTTCGAGGGTCTACCCAACAATAGATGAATAGAAGATTCCTTTAGGTTTTAAGGTTCATATTTTCACCCCTAACCATGTCCAAGCCCCCAAGGCCCAAAGACCAATACATAGTGCCAAGGATATCCCTAAGAAGTCCTATGCAATGCTTTAAGAAAATTTTCAAGGCTCTAGATGCTTCAGTGGTTGCTTTAGAGACTAAGGAATCGACTTCTTCATGGGAACATTTCCAACACCCCAAGGCACATGCATATTGCTCAAAACCACCTAATGGTATCAACTTCCTCAATTTAGTCCAACGATACCTCAAGGAGGTCGTGTATAGTTGTACTTGCTTTTAGTGATCCATATTTTTAAATGTTTAAATGGCTTAGGATGATTTCAACTTTTAAGCCATTAATACCCTGAGGAGAGTTTGTGTGTAGTTGTACTTGCCAAATAGAGGAAATTTGGATGAAAATGGGCCTCCTAAGGAGAATGATAAAAAAATTCCATGTATAATTTTTTATTATTATTTCACTTTTATCGAAGTTGCCCAAGGTTATTTCATTTTTATCAAAGTTATCTTAGTGATCCATTTTCATTTTCATTTTTATCAAAGCTATCTTAGTAATCCATTTTCATTTTTCATTTTTATCAAATCTATCTTAGTGATCCATGTTTTTAAATGGCTAAATGGCTTAGGATGCTTTCAACTTTCAAGCCATTAGGGGGTTCTGTGTGGTTGTACTTTCCAATTAGAGGAAATTTGGATTAAAAAAGGGCCTCCTAAGGAAAACAATAAAATAATGCCATGTAGAAATTTTTATACTATTTCACTTTTATCGAAGCTACCAAAGTTATTGTAATTCGACGATTTGGATCAGATGACCATTTTTAGCTGAAATCCGATGTCCTTTTATTTTGCAAAATCAAAATTTAGTTGTGTTTTAATGGGATTTTTTATGGCAGAAATGGATTCAGTGCCCTCAAGAACCCCAGGGGCACCCAAAATTCATGAATTTGAGAGTTGTAACTTGGATTTGGAAAATTATGGTCGAATTTTTTCAAAAGGGTGCTCGAAAAATTAATATATTCCGGCTCAAATTGCAGAAGTTTTAGACTATGCTTATATTTTATATTAAAATCAATTTATGAGGATGATGTAGTGTTTTCACCCAAAATAAGGGAGGAAAATTAAATACAAAGTGCCATCTTAAAAGTTATTGAACCCAACTTTTCACGATATATAGTAATTTTTTTGTACTAGGTGAATCGATAACTGGGGACTAGGGTGGTACTTGCGTGACATGGGGTCTAGGGATCCAGATTCCAATCCCGCTACCACCATACCCCTAGGTGCCCCACAACAACTTGCAAACATGGGGCACATGTAAGCCGAGGTAATTTGAACTTAGATGAATCAAGTGAATCACGGATTGAGCTAGACCCCTGCAGGCTATAATATTAATTACTATTACTATATTACTATTATATATTATATATGGGTCGTGACGTATTACCCAAAATATGGATGAGTATATTAGTTATGAAATTAGTTATTATTATATATTAATTATATACTATATATTTGTTATGTTATTAGTTAAAAGTTATGGAACCCGGGTGCTAGGTTACCACCCCGTCAAAGTGGGGAAATTTAAGAGTTGTGTATAGAATAGTATAATATTCTTATATATTAGTTATTATTACTATTGTATATTTATATTGGTCACATGTATATTAGTTATGATATTAGTTACGTAGAACTCTAAGGTGGGTTTTGGTCAAAATGTGGTAATTTTATTTTGGTAAAATCTAAATTTGGAAGTGTTTAAATTGTGTTTTTAATATTGGTAAAATCTAAATTTGGATTGAATCCATATATGGATTGAGCCCCCTCGAATACCCCCCATGGCATGCAAATTACTCAATTCCATGGCTAATATATGTGATTCTGAGATTTATTAAAGATTTCCAACCGGACTCCTAAAAAAAATAAGACAAAAACTATGCTAAAAAATGTTGACAATTTAGAATATTTAGACTACACCATATATGTAATTCTAAGATTTTTTTAAGATTTCCAAACAAACTCCAAACAAACTGAAAATATGCTTGAAAAAAGTTGACAACCCAAAATATTTAAATTATACCTTAGTTTGCTACTATTATATATTAGTTAAAAGTTATTACACACCATTTTTCACTATAAATAGTGATATTATAATATAATATATATAATATTAGTATATATCAGTTATTTATTTTGGTCATGTGTTACCTAAAAAATGGATGGGTATATTGGTTCTCAAATTAGTTATAATTATATATTATAAATTAGTTATAATATCAATTATTATTACTATTATATATAATATAGGTTAATTATTGCCATATTAATTTCATCATCAATATTTAAGATAATTATATAGACTTTGACTTGTAATTCATTGGCGGTTCACTTGATATGATGTCACATGTTGTAAATTGGAGGTCAGGAGTTCAAATCACCCATGTTCCATACTTGAGGGGTTCGAGGGGCACCTAAAGGTATAGTGATCTTTGACTTAGAGATTTTCCATTCAAATTTCCTAATAATCCATATTTTTAAATAGCCAACCAACTTCGAATGCTTTCAACTTTAAAGCCATAAAAAATTTGTACATTAAAGCCGACACTGGGAAGTCTTTAACTACCACCCTTTCTTATCCACTATACATATATTGAAGGTATTTATATGTAACTGAGGTATCATTTTTCTTATTTCTAGTATACGATTCTGCTTACTAATTCTCAACTGTGCTTAAGCTCGGACTGTAATTGACGCAAAGTGGTATCGGCCATGGCTCAAACCTTGATCAGAAGAGGCTATCCGGACTTGGAGGCAGCTGACGGGACTCTTTACCTTGAACACCCAAAATATGGCACTTTTCCCAATAGATTGTTTCGGCCATGTGTCTTCCTGAATGTGTTTTCCCTGCTGGCCTATAGGATTTGCGACCTCGTTCACCCAGCCTATGGTTTCCTTCAACTGAATTGGGCTGGACTCCTACTTGGACTGTACATGTTCTCATCATGTTTCCCTTTAATATGTAAGTTTTCAAACTGTATTTTATTTATTTCAGAATGTTATTTATATTAAGTTTTGTAATAATATTTAATTTGTGGTAAGTGAATATGGATAGGTTACAAGTTAAGTGTAACAAACAAGTTATTTTGTTCTTTATGCATAGTTGTAATCACTGGTTGTTTATGCCTTAGCTGCCTATTATTATTAGCTTTCTTTTAGTTAAAGGGTTTGTCCCTAAAAAGTATCAGTTATCCCTATACACATGTACCAGTTATCCATGTATCAACTGCCAAATATTTTTGATATTCTTTTCTTTTTAATTTTAAAAATATACTTGTCTTATCCTCTTTTCATCTACTTGTTATTCTACAATAAATTTTAAAATATAAACACATATTAATGTAATTAATATTTTCACCATTTTAACAGGGATCTCTCTTGCTTATATCTCGACTAAGAGGGGCAATTATTTTAACTTCATCGTATTTGGCACCCACGCAGCTGGTTCTTTACTAGTCGCTTTTGCTTTAACGAATGGTAAGATTTGTTTTTCTGGTTCAGCCTGTCTGCTAAAAAAAATGATCTATGAAATTGCATAAAGTGGCTATGCTGTGGGTTGTTAATGTGTTGGAAATATGAAACAGGGTGGAGTGAAATGAAATCGGCGATTTCACTGGCTTTGGTTTTGTTTTGTGTTATGCACTATACATTCCTGTCGGAAGGGAGAGGATCATCACGTGATTACCGTGTTCTGGGCTGCATCGTCTTCACTGCGGTGATGGTGATCGTCATATTTTACCTAATTCAGGTATTCGTTTTACCAATCATATTAATACTTTGGATTCCTGCTTTGCATTCGAAACGTTGATGATCCTCCGAAACATGCACTTAAAAATAATTCCCACAAAAATCTTGCAACGCATATTAATACTTATTTTTCTTCAGCATCAAATACATGCATACTTATGTGATTGCATTGTGTTGCAGATAGTTTTTTCCGTCACCTGAAGTATATCCGCCGCCTATAATCCCCCGGATAGTCGAACTGATTGGCGGCCATTGACGGCGATTAATAATTAATAATTTGATAATGTAGATTCAGATTCATATGGTTGGGATATATGTCAGCAACTAGTATGGTGGACAACATCATGGTTTAAGATAAGTACATTCCTCGGAAACTATTAATGTTTTCATATACTTCATCATCAGTGCGTTTTTGAAATGCAGGTAGGTTGTGATGGAAAAATAGACTTAGTATATTGTGTTTTTGAAATGCATATAGGTTGTGATGGAAAAAGAAATTTAGAGATATTATACGCATATTATATTTTTATCTAAAATAGTTTGGAAAATTTCATTGTAAAGGATTTTTTCTATAGATGTAGAGAAACAATACTCTTAGAAATTTGATCTATGGAATTATGGTGCTATATTTTTACTAGCAAAAAAACATTTTTGATTGCTTTTATCCTACACTTGATCTTATACACCAAACCATTCTTCATAATGTGGGAAAACTAGAATATTGATTGGATTGTGAAATGTGAAATGTTTACGTCTTCCTTCCTAGTGTTTGTTAATAAACTGCTTAAGAAACCAAATAGGTGTGCCATTTGTTCGTTACTCATGGAAAGAGATAAATAAATTTGTATAAGGTAATGCTCTTGTGATTCGATTTTTCTACTCTTGGTATGAGATCCTTGTTGATCATTCCTCCCTTGTGGAACATGTTTCCAAGATGAGTTACTGTGGAGCCATTGGTGTACATGTTTTGGAATTGCCTCTGGAGATCCTGGATTGGCAGCAGGAATGAGGTCCACTCCCATTGGATTTGAGGTTGGATAGAGATGTGTATTGCCTGGATATCCTGGTTGGGTAGTAGGTGTGAGGTCCACTACCTTGGATTTGAGGTTGTCCTATAGCCACTAGAATTACCCTGTATTGGAAGTGCTACTTACCATTGGGTTTTTGTTGGACTATTGTTGTGAAGCCACTGGAATTTCCCTAGACTGGAAGTAGAGGCCAAACTTGCCATTGGGTTGTGGTTGGACTGATTTCTTGAGAGAATTTGTGGTTGATTGTGCTCTTATTTGTCGTGTCATGGTTCCCGCTCGGGGGGTGACCATTGCAAAGTAAGTTTTGTCTTGCATTGTGTCTACAGATGGGTGGAACATGGCATGGTCGATTCCGGTTGCATATTTGGAAAAGATAAGTGCTTTATATCATGTTTATTGACTCTTGTTTGATTTATTTATGGATGCGCATGAAATGTGTGAGCTATTTGTGGAATAAATTTCTCATGGAATTCAATCTATTTATGCAAGTAAATTTTGTGAAGCAATTGGAAACTAGTTTTTGGGACACAAATTGTTTGAGGAAATGATTCTTTGGAACCTCTGCTTCATTATATATAAGTTGTTTTTATGCTTATTTATGATAAATACACTTGAAATGTGTGTGATTATGTGAGTGGAAATATTCTTTATAGTTTTTGGGAAATGTCTACCGAAATTCTAGAACAATTTCCAATTTCTAGATCCTTCAATGGAATTGCTTTTAATAGATTTGTGACTTTGCATATGAAGTGTTTGACGAAATGTTCGAATGAGATATACCTCTATTATGAAAAAAAAATTATTTATATAAGGAATAGAATTTGAATGATTTTATGAGCTGTGGATTTAATTATTCTAGTGATTCCTAGAATTACTAGTCAATTTCGATGAGTAGAATTAGGTAGTTTTGTGAATTTTTTAATGGAATGTATATCGGTAGAAATATACATCCATATGAATGTAGGTTACCCTTTCTACACTTTACATAAACTGCAGTATTCATATATTTCTCTTTATTTGTCATTTGGAAAGTTAAATTGGAAACTAGGTACATTGCGGTGAAAATTGATAACTAGTTGTGGATTGAGATATGTGTTTTGATAAAAACAAAATGCTATAGCCATGTGCTCTATTTCTAACATGTTATTATGTTGTAGGTTTCTACTTATCTGATCCTTTACTTATGGATGCATTGCATCTTGGTTCAGTTATTTAGACTCAATTCCTTATTGTGAATGTTAACTATTTTCATTGGAATTGATGGAAAAGATCACCTTATGTGCAATTGGAATGATATTAAAATAAACCTTTAATTGGTTGTAAGTTCATGATTATCCTTAAGTAGTCATTTTTCCACTAAGTGTTGTTAAGTGTCGTAATTAACACCTTAATTACTAGTTAATAGTGACCACTTAAGGATAATTAGCCTTTACAAGTGGTTATAATCTATGATATGGCTTGTATTGAAGTTTTTATAATTTTATATGATGTTAAAAATCCTTCCCAACCCTTAGATCATATGTTGGATGTGTTGATGAATTTATATTAAATTATTGTTTATTATTGGATTTTGTGTGCTTGTGGTTTATATGTTGCACTAAAAATAAAGTAATTAACCTTATAGAGCTAATGATATGTCCCTAAGTCCATTTGATATCCCCGGGGTACATTACAGAGTATAATGAAGATGTATTTTGCATGTTTTTTTTCTGAAAGGATTTTTAGGGTAAATAATGGTGTCTATGATGTGTATGTTGTTATTGTTTTCTTTAATTTGTTATATGTTTTATGGTGTGTCAATAATGTTGTACTTTCCATGAAATATCAACACATAGCTCAAGAGGCTTGAAAAAATATTAGAGATAAAAGGTTATGTAATGATTTTCAAGATGTCTTATTATATTAGATAACTTCCAAAAGAGGTGTCCCCTTCAAAGGCACTTTCAATTGAATGGGACACTCCATCCACTATCATGATATATCCCCAACTAGACATCTTATCATATTTCCAAGGCTTCCATTGAAAACCTCCATTTGACCATCAGTCTATAGATGATATGCAAAACTAAACTATAATATGTTACATATAATTTCATCAACGATGTCCTCAAGAAAAACCCAAAGAACTTGCCATCCCTATCAAAGGTTATACTTCTAAGAAATCTATGCAATCTCACAAATTCTTTGAAGAATAAAACAACTATGATGGTTACCTCATTAGTCTTCTTACAATGAATGAAATAAGCTATTTTTTAAAACCTATAAACGGAGATGGGTCTACGGATCCAATCCAGGGTAATTTTTAGGGGTGAAATTTTGCCAATTGGCTATTTTTGGGCATTGTTTCAAAAAATAAATTCTATATTTAGTCATTTTTAGTCTCTAATATCTCCTATATATACATAAAATATTTTTTTATCATAATATTCACCAAATTTTACAAGTTTCAGTATTAAATTGTACATTTCATATTTAATATTCGCCTACCCACCTATATGTATGTTTTTTTAAAACCAAAATAATCGCCTGGAATACTATACTTAAAAAATGCCCTGATCCAATCCCACTACCACCATACCCCTAGTTGCCCCACAACAACCTGCAAGCATGGGGCACAAGTAAGCCGAGGTAATTTGAACTTAGACGAATCAACGATTGAGCTACACCCCTGATATATATTAATTACTATTACTATATTACTATTATATATTATGTATGGGTTGTGACATATTACCTTCTACTCAATGCCTATGCTATTTTGTTTGACTTCCCTGACCTATTCTTCAATATAAAAATAGACCTCTATGAAAATTCTACCCATTTCATATGCCTTTGATTCAATCTTGATTGGTTGTTCAAATACCTTAATGCCCAATGATCAGTATATAGAATAAACTCCTTAGGTAGCAAGTAATGCCTCCACTACTTTAATGCTTGAATAATAGAATAAAATTCTTGATCATACACAGAATATTCATTCTTAGCCGCATCCAAGTTTTCACTAAAGAAAGCTATGCATCTTCTCTCCTGACTCATCACTACTCCAATAGCTTTACCATACCATCACAATCAACCGAGAAAAATTTATCATTAGGTCCAACACTGGTATTTAAATTACCTTCTTTTTTAACAAATCAAATCATCTTTGAACATCCCTATTCCACTTAAATTCTCCCTTCTTCATACACGTAGTTAGTTGTGCACAAATTCCACTAAAATTCTTTATAAAGTTCTAATAAAAACTAGTTAATCCATGGAATATTTGTACCTCAATTGCACTCTTAGGAACTAGAAATTATATTATTTCCTTTACCTTCTCACGATCCTTCTTCACACCTTGTTTAGAAATGAAAAATCCTAGGTACACTAACTCCTGTTTCATGAAGGTACACTTATGTAGATTTATAAGCAATTTCTCTTGGTTCAACGCTTCTAACACCCACATTAATTGTGAACTATGTTCTTCCTTTGACTTGGTGTAAATCAAAGTACAATCCAAGTAAACTACCACAAACTTACGAAGGTGAGGTTTTAACACCTCATTCATCATCTTCATAAATGTACTTGGGAAATTTGTTAAACCAAATGGCATAACGAGCCATTCAAAAAGTCCTTCTTTTGTCTTACACACAATCTTCTAGTCATCTCCTTCACGAATCATATATGATGATAACCAATCTTCAAATCTATCTTAATGAAAAATATTTCTCCACTAAAGATATCCCAAAGGTCATCCATTCTTGGAAATGGAAACCTATACTTAATCGTTATCTTATTGATAGCTCTAGAATTCGTACACATTTTTCATTCTTCTCCTTTCTTATGTTCAAGTATGGTAGGTACTTTACATGGACACAATATTTCTTGGATTAGTCCTATTTCTAACTATTCATGGACTTTCTTATTTAACTCTTCATTTTTTTGTAGTGTCATTATATGTGGGGCCTTGTTTGGAAAACTAGAACCTGGTATGAAATCAATTTGATGGGATATGCTCCTCACGGGTGGTAATTTGTTTGGAATTTCCTCATAAATAATTTTCTTAAAATCATACAAATTTTCCACCAATTCTATGGGAATATCATCTCAATTTTACATCTCCAATGAGACCTTTAGGTATAAATACAAGACAATAGTTTACCTTTCTATCTTCTCTTAGGAATATATTCAATGAGCACAATATCATTCTCTTTCCAAAACAATTACTAATGCTACCACTTTCACCTTTTTTCTCCTTCAAGGGTACCATGAAGGTTTATTTTCCATCCATATTAACCACAAAATTATTTTTAACCCCATCATATATAATTGTTTTGTCCTACTTCCAGGGTCTACCCAGCAATAGATGAAAAACATCCATTGGTACTACATCACACATCACTCTATCCTAATATTTTCCAATCTTGAAGTTAATTAAACATTGTTGCGAAACAATGACATGGTGCCATTTCTACAACCATCACATTTTATAAGATTGAGAATGCAGACTACACTTTAGCTTCAACTTTCTATGACCTCTATGGACACTAATATTTTAGTACTTCCTCCATCTACAATTAATGAACAACATTTATCTCTTATTTTGCATATTGATTTGAAAATAGACTTCTTCTACTCTAGTCCTTCAATCCATGGTTGGTTGGTAGGATTCAATAGGGTCCTCCTGAACATTAGGTTCTCTCCATCAACATCATCTCCAACTACGAATCCAATAGTTTTTTCCATTCCTTGAGTAACATTAGTTTGATTTTCCTGCCTCCTTGTAGTATGGAAATTTTCATGACATTCATAATCCTTGTTTCATAGTGGAAACTTGCAACAAATTAAAATAGGCCTTCTAGCCCCTCCACCTCTAAAATTTCTTTTTTCACCAAAACATCCTCTGCCTATAGAGTATTTAATGCTCCTTCTAAATTCTCAGGTTGCAGCACTAACCCTACTACTCATCTCCTTTTGCTCCAATGCTTTGTCCTATTCTGGACATACTTTCTCCCCTACACCTAATTGTTTCTTTTCTTCCAACACCGGGGTTCTTCCTAGGCAACGTTTCCTCTTCATTTAGAGCAAGATGGCATGCTTCCCCTAGTGTTCTAATTCTCAAAATTCTCTACTCATCTTGTATTGCATACTTTAGTCCATTAATGTATCTAACCACACCTTAATCACTATGTCCATATCTAATAGAAAATCTATAAAATCCCTATGTACACTCCTTAACAATCATTTCCTTTTGTTTTATATTATGTAACTTCCTCTACAAATTCAAAGTATAGTCAATTAGAATAAATATACCTTACAATTTAGCCACCATTATATCCCAAGTTCTAATTGTATCCCTTCCTTTCCTCTTCCTTTCTAACTCTACAGAATCCCACCGTAAAGATGCATGACTCTACAACTTCAGGAAAGCCATATTCACTCTTTTAGGATCTTCAATATCCTCCATATCAAATAACTTCTCCATATCCATGATTTATGCAATCATCTCTTTTGGGTTCAAAATACTTGAGTAGGTAGATGCCTCCATCTTAGGTTTCCCTCTCAAATATACCATGGATTTAATAATTATTTCTCCTAGGTATTTAACTACCTTAACTTCCTCCTAGGGTTTTTCAACCTTTAATTCTTCCTCACTTACATACTTAGCCTCAGTTGTAGGTCCTCCCTCTGAGTTGTCTCAATGGCTTCTAATTTGGATTGGACAACCCTCAATGCTTGAACCAATTCCTCAACTAAAACACCACCACGATATCTCCTACCTCTCACCTAGGTATTCACTCCTCTATTGTGCATACTTTTGTTGAAATATTGCAACTTTTAAGAATGTTATATTTGTATTATTCCAGAGATGTTTCTTTCCTCCGATGGGACTTTATTATGTATCCGGAGATATTTATTCCTCCGAGAGATTGTGGTAACTAGGGTTATTAGATCTCCTAGGAGAGGTCGGCCTTGAGTTAGTTATTTGAGGGTTGTTAGACTCTCCTAGGAGAGGCCAGCCCCATAGAGTAAAAAGTCAGTCGAAAAACAAGTATAAGTAGAGGAGGATGTTCCTCACTTATCTCAATCATTCATCCACTTGGGAGTAGCGCACAAGTGAGAGAGAGGTCTGCATAGGAGGAGAAGGAGCTCTAGTCTTGGACTACATCTTGTATTTGGTTGATCATTTTTATTGAGGAAAGCTTTGCTGGGTTTTCTACCCCATGAGGGTTTCCCAGGGTAAATCTCTGTCTATCTTGTGATTGTGTTTCTTATAGTTCTATGCAATACTTTTCCTTATCGACACTATCATTCTCCAGAATAATTCTCCTGAACAAATTTCCTCATATGGAATTTTTTCACTTTCAAGATGCTACTTTCTATAATACCAAACTTGGTGTAACCTAGGTATTGTTAAAATTTTAATATTAAAATAATAACCAAGCTATTGTGAGAGTGGAAAACCTTCAATGCACAATCACACAAAAACTTAAAGACTTGGGAAAAACAGGAAAATACTCATTCAACTATTTTCATTTTAAAAAATTTACAATTACAATGTGCTCCAGGCATTGCATTCTCCCCTACGTGATTAGATTGATAGAATCAACTCAAACCTTTGGTCTCAGTCTCATGAGGATTACAATCATTTATAAAAAAAATCAACTTGTTCCTTTTTTTTCTTAAGTCTTCTCTCCCTTCTCCTTTTTTTTGTTTTATTTTTTCTCTCTTCTCCCCTAGAATCTTCCCCTTTTCGTCTAGAATTGTTTTCCTTGAATTACTCTTGAATTTAATAAAATTACATGGGATTCAATTCCATGATCTTCAATATTTAACAAAACTAGGCCATGACCATACAAATGATGGCCTCAAATATCTTCCATAAATACTCATAAATTTTAGTTAAATGCAATAATTATTTGCCATTGGAAACCCCCCTTTCCACTGGAATCTCCTTTCCATCAGGATCACTAATCCATCAAAAATATATGCTTAATTGAGAAACTTTGTTTCATCACTTACTTTGGTCCATTTAGAATCCTCTCTATTGAAACCCTCACTCCATCAAAAATATTTGTTCCATTGAGAATCCTCTCTATTGAAACCCTCACTCCATCAAAAATATTTGTTCCATTGAGAATACTCATTCCATTGGAACCTCCATTTCATCGCTTAATATGATCCATCGGGATCCTCTCTCCATCAGAAATTTAATCTTCACTGGGAATAATCATTCCATTGGAAACTCAACTCCAACACTTTTATCAGAATTTTTTGTTCCATCAAGAACCTTCATTCCATTGAAACCTTTGTTCCATCGCATACTCTGGTCCATTAGCAATCCTCACTCCATCACATACTCCCTCATAAGCACATCTCGATGATTCCACCTTCAATGAGAATGTTCATAATCGTCCCATTCTCATTCTATGTGGATGGTTGTGATTGCATCTGAAAATTCCACACCAAGCCTAATTCTGAATGATCCTACATCAAGATATGCATCCATGAATTTTACAGTTAATTTTTGGATAGTTGTATATTTTTTGGTTATTTATTTCATTTTAACTTTGTTGATGACGGAATAGGTTTCAATTTTGATGTTATATATGTATGAATGTGGGGACTGAACTATTTAGATTATGTTGATTAGATTCATTAACAAGGTTCTAACACATTAATATTTATTTATGTATGATGTTGGACATCAGATACATGGTTCTTATATGTGTTATATTCTCTTTGTGTTTTTGAATAGGAGTTACAAGGAATGTAATCATACAAGAGGTATATGGGTTCAATTTCCTAATTATTTGGCATGTGTTTAATAGGTCTCTTGCCCTAATCCTTGCCTTATGTTTTTATTTTTAATCTACATTTAATTAACTTTTTAAGTCAATAGTATTTTGTTATCTAGAAGGAAAAAAAATATCTTCTTGCAATTTTCATCATCTTTACTTAAAAAAAAACAACTACAATTGTTAGCTAGCAAAAGAAAATATATAATGAGGAGGGGGAGGCTAAGAATGACATTCCCAATGAGAGAGAAGTATGCTAGGTATTTGTGAGGATTTCATCCTATCTTAATTTCATATCCCATACTCAGTTTCTTTGTGGCCTAAATAATTTTGTTGGTAGCAAGGATATCTCAAAATGTGATGGAAAGAGGCAACGTAGAGCATTATTTGGTATTCTTATAAAGGTGGTTTATTTGTCTATTTGTTTTCTCTCTTTAGAATTTATGATGTCTTCAACGCTAACAAGTGACATATATTGCATATGCTAACTGTTGTGCATCACACCTCCTTGAGTGTTCCAAGCCAAGTCATTTTCTACTTCACCATCTTTTTGGACACTTCATCATTCTAGTATCATTTAGAATACATATAGGTCTTTTAGGGTTATTCCCAACCCAATTTCTTGCAAGAACTTGAAGAGATTGTGAATTCCAAAGCAACTTTGTGGTTCATTCCAATAATCAAAGGATCATTTTTCCTCGTTCTTTGTTGTTATGCTTGTCCTCTCTACTCTAACAATTTGCTTTAATTTTAAATTTTATTCAAAGCATTCGTTTAAACCAATTTTCTTTTATTTTTATTTTTTTGTAATTTAGTATTTACATTATAGCACAAAAATGGTTACAAGAGCTTAGTAAGCATGCAAGACTCCCCATAGGAGAAAACAACTCAATAGCAGCGTTATTTGGGCCTCTCATGAAGAGAAAACGACCCTTGGTCTAAAAAATAATATAAGGCATGCCTATCAGATAGAGAAAACATCCTCTGTTCAGATGACATAAGAAAGTAATATATGTGGACAAAAACCTTTCTAGGCCTAGAGCTGAAATATGAAGAGAAGATTAATAAAGACTATGCATTCTTAGAGAGTCACCCCAAAAAAACTGTAACCTTCAAGAATAAACATAACAAGTGTGAAAAAGAACAAGCTTGGATATGATGTTACGTTGCATGGCTAGACTGCACACCTTCAGTCTTGACATGGCCGATTGCATCGTTCTTGGTTCTGCTTGTGTTGGCCATTACAGCATCTTCCATATGTTCCTTTTCTGTCTTGGTCTCCACCAGGATTAACTCCTTGACAGTCAAACACCCATGATCCTTGATCCTTCTTATTGCACATAATTTCCTGCTTCTGAGTCTGATCCTATGTTGACACTTACATTGGGACAAACACTAGCCAATCGAGGTGAAGGGAGATGGTAGAGTTTTGTTATGTCCATTTTCCATTCTATGAGGATTTGGACACTGTAAAAAAGATGAAGAATTCAAGGTTGAGTGTCCCCCTTGACATAATTGATGTCATTTCTAATAACCATAAGTGTGTCAATCATGGTGTCTAGATGGTGAGCAATGTTAGCCATGTTTCTCTCCTGGGAATGGCTAGGACGCCCATGCCCGCTCCTATTAGGAGCACTGTGTCATTCGCAATCCATATTAATGTGATTAGCTTCGATTTTAATAACTGAGAAACCATGCATCTGCATCCGCGACTACCGTGAATCATGAGAGTAGCCTACACAGGGAGCACATATGAAGAACTAGTTTGATAGTAATGCAGAATGAGTTGGGATGAGCCTGTAGTCCAGTTTATGAACCTAGGCATGCGCAATGCATAAATCATGAGCCTCCATTAACGCGGAAAGATGTTGCATGTGCATGCTTGTCTTGGTGATCCATGGGAATGAGCACTGGAGTAATGAGTGTTGGGTTCAATGCCTCTGTTGACTCCACACTGCCATATGGCACGCTTGCCACCCCAACCCATGTTAATCACAATTAATGATCTCTTTCCATGTTATCACCCCATCTCGAGACCAATTTTCTTTTAGTTATGTTTGTCTAGTCTATCGATTTTCAATATCTAGTCTCATTTATTCAGTGTTCATGCTTTTAGCAGTTAGTTTCTATTTTGTATTTCTATTATCTATTATTTGTGTAGAATTAAAAGTACAAAAATAATATATAGAAAAATAGCCTAGGGTCAATATTTTTTAATCTTTATGCATTATTTATGCAGGGAGATTCAAGCTCTCTATGGTTTTGTTTGTTGAGTTTTTTGTCTTTTTCTTATAAGCTTGGAACCCTTGCAACAAACATAAGCACAAAAGTATTTTGACACTATCCAAGCACTCTTTGCAAGTTCCGGGGAAATATACATAGTGATTTCAAGAGTTCTAACCCTCACAAGTAATCAAGAAAGACTATTTTTTAAACACAACAAATGAGAGAATGAAAAAAATATCAAGTAAATATTGCTTGTCTTTGACGTGGGAATAATGCATAAGGCTCTAGCCGAAAACTTGTGGACGTATTGTTTCATTTTTCTATCCACGAGCCTGGCAGGAAGTAAACTCTACTACACACATCTAGCATGCAATTACCAACATAATTAAAACAAGCATCAATTAAGGACATTGCATAATTAAATACAAGAGAATAATTATCTTGAAATGAAGTTGTCCCGAGCAATTCGCTGTGCAAGAGAAACGTTCCACCCAATCATACGCACTATGTCTAGCATATACTCTTTCTAGTAAGAGGCCACCCTTTGAGGTGGGCATGATTTCCACAAGGAAATGGAACCTACAAAATTATGCACTTCCAAATGAACACCACAACCAAGCCAATCCAACCCACATATGGGTTTATCAGGTTGTCAAGGCAGTAGAGGGAAAGGAATTGCTAAGCTAGTGCACTCAATCTGTAGTGCTCTAAGAAATCCATTGAAGATGTAGGGCATTACCATTCGCTTGGGATCATTTCTCATGCATATCATGGTTTATTTGGTTTTGATCTCACCCATGCTGGTTCAAAGGAGATCTCAAGAAACCATTCATCATTTCTTGGAGCTGATTCGAAATTCAATCCATTACCATTGTTTCATGGTTCATTTGGTTTTGATCTCACCCCTGCTGGTTCAAAGGATATCTCAAGATACCATTTATCAAGTCTAGGAGCTGATTTGAAATCCAAGCAACCACTATCATGTGATGGTTCTTTGGGCATGATCTCACCTATGCTGCTTCAAAGGAGATAACAAAATACTATCTACACATTCATGGATTTGATCATACCTCAGCTGATTCGAATCATAGGTTCCAGGATCATCCTCATACTTTTGGATTTGTTCTCATCACATTAGGTCTGAAGATCAAGTACAAGCACATGTCTCTATATTTGCTTGCATCCAAGCACATGGTTTTGGAGCATGAACCACTTCTTCCCAAGAAGAAGATACCTCCATAAATATGACCAAGCATCACACCTGCTTGAGTTTGGAGCATTTATTTTTGGTGTGCCCTACAGTCTTTTTGAGGGGGGGGGGTATTTTTCCCATGAGGTTTTTCCCCATTTCCTTGTTTCATGGACCGTTCTTTATTCATTGTATTGGGTGACCTTTAGTCTCAGTTACCAGGGCCCAGGATGGATTAAGGGGGGGTTTCATGATATTCCTATACTCCATCCTAGTCCTAACAACATTTCCGTTATTTTGCATTTCAGTCATGCATGCATTTTTGCGTGCAGTCATGAAATTGCATGCATCCTAGTCATCGACATGGTGTCCTCCAGCACCTAGTCCCCATTTTGCTAGCCCCGAGAGATTCTTTCTATTCATTTCTAGCCCTCCTAGTGCATGATGCACCCTCCTTTCACCCACCACATGTGAAAGGCACCTTCTCTCACCCACTACCAGTGACACTTTAATTAGTTCCTTGATTTATGGATATGTTCCCTGATTTAAGGATAGATGGCCTAGTTAACTCACTGAAACACTCTGATCGACCTCTCGAGAGCCTAGATTGACTATTTTGATTCCAGTTAGCTCCGCATGACTCCAGTTACCTCCTAATGCGCCCTCCATGAGTGCTCCATGCATCATTTACACGTACTACACCCAGTTAGACTCAATGTGACACATGGTTGATGGTTACTTGTGCTTTGATGACACTCTACTGATCTGATGATCAATTCATGCAAGCTAATTCGAATTGCCACCTTGGCATTTGAATCCTCTCCATTGTATTATTTATTTTTCATATTATTATTAATGAATTAGTGAGTGTGATGTTATTCTGCTCCTATCTGCGTTCTATTGCATCTATGTTCTACTTCTCCATTCTGCACTCTTCTATTTTTCTGCTTAATCTTCTTGTGAGGTATACATCAACTCTCAGATCTACTGTGAGGATTTTCACAGCGAATAAGTAGGTTAAATATGTTGTTGTGAATTTTTACTAACTGTTGAATCTGTGAATGATCTAATGTATGAATGATAAGTTGGTAGTATGATGCGAAGGACATAACCTCTGGTTTCTATGGTAGTGATATATGGGTGAAGCATATCCTCAACTCCACTACGGAAACTTGGTTCCTGTAGCCCCCTTATCCATCTCGGGTGAGACTGAACTTGCTTCACAAGAGTTGTTGGAAAGGGTTACACCTTTTCAGGACGGTGTGAAAGGGAGTTTGGGTTGGTATTTGTTGATGATAGTGCGAAGTGAATCCCTATCGAGAGACGCTACGTCAATATCACCCTTCCCAATTCCCTAATATACAATTTGCTTTGCGGATGCAGAAAGGTGAAAGGCTAGCTAGGCAACCGCAATGATCGGTTCCTGACATCCGCAATATACAATCCGCAGTGCAAATGCAGAAGGTCAGGACCACATATCCCTACACCAGCAACTTTACCTGCAAACTTCTTAGGGTGATAAATCCTCCATCCTTGGGCCAAATGGGACAAGGCTGGTACCGTTGGAAAGATCTTGGAGATATCTATCCATTGGTTTGATTCTCCACCACATATGAGTACTCTAACCTTGTAATTTTAACAACAAAATTCTGGCCTAAACTTCCTCAATGCATCATTACCCTTCTGTAAGGAACTCTGCCTATCTTATGACATGACTTCCCCCTTCACCTGACCCATAGAGGGTTCCAAAACACCATATGGAATATATAATTCCTTCCCGAAGTCCAGGTGGGGCCATACAGTTCCCTTAAATGTGTATGCAATGTATAACAAATACATATAATGAATGAAGTTAAATCCAATCAATGCATCTACTACATGCAATATTAGCAACACATCAACACAATCAAATGATTAAACAATCAAACATGCATCTATTTCATACTCGGGATTATACATGACCTTCCTATTGATCAATTTCATGTAACCATTCATTCCAATAATTTGAAAATAACAAATATACATAATACATGAAATATCATCATTTAACATCACAAGGAGCACTTATCTTTGGAATGAAGCTGCCCGAGCAACTAGCTAAGTGCGAGAACCTTTCCACCCAAGCTTAGGTCTATGTCCAACCTGTACTCTTTCAACTGAGAGACCACCCCCAGGATGGATTGTGTATCCACTAAGGAGGGCTAAATAGGCTCTCTCACAGTCAAGGTTCCATCCCAATGCTAAGCCAAACTACAGTTGGGTTTATCAAGCATACAAGGGAACATAAAGGATGTTTCTAACCCACTGAGCTCAACCATAGAGCTACAGGAATATAAAAAACTTAGCAAACATGGCACCCACATTACCTACCTCACCCAACACAAGGAAGGCCCTTTTCTATACTGCACATTCCCTCAAGGCCCCTTCCCTTCAGTGCTCTTCACAGTGGGCTTAGAAAGGTCCAAAATGTTGTTTTCATGATACTTTTTCCCAAACTGGGTTTATCAAGCAGATCCAACCCTATGTTTGACCTTCTTCTCTGTTATTCAAGTTTGGCTCTTCTCAGGGTTGCGACCTAAGCGCCTCCCCACAAATCGGTCCTCTGCAAATAGATCTAAGTGTTATCACAGCTTCACTATGTTTCTCACACTCTATAATTCATCTTAGGGTCTGATCCAAGGATTTCCCAACATGGCTTCACTTCCTATGGAGGTTTTCTTTGTATCCTAAACTATACAAATTCACGCTTACAAAGGTCATGATTTCTTCTTTCTTCTCCATGTCTAGGCTCTGCAATGCTTGAGAAATGAGGTTCATTCGTCAACCCTGGGATAGGGATTAGGGTGAGCAAATTCCCAGGAGTTTGAGTGGCTTAAGGGACAATCCAAACATAGCCATACCCTTCTATATGGGTTGTAGGGCCATCCCATACTCCATCGACTTCATGGGATGATTTTCTCAACCACCTTCTTATATTATCATTAATGTCACCTTGGGGAGTCAAATGGGTTCACAGATTGACATGTGGCAGCATGGGTTCTATTGCCACAACCCCCTCACCTCTCCCTAGTGGATAGACATGGCCCCTTCTCATTGGTTTCCTCCTTAGCCATTTCTCTTGGTATTTTATTTCAATAATTAAAAATTACATCATTTACAATATCTCATGGCTTAACAACATATGGATTATCAGAATACCAAAACCTTGCCTACAAATAAATTTAAGCGTCCACTAGTGGGGCCTTGTCCTTGAGCTCCACACTAGGGAAAAAACACATTACATGTATACAATACTACATTGAATCCAATAAACCCTAAGGGTCAAAATAAGGGTATTACAACCCCCTCCCCCTTAGAACAACACCATACTCGGTATTCTAAAAACAAAACAAAAAATGGGAATGCCTCTCTCATGGCATCCTACAACTCCCATGTGGCCTCTTCGGGGCTAAGGTGCTTCCATTACACATTCACCTGTATGATGGCTCTATTCTGGAGCAAAGTTACCTTCTTGTCTAGGATGCACATAGTCTCCACTTAAAACTCTCCCTCTAGTTCCACCTGTATCACATTCCAATCAATTATGTGATTAGGATTATGTACATATTTCTTAAGCAAAGAGACATGGAAACATTATGAGATTTCATGTTAGCATACAATGCAATTTTATATGCAA
Organism: Larix kaempferi; assembly: GCA_027924585.1. Classification (NCBI taxonomy): domain Eukaryota; kingdom Viridiplantae; phylum Streptophyta; class Pinopsida; order Pinales; family Pinaceae; genus Larix; species Larix kaempferi. The sequence continues at coordinate 7,446,468 of BSBM01000003.1, read as the reverse complement.
TTGGTCCTATCATATCAAGGACTTCAAATGTCCCACAATATCTTGGTGCCAACTTGGCACAAATACCCAACTTCATGGAAATTTTCCTTGGTTTCACTCTTAAGTAAACATGATCCCCAATCTGAAATTCCTTATGCACTCTTTTCAGATCTACATAACTCTTCTACCCATCCTGTGCTACCTTCATATTCTGCTTGATATTAACAATATCTTGCTCCATCTCTCTAATAATCTATGTTCCAAGTACTACCATGATCACTGGGTTGTCCCAATTCACTAGAATTATGCATCCCTTTCCCAATGATGCTTGATGTCCATTGTTGTATGCAAATTCTACCAAGTGTAGGTAGTCTTCCCACTTGGATTTGTTTTTCATCACATACATCCTCAGCATGTCTTCAAGAATATGATTCACCCTCTCAGTCTGACCATCTGTTTGAGGATGATATGATGTACTAAACTTCAACCGAGTTCCCAATTTCTGGAATAATCCCTTCCAAAAATTGGATGTGTACTTTGTATCCCGATCTGAAATTGTTGCCTTGGGAAATCCATGCAATCTGAATATCTCCTTTATGAATATAGTTTCTATTTCATTGGTCTTATGAGTGGACTTGACTGGAATGAAGTGAGCTACCTTTGATAGCTTGTCCACCACTACCATGATTGAATCATGCTTCCTTACTGTCATTGGAAGACTTGTTATAAAATCCAGAGAAATCACTTCCCACTTCCATTCTGGAACGGGAAAAGGCCGCAACAATCCTACTAGATGTTGATGTTGTTCCTTTACTTGTTGGCACTTTTGATACCTGGCAATGTACTCTTCCATGTCCTTCTTCATCACATGCCAAAAGTACTACTTCCTTGTTGTTGTTATAGTCTTCTGATATCCTAGATGTCCAAAATATGGCATTTGATGTATCTCATCCATCACTAGCTTCTTGAAACATGAACAATTTGGAATGTACAGTTTAGTACCCTGATAAATGAGAAAATCATCATCACCCAGTTGATATCCTGCATACTTTTCATCCACATTTCCCTGTTGCAATTTTTCTTTCACTTGAAGGCAAGCTTCATCACTGATTTGGGATTCTAGAATTATGCCCTTCAAATTTGATTTATACATACTTACTGCTGCAACATGGAATTTTCTACTAAGAGCATCTGCAACCTTATTCTCCTTACCTTTGACATGCTTAATTTCAAAATAAAATTCACAAAGAAACTCCATCCATCTAGTTTGTCTAGCATTCAGATTTGGTTGGTCAAACAAATATTTCAAGCTCATGTGGTGTATTCTGAACTCAAATATTCTTCCCAACGGATAATGTATCCATCTCTTGAGAGCATGAACTATGGCTTGTAGCTCTTAGTCATGGGTGGCATAGTTCCTTTCATGCTCCTTTAACTTTCTTGACTCATAGAAAATTACAAATCCTTCTTGCATGAGCACTCCACTGAGCCCTTCAATGCAAGCATCTGTGCACACTACAAAATATTTCTTTGTATCTGGAATCTTCAAAACAGGAGTGCTGGTAAGCAATTCATTAAGCTACTGAAATATCTTCTCAAATTTTTCATACCATACAAACTTGATATTCTTTCTCTGCAATGATCTAATTGGATGAGCTATTTTGGAGAACCCTTCAATGAACCTTCTGTAATAGCCTGCAAGACCCGTAAAATATCTAACATCTGCAACATTCCTTGGAGTAGGCCAATCCATTATGGATTCAATATTTTCTAGATCCGCCGCAGTTCCTTCTTCTGAGATGACATGACCCAAATAATGTACCTTCTTCTTATAGAAATCAAAGTTGCTCAGCTTTGCATACGGTTGGTGTTCTCTAAGGACTTGTAACACCATTCTTAAATGTTCATTATGCTCTTCTTAAGTCTTTGAGTAAACAAGAATTTCATCTAAGAACACAATCACAAACTTATTCAAATACTTGGTAAAGACACTATTCATGAGACACATGAATGTAGCAGGTGTATTGGTAAGCCAAATGGCACCATTGTGAATTCATAATGGCCATATCTGGTCCTGGAAGTTGTCTTGTGAATGTCTTCTTCTTTGATCCTCACTTGATGGTATCCACACCTCAAGTCAATAATTGAAAATCCTCTAGCTTCCTTCATTTGATCAAACAAGTCACCAATTCTTGTCAATGGTTACTTGTTCTTAACTGTCACTTTATTGAGCTTCCTGTAATCAATACAAAGCATCAATGTCCCATCTTGGAATTCTTGCAATAGCTGAAAGTCTTCTATTCTTGGTCCCTTATCTTCTGATGAATCTGATATTTGGACTACATATAATCGGAAACGTTTCTTATAAAACTTTCTCAACTGCAGGGATGAAATCTTCCTTACTAAAACTTGCTTGGGATTTCATCTTACCAATCTTGGCCTTCCCTGTTCATCAATGCATTCAAGTACTCTCATAGAAGTCAATCTTGGCTCTAAGTCTTTCCAACCAATCCATACCAATTAGGGCATCATAATATCCCCTTAGGATTTAATAAAATATTTAATAATAAAAAAACTATGTTTTACCTAAGTTACATAGTTCCATTTGGACCTAGAAGTGTGTCTATACGTCTATAGACCACCTAAGAAATAGAAAAGTATGATGGATATTTTTTTGAAACTTAAAAGTTTTGCACATGTAAATTAAAGAGGAAACCATCATAAGAAACCTGAGGAGGAAGTAAGACAGTAGGGGTTAACCAAGTCCATAGCTTAAAAACATTAAACCCTTGAAACTATAGTAGAGAGACAAGACCAAGAGAATTCAAGAGTAAAAATGAATGGAATGAAGAGAATGAAGGGTTTTATGTTCCCCTATTTATTTTAATTAACTATTATATTTAGGAGAGTTGGATGGAGTCATGAATAGTTTAGTAACTTTAATTCCTAAATTTATAAGTTAAAATTTATGATTAATAAGTTAGAAATACTACTAATTAGTTATATTTACATAATCACTATCTATTTGTATTTTTTTATCTCATACTATATTAGTAGTTTTTCCTTGTCATTTATAGCTCTATCACTTAAAATTGATTAAATTTTGTAATATTTAGCTTATAAAAATGTCATGACTAACTTTTTTGGTCACAGATTCACAAATTTGTCATTTTGTACTAATGAAATATCGCAACGATCTGTAGGATTTGCACAGTAATATTTTGTATCAAGATCAAATGGTGATTTAAGGCATCATGCTTGGTCCTAAATTCAAGGAGGATTCATTTATGGGTTAAGCGCTTTAGTTATATTAAAATCTAACACTTAAATCATGTTTGTTTCAACCTAAAGTGACTCATCTAAAACCATGGAGAGGTTGTGTATGATGGTTGGAGGAATCGTTTCTGGCATTGATTTCCTTGAATATGTGTTTATGGTCTAAGGATTGTGTTTCCTTCCCGAACCATATCAAGGTACTAATATCCTAAATCATAAGCCAATAATAGGCCTATGTTTCCTCCCTCCTCCACAGAAAGGAAACCTTCTTGGTCCTTGATGACTAAAAGCTTCCTTTTACGGCCTCAAGTTTAGGTCTCCTCTCATTACCATGTCAAAGGAACCAAGGCCTCAAGACACATAAATAGTTCCATGGATACCTTTGATAAGTCATGTGTGGTCCTTCAAGACATTATTCATGTCTATGGATGACTTCATGTTTTATTTAATTCCTAATCCATGGTCTTCTTCCCTCGAACATTTCCAATGACCTAAGAGACATACATAATTCTCAAAACCACACAATGGAACCAACATACCTAATCATAGGCCAATGATACCCTCATAAGTCCATGTTTGGTTGGTAGATGCAACCTTCTTGTCCGTAGATTACTATATTAATCATTTAGGGCCTAGGGATCAATTATCCTCCATTGATCATGTCACGTCCCCAGTCACCTTGGTGTCCTTCAGAGGCGATGGGAGGCCTTGAAAAAAACAAAAAAAACAATTCCTTCCATTTTTACACCCATCTGCAATGTCCATCGATCCGCAATCTGCAACGGCCTCCAATCCACAATACACAATCGGAATTCGGAAGTTGGATTTCCAAAATTACCCTTCTGCTGAAATCGTGCTCCCAACTTCTGCAATATGCAATGCGGAAGTTGCAAGCCGGAAGTAAAATCTTCATCCTAGGTAACTTACCCCTCCGAATTCCACAATCTTCAACCCACATTGCGAAAGTTGGAAATCGGAAACCCCTTTCAATAGTCCCGGGAAAAATATCCTCCCACAATGTGCAATCTATAACCCACTTGCAGATGCGGAATGTTGAAAATCCAATGCGCCATCCGCGTGGAAATCGACCTTCCGACATACACAATCCGAAATCCTCTTTGCGGATGCGGAAAGTCAGAAATCCCACTCGTCATTTCCGTGAAACTCTCCCTTCCTACTTCTGCAATCTTAAATCTGCTTTGCGGATGCGGAAAGAATAAATTCTAGCCACGCAACTCCAATGGTGGGTCCTCGACCTCAGCAATATGCAATCCGCATTTTGGATGCAGAAGGTCGGGACCACATACCCATGCACTAAGAACTTTACCTGCAAACTTCTTAGGGTGATAACTCCTCCATCCTAGTTGGGCCAAATTGGACAAGGCTGGTACCGTTGGAAAGATCTTGGAGAGATCTATCCACTGGTGTTATTCCCCACCACATCTGAGAACTCTAACCTTTCCATTTTTCCAACTGAATTATGGACTAAACTCCCTCAATGCATCAGTACCCTTCTGCAAGGAACACTTCTTATCTTCTGACATGACTTCCCCCTTCACCTGACCCATAATGGGGTCCAAAACACCATAGGGGATATCTAATTCCTTCTCCAAGTCCAAGTGGGTCCATACAGTTCCCTTAAATGTGTAAGCAATGTATCAAAAATTCATATAATGAATGAAGTTAAATCCAATCAATGCATCTACTACATGCAATATTAGCAGCACATTAACATAATCAAATGATTAAACAGTCAAACATGCATCTGCTTCATAGTCATGCTTATACATAACCTTCCTACTGATCAATTTCATGTAACCATTCATTCCAATAATTTGAACATAACAAATAGACATAACACATGAAATAACATCATTTAACATCACAAGGAGAACTTATATTTGGAATGAAGCTTCCCAAGAAAGGCTAAGTGAGAGAAACTTTCCACCTAACCTTAGGTCTCTGTCTAGCCTATACTCTTTCAGCTAAGAGACCACCACCGAGTTGGGTTGTGTATCAACTAAGTATGGCTAAATAGCCTCTCTCAAAGCCAACCTAAAGTTGGGTTTATCAAGCATACAAGGGAATAGGGACGATGTTGCTAAGCTAGTGAGCTCAACCATAGAGCTACAGGCATCTCAATGACTCATCAAACATGGAACCCACATTACCTACCTCACCCAACCCAAGGAAGGCCCTTTTCTCTTTTGTACAGTCCCTCAAGGCCCCTTACCTCCAATGCTCTTCAGGGTGGGCATAGAAAGGTCCAAACTGTTGTTTTTATGAGACTTTTTCCCTCACCGGTTTTATCATGCAGATCCAAGACTATGTCTGACCGTCATCTCTGTTATTCAAGCTGGCCTCTTCTCAGGGTTGCGGCCTAAGCTCTACCCCGCAAATTGGAACTCTGCAAATAGATCTAAGTTTTATCACGGCTTCACTAAACTTCTCACAATCTGTAATTCATCTCAGGGTCTGATCCAAGGATTTCCCAACTTGACTTCACTTCCTACACAGGGTTTCATTGTATCCTCATCTCTGCAAATTCGTGCTTACGCAGGTCACAATTTCTTCTTTCTTTTTCATGGATAGGCTCTGCAATGTGTGAGAACTAACGTTTGTTGGTCAACCATGCGATAAGGATTTGGGTGAGCAAATTCCAAGGAGGTTGAGTGGCTTAAGGGATAATCCAAACATAGCCATACCCTTCCATACAGGTTGCAAGGCCTCTCCATACTTCATGGACTTCATGGGATGATTTTTTCAACCACCTTCTTACAATAGTTAATGTCAGCATGCAGAGTCAAATGGGTTGATAGATTGACATGTGGCAGCATGGGTTCTAATCCCACAACCCCCTTACCTCTCCCTAGTGGATACACATGGCCCCTTCTCATTTGTTTCCTCCTTATCCAGTTCTCTTGGTATTTTATTTGAATAATTAATAATTACATCATTTACAATATCTCATGGCTTAACAACACATGTATTATTAGAATACCAAATGCTTGCCTATGCAAATAAACATAAGCATCCACTAGCGGGGCCTTGGCCTTGATCTCCACACTAGCGAAAACACACATTGAATGTATACAATATTTACATTGAATCCAATAAACCCTAAGGGTCAAAATAGGGGTATTACAAGCCCCTCCCCCTTAGAACAACACCATCCTCGGTGTTCTCGAAACTAAAAAAAATGGGAATGCCTCTCTCATGGAATTTCCAACTCCCATATGGCCTCTTCGGGACTAAGGTGCTTCCGTTGCACCTTCACCTGTCTGATGGCTCTGTTCCAGAGCAAAGTGACCTTCTTGTCTAGGATTCGCATAGGCTCGACTTGGAACTCTCCCTCTAGTTCCACCTGTATCACATTCCAATCAATTATGTGATTAGGATCATGTACATATTTCTTAAGCAAAGAAACATGGAAAACATTATGAGATTTTATGTTAACAGACAATGCAATTCTATATGTAAGTGGTTCTATCCCAAATGGCCCACAATATCTTGGTTCCAACTTGGCATAAATACCGAACTTCATGGAACTTTTCCTTGGTTTCACTCTTAATTAAACATGATCCCCAATCTAAAATTCCTTATGCAATCTTTTCAAATCTGCATAACTCTTCTTCATGTCCTCTGCTACGTTCAGGTCCTGCCTGATCTTAACAATCTCTGGCTCCATCTCTCTAATCATCTCTATTCCAAGTACTACCTAGTTCATTGGGATGTCCCAATTCACTGGATTTTTGCATCGCTTTCCATACAACACCTCAAAAGGACTCATTCCCAATGTTGCTTGATGTCCATTGTTGTATGCAAATTCTACCAAGTGTAGGTAGTCTTCCCACTTGGATGGTTTGTTCATCAAATACATTCTCATCATGTCTTAAAGAATCCGATTCAACCTCTAGGTATGACCATTTATTTGAGGATGATATGTTGTACTAAAATTTAGCCGAGTTCGCAATTCCTGGAATAATTCCTTCCAAAAATTGGATGTGAACTTTGTATCCCAATCTGAAATTATTTCCTTGGGAAATCCATGCAAATTGAATACCTCCTTCATGAAGATATCTTCTATGTCGTTAGTCTTATGAGTGGACTTGACTGGAATAAAGTGAGCTACATTTGATAGCTTGTCCAGCACTACCATGACTGAATCATGCTTCCTTACTATCATTGGAAGACCTATTATAAAATCCATAGAAATTACTTCCCACTTCCATTATGGAATGGGAAAAGGCTGCAACAATCTTGCCGGATGTTGATGTTCTTCATTTAATTGTTGGAACTTTTGACACCTAGAAATGTACTATGCCATGTCCTTCTTCATCCCATGCAAAAAGTACTTCTTCCTTGCTGCTTTTATAGTCTTGTGATATCCTGGATGTCCAGAATATGGAATTTGATGTATCTCATCCATCACTAGCCTCTTCAAATCTGCACAATTTGGAATGTATAGTCTGGTACCCTGATAAATGAAAACATCATCATCACCCAGCTGATATCCCGCATAATTTTCATCCACATTTACCTGTTGCAATTTTTCGTTGACTTGAAGGTAAGCTTCATCACTGATTTGGGCTTCTAGAATTATGTCCTTCAAATCTGATTTACACATACTTACTCTTGCAACATGGAATTTTCAGCTAAGAGTATCTCCAACCTTATTCTCCTTACCTTTGACATGCTTAATTTCAAAATCAAATTCACAAAGAAACTCCATCCATCTAGTTTTTCTAGCATTCATATTTGGCTGGTCAAACAAAATTTTAAGCTTATGTGGTATGTTCTAAGCTCAAATCTTCTTCCCAACAGATAATGTCTCCATCTCTTCAGAGCATGAACTATGGCTACCATCTCTAATTCACAGTGGCATAGTTCCTTTCATGCTCCTTTAACTTTATTGACTCATAGAAAATTACAAATCCTTCTTGCATGAGCACTCCACTGAGCCCTTCTATGCAAGCATCTGTGCAAACTACAAAATATTCCTTTAGATCTGCAATATTCAAAATAGGAGCGTTGGTAAGCAATTCCTTAAGCCGCTGAAAGATCTTTTCGCATTTTTCAGACCATACAAACTTGATATTCTTTCTCTGCAATGATGTAATTGGATGAGCTATATTGGAGAACCCTTCAATGAACCTTTTGTAATATCCTGCAATAACCATAAAAGATCTAACATCTGCAGCATTCCTTGTAGTAGGCCAATCCATTATGGCTTCAATATTTTTTGGATCTGCTGCAATTCCTTCTTCTGAGATGACATTACCCAAATACTACACCTTCTGCTGATAGAAATCAAACTTGCTCATCTTTGCATACAGTTGGTGTTTTCTAAGGACTTCTAACACAATTCTTAAATGTCCATTATGCTCTTCTTCATTCTTTGAGTAAACAAGAATTTCATCTAAGAACACAATCATAAACGTATCCAAATACTTGCTAAAGACATTATTCATGAGACACATGAATGTAGCAAGTGCATTGGTAAGACCAAATGACACCACTGTGAATTCATAATGGCCATATCTTGTCCTAAAAGTTGTCTTGTGAATATATTCTTCTTTAATCCTCACTTGATGGTATCCAGACCTCAAGTCAATCTTTGAAAATACTCTAGCTTCCTTCATTTGATCAAACAATCCATCAATTCTTACCAATGGGTACTTGTTCTTAACTGTCACTTTATTGAGCTTCCTGTAATCAATACAAAGCATCAATGTCCCATTTTTCTTCTTGACAAATAACATTGGCACTCCACAAGGATATACACTCGGTTTGATATACTCCTTTTCCATTAATTCTTGCAATTGCATCTTCAACTCTATCAATTTTCGTGTGCTCATTCTATAAGGACCTTGGAAATTGGTGCTTCCCTTGGAACAAGATTGATGGAAAAATCAATATCCCTCTTCGGTGGAAATCCTGGCACTTCATCTGGAAAGACATTTTGGAATTCTTGCAAGAACTGAAAGTCTTCTATCTGTGGTCCCTTATCTTGTGATGAATATGATATGTGGACTGCATATAATTGGAAACCTTTCTTATAAAACTTTCTCAACTGCGGGGTTGAAATATGTCTTATTGAAACTTGCTTGGGAAATCCTCTTACCAATCTTGGCCTTCCCTCTTCATCAATGCATTCAAGTACTTTCTCATAGTAGTCAATATTGGCTCTAATTATTTCCAACCAATCCATACTAATTATGGAATCATAAGATCCTAATGGTAGGACATATAAATTTACATGTGTGAGGAGTCCATTCAACTCCATGGAGAACTACACCACTAACTCATTTACTTTTCTCTCGATCCTTGGGGCTAATTGAAATAGCCAAGCATTACTATGATTTGCTTTACTAAGAGAAAAACCTTCAACCACCCTAGGAGACACATAACTATGAGTAGATCCTAGATCAATCAAAACAGAAATAGATTTCTTAGCATTCTTACCTTCAACTTCCACCACTACTGATTGATGGTCTGCTTGGTGATCATCCAAGGCTGCATAAATCCAAGGTGCTTCCCTTTCCATATATTCCACTGTAGTTTCTTCTTCTAAGTTGTGCAAGCTTCTGGGATTCTCCATCCGACGTGGACATTATATAAGCACATGGTTTCCTCCACATCCCCAACATTGAAGTGGCCCTTTTGGTTCCTTTTCTACTGCCACAGCTGGCGTGAATCCACTTATTGCTTGTTGTCCCTATGGAAAATTCCTAGGCTGATTTCTGAATGGTGGCTTGAATCCACTTTTACTTTTTTCAAACCGCCGTCTGGGATTTCCTTTCCATGATAGCTGAACTTTTGTTTTACCTTTGATCTGCTCATAGCAATGCACTGCCATTCTAATGGCTTCATCCAGACTTGGTGGATTGACAAACTCAATCCTATCTCTGAAATTTTGTGGTAGACTACCAAGGAAACATTGGATCTTCGCTCTTTCATCCTTGATGTAATCTACATACCTCAACAGCTCCAAAAACTTGTGGGCATGCTCATCCATATAATTATGCCCCAATATGATTTCATTGAACTCTTTCCTCTTATTATCATAATACTTAGCTGATAGGTATTTCTCCTTGAAGTACCTTTCAAACCAATTCCATTTGATTCTTCTTTCACTGATCTTCTTCACTTGCATGAGGTGTTCCCACCAAATTGAATCTCTGCCAATTCGGTTATAAATGGAAACTCTAGCCTTTTCATTTTATGAATAATCATGCATTCTAAAATACTTATTCATTACAAGAAGCCATGACTCTGCCTCTTGACCTGTTTTGCTATCTCCATCAAAGGTGGGAGGCCTTGCCTTCCTAAGTCCTCCCTGTGGGATCCCTCTGAACTTATTTCTTCCTTCAAACCTACTAGAAGTGTGTCTTGGACTTCTCTGATAATCCCTAGAGTCACATGACCTACTGGAAAGAGATCGTGGAGAGGTCATTCTGTGATTTTTACTCATACATCCTTCTAGGGCTTGGGGTCCTCTTCCTAGAGCGATCTCTAGAGCGACTAACTGCATTTTGTTCTTCTCGGCCCTCGTTTTTTGGGTTATAACCATGATTTATCCTTTGATGCATATCTATGAGGCTTTGCAAGATGGAGGAATTGAGTTGGTGTTTCTATTCCTACGCCTTCATCAATCTATCATTGAAGCTCACCATGGTATCAACCAAGTTTGGTGGAGTTACTTGCTCCCCTGTTCCAACAGATTTGGTTTCAGTATGTGCTTCTTGCATGTTTTCTCCTAGCACGTTGTCTTCCTTCTCATATGGATCCTGGGGATCGTTATTGGTCACCATTTTCCCTCTTTCCTGTATGCTTCCATTATTTATGATTCAACTACTACTGCTGCAATCACGATGAATTACAGAGGAATTTATTAAACATAAGAACACATATAAAACACAAGCATCCATACAAATCTTGAATTTATTCATTAGGAAATAACAACAATATTTTTTTGTCAAAACGACGCCCTAGGTGCTTCTCTGCCTATGAATTCATTCACGGTACGACCCAAGCAACCCCAGTGCAACAACGTGGGATCTGGTACCACTCTTTCATGTACCTGGTTGCCTTGGTGTCATTCAGAGGCGATGCGATGCCCTGTTAAAAAAAAAATCAACAATTCCTTCCATTTTTACACGCAGCCGCAATGGCCATCAATCCGCAATCCACAATTCCCTCTAATCCGCAATCCGCAATTGGAATCTAGAAGTCGGATTGTCGAAATTGCCCTTCCGCAAAAATCACACTCTCGACTTCTGCAATCTTTAATGCAGAAGTCGGAAGCCGGAAGTCAAATTGTCATCCTGGGAAACTTACCCCTCCGACTTCCGCAATATGCAACCCGCGTTGTGAAAGTTGGAAATCGAAAACCCCATTCCATAATCATGGAAAAAATATCCTCCCACAATCTGCAATCTGCAACCGACTTGCAGATGCAGAAAGTCAGAAATCCAATGTGCTAGCCCTGTGTAAATCGACCTTCTGACATCCGCAATCCACAATCTGCTTTGCGGATGTGGAAATTCGAAAATCCCATGCGCCATTTCCATGGAACTCTCCCTTCTGACTTTTGCAATCTGCAATCCACTTTGCATATTTGGAGAAGTGAAATTCTATCCACACAACTATAGCAGTCGGTCCCCGACCTCCGCAATCCACAATCTGCATTGCGAATGCGAAAGGTCGGGACCACATACCTTTGCACCAACAACTTCACCTGAAAAATTATTAGGGTGATAACTCCTCCATCCTTGGGACAAATTGGACAAGGTCGGTATCGCTGGAAATCTCTTGGAGAGATCTATCCACTAGTGTGATTCCCCACCACATCTGAGTACTCTAACCTTGTCATTTTTCAAACTGAAATCTGGCCTAAACTCCGTCAATGCATCATTACCCTTCTGCAAGGAACTATGCATGTATTCTAACATGACTTCTCTCTTCACTTGACCCATAGAGGGGTCCAAAACACCACAGGGGCTATCTAATTCCTTCCCCAATTCCAGGTGGGTCCATATAGTTCCCTTAAATGTGTATGCAATGTATAACAAATACATATAATGAATGAAGTTGAATCCAATCAATGCATCTACTACATGCAATATTAGGAACACATTAACACAATCAAATGATTAAACAATCAAACGTGCATCTGCTTCATAGTCAATCTTATACATAACCTTCCTACTGATCAATTTCATGTAACCATTCATTCAAATAATTTGAACATAACAAATAGACATAAAACATGAAATATCATCATTTAACATCACATGTATCACTTATCTTTGGAATGAAGTTGCCCAAGCAACTGGCTAAGTGAGAGCAACTTTCCACCCAACCTTAGGTCTCTGACCAGCCTATACTTTTTCAGTTGAGAGACCACCCTTGATCTGGGTTGTGTATCCACTAAGGACATCTAAATAGACTCTCTCACAGTCAAGGTTCCATCCCAATGCTAAGCCAACCTACATTTGGGTTTATTAAGCATACAAGGGAACAAGGAGGTTGTTGCTAAGCGAGTGAGCTCAACCACAGAGCTACAAGCATCTCAACAACTCAGCAAACATGGCACCCACATTACCTACCTCGCCCAACAAAAGGAAGGATATTTTCTCTGCTACACAGTCCCTCAAGGCCCCTTCCCTCCAGTGCTCTTCAAGGTGGTCATAGAAAGGTACAAACTACTATTTTCATGAGACATTTTCCCTCACTGAGTTTATCAGGCATATCCAACCCTATGTTTGACATTCTCCTCTGTTATTCAAGTTGGGCTCTTCTCTGGGTTGCATCCTAAGCTCTGTCCTACAAATCGGTCCTCTGCAAACAGATCCAAGTGATCTCACGACTTCACTAAGCTTCTCACACTCTTTAATTCATCTCAAGGGTTGATCCAAGGATTTTGCAACCCTTCTTCACTTCCTACACAGGGTTTCTTTGTATCCTCGGCTCTGAAAACTCGAGCTTACACAGGTCGCGATTTCTTCTTTATTCTCCACATCTAGGCTCTGCAATGCATGAAAACTAAGTTTTGTTGGTCAACCATGGGATAAATATTAGAGTGAGTGAATTACCAGGAGGTTGAGTGGCTTAAGGGACAATCCAAACAGAGCCATACCATGCCATACGGGTTGCAGGGTTGTTCCATACTCCATCGACTTCATGGGTCGGTTTTCTCAACCACCTTCTTATAGTAGCATTAATGTTAGCATGGGGAATCAAATGGGTTAACAGATTGACATGTGGAAGCATGGGTTCCAATCCCACAACCCCCTCACCGATCCCTAGTGGATACACATGGCTCCTTCTCATTGGTTTCCTCCTTAGCCAGTTCTCTTGATATTTTATTGCAATAATTAATAATTACATCATTTACAATATCTCCTGGCTTAACAGCACATGGATTATCAGAATATCAAATACTTGGCTATGCAAATAAACCTAAGCATCCACTAGTGGGGCCTTGGCCTTGAGCTCCACACTAGGGAAAACACACATTGCATGTATACAATATTTACATTAAAGCCAATAATCCCTAAGGGTCAAAATATGGGCATTACATGTCATGCATAAGACCCCAAGACCCATACATAGTGCCATGGATATCCCCAAAAAATCATGGATTGTACTTTGAGGCATTGTTCATGGATCTCGATGCCTAATATGGTGTTCTTCTTTGAACCATTTACAAGATTATGATATATGCATATTACTTAAAACCACCTATTGGCACTGATTTTCCCAATCATAGACCAATGTTACCCTCAAGAGGCCATGCGTGGTCGGTTGAGGAAGCCTTCTTGATCTTGGTTGGATAGAAGATTTGTTTAAGGCCTAAGGTTTAGGTCTCCTCACTTAACCATCTCAATGGATCCAAGGCCACAAAATCCATACATAGTGCCAAGGATACCCTCAAGCAGTCAAGTGTGATGCTTCGAGGCATTGTTAATGGATATAGATGCCTCAATTGTTTCTTTACAGCCAAATGCAAGGTCTTATTCCCTAGTTCATTTCCAAGTCCTTAAAATACATGTATACCACTCAAAATCACTTAATGGCACCAACATCCTCAATCATAGGCCAATGACACCCTCATGGGGGCATTTGTGTTTGAGGAAACCTGCTTGGCCCTAGATGGATAGAAGATTCCTTTAGGGTTTAAGGTTCATATTTTCTCCCCTAACCATATCCAAGCCCCCAAGGCCCCAATACCAATACATAGTGCCAAGGATATCCCTAAGAAGTCATATGTAATTCTTTAAGAATTTTTTCATGGCTTTAGATGCTTCAGCGGTTTCTTTAGAGACTAAGGAATCACCTTCTTCCATGGAACATTTCCAACACCCCAAGGCACATGCATTTTGTTCAAAACCACCTAATTGTACCAACGTCCTCAATTTAGTCCAATTATACCTCAAGGATGTTGTGTATAGTTGTACTTGTTTTTAGTGATCCATATTTTTAAATGGCTAAATTGATTAGGGTGCTTTCAACTTTTAAGCCATTGATACCCAAGAGGTTGTGTGTAGTTTTACTTTCCAATTAGAGGAAATTTGGATGAAAATGGGCCTCCTAAGGAAAATGATAAAATAATGCCATGTATAAAAAAAAATTATACTATTTCACTTTTATCGAAGCTGCCCAAGGTTATTTCATTTTTATCAAAGCTATCTTAGTGATCCATTTTCATTTTTCATTTTTATCAAAGCTATCTTAGTGATGTCCATGTTTTTAAATGGCTAAATGGCTTAGAATGCTTTCAACTTTCAAGCCATTAATACCCTGAGGGGGTTCTGTGTGGTTGTACTTTCCAATTAGAGTAAATTTGGATGAAAAATTGGCCTCCTAAGGAAAATGATAAAATAATGCCATGTAGAAATTTTTTATTCTATTTCACTTTTATCGAATTTGCCCAAAGTTATTTTATTTCGATGATTTGGATCTCAAGACCATTTTTAGATGAAATCTTGCATTCTTTTATTTTGCAAAATCAAAATTTAGTTGTGTTTTAATGAGATTTTTTATGGAAGAAATGGATTCAATGCCCTCAGAAACCCCAGGGGCACCCAAAATTCATGAATTTGATAGCTGTAGCTTGGATTTTGAAAAATTATGGTCAATTTTTGTCAAAATCATGCTCAGAAAATTAATATATTCCGGCTCAAATCGTAGAATTTTTAGACTATGCCTATATTTTATATTAAAATCAATTTATGAGTACGATGTAGTGTTTTCACCCAAAATAAGGAAGGATAATTAAATACAAAGTGCCATCTTAAAAGTTATTGAACCCAACTTTTCACGGTATATAGTAATATTATAATATATTTATTATAGTATTATATATTGGTCATAATATCTTTGGTACTCATATGACACAATGTTTAGGGATCCGGATTCCAATCCCGCTACCACCATAGGTGCCCCACAACAACTTGCAAGCATGGGGGAATAGGTGAGCTGAGGTAATTTTTACTTAAACGAATCAAGTGAATCACTAATTGAGCTACACCCCTGCGTGCTATAATATTAATTACTATTACTATATTACTATTATATATTATATATGAGTCATGACGTATTACCTAAAATATGGATGAGTATATTAGTTATGAAATTAGTTATTATTATATATTAATTATATATTATATATTAGTTATGTTATTAGTTAAAAGTTATTGGACCTAATTTTTCACTGTGTATAGAATAGTATAATATTATTATATATTAGTTATAATATTAGTTAGTATTACTATTATATATTATATATTGGTCACATATTACCTAAAAATATGGATGGGTATATTAGTTATGATATTAGTTACAAGTAGTCTATTTTTCTAAGTTTTGGACTCTAGGGTGGGTTTTGGTCAAAATGTGGTAATTTTATTTTGGTAAAATCTAAATTTGGAAGTGTTTATATTGTTTTTTTTAATATTCTTAAAATCTAAATTTGGATTGAATCCATATATGGATTCATCCTCTTCGAATACCCCCCATGGCATGCAAATTACTCAATTCCATGGCTAATATACATGATTCTAAGATTTATTAAAGATTTCCAACACGACTCCTAAAAAAAATAAGACAAAAAATATGCTAAAAAATGTTGACAATTTAGAATATTTAGACTACACCATATATGTAATTCTAAGATTTTTTTAAGATTTCCAACCAAACTCCGAACAAACTGAAAATATGCTAGAAAAAGTTGAAAACCCGGAATATTTAGATTATATCTTAATTAATTACTATTATATATTAGTTATGATATTAGTTAAAAGTTATTAGACACCAATTTTCACTATAAATAGTGATATTATAATATAATATTAGTATATAACAGTTATATATTTTGGTTAAGTATTACCTAAAAAATGGATGGGTATATTAGTTCTGAAATTAGTTATAATTATATATTATAAATTAATTATAATATTAATTATTATTACTATTATATATTATATGGGTTTCTTATTACCATCTTAATTTTACTATCAATATTTAAATTGATTATATAAAATTTGACTTAGAGTTGAAAGATCCATTTTCCATCCAAATTTCCTATTGATCCATATTTTTAAATAGCCAACCAACTTCGAATGCTTTCAACTTTAAAGCCATAAAACATTTGTACATTAAAGCCCACAATTGGAAGCCTTTAACTACCACTCTTTCTTATCCACTATATAATTGGAAGTCTTTAACTAACATTTGATGTATGGTTATAATGGGCCTCTTAAGGAAAATGATAAAATAATGTCATGTGGAAATTTTTTGTACTATTTCACTTTTATCAAAGCTGCCCAAAGTTATTTTATTTCAATGATTTGGATCACAAGACCATTTTTAGTTGAAATCCGACATTCTTTTATTTTGCAAAATCAAAATTTAGTTGTGTTTTAACGGGATTTTTTATGGTAGAAATGGATTCAATGCCCTCAAAAACCCGAATTTTTAGACTACGCCTATATTTTATATTAAAATCAATTTATGAAGACAGTGTAGTGTTTTCACCCAAAATAAGGAAGGAAAATTAAATACAAAGTGCCATCTTAAAAGTTATTAAACCCAACTTTTTAATGTATTTATGAATGTGTTCTCCCTCCTGCCCTATAGGATTTGCGATCTCGTTCACCCAGCCTATGGTTTCCTTCAACGGAATTGGGCTGGACTCCTACTCAGACTGTACATTATCTCTGCATGTTTCCCTGTAATCTGTAAGTTTTCAAACTTTACTTTATTTACTTCCTATTTATATTAAGTCTCGTCTAATATTTAACACTAAATATTAGTATATTTATTAATTTGTGGTAAGTAAATAAGGATAGCTCACAACTTAAGTGTAATAAACAAGTTATTTTGTTTTTTATGCATAGCTGTAATCATTGGTTGTTTATGCCTCAGCTATCTATTATCACCAACTTTCTTTTAGTTAAAGGTTTTGTCCCTAGGAAGTGCCAGTTATCCCTGCACAGCTGTAATCACTGGTTGTTTATGCCTCAGCTACTTATTATCACCAACTTTCTTTTAGTTAAAGGGTTTGTCCCTAGGAAAGTCAGTTATCCATGCACACAGTTATCAATGCACACATACCAATTATCCATGTATCAACTACCAGATATTTTTGATATTATTTTCTCTTTAATTTTTTATTTTAATTTTGAAACTATACTTGTCCTATCCTCTTCTCATCTACCTTCTATTCTACTATAAATTTTAAAATATAAATACATATGAATGTAATTAATATTTTCACCATTTTAACAGGGATGTCTCTTGCTTATATCTCGACTCAGAGGGGCAATTATTTTAACTTCATGATATTTGGCACCCACGCAGCTGGTTCTTTACTAGTCGCTTTTGCTTTAACGAATGGTAAGATTTGTTTTGCTTTACTAGTCGCTTTTGCTTTAACGAATGGTAAGATTTGTTTTTCTGGTTTAGCCCGTCTGCTAAAAAATTGATCTATGAAATTGCATAAAGTGGCTATAATGCTGTGGGTTGTTAATGTGTTGGAAATATGAAACAGAGTGGAGTGAAATGAAATCGGCGATGATGCTGTGGGTTGTTAATGCCCAGACGATTACCGTGTTCTGGGCTGCATCGTCTTCACTGCGATGATGGTGATCGTCATATTTTACCTAATTCAGGTATTCGTTTTACCAATCATATTAATACTTTGGATTCTTGCTTTAGATTCGAAACGTTGATGACAATCATGATTACTGATGATCCTCCGGAACATGCACTCAAAAAAATTCCCACAAAATCTTGCAACGCATATTAATACTTTTTTCTTCAACGCATATTAATACTTTTTTTCTTCAGCTTCAAATACATGCAGACTTATATGATTGCATTGGGTTGCACAGAGTTTTTCCGTCACCTGAAGTATATCCGCCGCCTATAATCCCCCGGATAGACCAACTGATTGGCGGCCATTGACGCTGATTCATAATTAATAATTTGATAATGTAGATTCAGATTCATATGTTTGGGATATATGTCAGCAACTAGTATGGTGGACAACTTCATGGTTTAAGATAAGCACTCTCCTCGGATCTGCATGCAGTACGTGTAAATGTGTTTATGTTATCAATTCATAAATTTACTTGCACTAAAAATCAATTAATTACCCTTACAGAGCTATTGATATGTTCCTAAGTCCATTTGATATCCCCGAGGAGTACATTACAGAACATAATGAAGATGTCTTTTGCATGTTTTTGCGGAAAGGATGTCTAAGATAAATAATGGTGTCTATGATATATATGTTATTGTTGTTTCTTTAATGTTATATGTTTTATGTTGTGTCAATAATGTTGTAGTTTCCATGAAATATCAACACATAAAATATCAACACATAGCTCAAGAGGCTTGAAAAATTATTAGAGATAACTTATGTAATGCTTTTCAAGATTTCTTAATATATTATATATTTTCCAAAAGAGGTATCCCTTTCAAAGAGGCTTCCAATTGAAGGGGACACTCCATACATTATCCTGATATTTCCCCAACTAGACATCTTATCATATTTCCAAGGCTTCCATTGAAAACCTCCATTTGACCATTAGTCTATAGATGGTATGCAAAACTAAATTATAATGTTACATATAATGTCTTCAACAGTGTCCTCCAGAAAATCCAAAAGAACTTGCCATCCCTATCAAAGGTTATACTTCTAAGAAATCTATGAAACCTCAAAAGTTATTTGAATAATAAAACAACTATGATGGTTACCTCATTAGTCTTCTTACAATGAATGAAATAAGCCATCTTTTAAAACCTATAAAAAAACAAAAATATAATTGTTTCATTGTTGGGTTCTCGGAAATACCAACTCAAAGTCCATGCTTATGACTTCCCAAGGAACTCCAAATATAGGTAATGGCATATATAATCAGTTTTTATAGATTCTTCCCTTTGCATGATGATAAACTCTACAATGTTAAACCCCACTTTTTCACATTTTTAGCCATTCATGGCCAAAAATATCACTCATCAACTAATTCTCTAGTTTATTTGCACAAAATGTCAACTCAAACCTCCATTATGAATCTCTTTGATAAAAAAATTTCTCATTCACCCTCTTGGTATACACAACTGATTCTTTTTAATAAAGTAGTCCAAATATGGAGTCATGTCACCATTCCATGGCTCCTTACTTTTCTTACATGCTTCACCAAGATATGGGTCATTTTCATATAAATTCTTCATTTCCTCTAGTCTTACTACCTCCACTATCATGGTATACAACAATTCTAACCTTCTACTCAATGCCTATGCTATTTTGTTTGACTTCCCTGACCTATTCTTCAATATAAAAATAGACCTCTATGAAAATTCTACCCATTTCGTATGCCTTTGATTCAATCTTGATTGGTTGTTCAAATACCTTAATGCCCGATGATTAGTATATAGAATAAACTCCTTAGGTAGCAAGTAATGCCTCCACTTCTTTAATGCTTGAATAATAGCATAAAATTCTTGATCATACACGGAATATTAATTCTTAGCCGCATCCAAATTTTCACTAAAGAAAGCTATGCATCTTCTCTCCTGACTCATCACTACTGCAATAGCTTTACCATACCATCACAATCAACCTAGAAAAATTTATTAGTAGGTATAACACTAGTATTTAAATTACCTTATTTTTTAACAAATCAAATCATCTTTGAGCATCCCTACTCCACTTGAATTCTCCCTTCTTCATACACGCAGTTAGTGGTGCACAAATTCCACTAAAATTCTTTATAAAGTTCCAATAAAAACTAGTTAATCCATGGAATATTTGTACCTCAATTGCACTCTTAGGAACTAGAAATTATATTATTTCCTTTACCTTCTCACAATCCATCTTCATACCTTGTTTAGAAATGAAAAATCCTAGGTACACTAACTCCTGTTTCATGAAGGTACACTTATGTAGATTTATAAGCAATTTCTCTTGGTTCAACCCTTCTAACACCCACATTAACTGTGAACTATGTTCTTCCTTTGTCTTGGTGTAAATCAAAATACAATCCAACTAAACTACCACAAACTTACGAAGGTGAGGTTTTAACACCTCATTCATCATCTTCATAAATGTACTTGGGAAATTTGTTAAACCAAATGGCATAACGAGCCATTCAAAAAGTCCTTCTTTTGTCTTAAACACAATCTTCTAGTCATCTCCTTCACGAATCATATATGATGATAACCAATCTTCAAATCTATCTTAGTGAAAAATAATTCTCCACTAAAACAATCCAAAAGGTCATCCATTCTTGGAAATGGAAACCTATACTTAATTGTTATCTTATTGATAGCTCTAGAATTCGTACACATTTTTCATTCTCCTCCTTTCTTAGGTTCAAGTATGGTAGGTACTTTACATGGACACAATATTTCCTGGATTAGTCCTATTTCTAACTATTCATGGACTTTCTTGTTTAGCTCTTCATTTTTTTGTAGTGTCATTATATGTGGGGCCTTGTTTGGAAAACTAGAACCTGGTATGAAATCAATTTGATGGGATATGCTCCTCATGGGTGGTAATTTGCTTGGAATTTCCTCATAAATAATTTTCTTAAAATCATACAAATTTTCCACTAGTTCTATGGGAATATCATCTCAATTTTACATCTCAAATGAGACCTTTAGGTATAAATACAAGACAACAGCTTACCTTTCTATCTTCTCTTATGAATATATTCAATGAACACAACATCATTCTCTTTCCAAAACAATTACTAATGCTACCACTTTCACCTTTTTTCTTCTTCAAGGGTACCATCAAGGTTTATTTTCCATCCATATTAACCACAAAATTATTTTTAACCCCATCATTTATAATTGTTTTGTCCTACTTCCAGGATCTACCCAACAATAGATGAAAAACATCCATTGGTACTACATCACACATCACTCTATCTTAATATTTTCCAATCTTAAAGTTAATTAAACATTGTCGCGAAACAATGACATGGTGCAATTTCTACAACCATCACATTTTATAAGATTGAGAATGCGGACTACACTTTAGCTTCAACTTTTTATGACCTCTATGGACACTAAATTTTTAGTATTTCCTCCATCTAAAATTAATGAACAACATTTATCTCTTATTTTGCATATTGACTTGAAAATATACTTCTTCTACTCTAGTCCTTCAATCCATGGTTGGTTGGTAGGATTCAATAGGGGCCTCCTGGACATTGTTTTCTCTCCATCAACGTCATCTCCAACTACAAATCCAATAGTGTTTTCCATTCCTTGAGTAACATTAGTTTTATTTTCCCGCCTCCTTGTAGTATGGAAATTTTCATGGCATTCATAATCCTTGTTTGATAGTGGAAATTTGCAACAAATTAATATAGGCCTTCTAGCCCCTCCACCTCTAAAAATTCCTTTTTCACCAAAACATCCTCTGCCTCTAGAGTATTTAATGCTCCTTCTAAATTCTCAAGTTGGAGCACTAACCCTACTACTCATCTCCTTTTGCTCCACTGATTTGTCCTCTTCTAGACATACTTTCTCCCCTAAACCTAATTGTTTCTTTTCTTCCAACACTGGGGTTCTTCCTAGGAAACGTTTCCTCTTCATTTAAAGCAAGATGGCATGCTTCCCCTAATGTTCTAATTCTCAAAATTCTCGACTCATCTTGTATTGCATACTTTAGTCCATTAATATATCTAACCACACCTTAATCACTATGTCCATATCTAATAGAAAATATATAAAATCCCTATGTACACTCCTTAACAGTCATTTCCTTTTGTTTTATATTATGTAACTTCTTGTACAAATTCAAACTATAGTCAATTAGAATAAATTTACATTTTAATTTAGCCACCATTATATCCCAAGTTCTAATTGTATCCCTTCCTTTCCTCTTCCTTTCTAACTCTACAAAATCCCACCATAAAGATGCATGACTCTACAACTTCAGGAAAGCCATATTCACTCTTTTAGGATCTTCAATATCCTCCATATCAAATAATTTCTCCATATCCATGATTTATTCAATCATCTCTTTTGGGTTCAAACTCCTTAAGTAGGTAGATTCCTCTATCTTAGGTTTCCCTCTCAGATATACTAGGGCTTTAATAATTATTTCTCCTAGGTATTTAACTACCTTAACTTCCTCTTAGGGTTTTTCAACCTTTAATTCTTTGTCACTTACATACTGAGCCTCAGTTGTAGCTCCTTCCTTTGAGTTGTCTCAATGGCTTCTAATCTGGATTGGACAACCCTCAATGCTTGAACCAATTCCTCAACTAAAACACCACCACAATATCTCCTACCTCTAACCTAGGTATTCACTCCTCTATTGTGCATGCTTTAAAAAAAATTTATTTGCTTATAGTTCTACCCAATACTTTTCCTTATCAACACTGTCATTCTCCAAAATAATTCTACCGAACAAATTTCCTCATATGGAATTTTTTTCACTTTCAAGACGCTACTTTCTATAATACCAAACTTGGTGTAACCTAGGTATTGTTAAAATTTTAATATTAAAATAATAACCAAGCTATTGTGAGAGTGGAAAACCTTCAATGCACAATCACACAAAAACTTAAAGACTTGGGAAAAACATGAAAATACTCATTCAACTGTTTTCATTTTCAAAAATTTACAATTACAATGTGCTCCAGGCATAGCATTATCCCGTACTTGATTAGATTGATAGAATCAACTCAAACCTTTGGTCTCAGTATCACATGAGGGTTACAATCAGTTATAAAAACATCAACTTGTTCCTTTTTTTTCTTAAGTCTTCTCTCCCTTCTCCTTTTTGTT
Source organism: Larix kaempferi (assembly GCA_027924585.1). Taxonomy (NCBI): domain Eukaryota; kingdom Viridiplantae; phylum Streptophyta; class Pinopsida; order Pinales; family Pinaceae; genus Larix; species Larix kaempferi. The sequence goes on along the minus strand of BSBM01000003.1, from coordinate 7,422,897 downwards.
TGTTTTATTTTTTCTCTCTTCTCCCCTAGAATCTTCCCCTTTTCGTCTATAATAGTTTTCCTTGAATTACTCTTGAATTTAATAAAATTAAATGGGATTCAATTCCATGATCTTCAATCTTCAACAAAACTAGGCCATGACCATACAAATGACGGCCTCAAAGATCTTCCATAAATACTCATAAATTTTAGTTAAATGCAATAATTATTTGCCATTGGAAACCCCCTTTCCACTGGAATCTCCTTTCCATCAGGATCACTAATCCATCAAAAATATATGCTTCATTGAGAAACTTTGTTTCATCGCTTACTTTGATCCATTGAGAATCCTCTCTATTGAAACCCTCACTCCATCAAAAATATTTGTTCCATTGAGAATACTCATTCCATTGAGAATCCTCTCTATTGAAACCCTCACTCCATCAAAAATATTTGTTCCATTGAGAATACTCATTCCATTGGAACCTCCATTTCATCGCTTAATATGATCCATCGGGATTCTCTCTCCATCAGAAATTTTATCTTCAACGGGAATAATCATTCCATTGGAAACTCAACTCCAACACTTTTATCAGAATTTTTTGTTCCATCAAGAACCTTCATTCCATTGAAACCTTTGTTCCATCGCATACTCTGGTCCATTAGCAATCCTCACTCCATCACATACTCCCTCAGAAGCACATCTCGATGATTCCACCTCTGATGAGAATGTTCACAATCGTCCCATTCTCATTCTATGTGGATGGTTGTGATTGCATCTGAAAATTCCACACCAAGCCTACTTCTGAATGACCCTACATCAAGATATGCATCCATGAATTTTACAGTTAATTTTTGGATAGTTGTATATTTTTTGGTTATTTATTTCATTTTAACTTTGTTGATGAAGGAATAGGTTTCAATTTTGATGTTATATATGTATGAATGTGGGGACTGAACTATTTAGATTATGTTGATTAGCTTCATTATGATAGTTTGAAGCAACAAGGTTCTAACACATTAATATTTATTTATGTATGATGTTGGAAATGAGATACATGGTTCTATTAAATTCTAGCATAAATGCACAAGCAAGATCACTGAAAGAAACACAATCACAAGATAGACACAAAAATACCCTGGGAAACCCTCATGGGGTAGAAAACCCAGCAAAGCTTTCCTCAATATAGATAATCAACCCAATACAAGATAGTAGACCACAACAAGAGCTCCTTCTCCTCCTATGGAGAACTCTCTCTCTTCTATGCGCACAATAGAAGTGTGAGAACAAGTGAGTTAAGTGAGGAACAACCTCATCTACTTATACTTGTTTTCCAACTGACTTTTTACCCTATGAGGCCGACTTGTCAAATTGAGTCTAATAACCTCCGATAAAATAACTTCGGGCCAATCCCCACATAAGAGATCTAATAACCCTAGTTCCCATAATCCAATGGAGGAATAAAAATCTTCGGATATACAATAGAGTCCCGTCGGAGGAATAAAACATCTCCAGAATAATACAAATATAATATTCTTTGAAGTTACAATATTTCAACACTCCCCCTTAACGAGAAGTATATTATAACAACAACTGCAAGAGCAAGGATTCATCGACTACATGATACATGATACATCTATAAATCAATGGAAGCTTTCTTTATACATCATCAGTAACTCAAGCAGTTACTGGAACATCTTCAAGATCTTCAATACTGGAACATCAACATCTTCAGTACTGAGTCTTCATCTTTTGCAGCACTCGAACAGCTACATCATCATCACACGATCATCAGCATCGTCATCACACGATCATTAGCATCGTCATCACAACATCGTCATGACACGATCATCAGCATCGTCATCACAACATTGTCATCACACGATCATCAGCATCGTCATCAACTGGATCCACTCAATCATCAGTACAACAGCAACATATCCTGCAATACACATGATCCAATTACGAGATGATCAATCCCTCTCACTTTGGGACATAGGTCCAAGGATGATACAATCCTGATCCACTTATGAGATGATCAATCCCTCTCACTTTAAGACATCTCTCATGTCTATGGATGATGCAATCCAGATCAACTTATAGGATGATCAATCCTTCTCACTTTAAGACACCTCACCATGTCTAGGGACGATGCAGTCCCAATCTATTTACAGGATGATTAGTCCTTATCACTTTAAGACACCTCACCATGTCTAGGGACGATGCAATCCCAATCTATTTACAGGATGACTAGTCCTTATCACTTTAAGACAGCTCACCATGTCTAGGGACGATGTAATCCCAATCTATTTACAGGATGATTAGTCCTTATCACTTTAGGACATAAGTCCAAGGATGATGCAATCCTAATCCACTTACGAGATGATCAATCCCTATCACTTTAGGACATAAGTCCAAGGATGATGCAATCCTATCATGCACATTTTGAACCAAATGCTTAGGGACGATGCAGTCCTATATACATCCACTAAGGACCATATTCTCAGAGGCATCTGTCTATGGATCACTTTAGGACTGAATTCCAGGGATGATACAATCCTCATCATTCGCTAGGAACCGCATTCTCGAAGACATCTGTCTACGGATCACTTTAGGACTGAAGTCCAAGGATGATACAATCCTCCATCAACCTCATCGTCGGAACAGGCAACCTCATCATCAACCTTATCGTTGAAATAGGTAGGCACATCATCGATATAGTATCCTCATCAATACAGGTATCATTAGTATGTATCATCAATACAAGTATCCTCATCAATACAAGTATACACATCATCAATACAAGTATCCTCATCAATACAAGTACATATGCAAATATTCTCATCAATACAAGCAAACATAACATAGATGCAAGTATCCTTATCAATACAAGCAAACAAAACATAGATGCAAGTTTCCTCATCAATACAAGCAAACATATAATCTAGATAAGCAATCTCATCATCAATATAGGTATCCACATCGATACCAGTACCCAATGATATCTTCATCTATCATATCACTCCCCCTTTCGAGGAGAGTCCTTTTGAACTACACCAAGCTTGTCTCAGAAATGCTCAAACTTTACACGAGACAAAGGTTTGGTTAGTATATCAGCAACTTGCTCGTCCGTGCTCACATATTCGAGCTTGATAGCTCCTTTTTGCACCATATCCCATATATAGAAATAACGGATCTCTATATGTTTTGACTTATCATGAAATACTGGATTCTCAGTCATCTTGATACAACTCTGGTTATCACACAGAATCATAGTGGGTTCCATCTCTAAGTCAAATAGTCCTGATAATAACTTACAAAGCCATACTGCTTCACAACTGGTAGAGCAAGCAGCTATGTATTCTACTTCAGCTGTGCTGAGAGCCACACTAGACTGATTCCTGCTATACCACGAGATCATAGCAGATCCCAGACAATAACATCCTCCCGATGTACTCTTCCTGTCTGATACACTTCCTGCCCAATCAGCATCAGTGTAGCCATGCAAATTGAAATCATGATCTCCACTATAGTAAAGACCAAAATCTATCGTACCTTTTAAGTACCTCATCACATGTTTTGTAGCTATCATGTGAACTCTTCTAGTTTCCACCAGATACTGACTCAAGGTATTCACAGCAAAACATATGTCTGGTCTAGTGTTAGTCAAATACATTAATGATCCAATAATCTGTCTATACAGAGTTATGTCCACTAACTCTGATGAGTTATCTACTAATAACTTCAAGTTGGAGTCCATGGGAGTGGCCATGGCTTTACAGTCCGACATATCGAATATTTTCAAAATCTCCACAACATACTTACCCTAATTTAGAAATATTCCTTTTGGGTCTTGCCATACTTCTAGGCCTAAGAAGTAGTGCATCAATCCAAGATCTTTCATCTCAAATTCTGAAGAGAGCTTCTTCTTGCACTCGATAATCTCTCTCTCATTTCCAGTCAGAAATAGATCATCTACATACAATAATAATATAACAGGTTCATCATTCATAACTTTGAGATAAAGGTTAGGATCAGCTTTACTCTTGGTAAAGCCCATGCTTGTCAAGAAACTGTCAATCCTTCCGTACCAAGCTCTAGGAGCTTGCTTCAACCCATACAAAGCCTTCTTCAGTTTGCATACATGAGTTATTCCATCTTCTACCTCAAATCCAAGTGGTTGTTCTATGTACACTTCTTCTTCAATTACACCATTTAGGAAGGCTGTCTTAACATCCATCTGGTGTAGTTTCCATTTCATCATCGATGCAAGTGCCATGATAGCTCTAATGGAAGTGTACCTAGCAACTGGTGCAAATGTTTCTTCATAGTCAATTCCCTCCTTTTGAGAGAATCCTCTGGCTACAAATCTTGCCTTATATTTTTCAATGCTACCATCTGTAGCATGTTTTATCTTGAATATCCATTTGGAGGACACTACGCTTTTATATTTTGGTTTGGGAACTATATTCCAAACATCATTTTTCATTATTGACTGGTATTCTTCTGTCATTGCTTCTACCCATTCTTTCTTCTGAACTACTTCTTCATAGCTAGTAGGTTCCTGATCCATTAGATTACACATCAAATCCATATAGTTGGATACATAGCTTTGGTTTCTTCCTTTCTCTAGTGGATCCTTCAGGAGCTCCATACTTTTCAGCTCCTTGAATAATGTCTCTGGCCCATGCTGGCCTTCTTTTTCTTGATAAGTTTGTAATGGGGGGTTCTTGTGGTTCTAGCAAGTCATGGTCTTCAGGTGTAGTATCTTCAGGAATGGGTGCAGCCTCTGTGATCCTGGAAGGTGTGTCTTCTTCATAGATTTATTCATGTTGGCACTTCCTAGATCTCTTGAGAGCTGCTTCTTCATCAAATGTCACATCCCTACTAATTTCCATATGATGAAAACCTAGGATGTAAATTCTGAATGCTTTGGATGATTCACAATATCCAACAAATATTCCCTTCTTTCCAGAAGGATCCAACTTGGTTCTCTTTTCTTTTGGAATGTGAATGTATACAGGACATCCAAATATTCTAAGATGACTTACCTCAGGCTTCTTTCTTGTGAACACTTCTTTTGGAGTTTTGAAATCAAGAGCACTATGGGATAGTCTATTTTGTACATAGACTGTTGTTCTAGCTGCTTCAGCCCATAAATACATAGGTAGGTCTTGATCATGTATCATTGTCTTTACAGCTTCCATGATGGTTCTATTCGTTCTTTCCGCAACACCATTTTGTTGGGGATTGTAGGGAGTAGTTAGCTCTCTCTTGATTCCAGCTTCTTTACAGAAATCTTCAAAATCTTTTGAAGTATATTCTCCGCCATTATCTGTTATGAGTATTTTAATTTTCTTTTCTGTATGATTTTCTATCAATGATTTGAACTCTTTGAATTTTCCAAAAACTTCATTCTTCCCTTTTAAGAAGTATATCCAAGTCTTCCTTGAATAGTCATCAATAAATGTGAGATAGTGTTCATATCCACTTAAAGATGTGGAGGGCATTGGTCCACATACATCTGAATGGATCAATTCCAAAATGCTTTTGGTCTTTGTTTCACTCTTTGGAAATGGGTTCTTGATGTTCTTCCCTTTTGCACATCCTTTGCATGTGCCATCATGGTCAACCTTTAAGTCTGGTAGACCTACAACTACCTTGCTTACATGAGGTAGTGCCTTGTAGTTAGTGTGAGCAAGTCTCCTATTCCATAGCTCATTTGGGCTAGTGATTTCATGTACAAGGGCAGCTTCTGGATGACCCTTGAGCTTGTACAAACCTCCTTCCTCTTCACCAATGACAATTGCATCCTTAATAGATTTAACTTTGGACCACATTAATACTTGTCCATCAATGAATGCAACTCTATAGCCTTTCTTGTCCAATGCTCAGATGGAAAGCAAGTTCTTCTTCAATCCTGGAACATACAAAACTTCCTTCATCTTCATGGGGGTTCCAGAATCAATTTTGTAGTTTGCTTCACCAATTCCCTTGATGGGATATTGATAGTTATCTCCTAGAGATAACTTTTGTGGGGAGGTCTTTTCTTCAATTTTTGATAGAGTCTTCTTTTGTCCTGTCATGTGCTTTGAAGCACCACTATCGATAACCCATGTACCTTCTCCAGGTGTTATAGATCCAGAGAGTGCGGAGAATAGAACATACTCTTCTGCATCTTCTTCTTCACTTCTTCTAGATCTTTTCTTGAAGAAGGTCCTTTCTTCATCTTCTTCTTCTCTTCTAGGTCTTTTCTTGTGAGGCCTTTCTCAGAGGACAGTCCTTAGCAATGTGTCCTATTTTGTGACAAGTAAAACATTGGAATGATGAGTAATCTCTTCTTTGATTAGATCCTCTTTTCTTTTTCAATCTTTGTGGAGGATGAGACTCCTTGTGACTATCCTTCTTAAAGTAGGATTGATTCCTTCTTCTCTTGGTGTGGGTGGCCAAGGCTTGGTCATCTTCCTTGAGCAATGCTTCTCTGTTGGCAACCCTGGCTTCCTCTTGAATGCAATCCTCCCAAACCACATCAAACTTCATACTTTCTTTTCTGGCACACATGGTTTGGATGAATGACTCCCAAGATCTAGTGAGACCATTTAGAGCAGTCATGAATAGTTCATATTCATCAAGAGTATCTCCAATAGCATCTAGTTGTTCTTTGAACTGAGAAACCCTTGAGAAATAGTCTTGAATAGATTATCCTTTATTCATCTTGGTGTTCTTCAATTTAGCTCTCAGGTTCATCTTCCTGTTGATGTTATTTCCCTCATACATTCTGGAGAGAGCATCATACATTTCCTTTGGGGTCTTCTTGGATGCCACTTGGGGAATCAAGTGGTCCTTAATAGAATCAACAATGATTATCTTTGCTCTAATCAAATCTTTCGTGTACTTCTCTTTAGCTTCATCTTCTGTAGGTTCTGCAATCTCATCTTTGATATAATGGGCAAGATCATTCTCTTCAAGAATGAGACCAATTCTATATTTCCATGCTCGGAAATTCTCTATACCCTCTAGCTTGTCTTCAAGCTTAGTACTTGGGGCCATCTTGCCCAGGGGGTCACTAAAAATTGAAAATTCCAAAAATGAAAAAATGACCTTACCAAGAGATTGGCTTGACTGAGGCGAGGTAACTGATGTACTTACTTTCTGGAAACTTCAATTTTTCAGCCTCCAAACTTGACCAGCGAACTTCGGATCTGCTGTAGAATTCTGGTTCTGGTTTTTTGGTTTTTTGGTTTTCTGGTTTTATCGCACTTTTTTCAAACTAGGGTTTGACTTTCCCGGAGTTCTACCCAACCAAAAAGTTCGATCTAGGGCTCACAAGATTGGTTTTGAGAAGGGATATCCAGCCATGTAATCAGAATTCAACAATACCAACTTTTTGCAGAAACCCTAATTTTCACCGGAGAGAGAGATAGAGATATTTTCACCTTGTGAAAGATGTACTATTCAGGCTAGCTCTGATACCATGTTAAATTCTAGCATAAATGCACAAGCAAGATCACTGAAAGAACACAATCACAAGATAGACACAGAAATACCCCGGGAAACCCTCATGGGGTAGAAAACCCAGCAAAGCTTTCCTCAATATAGATAATCAACCCAATACAAGATAGTAGACCACAACAAGAGCTCCTTCTCCTCCTATGCAGAACTCTCTCTCTCTCCTATGCGCACAATAGAAGTGTGAGAACAAGTGATTTAAGTGAGGAACAACCTCCTCTACTTATACTTGTTTTCCAACTGACTTTTTACCCTATGAGGCCGACTTGTCAAATTGAGTCTAATAACCTCCAATAAAATAACTTCGGGCCGATCCCCACATAGGAGATCTAATAACCCTAGTTCCCATAATCCAATGGAGGAATAAACATCTCCGGATCTACAATAGAGTCCCGTCAGAGGAATAAAACATCTCTGGAATAATACAAATATAATATTCTTTGAAGTTACAATATTTCAACAGGTTCTTATATGTGTTCTATTCTCTTTGTGTTTTTGAATAGCAGTTACAAGGAATTCAATCATACAAGAGGTATACGGGTTCAATTTCCTAATTACTTGGATGTGTTTAATAGGTCTCTTGCCCTCATCCTTGCCTTATGTTTTTATTTTTAATCTACATTTAATTAACTTTTTAAGTCAATAGTATTTTGTTATCTAGAAGGAAAAAAATAATATCTTCTTGCAATTTTCATAATCTTTACTTTAAAAAAAAAAACTACAATTGTTAGCTGGCAAAAGAACATATATAATGAGGAGGGGGAGGCTAAGAATGACATTCCCAATGAGAGAGAAGTATGCTAGGTATTTGTAAGGATTTCATCCTATCTTAATTTCATATCCCATACTCAGTTTCTCTATGGCCTAAATAATTTTGTTGGTAGCAAGGATATCTCAAAATGTGATGGAAAGATGCAAGGCAGAGCATTATTTGGTATTCTTATAAAGGTGGTTTATTTGTCTATTTGTTTTCTCTCATTAGAAGTTATGATGTCCTCAACGCTAACTAGTGACATATATTGCATATCTTAACTGTTGTGCATCACACCTCCTTGAGTGTTCCAAGCCAAGTCATTTTCTACTTTACCATCTTTTTGGACACTTCATCATTCTAGTATCATTTAGAATACATATAGGTCTTTTAGGGTTATTCCCAACCCAAGTTCTTGCAAGAACTTGAAGAGATTGTGAATTCCAAAGAAACTTTATGGTTCATTCCAATAATAAAAGGATAATTTTTTCCTCGTTCTTTGTTGTTATGCTCGTCCTCTCTACTCTAACAATTTGCTTTAATTTTTAATTTTATTCAAAGCATTCGTTTAAACCAATTTTCTTTTATTTTTATTTTTTTGTAATTTAGTATTTACATTATAGCACAGAAATGGTTACACGAGCTTAGTAAGCATGCAAGACTCCCCATAGGAGAAAACAACCCGATAGCAACATTATTTGGACCTCTCATGAAGAGAAAACAACCCTATAGCAACTTTATTTGGGCCTCTCATGAAGAGAAATCGACCCTTGGTCTAAAAAATAATATAAGACATTCCTATCAGGTAGAGAAAACATCCTCTGTTCAGATAACGTAAGAAAGTAATATATGTGGCCAAAAACCTTTCTAGGCCTAGAGCTGAAATACGAAGAGCAAATTAATAAAGACTATGCATTCTTAGAGAGTCACCCCAAAAAACTGTAACCTTCAAGAATAAACATAACAAGTGTGAAAAAGAACAAGCTTGAATATGATGTTACGTTGCGTGGCTAGAATGCACACCTTCAGTCTTGACATGGCCGATTGCATCGTTCTTGGTTCTGCTTGTGTTGGCCATTACAGCATCTTCCATCTCTTCCTTTCCTGCCTTGGTCTCCATCAGGATTAACTCCTTGACAGTCAAACACCCATGATCCTCGATCCTTCCTATTGCACGTCATTTCCTGCTTCTGAGTCCGAGCCTATGCTGACACTTACATTGGGACAAACACTAGCCAACCGAGGTGAAGGGAGATGGTAGAGTTTTGTTATGTCCGTTTTCCATTCTATGAGGATTTGGACTCTGTCACAAAGACGAAGAATTCAAGGTTGAGTGTCCCCCTTGACATAATTGATGTCATTTCGAATAACCATAAGTGTGTCAGTCATGGTGGATAGGTGGCGAGCAATGTTAGCCATGTTTCTCTCCTGGGAACGGCTAGGACGCCCACGCCCGCTCCTATTAGGAGCACTGTGTCATTCACAATCCATATTAATGTGATTACCTTCGATTTTAATAGTTGAGAAACCTTGCATCTGCATCTGCGACCACCGTGAAACATGAGAGTAGCCTACACAGGGAGCACATACGAAGAACTAGTTTGATAGTAATGCAGAATGAGTTGGGATGAGCCTGTAGTCCAGTTTATGAACCTAGGCATGCACAATACATAAATCATGAGCCTCCATTAACGTGGAAAGATGTTGCATGTGCTTGCATGTCCTGGTGATCCATGGGAAGGAGCACTGGAGTAATGAGTGTTGGGTTCGATGCCTCTATTGACTCTACACTGCGATATGGCACGCTCGCCACCTCGACCCATGTTAATCACCATTAATGCTCTCTTTCCATGTTATAACCCCATCTTAGGACCAATTTTCTTTTAGTTATGTTTGTCTAGTCTATCGATTTTCAATATCTAGTCTCATTTATTTAGTGTTCATGCTTTTAGCAGTTAGTTTCTATTTTCTATTTCTATTGTCTATTTTTTGTGAAGAATTAAAAATACAAAAATAATATATAGAAAATAGCCTAGGGTCAATATTTTTTAATCTTTATGCATTATTTATGCAAGGAGATTCAAGCTCTCTATGGTTTTGTTTGTTGTGAGTTTTTTGTCTTTTTCCTATAAGCTTGGAACCGTTGCAACAAACATAAGCACAAAAGTATTTTGACACTATACCAACACTCTTTGCAAGTTCCAGGGAATTATACATAGTGATTTCAAGAGTTCTAACCCTCACAAGTAATTAAGAAAGACTATTTTTTAAACACAACAAATGAGAGAATGAAAAAATATCAAGTAAATATTGCTTGTCTTTGACGTGGGAATAATGCATAAGGCTCTAGCAGAAAACTTGTGGAAGTATTGTTTCATTTTTCCAGCCACGAGCCTCGCGGGAATTTTACCGATAGGATGTTTGATTGTACGTGCATCTATACATGCCTCCTAGGCTAGAGGTTTTGGGAATTGCTGGAATTAAAGCGTGGAGATTTTTCGTTTCATGGGTGCTCATGTGAATGCAGATTGGACCACCTCACAAAGATTGCAGAATTAATTCTTGTCATGGCTCCTTCCATCAATCAAAATTAAGGGAGGGAACATGAACTAAATTCATATTTCCAATTTTAGCCCCATCATCAATTTTATGAATTCATAACAAATGGAACATGTGTGTAGATGCATAATCCAAATAAACACAACATAAATAAACTCTACTACACACATCTAGCATGCAATTACCAACATAATTAAAACAAGCATCAATTAAAGGCATTGCATAATTAAATACAAGAGAATAATTATCTTGAAATGAGGTTGTCCCGAGCAACTGGTTGTGCAAGAGAAAAGTTCCACCCAATCATATGCACTATGTCTAGCATATACTCTTTCTAGAAAGAGGCCACCCTTTGAGGTAGGCATGATTTCCACAAGGAAATGGAACCTACAAAATTATGCATTTCCAAATGAACACCACAACCAAGCCAAGCCAACCCACAGATGGGTTTATCAAGTTGTCAAGGAAGTAGAGGGAAAGGAATTGCTAAGCTAGTGCGCTCAATCCGTAGTGCTCTTAGAAATTCATTGAAGATGTAGGGCATTACCATTCGCTTGAGATCATTTCTCATGCATATCATGGTTTATTTGGTTTTGATCTCAATTATGCTAGTTCAAAGGAGATCTCAAGAAACCATTCATCATTTCCTGGAGCTGATTCGAAATTCAAGCCATTACCATTGTTTCATGGTTCATTTGGTATTGATCTCACCCCTACTGGTTCAAAGGGAGATCTCAAGAAACCATTTATCAAGTCTGGGAGCTGATTTGAAATCCAAGCAACGACTATCATGTGATGGTTCTTTGGGCATGATCTCACCTATGATGGTTTAAAGGAGATAACAAAATACTATCTACACATTCATGGATTTGATCATACCTCAGCTGATTCGAATCATAGGTTCCAGGATCATCCTCATACTTTTGGATTTGTTCTCATCACATTCGGTCTGAAGAGCAAGTACAAGCACATGTCTCCATATTCGCTTGCATCCAAGCACATGTTTTTGGAGCATGAACAACTTCTTCCCAAGAAGAAGATACCTCCAGAAATATGACCAAGCATCACACCTGCTTGAGTTTGGAGTGTTTATTTTTGGTGTGACCTACAGTCTTTTTGAGTGGGGGGTATTTTTCCCAAGATGTTTTTCCCCATTTCCATGTTTCATGGACTATTCTTTATTCATTGTATTGGGTGACCTTTAGTCTCAGTTACCAGGGCCCAGGATGGATTAAGGGGGGGTTTCATGATATTCCTATACTCCATCCTAGTCCTAACAACATGTCCATTATTTTGCATTTCAGTCATGCATGCATTTTTGCATGTAGTCATGAAATTGCATGCATGCATCCTAGTCATCGGCATGGTGTCCTCCAGCACCTAGTCCCCATTTTGCTAGCCCCCGCAGATTCTTTCTTTTCGTTTCTATCCCTCCTAGTGCATGATGCACCCTTCTTTCACCTACCACATGTGAAAGGCGCCTTATCTCACCTACCACCAGTGACACTTCAGTTAGTTCCTTGATTTATGGATCTATTCCCTGATTTAAGGATAGATGGCCTAGTTAACTCACTGAAAGACTTTGATGGACCTCTCGAGAGCCTAGATTGACTATTTTGATTCTACTTAGCTCCTCATGACTCCAGTTACCTCCTAATGCACCCTCCATCAGTGCTCCATGCATCATTTACACCTACTACACCCAGTTAGACTCAGTGTGACACATGGTTGATGGTTACTTGTGCTTTGATGACACTCTACTGATCTGATGATCAATTCATGCAAGCTAATTGGAATTGCCACCTTGGCATTCGAATCCTCTCCTTTGTATTATTTATTTTTCATATTATTATTAATGAATTAGTGAGTGTGATGTTATTCTGCTCCTATCTAAGTTCTATTGCATCTATGTTCTGTTGCTCCATTCTGCACTCTTCTTCTATTTTTCTGCTTAATCTTCTTCTGAGGTATACATCAGCTCTTAGAGCTACTATGAGGATTTTCACAGCAAATAAGTAGGTTAAATATGTTGTTGCAAATTTTTACTAACTGTTAAATCTATGAATGATCTAATGTACGAATGATAAGTTGGTAGTATGATGCAAAGGACGTAACCTATGGTTTCTGTGGTAGTGATATACAGGTGAAGCATATCCTCAACTCCACTGCGAAAACTTGGTTCCCGAAGCCACCTTATCCATCTCGAGTGAGCCTGAACTTGCTTCACAAGAGTTATTGGAAAGGGTTACACCTTTCCAGGCCAGTGTGTAGGGAGTTTGGGTTGGTATTTGTCGATGATAGTGCAAAGTGAACCCCTATCGAGAGACGCTGCATCAACATTGCCCTTCCTAATTCCGTAAACTGCAATCTGCTTTGCGGATGCGGAAAGGCGAAAGGATAGCCAGGAAACTACAATGATTGGTCCCTGACATCCGCAATACGCAATCCACATTGCAGATGCAGAAGGTCAGGACCACATACCCCTGCACCAGCAACTTCACATGCAAACTTCTTAGGGTGATAAATCCTCCATCCTTGGGCCAAATTGGACAAGGCTGGTACTATTGGAAATATATTGGAGAGATCTATCCATTGGTGTGATTCTCCACCACATCTGAGTACTCTAACCTTGTCATTTTAACAACAAAATTCTGGCCTAAACTCCCTCAATGCATCATTACCCTTCTGCAAGGAACTCTGCCTATCTTATGACATGACTTCCCCCTTCACCTGACCCATAGAGGGTTCCAAAACACCATAGAGAATATCTAATTCCTTCCCCAAGTCCAGGTGGGGCCATACAGTTCCCTTAAATGTGTATGCAATGTATAACAAATACATATAATGAATGAAGTTAAATCCAATCAATGCATCTACTACATGCAATATTAGAACCCCTTAACACAATCAAATGATTAAACAATAAAAAATGCATCTATTTCATACTCAAGCTTATACATGACTTTCCTATTGATCAATTTCATGTAACCATTCATTCCAATAATTTGAAAATAACAAATATACATAATACATGAAATATCCTGATTTAACATCACAAGAAGCACTTATCTTTGGAATGAAGCTGCCCGAGCAACTAGATAAGTGCAAGCACCTTTCCACCCAACCCTAGGTCTATGTCCAGCCTGTACTCTTTCAGATAAGAGACCACCCCCGAGATGGGTTGTGTATCCACTAAGGAGGGATAAATAGGCTCTCTCACAGTCAAGGTTCCATCCCAATGCTAAGCAAAACTACAATTGGGTTTATCAAGCATACAAGGGATTATAAACTATGTTTCTAAGCCACTGAGCTCAACCATAGAGCTATATGCATATAAGCAACTCAACAAACATGGCACCCACACTACCTACCTCACCCAACACAAGGAAGGCCCTTTTCTCTGTGGCACAGTCCCTCAAGGCCCCTTCCCTCCAGTTCTCTTCACGGTGGGCATAGAAAGGTCCAAAATGTTGTTTTCATGAGACTTTTTCCCAAACTGGGTTTATCAAGCAGATCTAACCCTATGTTTGACCTTCTTCTCTGTTATTCAAGTTGGGATCTTCTTAGGGTTGCGGCCTAAGCTCTTCCCTGCAAATTGGTCCTCTACAAATAGATCTAAGTGTTATCATGGATTCACTAAGTTTCTAACACTCTATAATTCATCTCAGGGTCTGATCCAAGGATTTCCTAACCTGGCTTCACTTCCTATGCAGGGTTTCTTTATATCCTCAGCTCTGCAAATTCGCGCTTACAGAGGTCGCGATTTCTTCTTTCTTCTTCATGGATAGGCTATGCATTGTGTGAGAACTAAGGCTCCTTGGTCAACCATGCGATAAGGATTAGGGTGAGTGAATTCCAAGGAGGTTGAGTGGCTTAAGGGATAATCCAAACATAGCCATACCCTTCTATATGAGTTGTAGGTCCACCCCATACTCCATCGACTTCATGGGATGATTTTCTCAACCACCTTCTTATATTATCATTAATGTCAGCATGGGGAGTCAAATGGGTTCATAGATTGACATGTGGCAGCATGGGTTCCAATGCCACAACCCCCACACCTCTCCCTAGTCAATAGACATGGCCCCTTCTCATTGGTTTCCTCCTTAGCCATTTCTCTTGGTATTTTTTTCAATAATTAATAATTACATCATTTACAATATCTCATGGCTTAACAACATATGGATTATCAGAATACCAAATACTTGCCTATGCAAATAAATGTAAGCGTCCACTAGTGGGGCCTTGTCCTTGAGCTCCACACTAGGGAAAAAACACATTGCATGTATACAATACTACATTGAATGCAATAAACCCTAAGGGTCAAAATCAAGGTATTACAACCCCCTCCACCTTAGAACAACACTGTACTCGGTATTCTAAAAACTGGAAAAAAAAATGGGAATGCCTCTCTCATGGCATCCTACAACTCCCATGTGGCCTCTTCGGGGCTAAGGTGCTTCCATTACACCTTCACCTGTATGATGGCTCTGTTCCGGAGCAAAGTTACCTTCTTGTCTAGGATGCACATAGTCTCCACTTGAAACTCTCCCTTTAGTTCCACCTGTATCACATTCCAATCAATTATGTGCTTAGGATCATGTACATATTTCTTAAGCAAAGAGACATGGAAACATTATGAGATTTCATGTTAGTAGACAATGCAATTTTATATGCAACTGGTCCTATCCTATCAAGGACTTCAAATGTCCCACAATATCTTGGTTCCAACTTGGAACAAATACCCAACTTCATGGAAATTTTCCTTGGTTTCACTCTTAAGTAAACATGATCCCCAATCTGAAATTCCTTATGCACTCTTTTTAGATTTGCATAACTCTTCTACACGTCCTGTGCTACCTTCATATTTTGCTCGATATTAACAATATCTTGCTCCATCTATTTGATAATCTATGTTCCAAGTAATACCATGATAACTGGGTTGTCCCAATTCACTAGAGTTATGCATCCCTTTCCATACAACACCTCAAAAGGACTCATTCCCAATGATGCTTGATGTCCATTGTTGTATGCAAACTCTACCAAGTGTAGGTAGTCTTCCCACTTGGATTTTTTTTTCATCACATACATCCTCAGCATGTCTTCAAGAATATGATTCACCCTCTCAGTCTGACCATCTGTTTGAGGATGATATGATGTACTAAACTTCAGCCGAATTCCCAATTCCTGGAATAATCCCTTCCAAAAATTGGATGTGTACTTTGTATCCCGATCTAAAATTATTACCTTGGGAAATCCATACAATCTGAATATCTCCTTTATGAATATATTTTCTATTTCATTGGTCTTATGAGTGGACTTGACTAGAATGAAGTGAGCTACCTTTGATAGCTTGTCCACCACTACCATGATTGAATCATGCTTCCTTATTGTCATTGGAAGACTTGTTATGAAATCCAGAGAAATCACTTCCCACTTCCATTCTAGAACGAGAAAAAGCCGCAACAATCCTACTAGATGTTGATGTTCTTCCTTTACTTGTTGGCACTTTTGATGCCTGGCAATGTACTCTTCCATGTCCTTCTTCATCCCATGCCAAAAGTACTGCTTCCTTGCTGTTTTTATAGTCTTCTGATATCCTGGATGTCCAGAATATGTCATTTGATGTATCTCATCCATCACTAGCCTCTTCAAATATGAACAATTTGGAATGTATAGACTAGTACCCTGATAAATGAGAAAATCATCATCACCCAGTTGATATCCTGCATACTTTTCATCCACATTTCCCTATTGCAATTTTTCTTTCACTTGACGACAAGCTTCATCACTGATTTTGGATTCTAGAATTATGTCCTTCAAATTTGATTTATACATACTTATTGCTGCAACATGGAATTTTCTACTAAGAGCATCTGCAACCTTATTCTCCTTACCTTTGACATGCTTAATTTCCAAATAAAATTCACAAAGAAACTCCATCCATCTAGTTTGTCTAGCATTCAGATTTGGTTGGTCAAACAAATATTTCAAGCTCATGTGGTTTGTTCTGAGCTCAAATATTATTCCCAACAGATAATGTCTCCATCTCTTGAGAGCATGAACTATGGCTTGCAGTTCTTAGTCATGGGTGGCATAGTTCCTTTCATGCTCCTTTAACTCTCTTGACTCATAGAAAATTACAAATCCTTCTTGCATGAGAACTCCACCGAGCCCTTCAATGCAAGCATCTGTGCACACTACAAAATATTTCTTTGGATCTGCAATCTTCAAAACAGGAGTGCTGGTAAGCAATTCCTTAAGCTACTGAAATATACTCTCAAATTTTTTAGACCATACAAACTTTATATTCTTTCTTTGCAATGATCTAATTGGATAAGCTATTTTGGAGAACCCTTCAATGAACCTTCTGTAATAGCCTACAAGACCCATAAAATATCTAACATCTGCAACATTCCTTGGAGTAGGCCAATCCATTATGGATTCAATATTTTCTAGATCCACCACAATTCCTTCTTCTGAGATGACATGACCCAAAAAATGTACCTTCTGCTTATAGAAATCAAACTTGATCAGTTTTTCATATGGTTGGTGTTCTCTAAGGACTTGTAACACCATTCTTAAATGCTCATTATGCTCTTCTTTAGTCTTTGAGTAAACAAGAATGTCATCTAAGAACACAATCACAAACTTATTCAAATACTTGCTAAAGACACTATTCCTGAGACACATGAATGTAGCAGGTGCATTGGTAAGACCAAATGGCACCATTGTGAATTCATAATGGCCATATCTTGTCCTGAAAGTTGTCTTGTGAATGTCTTCTTCTTTGATCCTTGCTTGATGGTATCCAGACCTCAAGTCAATAATTGAAAATACTTTAGCTTCCTTCATTTGATCAAACAAGTCATCAATTCTTGTCAAGGGGTACTTGTTCTTAACTGTCACTTTATTGAGCTTCCTGTAATCAATGCAAAGCATCAATGTCCCATCCTTTGTCTTGAAAAATAACACTGGCGCTCCCCAAAGATATACACTCGGTCTAATATACTCCCTTTCCATTAGTTTTTGCAGTTGCATCGTCAACTCTATAAATTCTAGTGTGCTCATTCTATAAGGAGCTTTGGAAATTGGTGCTACCCCTAGAACAAGATTGATGGAAAAATCAATATCTCTCTTGGGTGGCAGTCCCGACAGTTCATCTAGAGACACATCTTTGAATTCTTGCAATAGCTGGAAGTCTTCTATCCTTGGTCCCTTATCTTCTGATGAATCTGATATTTGGACTGCATATAATCGGAAACGTTTCTTATAAAACTTTCTCAACTACAGGGTTGAAATCTGCCTTACTAAAACTTGCTTGGGATTTCATCATACCAATCTTGGCCTTCCCTCTTCATCAATGCATTCAAGTACTCTCATAGCATTCAATCTTGGCTCTAAGTCTTTTCAACCAATCCATACTAATTAGGGCATCATAATATCCCCCTAGGATTTAATAAAATATTTAATAATAATAAAAACTATGTTTTACCTAAGTTACATAAGTCCACTTGGACCTAGAAGTGTGTCTATACGTCTATAGACCACCTAAGATATGGAAAAATATGATGGATATTTTTTTGAAACTTAAAACTTTTTCACATGTAAATTAAAGAGGAAACCATCATAAAAAACTTGAGGACGAAGTAAGAAAGTAGAGGTTAACCAAGTCCATAGCTTAAAGCAATGAAACCCTTGAAACTATAGTAGAGAGACTAGACCAGGAGGATTCAAGAGTAAAAATGAATGGAATAAAGAGAATGAAGGGTTTTATGTTCCCCTATTTCTTTTAATTAACTATTATATTTAGGAGAGTTGGATGAAGTCATGAATAGTTCAGTAACTTTAATTCCTAATTTTATAAGATATAATTTATGTTTAATAAGTTAGAAATACTACTAATTAGTTATATTTACATAATCACTATCTATTTGTAATTGTTTATCTCATACTATATTAGTAGTTTTTCCTTGTCATTTATAGCTATATCACTTAAAATTGATTAAATTTTGTAATATTTAGCTTATAAAAAATGTCGTGACTAACATTTTTGGTCACATAGTCACAAATTTGTCATTTTGTACTAGTGAAATATAGCAACGATCTATAGGATTTGCACAGTAATATTTTGTATCAAGATCAAATGGTGATTTAAGGCATCATGCTTGGTCCTAAATTCCAGGAGGATTCATTTATGGGTTAAGTGCTTTAGTTATATTAAAATATAACACTTAAATCATGTTTGTTGCAACCTAAAGTGACTCATCTAAAACCATGAAGATGTTGTGTATGATGGTTTGAGGCATCGTTTTTGGCATTGATTTCCTTGAATATGTGTTTATGGGCTAAGGATTGTGTTTCCTTCCTGAACCATATCAAGGTACTGATATCCTAAATCATAAGCCAATAATAGGCCTATGTTTCCTCGCTCCTCCATAGAAAGGAAACCTTCTTGGTCCTTGATGACTAAAAGCTTCCTTTTATGGCCTCAAGTTTAGGTCTCCTCTCATTACCATGTCAAAGGACCCAAGGCCTCAAGACACATAAATAGTTCCATGGATAGCTTTGATAAGTCATGTGTGGTGCTTCAAGACATTATTCATGTCTATGGATGACTTCATGTTTTATTTAATTCCTAATCCATGGTCTTCTTCCCTCGAACATTTCCAAGGACCTAAGAGACATACATAATTCTCAAAACCACACAATGGAACCAACATACCTAATCATAGGCCAATGATACCCTCATAAGTCCATGTTTGGTTGGTCGATGCAACCTTCTTGGCCGTAGGTTACTATATGACTCATTTAGGGCCTAGGGATCAATTATCCTACATTGATCATGTCACGTCCCCAGTCGCCTTGGTGTCCTTCAGAGGCGATGGGAGGCCTTGAAAAAAACAAAAAAAAACAATTCCTTCCATTTTTATACGCAGCCGCAATGTCCATCGATCCACAATCTGCAACGGCCTTTGATCCACAATACCCAATCGGAATTCGGAAGTTGGATTTCCAAAATTACCCTTCCATAGAAATCATGCTCCCGACTTTTGCAATACGCAATGTGGAAGTTGGAAGTCGGAATTCAAATCTTCATCCTAGGTAACTTACCCCTCTGAATTCCACAATGTTCAACCCACATTGCGAAAGTTGGAAATCAGAAACCCCTTTCCATAGTCCCGGGAAAAATATCCTCCCACAATGTGCAATCTATAACCCACTTGTAGATGCGAAATGTCGAAAATCCAATGTGCCATCCGCGTGGAAATCGACGTTCCGACATCCACAATCCGCAATCCTCTTTGCGGATGCGGAAAGTTGGAAATCCCATGCGTCATTTCCGTGGAACTCGCCCTTCCTACTTCTGCAATCTGAAATCCGCTTTGCGAATGCGGAAAGATGAAATTCTAGCCACGTAACTCCAATGGTGGGTCCTCGACCTCCGCAATATGCAATCCACATTTCGGATGCAGAAGGTCGGGACCACATACCCCTGCACCAGCAACTTCACCTGCAAACTTCTTAGGGTGATAAATCCTCCATCCTAGTTGGGCCAAATTGGACAAGGCTGGTACCGTTGGAAAGATCTTGGAGAGATCTATCCACTGGTGTTATTCCCCACCACATCTGAGAACTCTAACCTTTACATTTTCCCAACTGAATTATGGACTAAACTCCCTCAATGCATCAATACCCTTCTGCAAGGAACACTTCCTATCTTCTGACATGACTTCCCCCTTCACCTGACCCATAGCGGGGTCCAAAACACCATAGGGGATATCTAATTCCTTCTCCAAGTCCAGGTGGGTCCATACAGTTCCCTTAAATGTGTAAGCAATGTATAAAAAATTCATATAATGAATGAAGTTAAATCCAATCAATGCATCTACTACATGCAAGATTAGCAACACATTAACACAATCAAATGATTAAACAATCAAACATGCATGTGCTTCATAGTCATGCTTATACATAACCTTCCTACTGATCAATTTCATGTAGCCATTCATTCCAATAATTTGAACATAACAAATAGACATAACACATGAAATAACATCACAAGGAGAACCTATATTTGGAATGAAGCTTCCCAAGAAAGGCTAAGTGAGAGAAACTTTCCACCTAACCTTTGGTCTCTGTCTATCCTATACTCTTTCAACTAAGAGACCACCCCCGAGTTGGGTTGTGTATTAACTAAGTATGGCTAAATAGCCTCTCTCAAAGCCAACCTATAGTTGGTTTTATCAAGCATACAAGGGAATAGGGAGGATGTTGCTAAGCTAGTGAGCTCAACCATAGAGCTATAGGCATCTCAACGACTCATCAAACATGGAACCCAGATTTCCTACCTCACCCAACACAAGGAAGGCCCCTTACCTCCAATGCTCTTCAGGGTGGGCATAGAAAGGTCCAAACTATTGTTTTTATGAGACTTTTTCCCTCACTGGTTTTATCAAGCAGATCCAACGCTATGTTTGACATTCATCTCTGTTATTCAAGCTGGGCTCTTCTCAGGGTTGCGGCCTAAGCTTTGACCCGCAAATCAGAACTCTGCAAATAGATCTAAGTTTTATTACGTCTTCACTAAGCTTCTCACACTCTGTAATTCATCTCCGGGTCTGATGCAAGGATTTCCCAACCTGACTTCACTTCCTACATAGGGTTTCTTTGTATCCTCATCTCTGCAAATTCACGCTTACGCAGGTCGCGATTTCTTCTTTCTTCTTCATGGATAGGCTATGCATTGCGTGAGAACTAAGGTTCGTTGGTCAACCATGCGATACGGATTAGGGTAGGTGAATTCCAAGGAGGTTGAGTGGATTAAGGGATAATCCAAACATAGCCATACCCTTCCATACGGGTTGTAGGGCCACTCCATACTTCATCGACTTCATGGGATGATTTTCTCAACCACCTTTTTACAATAGCATTAATGTCAACATGCGGAGTCAAATGGGTTAATAGATTGACATGTGGCAGCATGGGTTCTAATCTCAAAACCCCCTCACCTCCCTAGTGGATACACATGGCCCCTTCTCATTTGTTTCCTCCTTATTCAGTTCTCTTGATATTTTATTTGAATAATTAATAATTACATCATTTACAATATCTCATGGCTTAACAACACATGGATTATTAGAATACCAAATGCTTGCCTATGCAAATAAATGTAAGCATCCAGTAGTGGGGCCTTGGCCTTGAGCTCCACACTACCGAAAACACACATTGAATGTATACAGTATTTACATTGAAGCCAATAAACCCTAATGGTCAAAATAGGGGTATTACAACCCCCTCCCCCTTAGAACAAAACCATCCTCGGTGTTCTCGAAACTGAAAAAAAAATGGGAATGCCTCTCTCATGGAATCTTCCAACTCCCATATGGCCTCTTCGGGACTAAGGTGCTTCCGTTGCACCTTCACTTGTCCGATGGCTCTGTTCGGGAGCAAAGTGACCTTCTTGTCTAGGATTCGCATAGGCTCGACTTGGAACTCTCCCTCTAGTTCCACCTGTATCACATTCCAATCAATTATGTGATTAGGATCATGTACATATTTCTTAAGCAAAGAAACGTGGAAAACATTATGAGATTTTATGTTAGCAGACAAAGCAATTCTATATGTAAGTGGTTCTATCCTCTCAAGGAATTCAAATGGCCCACAATATCTTGGTTCCAACTTGGCATAAATACCCAACTTCATGGAACTTTTCCTTGGTTTCACTCTTAATTAAACATGATCCCCAATCTAAAATTCATTATGCAATCTTTTCAAATCTGCATAACTCTTCTTCATGTCCTCTGCTGCCTTTAGGTCCTTCCTGATCTTAACAATCTCTTGCTCCATCTCTCTGATCATCTCTATTCCAAGTACTACCTTGTTCATTGGGATGTCCCAATTCACTGGAGTTTTGCATCGCTTTCCATACAACACCTCAAAAGGACTCATTTCCAATGTTGCTTGATGTCCATTGTTGTATGCAAATTCTACCAAGTGTAGGTAGTCTTACCACTTGAATGGTTTGTTCATCAAATAGATTCTTAGCATGTCTTAAAGAATCTGATTCAACCCCTAGGTATGACCATTTATTTGAGGATGATATGTTGTACAAAAATTTAACCAATTTTGCAATTCCTGCAATAATCCCTTCCAAAAATGGGATGTGAACTTTGTATCCCAATCTGAAATTATTTCCTTGGGCAATCCATGTAATTTGAATATCTCCTTCATGAAGATATCTTCTATGTCGTTAGTCTTATGAGTGGACTTGACTGGAATAAAGTGAGCTACCTTTGATAGCTTTTCCACCACTACCATGATTGAATCATGATTCCTTACTATCATTGGAAGACCTGTTATAAAATCCATAGAAATTACTTCCCACTTCCATTATGCAATGGGAAAAGGCTGCAACAATCCTACTGGATGTTGATGTTCTTCATTTAATTGTTGGAACTTTTGACACCTAGAAATGTACTATTCCATGTCCTTCTTCATCCCATGGAAAAAGTACTTCTTCCTTGTTGCTTTTATAGTCTTGTGATATCCTGGATGTCCACAATATGGAATTTGATGTATCTCATCTATGACTAGCCTCTTCAAATCTGCACAATTTGGAATGTATAGTCTGGTACCCTGATAAATGAGAACATCATCATCACCCAGCTGATATCCCGCATAATTTTCATCCACATTTACCTGTTGCAATTTTTCTTTGACTTGAAGGTAAGCTTCATCACTGATTTGGGCTTCTAGAATTATGTCCTTCAAATCTGATTTACACATACTTACTACTACAACATGGAATTTTATGCTAAGAGCATCTGCAACCTTATTCTCCTTACCTTTGACATGCTTAATTTAAAAATCAAATTCACAAAGAAACTCCATTCATCTAGTTTTTCTAGCATTCATATTTGGCTGGTCAAACAAAATTTTAAGCTTATGTGGTATGTTCTGAGCTCAAATATTCTTCCCAACAGATAATGTCTCCATCTCTTCAAAGCATGAACTATGGCTACCAGCTCTAATTCAGGGTGGCATAGTTCCTTTCATGCTCCTTTAACTTTCTTGACTCATAGAAAATTACAAATCCTTCTTGCATGAGCACTCCACTGAGCCCTTCTATGCAAGCATCTGTGCAAACTACAAAATATTTCTTTGGATCTACAATATTCAAAACAGAAGCGCTGGTAAGCAATTCCTTAAGCTGCTGAAAGATCTTCTCGCATTTTTCAGACCATACAAACTTGATATTCTTTCTCTGCAATGATGTAATTGGATGAGCTATATCGGAGAACCCTTCAATGAACCTTCTATAATATCCTGCAAGACCCATAAAGATCTAACATCTGCAACATTCCTTGTAGTAGGCCAATCCATTATGGCTTCAATATTTTTTGGATCCGCTGCAATTCCTTCTTCTGAGATGACATGACCCAAATACTATACCTTCTGCTTATAGAAATCAAACTTGCTCATCTTTGCATATAGTTGGTGTTCTCTAAGGACTTGTAACACAATTCCTAAATGTCCATTATGCTCTTCTTCATTCTTTGAGTAAACAAGAATTTCATCTGAGAACACAATCACAAACTTATCCAAATACTTGCTAAAGACATTATTCATGAGACACGTGAATGTAGCAAGTGCACTGGCAAGACCAAATGACACCACTGTGAATTCATAATGGCCATATCTTGTTCTAAAAGTTGTCTCGTGAATGTATTCTTCTTTAATCCTCACTTGATGGTATCCATACCTCAAGTCAATCTTTGAAAATACTCTAGCTTCCTTCATTTGATCAAACAATCCATCAATTCTTGACAATGGGTACTTGTTCTTAACTGTCACTTTATTGAGCTTCCTGTAATCAACACAAAGAATCAATGTCCCATCCTTCTTCTTGACAAATAACATTGGCACTCCCCAAGGATATACACTTGGTTTGATATACTCCTTGTCCCTTAATTCTTGCAGTTGCATCTTAAACTCTATCAATTTTTGTGTGCTCATTCTATAAGGAGCTTTGGAAATTGGTGCTTCCCTTGAAACAAGATTGATGGAAAAATCAATATCCCTCTTGGGTTGAAATCCTGGCACTTCATTTGGAAACACATCTTGGAATTCTTGCAACAACTAAAAGTCTTCTATCTGTGGTCCCTTATCTTGTGATGAATATGATATGTGGACTGCATATAATTGGCAGCCTTTCTTATAAAAATTTCTCAACTGCGGGGCTGAAATATGTCTTATTGAAACTTGCTTGGGAAATCCTCTTACCAATCTTGACCTTCCCTCTTCATCAATGCATTCAAGTACTTTCTCATAGTAGTCAATATTGGCTCTAAGTATTTCCAACCAATCCATACTAATTAGGGAATCATAAGATCCTAATGGTAGGACATTTAAATTTACATGTGTGAGGAGTCCATTCAACTCCATGGAGAACTCCACCACTAACTCATTTACTTTTCTCTCGATCCTTGTGGCTAATTGAACTAGCCAAGCGTTACTATGATTTGCTTTACTAAGAGAAAAACCTTCAACACCCTAGGAGACACATAACTATGAGTAGATCCTGGATCAATCAAAACATAAATAGATTTCTTAGCAATCTTACCTTCAACTTCCACCACTATTGATTGATGGTCTGCTTGGTGATCATCCAATGCTGCATAAATCCGAGGTGCTTCCCTTTCCATATATTCCAATGTAGTTTCTTCTTCTAAGTTGTGCAAGCTTCTGGGATTCTCCATCCGATGTGGACATTATTTAAGCACATGGTTTCCTCCACATCCCCATCATTGAAGTGGCCCTTTTGGTTCCTTTTCTACTGCCACAGCTGACGTGAATCCACTTATTGATTGTTGTCCCTATGGAAAATTCCTAGGCTGATTTCTGAAAGGTGGCTTGAATCCACTTTTACTTTGTCCAAACCTCCCTCTGGGATTTCCTTTCCATGATAGCTAAACTTTTGTTTTACCTTTGATCTGCTCATAGTAATGCACTTCTATTCTAATGGCTTCATCCAGACTTGGTGGATTGAAAAACTCAATCCTATCTCTGAAATTTTGTGGTAGACTACGAAGGAAACATTGGATCTTCACTCTTTCATCCTTGATGTAATCTACATACCTCAACAGCTCCAAAAACTTGTGGGCATGCTCATCCATAGAATTATGCCCCAATATGATTTCATTGAAATCTTTCCTCTTAATATCATAATACTTAGCTGATAGGTATTTCTCCTTGAAGTACCTTTCAAACCACTTCCAGCTGATTCTTCTTTCACTGATATTCTTCACTTGCATGAGGTGTTCCCACCAAATTGAAGCTTTTCCACTTCGGTTATAAATGGAAACTCTAGCCTTTTCATTTTTTGAATAATCATGCATTCTAAAATACTTAATCATTACAAGAAGCCATGACTCTGCCTCTTGACCTGTTTTGCTATCTCCATCAAAGGTGAGAAGCCTTGCCTTCCTAAGTCCTCCCTATGGGATCCCTCTGAACTTATTTATTCCTTCAAACCTACTGGAAGTGTGTCTTGGACTTCTCTGATAATCCCTATAGTAACATGACCTACTGCAAAGAGATCGTGGAGAGGGCATTCTGTGATTTTTACTCATACATCCTTCTAGGGCTTGGGGTCCTCTTCCTAGAGCGATCTCTAGAGCGACTAACTACATTTTGTTCTTCTCGGCCCGCGTTTTTTGGGTTATAACCACGATTTATCATCTGATGCATATCCACGAGGCTTTGCAAGATGGTGGAATTGATTGGGTGTTTCTATTCCTACGCCTTCATCAATTTGTCATTGAAGCTCACCATGGTATCAACCATGTTTAGGGGAGTTACTTGCTCCCTTGTTCCAACAGATTTGGTTTCAGTATGTGCTTCTTGCACATTTTCTCCTAGCATGTCGTCTTCCTTCTCATACGGATCCTAGGGATCATTATTGGTCACCATTTTCCCACTTTCATGTATGCTTCCATTCTATATGATTCAACTACTACTACTGCAATCACTGTGAATTACAGAGGCATTTATTAAACATAAGAACACATATAAAACACAAGCATCCATACAAATCTTGAATTTATTCATTAGGAAATAACAACAATATTTTTTTGTCAAAACGACACCCTAGGTGCTTCTCTGCCTATGAATTCATTCACGGTTCGACCTGAGCAACCCCAGTGCAACAACGTTGGCTCTGGTACCACTCTTTCATGTACCTGGTTGCCTTGGTGTCATTCAGAGGTGATGGGATGCCCTGTTAAAAAAAATCAACAATTCCTTCAATTTTTACACACAGCCGCAATGGCCATCGATCCGCAATCCACAATTCCCTCCGATCTGCAATCCGCAATTGCAATCCGGAAGTCGGTTTGCCAAAATTACCCTTCTGCAGAAATCGCGCTCTCGACTTCTGCAATCTGCAATGCAGAAGTCGAAAGCCGAAAGTCAAAATGTCATCCTGGGAAACTTACCCCTCCGACTTCCGCAATATGCAACTCGCATTGCGAAAGTCGGAAATCGAAAACCCCATTCCATAATCATGGGAAAAATATCCTCCCACAATCTGCAACCCGCAACCCACTTGCAGATGCGAAAAGTCAAAAATCCAATGTGCTAGCCCCGTGGAAATCGACCTTCTGACATCCGCAATCCACAATCCGCTTTGTAGATGTGGAAATTCGGAAATCCCATGCGCCATTTCCGTGGAACTCTCCCTTCTGACTTTCGCAATCTCCAATCCACTTTGCGTATTTGGAAAGCTGAAATTCTATCCACGCAACTCTAGCAGTCGGTCCCCGACCTTCGCAATTTACAATCTGCATTGCGGATGCGAGAGGTCGAGACCACATGCCTCTGCACCAACAACTTCCCCTCCAAAATTATTAGGGTGATAACTCCTCCATCCTTGGGACAAATTGGACAAGGTCGATACCATTGGAAATCTCTTGGAGAGATCTATCCACTGGTGTGATTCCCCACCACATTTCAGTACTATAACCTTGTCATTTTTCAAACTTAAATCTGGCTTAAACTCCCTCAATTCATCATTACCCTTCTGCAAGGAACTATGCATGTATTCTAACATGACTTCCCTCTTCACCTAACCCATAGAGGGGTCCAAAACACCACAGGGGCTATCTAATTCCTTCCCCAATTCCAAGTGGGGCCATACAGTTCCCTTAAATGTGTATGTAATGTATAACAAATACATAATGAAGTTAAATCCAATCAATGCATCTACTACATGAAAGATTAGGAACACATTAACACAATCAAATGATTAAACAATCGAACGTGCATCTGCTTCATACTCAGTCTTATACATAACCTTCCTACTGATCAATTTCATGTAACCATTCATTCAAATAATTTGAACATAACAAATAGACTTAAAACATGAAATATCATCATTTAACATCACATGTAGCACTTATCTTTGGAATGAAGTTGCCCAAGCAACTGGCTAAGTGAGAGCAACTTTCCACCCAACCTTATGTCTCTGACCAGCCTATACTTTTTCAGTTGAGAAACCACCCCTAAGCTGGGTTGTGTATCCACTAAGGACGTCTAAATAAGCTCTCTCATAGTCAAGGTTCCATCCCAATGCTAAGCCAACCTGCATTTGGGTTTATCAAGCATAAAGGGAACAAGGAGGATGCTGCTAAGCGAGTGAGTTCAACCATAGAGCTACAGGCATCTCAACAATTCAGCAAACATGGCACCTACATTACCTACCTCACCTAACAAAAGGAAGGCTCTTTTCTCTGCTGCATAGTCCCTCAAGGCCCCTTCCCTCCAGTGCTCTTCAGGGTGGTCATAGAAAGGTCCAAACTGCTGTTTTCAGGAGAGATTTTCGCTCACTGAGTTTATCAAGCATATCCAACCCTATGTTTGACCTTCTCCTCTGTTATTCAACTTGGGCTCTTCTTAGGGTTGCATCCTAAGCTCTGTCCCACAAATCGGTCCTCTGCAAATAGATCGAAGTGTTCTCACGACTTCACTAAGCTTCTCACACTCATTAATTCATCTCAGGGCTGATCCAAGGATTTCCCAACCCTGCTTCACTTCCTACGCAGGATTTCTTTGTATCCTCGGCTCTGAAAACTCGAGCTTACACAGGTCATGATTTCTTCTTTATTCTCCACAGCTAGGATCTGCAATGCATGAGAACTGAGGTTCGTTGGTCAACTATGGGATAAATATTAGGGTGAGCGAATTACTAGGAGGTTGAGTGGCTTAAGGGACAATCCAAACAGAGCCATACCATGCCATACAGGTTGTAGGGTCATTCCATACTCCATCAACTTCATGGGTCAGTTTTCTCAACCACCTTCTTATAGTAGCATTAATGTTAGCATGGGGAATCAAATGGGTTAACAGATTGACATGTGGAAGCATGGGTTCCAATCCCACAACCCCCTCACCGATCCCTAGTGGATACACATGGCTCCTTCTCATTGGTTTCCTCCTTAACCAATTCTCTTGGTATTTTATTGCAATAACTAATAATTACATCATTTACAATATCTCATGGCTTAACAACACATGGATTATCAAAATATCAAATACTTTCCTATGCAAATAAACCTAAGTATCCACTAGTGGGGCCTTGGCCTTGAGCTCCACACTAGGGAAAACACACATTGCATGTATACAATATTTACATTGAAGCCAATAAACCCTAAGGATCAAAATATGGGCATTACATATCATGTGTAAGACCCCAAGACCCATACATAGTACCATGGATACCCCCCAAAAATCATGGATTGTACTTTGAGGCATTGTTCATGGATCTCGATGCCTAATGGTTTCTTTAGGGCCTAAGATTTGGTGCTCTTCTTTGAACCATATACAAGATTATGATATATGCATATTACTTAAAACCACCTATTGGCATTGATTTTCCTAATCATAGACCAATGTTACCCTCAAGAGGCCATGCGTGGTCGGTTGAGGAAGCCTTCTTGACCTTGGTTGGATAGAAGATTCATTTAAGGCCTAAGGTTTAGGTCTCCTTGCTTAACCATATCAATGGATCCAAGGCCACAAAATCCATACATAGTGCCAAGGATACCCTCAAGCAGTCAGGTGTGATGCTTCGAGGCATTGTTAATGGATATAGATGCCTCAATTGTTTCTTTACGGCCAAATGCAAGGTCTTATTCCCTAGTTCATTTCCAATTCCTTAAAATAAATGCATACCACTCAAAATCACTTAATGGCACCAAAATCCTCAATCACAGGCCAATGACACCCTCATGGGGGCATTTTTGTTTGAGGAAACCTACTTGGCCCTAGATGGATAGAAGATTCCTTTAGGGTTTAAGGTTCATATTTTCTCCCCTAACCATATCCAAGCCTCCAAGGCCCTAATACCAATACATAGTGCCAAGGATATCCCTAAGAAGTCTTATGTAATTCTTTAAGAAATTTTTCATGGCTTTAGATGCTTCAGTGGTTTCTTTAGAGACTAAGGAATCACCTTCTTCCTTGGAACATTTCCAACACCCCAAGGCACATGCATATTGTTCAAAACCACCTAATTGTACCAACGTCCTCAATTTAGTCCAATGATACCTCAAGGAGGTCATGTATAGTTGTACTTGTTTTTAGTGATCCATATTTTTAAATGGCTAAATGGATTAGGATGCTTTCAACTTTTAAGCCATTAATACCGAGGAGGTTGTGTGTAGTTTTACTTTCCAATTAGAGGAAATTTGGATGAAAATGGACCTCCTAAGGAAAATGATAAAATAATGCCACATATAAAAAAATTTATACTATTTCACTTTTATTGAAGCTCCCCAAGGTTATTTTATTTTTATGAAAGCTATCTTAGTGATCCATTTTCATTTTTCATTTTTATCAAAGCTATCTTAGTGATCTCCATATTTTTAAATGGCTAAATGGCTTAGAATGCTTTTAACTTTCAAGCCATTAATACCCTGAGGGAGTTCTGTGTGGTTGTACTTTCCAATTAGAGTAAATTTGGATGAAAAATTGGTCTCCTAAGGAAAATGATAAAATAATGCCATGTAGAAATTTTTTATACTAATTCACTTTTATCGAATTTTCCCAAAGTTATTTTATTTCGATGATTTGGATCAGAAGACCATTTTTAGATGAAATCCGATGTTCTTTTATTTTCCAAAATCAAAATTTAGTTGTGTTTTAATGAGATTTTTTATGGTAGAAATGGATTCAATGCCCTCAAAAACCCTAGGGGCACCCAAAATTCATGAATTTGAGAGCTGTAGCTTGGATTTTGAAAAATTATGGTCAATTTTTGTCAAAATCGTGCTCAGAAATCTAATATATTCCGGCTCAAATCGTAGAATTTTTAGACTACGCCTATATTTTATATTAAAATCAATTTATGAGTACGATGTAGTGTTTTCACCCAAAATAAGGAAGGAAATTAAATACAAAGTGCCATCTTAAAAGTTATTGAACCTAACTTTTCACAGTATATAGTAATATTATAATATATTTATTATAGTATTATATATTAGTCATAATATTTTTTGTACTAGGGGAATCGATAACTGGAAACTGGGGTGGTACTTGTGTGACACGGGGTCTAGAGATCCGGATTCCAATCCCGCTACCACCCTAGGTGCCCCACAACAACTTGCAAGCATGGGGTATAGGTAAGCCGAGGTAATTTGAACTTAGACGAATCAAGTGAATCACTAATTGAGCTACACCCCTGCATGTTATAATATTAATTACTATTACTATATTACTATTATATATTATATATGAGTCCTGACGTATTACCTAAAATATGGATGAGTATATTAGTTATGAAATTAGTTATTATTATATATTAATTATATACAATATATTAGTTATGTTATTAATTAAAAGTTATTGGACCCAATTTTTCAGTGTGTATAAAATAGTATAATATTATTATATATTAGTTATTATTACTATTATATATTATATATTGGTCACATATTACCTAAAAATATGGACGGGTATATTAGTTATGATATTAGTTACGAAACGAGGAGACTATTTACTCTAAGTTTTGGACTTTAAGGTGGGTTTTGATCAAAATGTGGTAATTTTATTTTGGTAAAATCTAAATTTGGAAGTGTTTATATTGTTTCCAACAGGACTCCTAAAAAAAATAAGACAAAAAATATGCTAAAAAAGTTGACAATTTAGAATATTTAGACTACACCATATATGTAATTCTAAGATTTTTTTAAGATTTCCAACCAAACTCCGAACAAACTAAAAATAGGCTAGAAAAAGGTTGAAAACCCGGAATATTTATATTATATCTTAATTAATTACTATTATATATTAGTTATGATATTAGTTAAAAGTTTTTAGACACCAATTTTCACTATAAATAGTGATATTATATTTTGGTCATGTATTATCTAAAAAATGGATGGGTATATTAGTTCTGAAATTAGTTATAATTATATAATATAAATTAGTTATAATATTAATTATTATTACTATTATATATTATATGGGTTACTTATTGCCATCTTAATTTTATAATCAATATTTAAATTGATTATATAGAATTTGACTTAAAGTTGAAAGATCCATTTTCCATCCAAATTTCCTAATGATACATATTTTTAAATAGCCAACCAACTTCGAATGCTTTCAACTTTAAAGCCATAAAAAATTTGTACATTAAAGCCCACAATTGGAAGCCTTTAACTACCACCCTTTCTTATCCACTATATAATTGGAAGTCTTTAACTAACATTTGATGTATGGCTATAATGGGCCTCCTAAGGAAAATGATAAAATAATGCTATGTAGAAATTTTTTGTACTATTTCACTTTTATCAAAGCTGCCCAAAGTTATTTTATTTCAATGATTTGGATCACAAGACCATTTTTAGTTGAAATTCGACATTCTTTTATTTTGCAAAATCAAAATTTAGTTGTGTTTTGACAGGATTTTTTATGGTAGAAATGGATTCAATGCTCTCAAAAACCCGAATTTTTAGACTACGCCTATATTTTATATTAAAATCAATTTATGAGGACAATGTAGTGTTTTCACCCAAAATAAGGAAGGAAAATTAAATACAAAGTGCCATCTTAAAATTTATTGAACCCAACTTTTTACAGTAAATAGTAATATTATAATATATTTATTATAGTAATTATTATATATTAGTCATAATATTTTTTTTACTAGGGGAATCGATAAACTGGGGTGGTACTCACATGACACGGGGTCTAGGGATCCAATCCAGGGTAATTTTTAGGGGCGAAATTTAGTCCATTGCCTATTTTTTGGACATTTTTTCAAAAACTAAATTAGCTATTTAGTCATTTTAAAATATGTTTTTTTATCATAGTATTTGCCAAAATTTACAAGTTTGAGTATTAAATTGTACGTTTCATATTTAATATTCACCTACCTACCTATATATATGTTTTTTTCAATTCAAAATAATCGCCTAAAATACTATACTTAAGTATAATATTAGAATCCTTTAAAAAATAATTTGATCCAATCCAGCTACCACCATAATGGTATGTGCCCCAGAACAACATGCTACCTAAAATATGGATGAGTATATTAGTTATGAAATTAATTATTATTATATATTAATTATATACTATATATTAGTTATGTTATTAGTTAAAAGTTATTGGACCCAATTTTTCACTTTGTATAGAATAGTATAATATTATTATATATTAGTTTTAATATTAGTTGTTATTACTATTATATATGATATATTGGTCACATATTACCTAAAAAGATGGATGGGTCTATTTATTCTAAGTTTTGGACTCTAAGGTGGGTTTTGGTGAAAATGTGGTAATTTTATTTTGGTAAAATCCAAATTTGCAAGTGTTTAAATTGTATTTTTTAATATTGGTAAAATCTAAATTTGGATTGAATCCATATATGGATTCAGCCCAAATACCTCCCATGGCATGCAAATTACTCAATTCCATGGCTAATATATGTGATTCTAAGGTTTATTAAAGATAGATGGATCTATTTATTCTAAGTATTTAGACTACACCATATATGTAATTGTAAGATTTTTTTAAGATTTCCAACCAAACTCCAAACAAACTGAAAATATGTTCGAAAAAAATTGAAAACCCGGAATATTTAGATTATACCTTAATTAATTACTATTATATATTAGTTATAATATTAGTTAAAAGTTATTAGACACCACTTTTCACTATAAATAGTGATATTATAATATAATATTAGTATATATCAGTTATATATTTTCACTATCAATATTTAAGATAATTAAAGGTCCATTTTCTATCCAAATTTCCTAATGATCCATATTTTTAAATAGCCAACCAACTTCTAATGCTTTACTTTAAAGCAATAAAAAATTTGTACACTAAAGCCGACAACAATGGGAAGTCTTCAACTACCACCCTTTCTTATCCACTATACATATTGAAGGTATATACGTAATGAGGTATCATTTTTCTTATTGAAGGTATTTATATGTAACTGAGGTATCATTTTTCTTATTTCTAGTATACGATTCTGCTTACTAATTCTCAACTGTGCTTAAGCTCGCACTGTAATTGACGCAAAGTGGTATCGGCCATGGCTCAAACCTTGATCAGAAGACGCTATCCGGACTTGGAGGCAGCTGTCGGGACCCTTTACCTTGAACACCCAAAATATGGCACTTTTCCCAAAAGATTGTTTTTGCCCCATGTCTTTCTGAATGTGTTCTCCCTCATGGCCTATAGGATTTGCGATCACGTTAACCCAGCCTATGGTTTCCTTCAACTGAATTGGGCTGGACTCCTACTCGGATTGTACATGTTCTTTTCATGTTTCCCTGTAATCTGTAAGTTTTTAAACTGTATCTGAATGTTATTTATATTAGTATATTCATGAATTTGTGGTATGTGAATATGGATAGGTCACAAGTTAAGTGTAATAAACAGGTTATTTTGTTCTCTATGTATAATTGTAATCACTGATTGTTTATGCCTTAGCTACCTATTATCACCAGCTTTCTTTTAATTAATGAGTTTGTCTTTAGGAAGTGCCAATTATTCCTGCATCAGATACCAGGTACATTCCTGTCGGAAGGGAGAGGATCATCACATGATTACCGTGTTCTGCGCTGCATCGTCTTCGTGATGGTCGTATTTTACTTAATACAGGTATTCGTTTTACCAACCATATTAATACTTTGGATTCTTGTTTTGGATTCGAAACGTTAATGATAATCATGGCTACTGTGGATCCTCTAAAACATATACACCTACACCTGAAAATAATTTCCACAAAAATCTTATTTTTCTTCTCATACTTATGTGATTGCATTGTGTTGCAGATAGTTTTTCCGCCACCTGACGTATATCCGCTATAGTCCCCCGGATAGTCGGACTGATTGGCGGCCATTGACGCTGATTCATAATTAA
This sequence comes from Larix kaempferi, assembly GCA_027924585.1. Classification (NCBI taxonomy): domain Eukaryota; kingdom Viridiplantae; phylum Streptophyta; class Pinopsida; order Pinales; family Pinaceae; genus Larix; species Larix kaempferi. Next base: position 7,387,652 of record BSBM01000003.1, on the reverse strand, counting down.
TAATTTGATAATGTAGATTCAGATTCATATGGTTGGAATATATGTCAGCAACTAGTATGGTGGACAACTTCATGGTTTAAGATAAGCACTCTCCTCGGATCTGCATGCAGTACGTGTAAATGTATTTATGTTATCAATTCATAAATTTACTTGGCATGTCTAAATGGTCAAGGGTTTTAGACTCATCTATGGTATGAAAGAGCTCGTAATCGTGACATTACCCCCACCTTAATGGCAAAGATCCTCTCTGGAGGGCATGTCTCGGTCCAAGATATTGTAATTGTTAATGGAATTTGAGCCTATCTTAGGGTCTAAATTATTACATTATGATTACATTATGTGTTCTTAATTATATAAATGCAAGTACAATAAGAGACATCAAAACAAAACCCATCAAAAGTTACTTGGGATAAACAAGAGATTATGACACTACAAAAGTTGAGACATTAAAACAAAACCCACGGAAAACGAAAGGATTATGACACTACAGACGTAGAAAAGTTGAGACATCAAAACAAAAACCATCAAATGTTATTAGGGAAAATGAAGGGATTATGAAACTACAAAAGTTGAAGAAGGGGTTAAGTGTCCATGGGAATAAACTATTAATGTTTCCATATACTTCATCATCAATGTGTTTTTGAAATGCATGTAGGTTGTGATGGAAAAAGATATTTAGTATACTTCATCACTAGAGCGTTTTAGAAATGCATGTAGATTGTGATGGAAAAAGAGATTTATAAATATTATAGGCATATTATATTTTTATCTAAAATCGTTTGGAAAATTTCATTGTAAAGAATTTTTCAATTTTGTTAGTAACTATAAAAACTTTCAAAACTTCTATTGATGTAGAGAAACGACACTCTTAGAAATTTGATCTATGAAATTATGGTGTTATATTTTTTCTAGCAAAAAAAAATATTTTCAATTGTTTTTATCCTACACTTGATCATATACACCCAACCATTCTTCATAATGTGGCCAAACTAGAATAATGATTGGATTGTGAAATGTAGAATGTTTGTGTCTTCCTTCCTAGTGTTTGTTAATAGACTGCTTAAGAAACTAAATAGGTGTGCCATTTGTTCATTACTCATGGAAAGAGTTAAATAAATTTGTATAAGGTAATGCTCTTGTGATTTGATTTTGCTGCTCTTGGTATGAGATCCTTGTTGATCATTCCTCCCTTGTGGAGCATGTGTCCAAGATGAGTTACTCTGGAGCCATTGGTGTATGTTTTGGAATTACCTCTGGAGATCCTGAATTAGCAGTAGGGATGAGGTCCACTGCTATTGGATTTGAGGTTGGATAGAGTTGTGTATTGCCTCTGGATATCCTGGTTGGGTAGTAGGGGTGAGGTCCACTACCTTGGATCGAGGCTTTCCTAGAGCCACTAGAATTACCCTGTATTGAAAGTGCTACTTACCATTGGGTTTTGGTTGGACTATTGTCCTGAAGCCACTGGAATTGCCCTAGACTGGAAGTAGAGGCAACACTTGCCATTGGGTTGTGGTTGGACTCATTTCTTGAGAGAATTTGGGGTTGATTGTGCTCTTATTTGTGGTGTCATGGTTCTGCCTCGGGGGTGACCATTGCAAAGTAAGTTTTGGCTTGCATTGTGTCTATAGATGGGTGGAACATGGCACGGTCAATTCTGGTTGCATATTTGCAAAAGATAAGTGCTTTATATCATGTTTATTGACTCTGATCTGGTTTATTTATGGATGCGCATGAATGTTTGATGAAATGTATGAGCTATTTGTGGAATAAATTCAATCTATTTATGCAAGTAAATTTTGTGAAGGAATTGGAAACTAGTTTTTGGGACACAAATTGTTTGAGGAAATGATTATTTGGAACCTCTGCTATAGAACTGATATTTCTTCCCCTATTCATTATATAATTTGTATTTTTATGGTACAATAGCCTTGGAATGGTTTAAGACACTTCTCTTTTATGCTTCTAGCTTTTATTCGAAAACTAGTTCTTCAATTGGATTGTTTTGCATAATTTGGAGACTTGGCACATTAAATGTTTGTAAAAATGACTGAGTGTTGTTTGTATGCTTATTTATTGCACCGAGTGAAATGAGGTGCTCTACAGCCCACTATGGGGGAGATCTTGTAATGTTTTTCCATGTTTGTCCTTATAGTCAGCCATAATAAATAAAGTTTGTCTTTAACATAATAATAATAAAAAATTAATATTATGTCGGCCATTAATTAAAATGTAAAAAAAAGTAAAATATAATGGAAAGTATTTATTGAAAAGTAAAAAAGTAAAATGTAATGAAAAGTAAAATGTATTGTTTGTCAACTCATAAAATAAAATATTATGAAAAGTAATTAAAAAATATATGTTCGTTTATAAAATAAAAAATTAAAACTTAAACCCAGATCTATCAATCAAGAGAGATTAAATTTCTTGAGTTTAAATTTTAAAAAAAGAAATACACCTCTAGAAATTGGATCCCTCTCGGTGCTTGATAGATACGGGTTTAAGATGGATCTATGTTGGTGATAAATACACTTGAAATGTGTGTGATTATGTAAGTGGAAATCTTCTTTATAGTGTTTGGAAAATGTCTATTGAAATTCTAGAACAATTTCCAATTTCTAACTCCTTCAATGGAATTGTTTTGAATAGATTTGTGACTTTGCATATGAAGTGTTTGACGAAATGTTCAAATGAGATATGCCTATGTTATGACTGATAAATTTTTTTATTTATATAAGGAATGGAATTTGAATGATTCTATGAGCTGTGGATTTAATTATTCTAGTGATTACTAGAATTACTAGTCAATTCAAATGAGTAGAATTAGCTAGTTTTGTGAATTTTTTATGGAATGTATATGGGTAGAAAGCTACATCCAGATGAATGTAGGTTACCCTTTCTACACTTTACATGAACTACAGTATTGATATATTTCTCTTTATTTGGCATTTGGAAAGTTAAATTGGAAACTAGGTACATTGCGGTGAAAATTGATAACTAGTTGTGGATTGAAATCTATGTTTTCATAAAAACAAAATGCTACAGCCATGTGCTCTATTTCTAACATGTTATTGTGTTGTAGGAGTCTACCTATAATCTATGATCCTTTACTTATGGATGCATTTCATCTTGGTTCAGTTATTTAGACTCAATTCCTTATTGTGAATGTTAACTATTTTCATTGGAATTGATGGAAAAGATCACCTTATGTGTAATTGGAATGATATCAAAATAAACCTTTAATTTGTTGTAGGTTCATAATTAAATATGTTGTTAATGGTTGTAGGATTTCTTTTGGGTTTAATGGCATGGTTACAAGTTCATTTTGTGCAATACCAATTGTTTATATTGGAAAACTAGTTAACTAGTCTTGTGGACTCTCTTTCGTAATTACCATGATTAATTATTGTAATTTTGGTAATTAGGCCTTATTTACATGTAATTAGATGCTATTAATGCATGGAGATTTATAATTGATGTTTTTTTTTAAATTGGATTTGTGATAAGTATCATCATTTTTCCACTAAGTGTTGTTAAGTGTTGTCATTAGCACCTTAATTACTAGTTAATTGTGACTAAGGATAATTAGACTTTACAAGTGGTTATAATCTATGATATGGCTTCTATTGAAGGTTTTATAATTTTATATGATGTTAAAAATCCTTCCCAATCCTTAGATCATATGTTGGATGTGTTGACAAATTTATATTAAATTATTGTTTATTATTGGATTTTGTGTCGCAACTAAGTTTGGAAAAATAGAAATTGAATGCTTGTGGTTTATTATATTAAATCCCTAAGTTCATTTGATATCCTCGGGGTACATTACAGAGCATAATGAAGATGTCTTTTGCATGTTTTTTTTCCAAAGGAGTTTTTAGGGTAAATAATGGTGTCTATGATGTGTATGTTGTTATTGTTTTCTTTAATGTTATATGTTTTATGTTGTGTCAATAATGTTGTAGTTTTCATGAAATATCAACACATAGCTCAAGAGGCTTGAAAAAATATTAGAGATAGAAGGTTATGTAATGCTTTTCAAGATTTCTTATTATATTAGATAATTTCCAAAAGAGGTGTCCCCTTCAAAGACGCTTCCAATTGAAGGGGACACTCCATCCACTATCCCAATATTTCCCCAACTAGACATCTTATCATATTTCCAAGGCTTCCATTGAAAACCTCCATTTGACCATCAGTCTATAGAAGATATGCAAAACTAAACTATAATATGTTACATCTAATTTCGACAACGATGTCCTCCAGAAAAACCCAAAGAACTTGCCATCCCTATCAAAGGTTATACTTCTAAGAAATCTATGCAATCTCACAAATTCTTTGAAGAATAAAAAAACTATGATGGTTACCTCATTAGTCTTCTTACAATGAATGAAATAAGCCATTTTCTAAAACCTATAAAAAACAAAAATATAATTGTTTCATTGTTGGGTTCTCAGCAATCCCAACACAAAGTCCATGCTTATGACTTCCCAAGGAACTTCAAATATAGGTAATGGCATATATAATCAATTTTTCTAGATTCTTCCCTTTGCATGCTGATAAACTCTACAATGTTAAACCCCAGATTTTCACATTATTAGCCATTCATGGCCAATAACATCACTCATCAACTAATGCTCTAGTTTTATTTGCATAAAATGTCAACTCAAACCTCCATTATGAAGCTCTTTGATAAAAAAAATTCCCATTGACCCTCTTGGTAGACACAACTGATTCTTCTTGGAATAAAATCATTCTTGAATAAAGTAGTCCAAAATATGGGTCATTTTCATATAACTTCTTCATTTCCTCTATTCTTACTACCTCCACTATCATGGTATACACTAATGCTAACCTTCTACTCAATGCATATGTTATTTTGTTTGACTTCCCTAACCTATTCTTCAATATAAAAATAGACCTCTATGAATATTCTACCCATTTCATATGTCTTTTATTCAATCTTGATTGGATGTTCAAATACCTTAATGTCTGATCATCGGTACATAGAATAAACTCCTTAGGTAGGAAGTAATGCCTCCACTTCTTTAATGCTTGAATAATAGCATAAAAATCTTGATCATACACTGAATATTTATTCTTAGCCGCATTCAACTTTTCACTAATGAAATCTATGCATCTTCTCTCCAGACTCATCACTACTCCGATAGATTTACCACTAGCATCACAATCAACCTAGAAAAATTTATCAGTAGATCCAACACTGGTATTTAAATTACCTTCTTCTTTAACAAATCAAATCATCTTTGAGCATCCCTACTCCACTTGAATCTCACCTTCTTCATACACGCAGTTAGTGGTGCACCAATTCCACTAAAATTCTTTATAAACTTCCAATAAAAACTAGCTAATCCATGGAATATGTGTACCTCAATTGTACTCTTAGGAACTGGAAATTATATTATTGCTTTCAACTTCTCATGATCCATCTTCATACCTTGTTGAGAAAAAACAAATCCTAGGTACACTAAATCCTCTTTCATGAAGGTACACTTATGTAGATTTATAAGCAATTTCTCCTTGTTCAACCCTTCTAACACCCACATTAACTGTGAAATATGTTATTCCTTTGTCTTGTTGTAAATCAAAATATGACCTGAGTAAACTACCAAAAACTTACCAAGGTAAGGTTTTACCACCTCATTCATCAACCTCATAAATGTACTTGGGAAATTTGTTAAACCAAATGGCATAACGAGTCATTCAAAAAATCCTTTGTCTTACACACAATCTTCTAGTCATCTCCTTCACGAATCATATATGATGTAAACCAATATTCAAATCTATATTAGTGAAAAATATTTCTCCACTCAAACAATCCAAAAGGTCATCCATTCTTGGAAATGGAAACCTATACTTAATTCTTATCTTGTTGATAGCTCTAGAACTCGTACACTTTTTTCATTCTCCTCCTTTCTTAGGTGCAAGTATTGTAGGTTCTTTACATGGACACAATGTTTCCCTGATTAGTCCTATTTCTAACTATTCACGGACTTTCTTATTTAACTCTTCACTTTTTTCTAGTGTCATTCTATGTGGGGCCTTGTTTGGAAAACTAGAACCTGGTATGAAATCAATTTGATGGGATATGCTCCTCACAGGTGGTAATTTGTTAGGAATTTCCTCATACATAATTTTCTTAAAATAATACAAATTTTCCACTAGTTCTATGGGAATATCATCTCAATTATACATCTCAACTGAGACCTTTAGGTATAAATACAAGAAAACAATTTACCTTTTTATCTTCTCTCAAGAATATATTCAGTGAACACAACATCATTCTCTTTCCAAAACAATTACTAATGCTACCACTTTCACCTTTTTTCTCCTTCAAGGGTACCATCAAGGTTTATTTTCCATCCATATTAACCACAAAATTATTTTTAACCCCATCATATATAATATTTTTGTCCTACTTCCAGGGTCTACCCAAAAATATATGAAAATCATCCATTGGTACTACATCACACATCACTCTATCCTAATATTTTCCAATCTTGGAGTTAATTACACATTGTCCTGAAACAATGACATGGTGTCATTTCTATAGCCATCGCATTTTATAATATTGAGAATGCGGACTACACTTTAGCTTCAACTTTCTATGACTTCTATTGACACTAGATTTTCAGTACTTCCTCCATCTACAATTAATGAACAACATTTATCTCTTATTTTGCATATTAACTTGAAAGTAGGCTTCTTGTAATCTAGTCCTTCAATCCATGGTTGTTTGGTAGGATTCAATAGGGTCTTCTTGAACATTAGGTTCTCTCCATCAACATAATCTCCAACTATGAATCGAATAGTGCTTTCCATTCCTTGAGTAACAAATTTTCATGACATTCGTAATCCTTGTGTCATAGTGGAAACTTGTAACAAATTACAATAGGCCTTCTAGTCCCTCCACCTCTAAAATTTCCTTTTTCACCAAAACCTCCTATGCCTCTAGAGTATTTAATTGTCCTTCTAAATTATCAGGTTAGAGCACTAACCCTACTACTCTCATCTCCTTTTGCTCCACTGCTTTTTCCCCTTCTAGACATACTTTCTCCCCTACCCCTAATTATTGCTTTTCTTGCAACACTAGGGTTCTTCCTAGGAAACTTTTCCTCTTCATTTAAAGCAAGATGGCATGCTTCCCCTAGTGTTCTAATTCTCAAAATTCTCTACTCATCTTGTATTGCATACTTTAGTGCATTAATGTATCTAACCACACCTTAATCACTATGTCCATATCTAATAGACAATCTATAAAATTCCTATCTACATTCCTTAACAGTCATTTCCTTTTGTCTTATATTATGTAACTTCCTGTACAAATTCAAAGTATATTCAATGAGAAGAAATTTACCCTTTAATTTAGCCACAATTATGTCCCGAGTTTTAATTGTATCCCTTCCTTTCCTGTTCCTTTCTAACTCTACAGAATCCCACCATAAATATGCATGACTCTACAACTTCAAGAACTCCATATTAACTCTTTTAGGATATTCCATATCCTCCATATCAAATAATTTATCCATATCCATGATTTATTCAATCATCTCTTCCAAGTTCAAACTCCTTGAGTTGGTAGATGCCTCCATCTTTGGTTCCCCTCTCAAATATACTAGGGCTTTAATAATTATTTCTCCTAGGTATTTAACTACCTTAACTTCCTCCTAGGGGTTTTCAACCTTTAATTCTTTGTCACTTACATACTGAGCCTCAGTTGTAGCTCCTCTCTTTGAGGTGTCTCAAGGGATTCTAATCTGGATTGGACAACCCTCAATACAATAGAACCACAATATATTCTACCTCTCACCTAGGTATTCACTCCTCTATTGTGCATACTTTAAAAAAAACATATTTACTTATAATTCTACCAAATACTTTTCCTTATTGAAATAGTAATCATCCTGAATAAATATACCCAACAACTTTCCTCAAATGGAATTTTTTTCACTTCCAAGATGTGACTTGCTATAATACCAAACTTGGTGTAACCTAAGTATTGTAAAAATTTTAATATTAAAACAACAACCAAGCTATTGTGAGAGTGGAAAACCTTCAATGCATAATCCATAAGAAGCCCAAGGTTCTTGGGATGAGTTGGAAGGTCAATATACTTGGCATGAATCAATTAAGGTCGAATTGGAGTGGAAGAGCAACTCCCATGGAAGAGGAAGAGGCATTTTGGAGCTAGTGAGACACTTGGACTAGATTCCCTAGCTCTATGGCAACAATGATGAAGATGCTATGACACCTATGACAAAAATCAGACCTAAAGGCTGGAATATGACATATATGACATGTCAAGGATAAAAATAGCCTCCAAGAGGGCGCTCAAGTGAGTTAGGGCAGCCAAAGAGACACCAATTCGAATTTGGAGAAGGAGAGGGATAAAATTGGAAGGACAAGTGGCATACTTGGGAATCTCTTCCCAACTTGAGTTTGCATGAAGCTCTTGGGAGGAATTAGACCCATGTAGGACATTATAAGTTTATAAAAGACAATAAAAAAGAGGGATGGTAGCTTTTTATCATTTTAGAATTTTCATTTTGCATTTGGGAGAGGAGAGCTAGTGGAGTGCTACTCTACTTGCCTTAGCACCAATTTCGAGGGTGAAATATCCCCATCCTAGTTAGTAATTGGAAAGGCCATTCAGAACTTTCATTTGGAGCTTTAATGGAGTATTTTGTTACAGGTTGAAGCTATAGGGAATATCATGGTCACATCTCTTTCAGCTTGCTTCTACAACCATTCTTCTATTTCTTGGCATATTCTTGCTCCTTGAGGAGAGGCGCACTTGTTGAAGTGATGAACTCTTTGGGATAGCTCCTGGTTCCCCATATATTTTTAATATGATATATATACTATGTTTTTACTACTTGTGAGACTCTCAGGTCGAAATACTAAGTAGATTTATGTAAATATACCAAATAATGCATAAATAATGCCATTTCCCCTAGATCTTATTGTTGGAGTTTGGAGAGACACGATTTCGAGTTATATCAGTTATTCTCTGTGATTTTTTTTTATGTAAGGATTTTTAGTAAATTTATGAAGAAGTGTCATTAACAGAGCATAAGCCCTTGGCACCTAAAATTTGAATTTCATAAGTCATGGTGAAAATAACTAGCTTTCCCCCATATGTGAAATCTTGCATATAAACATATGATTTTAAGGAGTTGCAGAAGGACATAAGAACTAATTAAGGATACATTGGGGATCTCATTAAAGCCACTTATCAGTACCATACCTCTATTCAGAAATTTGGAAGGGTTTAATAGCATTTGGGAAGCCATCTTTGGCCACTACCCTTGGGGGATTTGAGGCTCAAATTTACTAGTAATATTCCCTACCTTGTCTAGATTGTAAATGGATGTTGTAGAATTTTTTTAAGGGATTTTAAGAATCCATAAGCCTCTTTTATATGTCTTAATACCTCTCAAATACCTTCAGACCCATTATACAATCATTTGGAGTCATTTGGAGACCAAGATACCAATACTAGTCAAAGAGAAATTGCTAGTCAAACTCCCTACTTTGTCCAAAACTTAAAGGAGAGTTGTGGAAGATTATAGATGTATTTAAATCATCCATGAACCTAATATGTATGCACTAAAACTATTCATACACCTTTTGCAACAATTTGGGAACATTTGGAGCCATTTGGAGGTCAAGAACCCAAGACTAGTCAAAGGTTGAACTAGTGGAAAAAGTTGAAAAAATCACCATTCTAATAAAATTCAAAAAATGACATTACAGTGGTATCATAGCATGGTCCTTGCACCTGATGTGGATGAACATTCATGAGGACAATAGTTCAAAGAAATCATCCCCCACCCTTAAAAACTGAAACTCGAAGTACTTTGGTGAAAGGAAAGAAGTAGGAGAAGAAGTGCATTCTTTGGTAACCATGAGTAAGGATGAGAAGGGAACCTTAATGGATAATGAGTTTAGAAAATTCATGAAACCATTATTTGAAGACATGACAAAACAACTAATGCAAGGGTTTGAATTATTTGCTAGTCAATTTGGAAGCAAATTGGAAATAGGAGGGACCAGTGGTTCTCCTTTCGAGGAAAATAAGGCAATGGATGAAAGAATTTATGTCACAAAGGAGGAACCTCATGTAATTATGGAACATGAGGTGGATGTTGATATGCAGGTGCTTGAAGATTCTACACTCAAACAAGAAGAAGTACAAGCACTTGTCTTTGTTCAGAGGGATTATGAGTTGCCTCATGGAGAGAGTTGCAAAGGCTTGGAGGAGGCACATGATCTCACAATAGTTGGACCAACCAATTATGGAGAAGATAAATTAAATATTTCAATGGGTAAGAGTTGTAAAGATTTAAGGTTGGTTCATAATTCCTCACACCCTACTTCTTTTTCGGCCACATCAATTGGGGATGAAAATTGGGTGAAAGGTTTTTTTCTAAAGGTGCCACATGAGGGGTATGAAACTCTTACCTCTCCTTTTGATGATGACATGAATAGAGCACCTCATTATTTACATTTGCAGCAGCATCATTTTTTACCTTACGATGATACATATCTTCATGGAAGCACTTGTGATGTTCACTTGAGTCACTTGAAGACTCATGATTTTCCTTTCTCCTTGCTTAGTTCAATTGTTGTTGGAGAAACTTCATTAACTACTTGGATTAAAGAATACAAGGATGATTGTTTTGATGCATCTTACATATTTTTGGAGCAACGTTATAGGAGATGGTATACTCACCTATGTCATTGGAGCAGATTTGATTATTTACTTGATGCTTGTATGCACCTAGAAAATGGTGGTCTACTTACTTGGAGGTATAAGCACTTTCATGATTCTTTGATGAAGCATCTCCTTGATGTACATTTTCATTATTTTGGTATGTAACTTGATGATATATATTTTGTACTCATGATGTTTGGAAGAATGCATACAAGAAAATGGGATCTAGGAATTCTCTTACCTGATGGTATGAGTTGGAGAGCACTCCTAATTGTTGGAGTGCAATACAAACAATGGGACCTTGGGATAATTTTTAGCCTCATTGGTTTCAATTTTTGGGGAAAAAAGTAGTATGGGGAATGGACTCCCCACTTAATAAAGTGATTTAAATCATATTAGTGCAACATCAAGCATGGTGGTTCCTCTCTAAAATCTCCATGGAATCTCGAAGACTCAAAGTTGGGAAACTCAGTGGAAACTTCAAAGAATTATGCAGTGGTATCAGAAAGGGTTTCTAAAATATGAAAGAAGTAAAGAGTAATTGTGAAAACATGGTTTTGATGGATTTAATTAAAATTTTGGTGTTTAGTGTTGATGTTACAGGGGATATCAAAATGAAAAAGAAAATCCACATCTCCTTCCTTTTGGAAACACACAATTGTAGTGCAAGGGTGGCTCTACTCAAGGTTTCAAAAGAGAAGTTTTGGGAATCCAAATTTTTTAAAGAAAGCGGTTTCTTCCACATACATGTGTTGAAATTGCTTGAGGACAAACAATATTGGGAAGGGAGGATTTTTCATGTCCCAAAAGTTTGTATTGGGTCACAATGGCCTAAGCCCCTTGGCCATACTCATGATAGTTTGTCAAATGGATGCTAAGAGTCAAATAAATGCCAAGAATGAAGTCCAAGTTAGTAATAATGTGAAATTAGATCCAAATGGACAATGTGGGTCACATTAAGAGAAATTCCCAATTCAAATTTGTTATATACCCATCCAAATGAACTACCATGGAGGAAAATTACTAGTTCCCTAGGTTGGGCGGTGGAAGCTTTGAGATTTGAAATAAGGGGGATAATAAATTATGTTTGAACATTAGAATGGAATAAATATTTAATAAAGGAGATAAATAAATAAATACAAGGGAAAATCAAAGTGGCAATTGATCATGAAGACACATGGAGGATGTGGGACCCACACAAGCTAGATTTTCTATGCCACGTGGCATCCTCCTCTTGTCATTTCTAATCCATAAAAAGCCCAAGGTTCTTGGGATGATTTGGAAGGTCAATATACTTGGAGTGAATCAATTAAGGTCGAATTAGAGTGGAAGAGTAACTCCCATGAAAGAGGAAGAGGCATTTTGGAGCTAGTGAGGCACTTGAACTAGATTCCCTAGCTCTATGACAACAATGATGAAGATGCTATGACGCCTATGACAAAAATCAGACCTGAAGGATGAAATCTGACATAAATGACATGTCAGGGCTAAAAATATCCTCCAATAGGGCGCTCAAGTGAGTTAGGGCATCCAAAGAGATAGCAATTCGAATTTGGAGAAGGAGAGGGCTAGAATTGGAAGGACAAGTGGCATACTTGGGAATCTCTTCCCAACTTGAGTTGGCATGAAGATCTTGGGAGGAATTCTACCCATGGAGGACCTTACAAGTTTATAAAAGACAATAAAAAAGAGGGATGGTAGCTTCTGATCATTTTAGAATTTGCATTTTGCATTTGGGAGATGAGAGCTAGTGGAGTGCTACTCTACTTGCCTTAGCACCAATTTCGAGGGTGAAAGATTCCCACCCTAGTTGGTAATTAGAAATCCCATTCAGACCTTTAATTTGGAACTTTAATCGAGTCTTTTATTACAAGTTGAAGCTACAGGTCAGATCATGGTCACATCTCTTTCAGCTTGCTTCTACAACCATTCTTCCATTTCTTGGCATATTCTTGCTCCTTGAGGAGAGGCGCACTTGTTGAGGTGATGAACTCTTTGGGATAGATATTGATGCTCCATATATTTGTAATATGATATATATACTCTGTTTTTACTTCTTATGAGACTCCGAGGTCGAAATACTAAGTGGATTTATATAAAAATACCAAATAATGCATAAATGATGCCATTTCCCCTAGATCTTGTTGTTGGAGTTTGAAGAGACGCTATTTTGATTTATATAAGTTATTATCTATGATTTTATTGATGTATGGAGTGTTATTAAATTTATTAAGAAGTTTCATCAACAGAGCATAAGCCCTTGGCACCTAAAATTCGAATTTCATAAGTCATGGTGAAAATAATTAGCTTTTCCCCTATGTGAAATCTTGCATATAAACATATGATTTTAAGGAGTTTCAAAAGGCCATAAGAACGAATTAAGGATACATTGGGAGACAATTAAAACTACTTATCAGTACCATACCTCTGTTTAGAAATTTGGAAGGGTTTAACAGCATTTGGGAAGCCATCTTTGTCCACTACCGTTGGGGGATTTGAGGCTCGAATTTACTAGTAATATTCCCTACCTTGTACAGATTGTAAATGAATGTTGCATAAGTGTTTTAAGGGTTTTTAAGCATCCATAAGCCTCTGTTATATGTCTTAATACCTCTCAAATACCTTCAGACCCATTATACAATCATTTGGAGTCATTTGGAGACCAAGAGACCAATACTAGTCAAAGAGAAATTGCTAGTCAAACTCCCTACTTTGGCCAGAACTTAAAGGAGAGTTGCATAAGCTTATTGATGTATTTAAATCATCCATGAACCTCATATTTATGCTCTAAAACCATTCATACACCTTTTGTAACAATTTGGGATAATTTGGATCCATTTGGAGGTCAAGAACCCAAGACTCGTCAAAGGTCGAACTAGTGGAAAAAGTTGAAAAAATCACCATTCTAATAAAATTCAAAAAGGGACATTATAGGATTTCTGAATATTATGTAAATATAGCATTTTCCATTTAGTTATATATGTATGCTCAGAGATAAATCCTTGTTGTTAGTTATACTTTATCATTTGGATACAGAATTAGACTGTGTACTGCACTGGTTGCTTTATTCATTTAAGATCTAATAGAATTAATGTTTAGTGTATATTTCTTGCAACTAGAGGTCTATGTTCTTATATGAGATTTCAGTTTTAACACTGTTAAGAATTGGAATTTCCCCATGTAATTAGCTTACAACAAGTGTGCCTTTTAATCAATGATATATCTTCTCTGGATTGTCTATGGCTTGATATCCGACACTTTCTTATGATCTTTTGTGTGATCCACACAATATACTAGACCAAAACCATCATAACAACTATTCCTAATCCAACATGTGCTAGGCATGCTCAACTTTGAAATCAGTGAACATCTTCTAGAGCTAACATCTTTTGGCACCATTTCCAGGGAGCAGAGGAATGAAGACATACTTCCCTAGTCTGTACGACAATGGCTACGCCTAGTTCTTGATGGTGAACAAGAACTGGTGATAGAAGCGACTGCAATCATTCACTAGAGACTCCATCCTTGATGATTCGATTGAAGGATATACTCACTCAAAATGACGAGGGACCTTGAAGCTATTCTATCTCAAAGGTATGCAATTTTTTTTTCAAAATTTCATGTGTTTCTGAATCCTATGCCTAAAAGAGATGAATGGGAAAATTCTCTTCCAAGGTTTAGAGGAGAAGATGATGAAGTTCATGTTGTGCATTTACTAGAATTTCATGAATTTCCACATAGACTCGGTATTGTTCATGAAGATGTCTTCCTAAAAGAAATTTGGTATTCCCTAGAGGAAAATGCCCGAGAATGGTGGAAATATTTTCCTTCCTCTAGTATTTCTTCCCTGAAGGAATTTCATGCCACTTTTCATTCTTATTGTGAAGAAATGTTTCCTGCTAAATCTATTTATCCATAATGCTGTGAGGAATTTAAATTGTTGCATCTTTGTCACAATAACAAAAGTTAGGGTGATAGCTATGAAGGAATAATTGAGAAGAAACAAGAGTTCTTTGTGCATAATGTTCCAACTCTTGAAATTGATGCAACAATGTTGCAGCCTCTCGATTCTCATGATTATATTGATATTTTGGATGTTACTAAAGTATTTTATGCCCAAGAAATTAATCAACAGTTTCACAGACTTGGTATTCCCTTTGATTGTAATAAAACAAGTGATATTCAAGGGTTGTATCAAGAGGGTTATGGTCTAAAAAATAGAGCAGAAATTACAAATGATCATATTTTTAGTATAGTATCTTTGGAACCTCTTAAAAATTACCCTACATATGACAACTGCAAATTATATTTTTTGGAAAGTGGTGACAAAGATAAGAAAGAGTCACCATAGCAGTTGATCATGTCTTCATCATCAACAATTGAGTAGTGATCTCTGGGAATTAGCAAGCTTATGTCTTCCATTTCTAAACCTAGACCTATAGAAGACATCAAACAAAATATGAGTAGCCATGGATTAGTGAGAGTCGAGAACATACCAAATCATCCCATTCTTTTTGAAAAGAAACAAGAGGTATTCTCTTATGATTTGTATGGTCCTATGACTGCATACTTAGAGGAGTTTACCAGTTTCAACTCTATGTCATGGTTTCACTATAAGTGTGGGATTCAATTTCAGATTCAGTTGTTGTTTCATTTTCAAATTATAATTTTGACAAAGCATATTCAAGGTATCTGGTTAGTAGATAAATTTCTTGAGTGTTTCTACTGGAAATTTTTTTATACTTGAGAAGATTGGTTCAACTAATTAGAGAAGGTGTAAATAAATAAGCTCGTGGATCAAGCATTGGTTTTCAATTTTCAATTTGCATCTTGTTTTCAGCAGTTTGGATTTCAGTCTGGTTTGATGTGCAAAATATTGGTGGAATAAATGACTCCATAGCCCAATGAAGACATTGGTGCACATATTTTTCATATTACTGGTTTGATTTTGCAATAGATGGTTTGTTTGTAGTCAGATTATTGGTTTCCAGTCTTCTTCAGGTTGCAAAGGCAATCTTTCTTTATGTATTGGTTTTTCGGCATGGTTGGTTTTAGATTGAAATTAGGGTAATAGGTTGTAGGGATGAAATGGTTTTGGCACTAGTCTACGGTCCTTAGCACCTCACAGGGAAGTGTTATCCCTAATTGGAGCCAATGTTAGTACCAAAGCCTACCACATCAAAAAATTTGAACCTCCACAAATTTTATGCAAAATTTTCTTTTCCAATCCAATCTTGATTGTGGAAGATCTTCATGATTTGGTAGCAAAATGTACATATTTTGTGAAGGAAACGCTACCAAAAGTCGTTTGGTTTGGTATCAAAATCCCACTATTGCTTTCTAGTGTACTCTCTTAGTCTTGGACTTTGACCAAGTTTTCAAATTTAGCCAGCGCATGCTTCTCATGTTATCTTATATAAAATAGTGGGACTTTATAAAAGAAAATATTGGCCTTAAAATCCAATATGATCAAGCAATCATGCCAAATTGTTTTATAGCCAAAAGTCAATATTTATGCCAAATTGTTTTATAGCCAAAAGTCAATATTTATATTTTAAATAAAAAATGGTGGTTCCCTCCTTTATCGAGACTCAATCTTCAATCAAAGAACGAGATGCTAGACTATCATAACCAAGCGTCAAAGACTAAAGTCATATCACATGTGAAGCACCAACAATACCAACACAAGGTGCCTCAAGGAGGAAGCTTACAAAATCCTTGCACTACGCGTCGATACATGGTGGATAGAAGAAACACTATAAAAATATAGTTTATTTGCTTCTTTGTGTGTGGGATATTGCCACTGAACAAAAAATAAATAACGCACAAATACCCGAGCACCATGGATGCCACGGCATTAGGCACGCACTTAATTTTATAATTAGGTGTAAAAATTCCCAACAATTAGTTCACCAATGTATACATATTCGTTGCTCATCCAGACGCCATATAAAATTTATGAAATGTATCCAAGCACCGAAGAAGACCGCATAAGAATGAATCTGCAGCTGAGTGTCAAATAAATTCAGCAAAGAATGCATAAACGCTGCCTAAAATCTTGTAGGTTTCAAAACACAGTTTTGTAAATTTTCAACGCTGGAAAACGATCTGGTATTTCCTGAGGATTTTTCGATGCATGATTATCATCTTCAACCTCTGTCAACTTATGTTACCTGTTGGGAATCAGAGGAAGAACAAGGATAAGATATGGTCAAAATATTGCCTTGAAAGTAGGATCTGTAACAAATTCATATTTTCAAGTAACACATCATTTTCAGTTATGTTTATTTTGTCCATATTCCCTCCTATGCTAAAGAAACTCATCTATATTGTCATTAGAAGCATCATTAGTACGCATACAAAATAGTAAAGAAACTCATATTGCCCATATTCCCTCCTATGCTAAAGAAACTCATCTATATTGTCATTAGAAGCATCATTAGTACGCATACAAAATAGTAAAAATATATACCAAGTAGCAATCATAGATGCAATCAAATCAGTCATTTGAAACTACAAGTGCATCATCTTTTAATAAAAAGTACACAATTAAACATGCCATGCATATCCATTAGAATGGGATTCCACATTTCCATAAAAAAAGTCATTCCATTTTACACTTGTGTATCGAGTTCAGAAACTGATGCATAATCCAAATACCAACATAACATTGACAATGTTTGTAGCAAGTCGAATGTATAAGTGACTCAAAACAAAGAACTTCATAATTCCTTTTATACTGGTTGACTTCCACAGGTATGTTTGATCCTTCATGACAATGGTACAAAGTTTAATCCTAGTTTTCAATTACCAACATCATTTCAAACAGTGAATTCAACACCAACTTCTGAAACAAAGCCTCCATTCAACATTTTTTCATTCATTACAAAAGGCATAGGGAAGATACAAAAAGGAAACACTCTCAACAGAGCCAAGAATACTTTGCAGTGCAAGCTAAATACTTGATATAGAAAAATATTTTTAAGCTACATACCTTTCAACAGTTAGAACCCTTATTAGAGAGCAATGGAAATGGCTACAGTCCTTCAAGAGTGAGTTACAATTTGTGGAAGTGAAAACAAAACTAAAATACAATCATAGCACAAACCACCAAACTAGGTTGGAAACTAACAAAGCTAGCATCAAAACCCCACCTGCAGGATCAATCAATGTTGCAATATGTGTTCATGCCAACCCTAGATTTTGTAGCTAATATTTTTCACCACTTTTCAGCCATTGATCAATGAACATGCTATCATCTAGCCATGTCAACATCCCATGCCCACCTTCTTCCATGAAAAAAAGAAAAGAAATTTTGAAACAAAGGCCGAGGCTGTTAGTTCCATTATGATATAAGTATCATCATATGCTTTGATTACAATGAACAATAGAATATCTATTGGAATATTCTCACCATCTTATCTTGGTTTTGCATGCTTTACATGCATGCATGCATTCCATGGAGCACTCCATGCATCCATGCATTAACAACTGAGTCTCCTAGCACCTAGTCCTTAGTTTAGGCCTCCTAGAGCTTCATTTTGATCATCACTATCCCTCTTATCCACTCAAAGAGCCTTGTTCACATCACTAGAGTTTAAATGTTCCCTCCTGCATGATTTTAGGGATCTATGCAGTCAATTCCTAGATTTGGCGTGCCTTGTCCCCTTGATCGCTCAGTTAATTGATTTCTACACCTAGTTTGACTGCTACTGAGTCTAGGAGCGCCCTTTTTTACCACTATTAGTCAGATGTGCACCCCCTTGGAGTCTCCTTCCCTATTTTGGTACCCACATGATTCATTAATGCTCAGTTCTACCTTATTTAACTGGTCATTCATCGTCGGTGGCCACTAAAAACTATCGGGAGTTGGTTCTAATGCAAACTAAGCCAAGACTTGAGGTGAATTTGAATCCTATAAGAGGCTATCGAATTCATTCTATGGTAACACTTTTTTATTTCTAGATTATTTCTAATTAATGTATCAATGGTAGTTTTTCATCTGTGTTTCAGTTTATGAGTGAATTGATCAATGTTTCTTTCTAATTCTTCTCAATAATAACATTGTGAAATTTGTGAGGTTTGTTCAATCTCAGTGATCTATCCTGCGTAATTTCACATGGTATCAAATCTTGTTAGAGATTAGGTTGAGAATCTTGCTTTCAGAATTGCACTAGAAGCCTCTAGATTTCCACAACAAATCCTGGTGCCATTGCATTGAATTCATTGGATAAATCCTTTGAATTCTAGCTAGGTGTGAAGGATCCGAATAAAAGTGCCTACTGTTCTAAAGCAGTGCTCAATATACTTTGTAAGAATCCTCCATATATTTTTCCATTTTTGTGTAGGTTATTATTCCATCATCATAAGCACATTCAATTATATACTATGGTAAAAGATCTAAATTCAATTCCAAAGCTTAATCCCTTCAATTTCTTTGAATGGAAAGACCAAATGGAGATATCCATGTATAGAAGAGGTCTCTACAGGGTGATAAAGGGAATTGAAGTCGAACCAAATGGTGCTATATATAAGTCCACATATCTAAACAAGCTTGATGAAGCATATGGATTGTTGTGTCTCAACATTTCCAAATATCTAATCTTTCATTTGTCCATTCTGAAAACTCCCAAGGAGATTTGGACAAAGCTCAAATCCTTATTTGGGAAACAAGATGATTTGAGAGGGAATCAATTGGAAAATGAGCTGATCTCTATGAGCCCCAGCAGCTTCGAATCCATCACAGATTTCGTCACAAGATTCAAGAACTTGGTTGTGTATCTAAAACTATGTGGAATTATGAAGGAAGATAAGCAACTTATTCTTTCTATTCTTTCAAAATTGGGACCAGACTATTATGTGTTTGTATCCACCTTCCAAACAGCAAAGTTGTCCATTCCAAATTGGAAAATTCCCACACTAGATGCATTCATCCTATCTCTATCAAAGGAGCAAGACAAATTGGTGCGTATGGGAGTCATAAAACCATCAAGGGATCAAGCTCTTGCTGCAAGAGAAGGAAAGAATGCGGATGGTAAACGAAAGTACAAAGGAAAGGAGAAGAAACAAAATGACCAGAAGCCCAAGGAGTATCCCAAACATTTAGAGGGAACTTTGAATTCCAAGATATGAAAGCAAAATCAGAAGGAGAAGACCAAATATCCATACTGCAATAGAGGTTTCCATCCAGACAGTGCTTGCATGAATAAAACACTTGATCTCATGGCCCAGATTCTATAGAAAAACAACCTTCCAGTACATGCAAGTTCCAGGAGGAAAGACGCTAATCCTAAATAATAGGATAAATAGACGTGTCATGCTCTCATGGTTGGCACTTCAAATGCATCCTCCTTCATCATGGATTATGGAGCCTCTAAACACATGTCTGCATCCAAGGATCTATTCTATGAATTCGAACCTATTGTTGGGCCTTCCATCCTAATGGGAGAGGATTCAGAATTTCCTTCAAAAGGAATTGGAAGGATCAATCTTGATCATGGATACTTCAGTGATGTGCTCTGTGTTCCTACCTTGGAAGAAAACCTACTTTCAGTTTATCAAATGACCCATACAAGAGTTCCAAAGAAAGTAATTTTTACTCCTATGTGGTTTAGATTCAAGAGATCTCTTCTGGGAATATCATTGCACAAGGAATAGCATATCATCATTCCAAACTCTATGATTTATCTCATTTCTTGCCTTACTCAACACAAACTACTATTCTTACTCATGCAAATCAAGTGAGTAGACTTTGGCATGAGAGGTTTGGGAACCTCAACTACAAATATTTGCAAGAACTGCAAAATCAAAAAATGGTTGAAGGCCTCCCAAACATCATATTTTCTAAGGGAACCTATCAAGTTTGCTTGATTGGTAAGCTCTGGAGCACAAGTTTGAAAAGGGAAAGGAAAAGAGAGCCTTGTCTCCTCTTGAGGTGATTCACAATGACATATCAGGACATCTTCCTCACCTATCTCTAAATAATTCTAGGTACATCTTAACATTCATAGATGACTATTCGAGATCTGGTTGGGTATATTTATTAAAGTTGAAATCAGAAGTCATTGAATATTTCAAAATTTTTAAGGCTTCTGTAGAAAATTTGACTGACAAAAAATCAAGGTCCTTTGTACTGACAATGGAGTCTGTGAAGAATGAGTTTCATTTATTTTGTGCAGATGAAGGTATTGAAATGGAACACGATGTTCCTTACACATCACAACTGAATGGTGTCGCTGAGAGAAATAATAGAAATTTGAAATAGATGGCTACATGCATGATTGAATCTAAAGCATTGGATCCTAGACTTTGGGCAGAAGCTTTCAACTATGATGCATACCTCCAAAACAAAGTTCCACACAAAGGCCTAAAAGGAAAAAATAGTTTCGAAGCATGGATGGGATACAAGTCGGATGTGTCTCATCTAAGATTATTTGGTTCCAAATCTTGGGCAAGGATTCCTTCATAGAATAGGAGATCCTTAGAGCCTCAAAGTAAAGAGTGGATATTGGTTGGTTATGCACAGAATGAAAAATCCTACAAATTGTTGGATCTTTCTACCATGTATACTTTTCTTGAAAGAAGTGTCTAATTTGAAGAATGACCACTGCATGATTCCCACCATGTCGAAGCAGAAATATCACCAGCTACTCCACCACAACATGTTGAATAAGATAGCAGATCCTCCTCTTATGATAGTTCAAAATCTGACTCGGAAAGTGAAGATGATCGAATGTTAGGTCCAAATCGATAAGAACCTAAATATTTAGCACCATGAGATCCACCACCACTTCCAAGATGGGTTGCAAAGACCATTGAACATGTTGGTGATCTTGTTGGAGATCTGCAAGATCTAAGAAGAACAAGATCTCAGTTCCAAAATGCAATTTTTACACTCTCTCATACAGATCCCTTTCTTCCTAATAGATGCTTTTTTATGGTTGGATTAGATCCAAAAAAATTCTTTGAGGCCTTCTGAGATCCAATATGGATATCATCTATGGATGAAGAGTACCAATATCTTCAAAAGAATGAGACTTGGGATCTTGTTTCTTTCCCTCCTAGAAAGAATCTTGTTCAATGTAAGTGGGTATGCAAAACAAACATGGGCTCAGATGGAGGAACATTCAAGTACAAGGATCGCTTGGTTTCTAAAGGTTTCTCATGAGTTCAAGGGATTGACTATACAGAGACCTTCGCTCATGTTGCAAAGATGGACTCCATCCATCTTGTTTTGGCTCTTGCTGCATCCAAGCACTGGGAGGTGCATCACATGGATGTGAAGAGTGATTTTCTTCATGTAGATCTAGAGGAGGAGATATACATGAAGCAACCTGAAGGATACATTGATGATCCTTCATTAGTGTACAGATTGGGGAATTCCTTATATGGGTTCAAGAAGGACCCCTAAGCATGGTATGCTAAGATGGACTCCTTTCTACTGTCACAATATTTTCAGAGCTACAAGTCTAATTAGAATGTCTACATGAGGCATGATGGTAACTTTCTTCTCCTTTTTTCCCTCTATGTTGATGATTTACTAATTACAATGAGTCTCTCTTCATGCATTAGATCTATCAAAATAACCTTGCACAATTCCTTCTCCATGCCATATTTGGGACTGCTAAAGCAGTTTCTTGGCCTTGAATTCTTTTAGAGTGATTCAGTAATCAAGATTGCAAAGTCCAAGTATGCATTAGATCTACTTGATAGGTTTTATATGACATATTGAAAACCAACACCATTCCCTTTTCTTTCAGGTATCAGACTTGAGGATGATTCTTCTTCACCTTTGGTGGATAGTACCTTGTATCGGCAACTGATCGAGAGTCTTTTGTTTCTTACATGTACTTGCCATGATCTATCCTATGCAGTGAGTTCTATCTCCATATGCATACAAGAGCCTCATGATATTCACTGGAAGGAAACCAAAAGGATCTTGCACTATGTGCAAGGGACGAAGACCTATGGTATTCACTATGCAGTTGGGTCTCCATTGAACCTAGTTGGGTACACATATTCAAATTGGGCTGGAGACAGCTCAGATTGGAATTTTACATCAGGTTTTGTCTTCATGATTGGATTTGGTACTATCTGTTGGTCAAGCAAAAAGCATATAGCTGTTTCTCTTTCATAAGTTGAGGCCGAGCACAAAGGTGTAGTGAATGCAGCCACATAGTGCATTTCGTTGCATGGAATCTTGTCAAAGTTTGGGATTCGCTACAGTAATCTACCAGTAATCTACTATGAAAATCATATTGCTATTAGGATTTCCACATATCCGTTTCAGAGACAAATAACCAAACACATTGAGATACACATGTATTGTATCTAAGGATTGGTGCATGATCATACGATCACACTGCTCTATTGTCCTTCAAAAGACAAGATTGCATATATTTTCACCAAGACTTTTTCAGTGAAAAAGTTCACTCATATCTTATCCCTCTTGGGGTGAGTGCTGCGTTGGTTGATTATTCATTTTTATATTCTATCTTGAGGGGGGCATTTTTTCCCATTGGCTTTTCCCTCTTTCCTCATTTTTTTAGATTGTTGTACATGGTGACCTTTGGTCTCAGTAACCAAGGCCCTAATTGTCATTTATTTACTTATATTTTTCCTCATAGTCCGGCTTAAGGGGGTGTGTTGGAATATTCTCACCATTTTATCTTGGTTTTGCATGCACGCATGAATTCCATGCAACACTCCATGCATCAATGCATTGGAAACTAAGTCTCCTGGCACCTAGTCCTTAGTTTAGGCCCCTAGAGCTTCATTTTGGTCATCGCTAGCCCTCTTATCTACTCATAGTGCCTTGTTTACGTCACAAGAGTTTAAATGCACCTTCTTGCTGATTTTAGGGATCTATACTATCATTTCCTATATTTGGGATGCCTTGTCCCCTTGATTACTCAGTTAACTGATTGCTACACCTAGTTTGACTGCTATTGAGTCTAGGAGCGCCCTTTTTTACCACTTTCAGTCAAATATGCACCCCCTTGGAGTCTCCTTCCCTATTTTGGTGGCCAAATGATTGAGTCATGCTTAGTTCTACCTCATTTAATTGACCATTCATCATCAGTGGCAACTAAACCTTATCAGGAGATGGTTCAAATGCAAACTAAGCCTAGAATTGAGGTGAATTTGAATCCTATCAGAGGCTATTGAATTCATTCTATTGTAACATATTTTGATTGCTAACTTATTGTTGATTAATGTATCAACAACATTTTTTCATCTGTGTTTCAGTTTTATGAGTGAATTGATCAATGTTTCTTTCTAATTCTTCTCAATAATAACATTGTGAAATTTGTGACGTTTGTGAGCTTTGTGAGGTTTTTTCAAGCTTAGTGATATATCCTATGGAATTTCACAATATCCATTATACTACCTTCGAAATCAATTGATGACATTCAATATAGATAACATATAATAAGTCCACCACCTTTGATAAATGTCGAAATCACACTTTTATCCACCAAACCATGTCATATACCTCAAAAAGGTTCAAAAACCACTACATCCCTCCTGTCAGTGCTATATCTAACACACTCCTAAGCATATGACACAAAGACCACATCAAACAAAAGCAAACAAAGTTTAAACCTTCCTCCATCACACAAACTCCAACGCGGACACACGCCAATTAAAACCACTACTCCAACTTTCAAGGAACCTATATCAAATCCTAAGCATGGAACGACCTTGTAGAATCCCAAAAATGTGTCACCTTTCCATCGTACAGACATCCCAATAGCCCCCCAAAACAATCACAAGATTCCACACACAATGATTTCAACCTAAATTTTAGTCGCATACAATGAAAATTGCATGGGAATTCTAATAATAAATACCATCTTGTTTGCACTCAATTTTTTACATCACACCTCACAAGTTAGGGTTCAATGTTTAAAGCCAACCTTCGAGTACTAGTATTTTTAAAACAGCATTCATATAAATTAATTGTCAAAGATGAAATCAATTACAGCACATTCCAAAAGGATAAACAATAAGGAACAATGCATACTATATAATCTCATACAAAACAATAAATTTGTGCCATGTTGAATGACCACATCAATCATGCTTAGTGCAAAAATGACCAACCTTTGTTCAATATTATTCATTTAATGGAAAAGTAACAGTGAATAAACAAGCATGCCTCACCCTCCACATAGTCAACAATACATTGCATTGCAAACTAAATACTCGATATAGAAAAATACTGCTAAGCTACATACCTTTCATGCTTAAAATCCTTCTTAGAGAACAATGCAAACAGTGACATCCTTGCAAGAGAAAATTACAGGAAGCACAAGTTCAAAGAAAACTAAAAAAGAATGGCAATGGAAACCCCCAAACTGAGTGAAAAGCTGAGGAAGTTGACATTGCACCCCACTCATTGGATCATTCAATGTGGCGACATGCGTTCATTCCAACCCTAGAGTTTGGAGCTACTAGATTTTTCCACTTTGAATGCACCATCATCTAGCCACATCAACATGCCATCTGGACCTTCTTACGTAAACAAAGAGCTTTTTCAAAAAAATTCCCACACTATCATCGCCATTATAGCATAAATTTCTTCATATCCTTTGATTAAGTTGAAAAATAAAATATGTATTGTGTCACTTCAGAAATCAACCTATAGCATTCAATCCTAATTCCACCACCTTTTCATAAGGTTCGAAAACCACTATAGCCCTCCCATTGTGGACATAAGCAACAGTACCACAAGCAGATGACATAGAGCCTACACCAAAAACAAGCACACTGAGCACAAGCACACGACCTTGCAAATCCCCCCCAAAAAACAAATTATTGGCATGTCGTGATCGTATGAACGAATCAATGCATTCCCAAACAAATCACTAGCAAACAATCATTATAGATTCAACACTTGACAGTATCATTTCAATCAAAGAGAACATGAATCAAACCCCTTGAGGCCCAAATTTGACCTCACACTCAACCCTTCTCATCTCCAAAACAATATGCCAAGTTAAAAGCATTTCCTTTCTTACAATTTCTAAAGACAATAAATGAATAGAGGAAACTTATCTCTCAACCAATTTATCTCAATTGGTCAATTTATCTAAGGAACACTTATGAAGGTAGTGGAGCAATTATGGATCACTACATACCCAGTGCATGGTTTTGGGTGTTCCATGGTATTTTTCCATGGCATTGGATAAAAGTGATTATGGAACATGGTTTTAACTCATCCATAGTATTGTTCCATGGTATCAAAGATCTCTCAAGCTTAAGAGGAGCATAAAGGCACACCAGAAATGGTTGTTGATGAAATTTTATTGTATTAGATTTTATTAGGCTTCTCTTTTCTTGGGTGACCCTTTGCTTGCATACCAAGAGGGTGATGGGCCCCTCATTTCTACACTAGTTGTGTATTCAGATAGAAATTGAGGAGGAAGGACTCATCCTTTCTCAATGATTATATTGCATATTTCTGATGTACATCTCATGTTTCATAATTTCCTGCAATAATAATAAAGTTCCTTGCTTCAAGTTATATGTGATATTGTCCAATGCTTATTAATATCTTTTGCATATTAATGGTTACCACTTCATGTGATATGGATGTTGTATGTGAAATACCGTGATATTTTTATTCATTCATATATAGGAATAAAAATCAGAATTCTATTCCATTATGTATTTACTATCTCTTCTTCAACAATCTATCTCACCCGTGCTCAATCACTAGACAAATTTAACTAGTCTCCACGGTTTTGGAATATCTTCACTTTTGTATGTCCAAATCGAGTTATGTAAGTTGTTTCATGTAGGTGGTATAATATAGAGCCCATCCCTAGTATCCGATCATAATTTCATGATGCTTATGCATCATTTGGGTCAATTTGGAAAACACCTAGTTGAGTTGTCCTAAATTCCTAGTTTTACTCCTAGTAACCCCAAATTGAAAAATCACTTCCAAAAATATGAACCAATTTTCTCCTACTACAAATAGGACTGTAACAGATTCTAGATGCATCTATTGAAGCACCAGGAACCGTTGAGTTTCCATAGAAATCCCAAAGACTAAAACTACGTGGTCTTAGGACATCTCAGGCGTGACAAACCCAGAGAATGTGCCCACTACTAAATGTATGGAATACAAACCTCTATGTAATTTATGAATACCACCTACAACCACATATTTCATATCCTTTGTCCTACCTATCGAAATGCATTCCATCCATCCCCAATTTCCACACCCCACTCATTCACTAGTCAATTTTGACTAGCTCCCGGTAAAATAACCATATATTCCTCTCAGGAGATCCAATTTTCATTCTGCGATTTGCTTCAGAACCCTAAGACTCTGTAAATCCATCCCAATTGGTTTTGTAGATAATTTACCTTCCTAGATATCCATTCCACCCATTTCAAAATCCTTACCCTATGTTGTGCCGAACTCCCAATTCCACTCCAAGTCCCTCCAAGCCTCTCCCAAACCCCTTTAACTCTGTAATTTTTATTTTGTAGTCTGTATACTCTGCAAAAATAGAGACTAGAGGCACTCCAAGCATCTCCAACCCATTCCAAGCCTTCTGGAGTCAAGCCACAATCCTCCTAGTACCTATTGAAGAACCTTTGGAGTTTGTGTGCCATTTTGGCATCCTAGAAGTGGAACATAAGCTTGCTACATATTTATCAGGGTTATAGCATTAATACATCAATAGTACATCATAGTTTTTGAGTTAGTGTGTCTGAATTCCGATTGGGGTACATTACATAAATCAAGTGAAAAGTTAGGAAAAATAACATTAAAACCCCACACAAAGGATCATTCAATGTGGCAACATGCATTGATGCCAACCCTAGATTTCATAGCTACTGGATTTTTCCACTTTGTAGCCATTGACCAATGAACGCGCTATCATCTAGCCACATCAGCATGCCTTATTGACCTTCTTACATAAAAAAAATCAACTTTCGAAACAAAGGATGAGGTTGTTAGTGCCATTCTGGCACAAATCCCACCATTTCCTTTGATTAAGGTTAACAATAAAATATCCATTATGGTGCTTTGGAAATCAACGTGTAACATTCAATGCAAAGTCCACCACCTTTTCATAAGGTTGCAAACATGGCCCTTTCTCCTAAGCTATATGCAACACACCCAAAATTTGACCTCTCGCCATCACCCAACCTCTAACGTGGACACGTGTCAATCCAAACCCACACTCCAACTTTCAAGGTGCCTTTATCAAATCCTAACTATGGAATGACCTTTCGATAGCCAAAAAAATTTGGCATCTTGCAACCATGCGGACCGACTAATAGGTGCCAAAACCGTTGCAAGATGTCACAGACATAATAATGTGAGATGTCACGGACATAATAATGTGAATTTATTTCTTAATGACATTAAACAAGAACATAAAAATGGTCTTGGGAAAATAAAAAGAGTTTTTTTTAGGCAAAAAATATTATCTACTCATTAGTAAGAATTCACAAATTCAATATAAAGCTTGTTGTGTCGAGAGGCACTTTATACAGCCCAAGTGGGTGAGATATGTTACGTCTGTCACACTATATGTCGACTCAAAAGAAATATAAAAAACTATAAAACTAAGTGGGTGAGATGTGTCATGTCTATCACATGTCGGTTCAAAAAAACAAATAAAAACTAATTACATGTCGGCTCCAAGTTTATATTGGCTACATTGTAAAACCACGTTTATATCAATACATATCAAATTTTAGTTCTAAAATTTATTGAAATCAAACTTAGAAATTTTACAGTTATTTGGATACTTAGTGAATTTTTTCATTGTTGAACATTAGTATTATTAGGTTAAAAATACATATCAGTAGCTAAAAATATTAACCTTCAACGATGTATAAATTGCAAGTATTCGTGGATTTTAGATTGCTCGCTAAGATGTCGAAATAAGTAGATTCTAAAATTTCTCAAGTTTGGATTCAATAGAATTTGAAATTGAAATTAGGTATGTATTTATATAAATGATCTAATTTGACTTTTAAATTCAATATGTATTTGAAATTTGGTATTTGTTTATAGAAAATGAGACTAGCTTTAAAAAAATGTACATTTACAAAAGAAAAAAAATGTATAAATTGCTCAAGTATCTCTCGAGTCTAAATTTCTCTCTAAGATATTCAACTAAGTAGATTCTAAAATATCTCAGGTTTGAATTCAATGGAATTTGAAATTTAAATTGGATATTATATATTTATATCTATGAACTAATTTGACATTGAAATTCAATATCTACTTGAAATTCAATATGTATTTGAAGTTCCATATGTATTTATAGAAAATGAATTTAGGTTAGAAATACATATCCACATTTATATAAATTGAAATATGGATATATATACAATGTATAAATTTTTGAAGTACCTAGGGAGTCTATACTGTTGGCCAAGATATCCAAATAAGTAGATTCTAAATTTTCTCAAGTTTGAATTCAATAGAATTTGAAATTGAAATTGGATATGTATTTAAAAAAATGAGCTAATTTGACATTGAAATTCAATATGTATTTCTAGAAAAATAAATTAGATTAAAAATACATATCCACAGTTATAAAAATCGATATATGGATATGTACAATTAGCTTAAAGATACATATATATGTTTAAAAATACATGATGAGCTTCCAATGATATGTAATAAAAATTAACCATTCTACTTTCTATATTTAAAGATAAAATATTTCAATCTTTAATTGAATCTAGGGTTTTATATGTTCCAATACTTTTACAATAATTATATTATACAACCATTAAGGAAATATGACTTACCACCTACCCAACCCTACATTTGTTATAGGAAAAACAAGGATTGCTCATAGCTCATATTTAATACTATTAATCAAAATTATCATGTTTCAAGTGATAATTGATAGTGATATTAAACATTCAAACCATGTTATAATACCAACTTCAACTTCCAAAATTTCCTCATGAGCCACCATATGAAATAAATAAATTTACACAACATTTTCAAATATTATTGAAAATTCTAATTTGAAATTCATATATACCAACATAGGCTCTATTGAGCATCGAGATGGATCAAATCTAAGGAGGTTTGCACCTCAAGAGATTTGATCCCTCTTGAGGTTAGACCCTTGATAGAGCCAAAGTTAAAATAGATCTATGTTGATTTACTCACATCTCACAAACAAGGTATTTTTTAAGGAGTTCTAAGTTCTAATAGTATACCTAAGTATAGTACTATAGGTGATTATTTTGGACCAAAAAAATTATATATATTGATAGGTAGGCTAATATTAAATATGAAACATAGAATTTACTACTAAAATTTGTAAATTTTGGCCAATATTACAATTAAAAAACATATTTTATGTAAATATAGGTGATTTTAGAGAGTAAAAATGACCAAATAACGAATTTATTTTTTGAAAAAAAGACCAAAAATAACGATTTGGCTAAATTTCGCTTTTAAAATGTACACTTCTCACAAATTATAATAAAAATACATATTAAAAATATTTATAATCTTTTAATTTTTTATAATTAATAGACAAAATGATTTATGGATAATCAAATTAAATCATTTAACCATCAAATTTCATCAATTTAAATATCAAATTCGATGATATCAAGCTCCATCATTGGGAAGCTACCAAATTTTAAGAATAATGAATTTTTACCGAAACCACTCTTGCTTTGAGAACAATAAAATATAGAAAGCTATATTATAAAATTATTCAAGGCTGCACCTAAATATGTTGGTTTTCTCCCAATAAACTTTCCAAAAATGTTTTCTTTTTCTCCTTATAAACCAAAAATGCTTTCTTTTAATTAAATTTTGTCATAAATTGTAACTTTAACAAAATCACGTCTTTCGACCATAATCCACAATGGAGTGGTAATCTTCTCATTCGTTGTCTCCGTCAAATTTCTATCAGATTTGTAACTAACAAAATATTGTTAGATTACTCTATATTTAACTAAGTTCCTTCTTTCCTTCTTAGCTTACTCTCAATTTAACTAAGTTCCTTCTTTCCTTCTTAGCTTACTCTCAATTTAAATAAGTCCATTCTTTCCTTAAGTTCATTATTTCCTTCCTTTCCTTCATTTCATATGTAAAATCAACAATATGAGAGGTTGGAATTTGGAAACAGGTTTTCCTACAATTTTTCGCTGTTTGCATAATCATTTTCAGCATTTTTCTTGAATTTTATGACAATTATTGAAAATGCTCATAACCGGTATTGAAAATGCCTCATAACCCACACTGTGGCCATCAAATTAGCTTAAAGAATAGCAGCTAACGGACCAATAACAAATGCTAAATAAGGAGTATATCCAAGGAAGAGGCGAATAGCAAGCAATACAGAGACAAATATCCATCGATCTACCCCTTAATTAATGGCTCAAAATCAGACCATCGATCTGCCCCTTTATTAATGGCTCAAAATAAGACATTCATTTCTTACTCCACCGCTGTAATTCCATTACGATGTGTTCTTAAATCACCGCGGTCCGGATGCTAGGAAAACCTTCCCCAGTCCTCTCTACATCAACTATTTTCCTTTCTATTTAGTGTCTGTCTGGACAAGTAGGAATTAGAGGGAGGGTAAAGCTTCACTTCTCACATAAAACGATCTATTGCAATGGCCTTGTTCATATAGACATTTTCTCCAAGGGATATTATGAGTCAGAATGGTATCACCGTGGTGTCTGAATTACGATGTGTTCATAAATCATCGCAGTCTGGATGTTAATATCTCCTGCCGACGTTGGAGTTGAGGGATACCATTATCCGTGTGTTTAACCATATAAAGCATTGCAAGATTCGAAGGATGTAGGACAAAGGAAAAGGAGTGTATATTGATTCCCTACGTAATCAGGAAAAAAAAGACCGATGACCATCAAACTCACGCAAAAGACGTCGGGACACGAACCAAGGACAATTGAAAATTGGAGGGACACTCTTTCTCTGTTAGGAACCCATGTCAACCCTTCTATTTACTTTGTTAGTATATTGTTGTTGGATGCATATGCTTTGTAAGTCACCTCGTAGTAATTGATGATCCATAGTTTGTATTGGCCCATGGTTTGTATTGACACATGGTATTGAACCATGGTATTGGAGCCTATACTTGGTATATAAGTTTGTGTTGAGACCAATGAAGGTACCATGAAGCTATTTGTATTGAGCTTGCTCAAAGGAGGTTTCCCCCTCGAAGTGGCCTGCGATCAATAAAGCGATTCTGAGTTCTGTTATTTCTGGTATCTTGTGTGTTTTCATTAATTAATTATTGAAGGTTCTTCACAA
Source organism: Larix kaempferi (assembly GCA_027924585.1). NCBI lineage: Eukaryota > Viridiplantae > Streptophyta > Pinopsida > Pinales > Pinaceae > Larix > Larix kaempferi. The sequence continues at coordinate 7,355,613 of BSBM01000003.1, read as the reverse complement.
CTATTATCAGAGCACTTTCTTGGGCTCACTAGGTGAAATTTCTGCCAACTATTTTTTCGCATCTATTACAAGTTCAGATCTAGGAATAATCACTATCCGCTTAATTGTGGGAAGTACTTGGGCATAAGCCCTAAAACTCATTGTGAGGAGTACCACAAGAACCCCGAAGTACCTTGCCCATTAAGAGGACCTGCCAGCGAAAAGGACAAAGACCCCTAACTGATTGACTAGTTCCCACCCGTGAGGTAAACCAAGAGTTGCCGTTTGTAGTAAAGCGGTTATCAGTTTTATCTGAGTCGTGGAGTGAGGGGTACTGCCCCAATACGCAAGCCGTCAGACAACATTGGTGGCCGAGTGAATCCTTTGAACCGGTAGGAAGCCGAACATACCTGGGGTCCATATCTATTTTCATCTAAACTGTTGCTGATCACTTTCGCGCTGTTGCAGATCCATCTGTTGCCGATCTCTTCCGCGCCATTGCAGATCCATTCCAAAAGCCAGTTCTGATCCAGCCATTTCAGATCCCGTATAAAAGTCATTTCAGATCCCGTATAAAAGTCATTTCAGATCCAGCCGCTTTCGATCCATTATGAGCCATTCCATATCCTATGGTTTTCGATCCATTCCGAAAGCCGTTTCAAATCCATTCTGGGAAAAAAGAAAGAAAAACTATTGAAACCCCTGCAATCCCATTCTGCATATTTCATTCTTGAGGACCCTATCCCAAATTCCACTTCCCAAAACCAGAAATCCCACATTTGTCTATTTTTGGGGTTAATTTCCATAACTCCTTCGATTTTCACCAAATCGCCCTCAAAGTTTGTCACCGTGATCATTCCCTATTTTTGTTTCTTTGTCCCTCTCTGACAAATTTTCCCATTGTTTCACCCCGCTTTTGAAATCCTCATTTTTTGCTTCCCTATCCATTCCAAAATGTCCAAAACCTAGTCAAACCCCAATTACCCATACGAGTTTTTCCCAAATCCAAATTTCCCTTTACTAAATAAGCTTATGTTTGTGTTTTTCTACCCATTCCCCCCCCCCAAAAAAAAAAAAAAAAACTTATGGTTATTGTTGTCACCCACGCAGGAGCAAAAACCATGGAGGAAGCACTTGCAGCCATCCAAACCAAACTCCAGGATCTGGATGAAAAATTTCTCGGCCTCCATCTTGAGCATTCAACCATGAACAACAAACGACAATCTAAGTCTTCATCAGACAACGAGCTCTCTTCTTCCAGCAATTTCCATGGTCCGAAGCTTGAATTTCCTTGCTTCAATAGTACTGATCCAATTGGATGGATCTATCATGCAGAACAATATTCCGGTCTGCATAGTACTTTTGATGTCCAAAAATTTCCACTTGCATCCTTTCATTTCAAATAGGAAGCCCTTCAATGGTACCATTGGTACATCAAGGCTCATGACGAGCCAAAATGGATAGATTTTTTCCAACTCCTTTTGCAACAATTTGGTCCTAGTGCTTTTGATGACTTCACCGGAGCACTCACTAAAACTTCGTCAAATTGGCACTGTGAGAGAGTATCAGACAGAATTTGAGAAACTAGCCAATCACACAAAAGGATTGTCTGATGAATTCTACAGGAGTTGTTTTATCAGTGGTCTTAAGGATGAAATCCGCTCAGAGGTCAAAATGTTATGTCCCAACACAATGATGGAAGCCTTGGGGTTGGCTAAGTTGGCAGAAAACAAGATTTCCGCCCAACAGCGCTCCAAACCCAGTTTTGTTCCCTTCCGAAATATGGGTTCCCAATGACCTCCCATCCCGCCAGCTCCTCGACCAACTCCTATCAAGCATTTGTCTGAAACAGAGATGTAGGCATGCAGAGAAAAAGGGATTTTTTATAATTGTGATGACAAATTCATTCGGGGACATAGATGTGTTCATCAAAAGCTCTATCTTTTGGATATGGATTCTTCGTGTGACTCTAAAATTGGTGAAGAAGCTCCAGATACAATGGATGATCAGGTCGACATTCTAGAGGCACCTACTGACCCCCCACCTCAGGACGACCAACCAGAGATATATCTCCATGCTTTATCCGACGTCACCACCCCCCAAGCAATGCGGGTTAGGGGTTACTTAAAGAAGCTTCCTCTTACAATACTCATTGATTCTGATAGCACTCATAACTTCATTGACCCTCGGATCGCTAAACAGGATGATTGTTTTATCCATCCTTGCTCCAACTTTGAAGTCATGGTTGCCAATGGAGGCGCTTTACCTTGCAAGGGGAAATCTCACAATGTGCGTATCTATCTGGAATATTATAACCTGCGCTCTGACATGTTTTCCTTGTCCCTAGGCGGATGTGATGTGGTTTTGGGCATTCAATGGTTACAGACACTTGGCCCCATCTTATGGGATTTTGCTGAACTTTGGATGTAGTTTTCCGTCAATGGTAAACAACACAAATTTGTGGGCTTACAACAAGGGTCTCTCTGCATCATCAGTTCACATCGTCTGGAAAAGATCCTTAAGAAGAATTCACATGGTGTCATCGCTCAACTCCATTCCATTCAGATGCACCCATCAACGGTCTCCCCTACTTCCTTGGATAGATATGCAAGTGTCTTTGCTGAACCAGTGGGCTTGTCACCTTCAAGAGACCTTTCCGGTAAGACTGCATCTACATCTCAGCAGGAAATGCTGGCTATTTTGCATGCAGTACAAAAGTGGCAGCCATACCTATTAGGGAACCATTTCTTCATCAAGACTGATCTCTAGGGTCTGGAAAATTTCCTGGAACAACCAGTCTTCTCCGCAACACTCCTGAAATGGGTTATCCAACTCATGGGTTATGCCTATGCGATCATTTACAAGAAGGGTAAGGAGAATATGGTGGAAGATGCTCCTTCTCACACATTTGATGACCCAATTTTTTTTACAGTTATTTCTCTACTTGTTCCAAATTGGTTGCAATCTGTTCAACAAGGATATCTCTTCTATGAACTCCATGCTTCTTCATCGGTAGGGCACTCTGGGTTCCTCAAAACATATGACCGAGAACAATGTAACTTATTTTGGCAGGGATTGAAAATGACAATTCAACCAATGGTGGTTGACTGTGATACTTTCCAGGTCAACAAGGGTGAAATGCCACTCCTTTCAAGACTGATCGAACCCTTGCCCATCCCTACACAGATTTGGACAACTATTTCTATGGATTTCCTAGAAGCACTCCAGTGGTATAATACCACATATAAAAGGACACCATATGAATCAGTCTATGGACAGGCACCGCCAGTTCATCTTCCATACACCCTCATAAACTCCCCAGTTCAAGAAATTGAATCGATTCTTCAAAACCGCGATCAGATTCTTCTCATTCTGTAGGACAATCTTCACATGGAAAGAATTCGACTGAAACAACAAGCCGATCAGCATCGTTCTGAGCGCACTTTTCACGGAGCTGATATGGTTCTTCTTTGTCTACAGCCTTCCAAGCAACCCTCCCTGAAACTCAAAAGGCGTCAGTGCCTCAAAATGCAACCCAAGGATGCTACAGGGGAACCACTCCTTCAGTTTTTGCATCAATTTCCACATTTAAAGCTTTGAGGACAAAGCTTTTTCTAAGGGATAGGGGATGTTAGGAACCCATGTCAACCCTTCTATTTAATTTGTTAGTATATTTTTGTTGGACGCATATTCTTTGTAAGTAGTCCCGTAGTATTTTTTTATCCATAGTTTGTATTATTGTTGTTGGACACATATGCTTTGTAAGTCGTCTCGTAGTAATTGTTGATCCATAGTTTGTATTGGCCCATGGTTTGTATTGACACATGGTATTCGCACCTAGAATTGGTATATAAGTTTGTGTTGAGACCAATGAAGGTACCGTGAAGTTATTTGTATTGAGCTTGCTCAAAGGAGGTTTCCCCCTCGAAGTGGCATGTGATCAATAAAGCGATTCTGAGTTCTGTTATTTCTACTATCTTGTGTGTTTTCATTAATTAAATATTGCAGGTTCTTCACATTCTCGCGTTGCAGAAATAAGCGGTTTGGAGCTAGAGGCATGTAAGGGGTGAGAATTCTAACTTCCCTTCTACTAATGACTTTATGTTTGATAGAAAGTTGGGCATATTATGCATTTACTTTTCAAGACATTTTTCTCACTAGCTTTAGTTATGAGTGACGAAAGTGAGCTTGGATAAAGTTGTCCATCTCATCTTGAAAGGGGCTAGAAAAACACCATTCAATGTGGCCACATATCATATTGTTTTGGATGAGAAAACTAACATATTTTGAAGTGTTATTGCAGCATCTCGGCGGGGAAGTCAAGGTTGTGGGGATGGTGGGTTTTGGTGGAGTTGGTAATACGACTCTTGCAAAATAATTCTACAACCAGAAGAGATGGGATTATGGTCGATCATGCTTTTTATTTGAGGTAAGAGAAGTTGCAGCTAGGAACTTTTTAGCATTCTTGCAGAGTAAACTTTATAAGGACTCTTGACTGGACTGGTACAGGATTTGTATAAGATTGATGAATCCATAGGGATGACGAAGAATTTTGTCTAGTCTTTGTGAGCTGTAATAATCTAGATTATGTGGATTATTTTGCGTAGTTGTGTGCCTGATATCATCATGTGAAGAATGTGCTCCATTTAGGTAGTTTAATTTCAGTTACACCTGACAATACATATGTTCTTATTGTATAATTAAACCAGGCACAACGGGATCAAATGTACTTAATATCCATACAAAACAAAGGCAGTAGAGAGCTTGAACGCATAGAGAAAACATAGTCTTCTTTAGAGCAAAAAAAAAACACTATTGTATTAAATCTGTTGTAGATAAGCAACATAAAAAAATGAATTAAAATATGCGGGAGAACCAACATTAATTTGGTTGGCTGAGAACTATACCAACCTAATTTACTCACCGATGTGAGCTTACTTGCAATGTACATCAACACCCCCCCTTGAGTGAGAGGAGGAATACACATAAATAGACAAAAATGGGTCTGGGAAACAAGGCCTCCTAAGGTAACCATGTACAAAAATATCAAAACATAGATAACAAAAATATGAAGGAGAACAAAAACTAACCCCCTCAAGGTCAATGTCCTTCACCCCAAGCAAGGCACGAATTTGAACATATTTAGTATGTGTCAAGGGTTTGGTGAATATATCAGCAACCTATAATTGAATCCTACAGCATTGCAAATCAATAATCTGTTCACGAATGAGTTGTTGGATGAAATGCATGTGAACTTCTATATGTTGGGTGCGTTGATGCTCCACATGTTCCTTGTAAATATGGATAGCACTCTTATTATCGCACCAAATTATAGTGGGATGCACCTGCTGCAAACTAAATTATGATAAAATCTATCGAATCCAAATAGACTCAATAGCAGCATTAACAATACCTCATCACTCTACTTTTGTAGAGGAAAGGGAAATTGCTACTTTCTTTTTGCTAGAACAAACAATAGGTCCATAACCAAGATGAAATACATATACATAAGTGGGTATGCGGCCATCGAGATCACCAACCGTATCAGATTCAGTATAACGCACTAAATCTACATTACCAATAGATGAGTATTGAATGCCATATGAGTGTGTCCCTCTAATGTAACGAAGAATTTTCTTTGTATATTTCCATGGAGCTCATGTGGTTCCTACATGAACCAAGAAACCAAGCCAATTGCATATGATATATCCAAACTAGTGTGAGTTGAGTACAGTAGGATTCCAACAAGTTGTCGATACAAAATAGCATCAACCAAAGGAGTGGATCACTTTTCTATCAACCTGAATCTGGACAAGAATGGTGTGGGTGCATATTTGCAATCCAACATGTGGAATATACACAAGAGATACAATGCATATTTGGGCTACAAGAGACCTATCCCAGATGTAGACTATGTGACCTGCAGTCCCCAAAAGTAGTGAAGCAACCCTAATTGTTCCATGTCAAACTGCTATTAAAGATCATATTTCTCCTAATCAATCAAGATAGTTGAACTCCCAATAAGAATGAGATAATCCAAGTAGACAACAAGGATAAGAATTTTATTATCTTGCTGCAAAATATATACATTTAAATCAGGAATGTAGGGAGAAAATCCTAAAGAGAGAAGGCAATAATCCATCGTCTCAGACCAAGCCCTAGAAGCTTGTTTCAGACCATATAAATATTTTTTGAGGTTGCACACAAGTGAAGAGTCTTGGATAAATCCAAGAGGTTTCTCCATGTATATCTCTTCTTGCAAATCGTCATGAAGGAATGCACATTTAACATCCATTTGGTGTACAATCCACTTGCGCGATGTGGCTATAGAAAGAACAAGGCAAACATAATTAATTTTAGCCACCGGTGCAAAGGATTCAGAATAGTCAAGTCCCTCAACCTGTGAGAACCATTTATCAACCAATAAAGCCTTATATCTCTCTATAGTACCATCAGTAGCATGCTTTGTTCAATATACCCAATATACCCACTTGCATTGAACTAATTTTCTATATTTTGGAAGAGGGACCAAGTCCCAAGTTTCATTTTTCAGTAGTGAATTATGCTCATTTTTCATGGAAACATCCCATTATTTAATATCATGGGCCTAATGAAAATATTTATGATATGAAGCATTAGCCATAAATGCTCGAGGAGTCCTTTGAAGAGAGGACCTCATTCTTCTTTGACCCCAATCAAGAAGTGGAGGATGAGTACTAGTTGATTGTTCTTCAAGATCATTATCATGAGCAGGGAAATCCAAATCAAAGGATGGATCATCATATGAAGATACAAGATGTTGAGGAGGATGCTCATAGAATTGAACACTCCTTCTGATAATCCATTCATGAGTGTCGGGATGCAATAATATATACCTTTTAACATCTTCAGGGTAACCAACAAGGATGCAAGGCTTACTTTGCATGTACATTGCCCTGCGTTTTTCTTTTGGAATGTGTGCCCAAGCATTGCACCCAAAGACCCTAAGATTCCCAACAAAGGGTTTCTGTCCATTCCAAACTTCTTCAGATCACACCCCTTCAATAACCTTGTGAGGGGTTTGATTTTGAACATAGTTTTCACAATTTATCGCTTCATCCCAACACTATAGGTTGAGACTTCTTGCATGAATCATATAATTTGCCATCTCTTTCAAGGTATGGTTTTTCCTTTCAGCAACACCATTTTGTTATGGATAGTAGGGAATTGTATGTGGTAGCTAAATACCTTCAGTGGCATAATAGTTTTTAAATCTATTACCAACATATTCTCTACCATTATATGCCCACAAGCATTTTATGGATTTTCCATATTGATTTTCAACCAAGGCTTTAAACACAACAAAAGTGTCAAAATTCGCACTTTTATTTTTCAGAAAGTAGACCCATCTGCATCTATAATAGTCATCAATGAATGTAAGCAAATAACACGCCCTTTGAAAATATAGACCACGAAAAGGCCTTGAAATATCATTGTGAACAAGTTGCAGAATTTTGGAAGCTCTATGATATTTTCCCTTATCAAAATTGTGTTGAGGATGCTTGCCAAGAATACAAGATGTACAAACACCTTTAGAAAAGGAGATAGGTGGAAGATCATTAACCATGTTTTGCTTACTAAGCTGTTGAAGATAGTGATAATTCAAGTGTCCAAATCACTCATGTCATAATCTGATTAGTTCATTTGAGTGAGCAAGAAGTACATTGGTAGGAGTTGTCAGTTCAAAATGAGAAAATGAATACAAGCGTGCATGATGATCCACTTTCCCTATGGCAACAATTTGTGAAGGATCCTCAATTTCGCAACTAATTACGGAATCATGGGTAAACAAGAATGTCTTTCCTGCACCAGAATTTGTAATCTGATAAATTGAGAGCAATTTGGTTGAAAGCTTACGAACATACAAAAAATTAATGATCATGCGATGCATCATCTCAACGGAGCCCTTTCCTTTAACATCCAAAGGTGAAGAGTTTCCCACAAAAAGATGCTCATTTTTGAGTGAATTAATGGAAGAAAATAGTTTTGCGTGAGCCATGTGATGTGTGGCTCTAGAATCAAATATCCATTCAATTTTAGAAGAAGATAAATCTACTCTAGCAGAGAGAGATTTAACATTCACTGTATCATTGCTAGGAAAAGGAAGTTTGGCATTTAAATTGTGTTTCTTAATTTCTGAAGACAAGACGACTAGTTTCTTAAAACAATGAGATTTTGAATGACCATCATTTCCATAGAATGCACATTTAAGAGGATTTTTCTTCTGTTTAGAATATGGTTTAGGAGAGGAATATGCATTGTTACATGATTTGGTACTATGTGTTTGTTTCCCTTTATATGCCATTTTTATGTGGCATTCTTGAATTTGAAGGGGAGCTAGATACTAATGCATGAGACTTAGAGTCTATAGAGCTAATAGATCCCATTTGAATGAGCTTATCCTGATCACGAGTAATTATTTCATTAAAGGCATCAAAACTAGGCATTACAAAAGCATGGCCCAAGGCATCCCGAGTTGAATAAAATGTGGAAACAAACACTGAATAGGATTCTCGTAACTTAGAGAGCAATGAAAAAATGAGTTGTTCATCTCTCTTCTCAATATTGCAGTCCTTCATCTGAAGCCTAAGGGATTTGAACTTGGAAATAAAGTCTTGAATGGTATCAAAATTACTAGGATTTGGGCTAATGAGTTCATTTTCCAGTTAATGACCATGAATGGCATTTGTTTTACCAAACATGTTACCAAGTTGATCCCATGGTTCATGGAAAGTGTGTATGCCTTCGAAATGAAACAAGAGTTCAGGTGAAAGAGAAAGACATATTAAGCCTAAGGCTTCTTCACAACAATTATGCCATTTAGGATTTTCAACATTTTGTGTAGGTTATTTATCTGAGCCAGTGGTAACCCTGTATAGACCTTTACTCCTTAGTAGAACAGCCATGTTTGATTTCCAACTAAAATCATTGTGAATATTTAAAATAGGGATTGGAAACTTATCTTCCATAGTAAGACTAAGGAAAATAAAGTGCCAAAGAAAAGGATTAGAAATCACCGGAAATGTGACTGATGATGGATTTAAGCAGTAGTTTTTGAACAAAGATGCTCATAGCATATAATAGAGCAAAGATGGCAGAAGCAACCTGAGATGCCCTGTAGAAACGTCTAGAAACCATTGTAGCCAAAAGGAGATGAAGGAAGATAATTCCCTAGGGCTCTAATACCTTGGAGAAATAAACAAGGCACAACAGGATCAAATGTACTTAATGTCCATACAAAACAAAGGCAGCAGAGAGCTTGAACGCAAAGAAAAAACACAGTCTTCTTTAGAGAAAAAAAACACACTACTGTATTAAATTTTATGTATATAAGCAACATAAAAAAATGACCCAAAACAGGCGGGAGAAATAGCATTTAACTAATTTGGTTGAGAGCTATACCAGCCAAATTTACTCACTGATGTGAGCTTACTTGCAACATACAACAACACTTACAAGTTGTGGAATAAGAAAGTCGCATGTTAACAAGTTGAGAGTCCAATTAGAGAACATTATCTACATCTTTTTGGTTCACCGTATTCTCTGATTGTTAATCCTCTTGATCAATTTGAACAACTCGTTGGAAATTTTTGTATGCATGCAATGTATTTTCGCTGTCTCCTAAAGTGCTTGGGGCACTACTTCATAAACATTTTCACTATTGGAAAGAGCAGCTGCGCAAAATTTTCAACATAGTTCTCACTTGTATACAAAGAAACATTAAAATTAGCTACGACAGTATCCATGATGTAATTACCCTCTTTTTTATACCCTAGACATATTATTGTTGTTATTATGTTGGATATTGTGGCACAAGGTGCCGAGACTATGGTTTGCACATTATTATTATTTTTATTATGTTAAACATCATTAATTAGTAAAATAAAATAATTGGATCGATCGATGCCACAAAAAAGAGTATGAGGAACCATGATGTTACGAGATAGGGGTTGTGGGAAAAGTGTTACCTTGTGTTTTAACCTATGTGGATGCGATACACCCTTCTTGTGGACTTGGTGGACCCTCTCTATTTATGCATTGTCATATGTTATGCCACCCCTTGGTTTTTATTTTATTCCGGGATTAATTTTATTTGGAGTTAGAGTTTTTCCCTCACCTACTGCGCCCCTCATGAAAATTTGTAACTCCCAACTTGATGAAGACTCTTCCTCTCCCCTCTAATGCACCGTATTGAGAATTGTAACTCCCATTTTTGCTAATTTGGGAATGTAACTCCTCCCTTGTGTCTCCCTCTCTCCCCCCAATTCGAATTGCTCTTGGGAAATGGAATTTGGGTGGATGTGAGCTAGTCTCTATTGTGGGTTATGCATGTTCTTGGATCTTTTTTATGCTATGGTGTTGGTGTGATTGGTTTTGGTTTCTCGTGACATGATTTTTTGCTGGTTGGTGTGCCCTTGTTGATCTTGTGTCGTAGTTGAGTTACTCTGTATTGCCACTGCTTTGTCCTGGAATTGCCTCTGGAGATCCTAGATTGGAAGTGATGTGGAGTCCACTTTCCATTGTATTTGAGGTTGGACTGATATATTTCATAATATTTTGTCCTGGATCCACTATAATTTCCTTGGAGTGGAAGTATAGGAAGACTTTCCATTGGGTTGTGGTTGGACAGATTTCTCCTGAAAGCTTTGTCCTGGAATTGCCATTGGAGATCATGCATTGGAAATGATGTGGAATCCACTTTCTATTGGATTGTGGTTGGAACAATGTTATATTGGTTTTTTATTTTAGTGCACACTTTCTTGTGGCATCATGGTTCCGTCTCGGGGGTGACCATTGCAAAGTGAGTTTTGGTTTGCATTGTGTCTGCGGCTGGGTGGAACGTGGCAGGGTCGATTTCGGTTGCGTATTTTTCAAGATAAGTAATTTATTTAATGTTTATTTGAATTAATTGTATCTTTTATTATTCTTATATGGTTTCAGATTAAATGTATGAGAAAATAGAAGAGCAAATTATGGAAGAAATATCTCATATATTTTAGTTACATTATGCTACTAGTTTTTGGGAAAAATAGCTAACTAGTTTTTGGCATTTTGTGAACAAGTGCTTGAGAAAAATGTTTATTTGGAGCCTATGCTACAGATATGATAATTGTGCCTCTTTTATTTATATTATGTCTACTTTTATTGTGCAATATCTTATGAAATATTGGAAATACCTCTCTACAGTGTTTCTAGCCTCTATTCAAAAACTAGTTCATCGGTTGGGTTGTTTTATGTAGTTTCAAGAGTTGGAATGTGAAATGTTTGAGAAAATGACTAAGTGAGATAACTAATATTAGATCTTATCATTACACTTGAAATCTATGAATAACTGTGTGGAATATTTCCTAGATAGTTCTAGATTTGCTTATCGAAATCCTAGTCTTGTTTCCATTCAGTAGCTCCTTCGAAAGAATTGTTTTAAATTGATTTATGACTATGAATGAGAAATTTTTGAATAAATTTTTACATGAGTTATACCTCTAATAATACTTATAATACATGTTATTTAGATTTGGAATGGATTCCGAATGACTCTGCAAATTGTTTATGCATTTATATTACTTGATTCCTCAATTTCAAGCTAATTTGGAGAAGTAGATTTAACTAGTTTGATGAATTAATAAGAGGAATTTTTATGATCTAGGAAATGTTGATGTATTTTTAACTTTGGAAGATATTCACTTGTATATTGAATGTATTACATTTGTACCTTATTGTATCCCCAACGCAGATGTATTATTCCTCTGATTGGAAGTGTCGTCATGTGTACTTGCAAGTGTCGCAAGTTATATTGTAAGTTTCGTAACTTATACTTGATGGGTTCTTAGACCACCTTGATGGGGTTGGCCCTGTATGAGTCATGTGGGTCAAAGGGTTATTAAACCACCCTAGAGGGTTTGGACCAGTCATCGTTATGTTAAGTGGTTAAGCTGGGGCCGACCTAATTGAGTAAAGGTCAAGTGAGATAATGTATAAATAGAGAGTGTGTCTCTCTCATTTTACACATTCTATTATTCACTCACTTCGAATTAGTGAGAGAGAGGAGGAGTGTTTACAAGTGGAGGAGGAGAATGCTACTGAATATATCTATCTCTTGGGTTTGATCATGGTGATCCTTGTATTGATGCTTATTCTATCTCTGAGGAAGTTGCTGGGTTTTTCACCTTCTTGGTTTTCCCCAGTGAAATGTTTTGTGTCTCTTGTCTCTTGTCTGTTATGCTTGATATCATGTACATGTTTCTTTAAGTTAAGATCCTATATCTATTGAATTAAATGATGAAAAAATAACATGGTATTAGAGCTAGCCTGAAGGAAGGCATGCTATGGCATCTATGACACTTGTTGCACTTGCGACAAATTGGAGGCTAGTGCTTGATATAGGAAAAACCAGTCATCGTAGAACTTTTGATATAAATCCATTTTGGAGAAGGTTCAGGATCTAAAATGTTTATATATCATATATAACATCCCCATGTACCTTGTTTCCAAAGAAAAAACTCGTATTCGTTGTACATTGTGTTTTATGATCAATACAATCTAGGGTTTCTACCTCTTCCAAATCTCAGTAATAAACAAGTGACCTAGGAAAAAAGGTCATAACTTGGGCTAGGAAGCTCCAAATGAAATTTTGGAAAAAGGGACAGTAAGAGCACGGACTTTAATTTCACAGGTACTTTTTTCCAGAGGCCGAAATTGAACCAGCGACACGTGACACAACGTACAAGTTCGCTCTCCTGTTTTATCCCATAAACAGGTCACGTTGCAACACTTGGCATAACTCTCTCTCGGATAATCCAATTGAGGTCATACCTATGGGGTTGGAAAGATGACATGTCAGGCTACCACAGACCAAATTTTCAGACCCTGTGGATTCATAATTTCAGAGATATACTAGAAACAATCAAGTGCATATTTCTGTCAAAACTGATTTGGATTATGAGCACCTTCATTCTTGGCTTATCACTGCTGCGGGAATTTAGGGCTTCGGAGAAAGTTGGAATTTTTGGAATCGGAGATCATGGCTGAATGATCCTCAGAAAAATCAAAATTTAGAGACCAAGATCGAATTATTTGGTTGGGAAGAAGGCCAAGCTTGATCAAACCCTAGTTCGGCAGTTTGATCGGAAAGATGGAAAATTAGGGCTTCTGCAAAAGTTGGAATTTTTTAAGTCTGTGACCACGGCTAGAAGCTCCTCAGAAAAATATAAGCTTAGCGCTTTGGACCGAACTTCTTGGTTGGGAAGAAGGTTGGGATTTACCAAACCCTAGTTTGGCATCCTGTCTAGTGAATCCAGAAGTTTCAAAGGCAATTTTGAAGGGTCAAATTTTGCAGTTTTCAAAATTGAAGTATACCAGCTTGATCAGCTTAGCAAGACACATCTTTCCATCCATTCATATGTTTGAATTTTTAGGGTATCTCTATCAAACCCTATTCCAACTCCAGATCCAATTTCCTGGGATAGCCTAACCTGTCATCTTTCCAACCCCACAGGTCTGATCTCAAATGGATTCTCTAAGAGAGAGTTATGCCAAGTGTCACAACGTGACCTATTTATGGGATAAAACAGGAGAGCGAACTTGTATGGTCTGCCACATGTCACTGGTTCAATTTCGGCCTCTGAAAAATTTACCTGAGAAATTTCAGTGCATGCACTACCTGTCACTTTTTACGAAATTTCATTTGGAGCTTCCTAGCCCAAGTTATGACCTTTTTTCCAAGGTCACCTGTTTTTGACTGAGATATGGAAGAGGCAGAAACCCTATATTGTACAAATCATAAATCACAAAGTACAACGAATTAGAGGTTTTACTTTGGACACAAGGTACATGGGGATCTTAGCTTCACCCTGTACAATTTTCAGACCCTGAAACCTCGCAGAAATTTATTTATAGCGAAATTTCTATGATGACTGGTTTTTTCTATATCAAGCCCTAGCATCGTAAGTGAAACAAGTGTCATACATGCCATACCATGCCTTCTTTCATGCTAGCTCTGAAACCATGTTATTTTTTCAGAATTTACTTCAATCTGATCTAGGATCTTAACTGAGAGAACGGCATGTACATCATATCAAACATGAACACCATAATGCAATCACACAAGAGACACAGAGTTTACTTGGGGAAAAACATAAAGGTGAAAAACCGCAATGACTTCCTCAGAGATAGATAGAGAAATGATACAACCCAAGCATAAGAGATATACATCTTCTAGCATTAGCTTCTCCTCCTCCACAAGTGCGCCACTCTCCTGAGAGTGTGAGAGAGAATAGAATGATCAAATAGAGTGCCTCCCGCACTCTATTTATACTTGACTTCACTTGCCTAATATCCTTTACTAGGTCGGCCTTAACTTAACCACATAACATAATGCTTACTGGGCCGACACCCAATAGGGTGGTCTAATAACCCTTTGACCCACATGGCCGACCCCCAATAGGGTGTTCTAATAACCCTTCGACCCACATGACTTATACAGGGACGACCCAAACAAGGTGGTCTAATAACCCATCAAGTATAAGTTACGACACTTACAATATAAATGGCGACACTTCTGTATAGAGGAATAATAACATCTCTATGGGAATACAAACACTTCCGTATAGAGGAATAATACCATCTCTATAGGAGTACAATATACATATATGAAATACATTCCGAAGTTACATATAGATCGACACTCCCTCTTAACTAGGAAGGTATTTCTCGACACAGGTCTTCTAGCACAAGTCTTCTTCTCTGGATCATCGTCACTGGAAAATCGTCATCAAGTCATCGTCATCATCACTGCTGCTGCTATCTCAATCAATCTCTGAATCTACTCATCATAGAAAGTTCTACAGAGCCAGTCCTTTTTCATACTAGATGTAAGCCCACCACCTATAGGTCTTCATCATCACTGACCATACTGTGGAATCCTCAGGACTTATTACGTGCGTCACAAAACCTCGAAAGAGCATCCCAGGATGTTACTGGTACCCAAATCCAACCTGTAGGATCTCCCAGGGCGCTATTACATGTGACCCCACCACAAAACCTCGAAAGAGTATCCCAAGATGTTACAGGTACACAACTCCGACCTATAGGATCTTCCAGGGCACAAATTACATGTAGTCACCACAAAACCTTGCAAGAGCATCCCAGGATGTTACGGGTACACGAATCTGACCTATAGGATCTCCCAGGGCACAAATTACATGTGGTCATGGAAAAACCTCGAAAGAGCATCCCAAGATGTTACGGGTACACAACTCTGACCTGAAGGATCTCCCAGGGCGCTATTATATGCCATAGGACAAAACCTCGAAAGAGCATCCCAGGATGTTGTGGGTACACAACTCCAACCTGAAGGATCTCCCAGGGCGTTATTATGTCCTCCCAGAGAAATGTCTCGAAAGAGCATACTAGGCTGTTACGGGTACACAACTCTGACCTATAGGATCTCCCAGACATGATCATCTGCACAACCTGTTCCACGGCCACAGAGTATCAACCTGATACTCACCATACATCATCCTGATGTACACATGATCATCACTACATCGTCCTGATGCATATCATCTGGAGCAACATCCTGAAGCTCGTCATCCATGACCATCTTGATCATACAATGTATCCACCTGATACATACATAGATACATGATCCACCTGATCACACAATATATCTACCTGATACATATATACACATACATGATCTACCTGATCATACAACGTATCCACCTAATACATATAAAGATACATAGTCTAAGCATCCAACATGATGCATATACAAATACATACAAATGATCCAACTGATCATATCTAGCATCCAATATGATGCATACATACATAAATGATCCAACTGATCATATCCAGCATCCAACATGATGCATACATACATAAATGATCTAACTGATCATAACAAGCATCCAACATGATGCATACATACATAAATGATCCAATTGATCATAACAAGCATCCAACATGATGCATATACATATATAGAGCGGTAACTAGAGCATCATCCTGATGCTCATCATCCATGATCCTCTTGATCATCATAGCATCATCCTCTTCAGATCAACTCATCGTCCACGAAGCACAGCCCAGATGCACATCATCCAACACTTTCAACACCGACATGGGAGAACACATCTACCACCATTCGGTGAAGGATCCAGCCCTTACTTTTTCACCATGGGAGAACACATCTACCACCATGTGAAAAATGGTTTCAGCCCTTACATCTACACCATGGGAGAACACATCTACCATGTTAGAAAAGCTCATGTGCATCTGCATCTTCTAGACTCATCACTTCCCTTTGGAAGGAACCTCGATCTGAAGTGCACCAAGCCTCTCTCTGAAGTACTAAAAACTACACTCTGGCCAACGGCTTGGTCAATACATTTGCAACCTTCTCATCCATCGCAACATACTCTGCTTCGGCTGTACTCAGTGCTACGCAGGACTGCTTCCTTCTAAACCAAGAGATCACACCTGATCCCATACTGAAGCAACACCCAGATGTGCTCTTCCTATCTGAGCACTGCCTGCCCAATCTGAGTGAACATGAACCTGCAGGTTAAACCTTTTGATTCGCATCATACTTGAGCCCATAATCAACTGTACCCTTCAGGTACCTCAGAATATGCTTTACAGCAACCAGGTGAACACTCCTTGGATCCGTCAGGAACTGGCTCAATGTGTTCACTGCAAAGAAAATATCTGGTCTTGTGTTCATCAGGTACATCAAGGACCCAATCATCTGACGATACATAGTGATATCAATAGGCTCAGATGAAGCATCACATAGAAGCTTCAGGTTTGATGCCATAGGCGTGGCCATGGCCTTGCAGTCCATCATCCCGAACCTCTTCAGGATCTCTACTGCATACTTCCCTTGTCCAAGGAAGATTCCATCTGCACTCTGCCACAGCTCCATGCCTAAAAAATAGTGCATCATCCACAAGTTCATCATCTCGAACTCGAAAACAAGATTCCGCTGCTTGTCGGCAATCAATCTATCTTCACCTGTAATAAATAGGTCATCCATATACAAAAGTAGTATCACTGGATTGCCTTTCTCAACCTTGTAGTAAAGGTTGGAATCCGCTTTACTCTTGGTAAAGCCCAAACTGGATAGAAAGCTATCTATCCTACCATACCAAGTTCTGCACGTATATGACTCCCTATCATGTGTCTCAGAACCAAGTGGCTGCTCCTCATACACTTCTTCTTCAACTACACCATTCAAGAAAGTTGTCTTGAAATCCATCTGGTGTATCTTCCATTTCATCACTACAGCCAAAGCAAGTACGCATCTAATGGAAGTGTATCTGGCTACAAGAGAAAAAGTCTCTATAATACCACCTGCAGCATGCTTGATCTTGTAGATCCATTTAGAAGTCACAACAAACTCCCCTTCAAGTCTTGGGACTGCATCCCAAACATCTTCATGATCGACTAGTACTCCTCGATCATGGCATTCTTCCCAGATCCTAGGAACTTCAATATCTTCAATATTTTCAATAGATAACTTTGTTGCTGAATAAATGTTGTAGTCCTTCTTTTGTAGGTGATGGTATACAATCTTTCCTACACAACAAGTTAAATTGCATGATTAGAAAACATCTCATAGTTTTCAGAACAAATTCTTACACAAATAAATATGTCATACAGTCATGCAATTATCTTAGCCAATGCTTCAATACAACATTTATCCATATCCCGTAACTTTCTAGATGCCTTCCAATCTCTACCAAAACATTGTTAAGAGTGTGCACAACTCCCAACATGTCAGCAAAGAGTTTTCATTCTAGATAAGTAGCAATGGAATGTTGTGCAATTCCATAGGCCACTTACCCATGTATATTAGTAGTATATTGTTCATCAATGCAACTATTCTAATATGCATAATACAAAACCTAATTCTAGGAACATGAGCATATACATTATTGAACAATATTATTTAAACAATAAAATATGCAAGGAATGAATATTTAAATACTTATCTTTGTTTGTTTGTTGGGTTGACTCCCTCTCAGTCTTTGCTTCTTTTTTGCAACTCCATTCTAATGTTGATTGTGATAAGTAGTCAACTCCCTCTGAATATCTGCATCCTTGCAGAAACTATTGAAGTGTGCTCCCTCTTGATCTTTGCTTCCTTGCAGGAACAACTGGAGTGTGCTCCCTCTTGATCTTTTCTTCCTTGCAGAAACAACTGGAGTGTGCTCCCTCTTGATCTTTTCTTCCTTGCAGGAACAACTCGAGTGTGCTCCCTCTTGATCTTTGTTCTTGGATTACCTGTCCTTGAACTTTTATCCATCACTATGCATGCTTATTAGTATCATCATTGTGTTATCCTCGAGGTCTCATACATAATCATAGATTCATTAGTATAATCTTAATACTATCAAAACACAATAATCTTAAACATGTATAGTCATAATCATTTCAAACACAGATAATAAACAATAGTATTCAAGGTTTCAGGAAAGTCTTCTTTTACTCATGCATATTCTTATTTGATCATAGGACTCTTCTAGTTAGTTAAATCATCAATCAATATAAGAGACATAATATGCATAAACCCTTGATTATTACATTTCTAACTTTATGAATAATCATAACCAATCATACCAAGTATACTTATATAAGAGATCCTAACACGAGGTAGGATTCTAACTTGATATAGGAAAAACATACCTAGATTGATATGTTAGCTAGTTATGTCTAACATACCCACATGATGTCTTCTTGTTCTCTTCAATGACTTGTGCTAGTAACCTGCATATCTCATAGGTTAACCATTTATAGAACCAAGTTATACATACCTCGCAAAATAGATCTTCTAAGTGATTCATGACAATGGATGAATCTTTGTCCTCATGTCATCATGATCATATGTTATTGAACTAGAACATGATTTGTCTTTATTGGTGTACCTTTCCTGTTAGCGGACAACATAAACCTCATACAACACCATAATGCATTACTACAATCATAAGTGTCAACACCCTAATCAATGAATATCTTCTATCAAGCATTCATAATTTTATTAAGGTGATACGACAAGTCTAAATTTAATCAAGATTGTACTAACCGTAATAACTGAAGACAAACATACCATAAACTTAATCATGAACAAATCTCGAAACATACCTGGATGAGTCATACATGTCGAGATTGCTTGTAATCTTCTTATGTAAGGCCTTAGCCTCATCTCCCTCTGAAACAGGAACTTCTTCACTTATGCAGGTGACCAATCCATTCTCTTCTAGGATTAACCCAATCCACTTGATTTGCAGGAATTGGATCTGAAGCTGGATTAGGGTTTTCCAGAGAAACCCTAAAAATTCAAACTTTGAATTTAAAACTTCCGAAAGGATAGAAATATGCGCCTTGATGAGTTGATCAAGCTGGTATACTCATAATTTGAAAACTGCAAAGTTTCACCCCTCAAATTTGCCTTCGAAACTTCCGGATTCACTGGACATTACCCTGAACTAGGGTTTGATAAACCCCACCCTTCTACCCAATCAAAAGGTTCGATCCAAATATCTAAGCTTCTAGTTTTCTGAGGAGCTTCCAGCTGTGGTCACAAATTTCAAACAATTCCCTTTTTTGCAGAAGCCCTAATTTTCCACTTTTCCAATCAAAGTCCCGAACTAGGGTCTGATCAACCAAAAATTCTGATCTTGGTCTCTAAATTTTTATTTTGATGACTAGCATTCATCCGTAGTCTCCGATTACAAAAATTCCAACTTTCTCCAAAACCCTAAATTCCAGAAGCCATGAATGAAGGTGCTAAAAAATAATTATGTTTTGACAGAAAAATGTACCTGATTTTTTCTGGTGTAACTCCGAACTTTTCAATCCAGAGGGTCTGAAAAAAAAATTTGGGATAGCCCAACCTGTCATATTTCCAACCCCATAGGTCTGACCTCAAATGGATTCTCTAATAGAGATTGATGCCAAGTGTCGCAACGTGACCTATTTATGAGATAAAACAGGAGAGCGAACTTGTACGGCATGCCACGTGTCACTGGTTTAGTTTCGGCCTCTAAAAACGTTGCCTGAGAAATTTCAGTCTGTGCACTACCTTTTAATTTTTACAAAATTTCATTTGGAGCTTCCTAACCCAAGTTATGACCTTTTTTCCAAGGTCACCTTTTTTTGACTGAGATCTGGAAGAGGCAGAAACCCTATATTGTACAGATCATAAATCACAAAGTACAACAAATTAGAGGTTTTCCTTTGGACACAAGGTACATGGGGATCTTAGATTCACCTTGTACAATTTTTAGACCCTGCAACCTCACCGAAATGTATTTATAGCGAAATTGCTACGATTCCTGGTTTTTGCTATATCAAGCCCTAGCATCGTAAGTGCAACAAGTGTCATACATGCCATACCATGCCTTCTTTCAAGCTAGCTCTGATACCATGTTAGTTTTTCAGAATTTACTTCAATTTGATCTAGGATATTAACTGAGAGAACAACATGTACAGCATATCTACAGCATATCAAACATGAACACAATAATGCAATCACACAAGAGACACAGAGTTTACTTGGGGAAAACCATAAAGGTGAAAAACCCCAATAACTTCCTCAAAGATAGATAGATAAATGATACAACCCAATCATAAGACATAGACATCTCCTAGCAGCAGCTTCTCCTCCTCCACAAGTACGCCACTCTCCCGAGAGTGTGAGAGAGAATAGAATGATCAAATATAGTGCCTCCCGCACTCTATTTATACTTGACTTGACTTGCCTAATAACCTTTACTAGGTCGGCCTTAACTTAACCACATAACATAATGCTGACTGGGCCGACACCGAATAGGGTGGTCTAATAACCCTTTGACCCACATGACCAACCCCCAATAGGGTGGTCTAATAACCCTTCGACCCACATGACTTATACAGGGTCGACCCCAACAAGGCGGTCTAATAACCCATCAAGTATAAGTTACAACACTTACAATATAAATGACGACACTTCCGCATAGAGGAATAATAACATCTCTATAGGAATACAAACACTTCCATATAGAGGAATAATACCATCTCTATAGGAGTACAATATACATATATGAAATACATTCTGAAGTTACATATACATCAACAGTGATGAGTATCAGGACGATGCTCTGGATGACATCCATCAGGACAATGCAGTGAAGATGATCAGGATCATCATGTGTGATAAGTATCAGGATGATATGCATCAGGATGATGCTATGATGATGATAATAATGAGGCATTACTTTCTAGGAATGGAGGTGTGGTAGAGTGGAGATAGAATCTTCCTTGGACAAGGGAAGTATGCAGTAGAGATCCTGAAGCAGTTCGGGATGATGGATTGCAAGGCCATGGCCACACCTATGGCATCGAACCTAAAGCTTCTGTGTGATGCTTCATCTGATCCAGTTGATGTCATGGTGTATCATCAAATGATGGGGTCCTTGATGTACCTCACGAACACGAGACCAGATATTTGATTTACGGTGAACACATTGAGCCAGTTCCTAATGGATCCCAGAGGTTTTCACCTGGTTGCTGTGAAGCACATTCTGAGGTACCTAAAGGGTATGGTTGATTATGGGCTCAAGTATGATGCGAATCAAAAGTTTAACTTGGAGGGTTATGTTGATTCAGATTGGGCAGGCAGTGCTGTAGATAGGAAGAGCACTTCTGGGTGCTGCTTCAGTATGGGATCAGGTGTGATCTCTTGGTTTAGTAGGAAGCAGTCCTGCGTAGCACTGAGTATAGCCGAAGTAGAGTATGTCGTAGCTTGTTCGACTAGTTGTGAGGCAATATGACTTAGGAAGATATTGTTTGAGTTATTTGATCTCCCATTGGATGCTACCTATATATTCTGTGACAACCAAAGTTGTGTGAAGTTGTCTGAGAACCCAATGTTCCATGCCAGTTCAAAGCACATTGAGATCAAATATCACTATATCAGGGATATGGTGCAGAGAGAAGCAGTGAAGCTTCTGTATGTTGCGATGGATGAACAGATAGCCGACGTGTTGGCCAAGCCACTAGCCAGAGTGAAGTTTGAGTACTTCAGAGAGAGCATTGGTGTACTTCAGATCAAGATTCCTTTCAAGGGGAAGTGATGAGTCCGGAGACACAGATGCACATGAGCCATTCTCACATGGTGATAGGTGTGTCCTGCCATGGTGCAGATATAAGGGCTGGGGCCATTCCGACATGGTTGAAGTGTGTCTTCCCATGGTCGGTTGAAGTGTGTCTTCCCATGGCTACGATATAAGTGTTGTGCCAATCCTAGCATGGTTGAAGTGTGTCTTCCCATGGCTACGATATAAGTGCTATGCCATTCCTAGCATGGTTGAAGTGTGTCTTCCCATGGCTATGGATGTAAGTACGATGCCATTCTCGCATGGTTGAAGTGTGTCTTCCCATGGCTATGGATATAAGTGCGATGCCATTCTCGCATGGTTGAAGTGTGTCTTCCCATGGCGTAGATATAAGTGTTGAGCCTTTCACGGATGGTTGAAGTGTGTCTTCGCATGCCGGTGAATGTAAGTGCTGTGTGGTGGGAATCTAGGTTGTGCTCTGTGGAAAATGATGGCGATCCGAAGACGATGAGGTGATAGTATGGTACATGCGTTTTGCAGAGGCATATAATTGGTCCTCAGATGCTCTTGCAGGTTTTGAAAAGGCAGTGTAATCAGTCCTGGGAGATCTTGTAGGTTTTGCAGACGCGGTGTAATCAGTCCTGAGGTGTACTTACTTGATGGGTTGCTCGTAGAGATGATGAAGACCTACATGGAGGCTAGGACTACATACAACATGAAAAAGGGTTGGCTCTGTAGAACTTCCTATGATGTGTAAATTGGAGATTGATTGAGATAGCAGCAGCAATGATGATGATGATGCTCCATGATCCAGTGATGATGATCCAGCTCCAGAATTGAACACTTGTGCCTATATGTGTTGATGACTTGTGTCAAGAGAATACCTTCCTAGTTAAGAGGGAGTGTTGATGTATTTGTAACTTCGGAAGATATTCACTTGTATATTGTATGTATTACATTTGTACCTTATTGTATCCTCAAAGGAGATGTATTATTCCTCCGATTGGAAGTCTCGTCATGTTTACTTACAAGTGTCGCAAGTTATATTGTAAGTGTCGTAACTTATACTTGATGGGTTATTAGACCACCTTGATGGGGTCGTCCTTGTATGATTCATGTGGTTCAAAGGGTTATTACACCACCCTAGAGGGTTCGGCCCAGTCAGCATTATGTTAAGTGGTTAAGCTGGGGCCGACCTAGTTGAGTAAAGGTCAAGTGAGTTAGTGTATAAATAGAGAGTGTGTCTCTCTCATATTACACATTTTATTATTTAGTCACTTCACATTAGTGAGAAAGAGGAGGAGTGCGCACAAGTGGAGGAGGAGCATGCTACTGAAGATATCTATCTCTTGGGTTTGATCATGGTGATCCTTGTATTGATGCTTATTCTATCTCTGAGGAAGTTTCGGGGTTTTTCACCTTCTTGGTTTTCTCTGGTGAAATGTTTTGTCTCTTGTCTCTTGTCTCTTATGCTTGATATGATGTACATGTTGATCTTTCAGTTAAAATCCTAGATATATTGAATTAAATGATGAAAAAATAACATGGTATCAAAGCTATCCTGAAGGAAGGAATTCTATGGCATCTATGACACTTGTTGCACTTGCGACAAATTGGAGGCTAGGGCTTGATATAGCAAAAACCAGTCATCGTAGCACTTTCGCTATAAATCCTTTTTGGTGAATGTTCAAGATCTAAAACTTTTACAGATCATATATAACATCCCCATGTACCTTGTGTCCAAAGAAAAATATTGAATTCGTTGTACTTTGTGTTTAATTATCAATACAATATAGGGTTTCTGCCTCTCCAAGATCTCAGTCATAAACAGGTGACCTAGGAAAAACGATCATAACTTGGGCTAGGAAGCTCCAAATGAAATTTTGTAAAAAGGGACAATAAGACAATGGACTGGAGTTTCTCAGGTACATTTTTCAGAGGCCTAAATTGAACCAGTGACATGTGGCACGTCGTACAATTTCGCTCTCTTGTTTTATCGCATAAACAGGTCACTTTGTGACACTTGGCATAACTCTCTCTCTGAGAATCCAATTGAGGTCATACCTATGGGGTTAGAAAGATGACAGTTCAGGATACCACAAGACAAATCTTTAGACCGTTTGGATTTGCAATTTTAGAGATGCACCAGAAACAATCAAGTGCATATTTCTGTCGAAACGGATTTGGATTATGAGCACCTTCATCTTGGCTTATCACTGCTGCGGGAATTTAGGGCTTCGGAGAGAGTTGGAATTTTTGGAATTGGAGACCAAGAATGAATGGTCCTAAAAAAAATAGAAATTTAGAGACCAAGATCGAATCTTTTGGTTGTGCAGAACGTCAGGCTTGATCAAACCCTAGTTCGGAAGTTTGATCGGAAAGATGGAAAATTAGGGCTTCTGCAAAAGTTGGAATTTTTTAAGTCTGTGACCACGGCTGGAAGCTCCTCAGAACAATCAAAGCTTAGATATTTGGACCGAAATTTTTGGTTGGGAAGAAGGGTGGGCTTTACCAAACCCTAGTTCGGGATCATGTCTAGTGAATCCAGAAGTTTCAAAGGCAATTTTGAAGGGTAAAATTTTGTAGTTTTCAAACTTGAAGTATACCAGCTTGATCAGCTCAGCAAGCCACATCTTTCCATCCATTTAGAAGTTTAAAATTCAAAGTTTGAATTTTTAGGGTTTCTCTACCAAACCCTAATCCAACTCCAGATCCAGTTTCAAGAAAATCAAAGTGGATTGGGTTAATCCTAGAAAAGAATGAAGTGGACACCTGCATAAGTGAAGAAGTTCCAGTTCCAGAGGGAGATGAGGCTAAGGCTTTACATGAGAAGGCTACAAGCAATCGCGATAGGTATGACTTGAAGAGATACAAGTATGTTTTGAAATTTGTTCATGATTAAGTTTATGATATGTTTGTCTTCATATTATTGAGGTTAGTTCAATCTTTATTAATCTTAGACTTGTCTCATCACCCTAGTAAAAGTATGAACACATGTGAATGATAGAAGACATTCATTGATTAGGGTTATGACACTTATGATTGTACTAATTCACTGTGGTATTGTATGAGGTTGATGTTGTCCACTAACATGAAAGGTACATCAAGAAAGAAAAATCAAGTTCTAGATCAAGAACATATGACCACGGTGACATGAAGACAAAGACTCATCCATAGCCATTATAGAAGCTCTACTTACGAGGTATGTATTGTTTGGTTCTACAATGGTTAACTTATGAGTTATGCAGGTTACTAAGCACAAGTCATTGAAGAGAACAGGAAGACATTGTTTGGGTATGTTAGACATAACTAGCAAGCATGATAACCAGGTATGTTTTTCCTATATCAAGTTAGAATCCTGCCTTGTGTTAGGATCTTATACTCTTGTATGACTAATTATTCT
The DNA here is from genome assembly GCA_027924585.1 of Larix kaempferi. NCBI lineage: Eukaryota > Viridiplantae > Streptophyta > Pinopsida > Pinales > Pinaceae > Larix > Larix kaempferi. The sequence continues at coordinate 7,330,092 of BSBM01000003.1, read as the reverse complement.
TGAAGTTAGAAGTTTAAGTAATCAACAGTTTATGCATATTATGTTTCTTACTTTGATTGATGATATGACTCACCATAAGAGTCCTATGGTCAATAAGAATATGCATAAGTAATATAAGTCCTCCCTGAAACCTTGAATACTAATGCTTGTGACAAATTACCTGTGTGTAAAATAATCATACATGTTAAGTTTATTTAGGATCATAATGTTTTGATAGTATTGAGATTATTCTAATGGATGTATGATCATGTATGAGATCTTGAGGATGACACTAGTACACACTTAAGCATGCATAGTGGTCCAGGATGAATATAAGTTCAAGGATAGGTAATCCAGAAAGCAAAGATCAAGAGGGAGCACACTCCAATAGTTCCTGCAAGGAAGCAAAATTGAGAGAGATTCCACCCTACAACTAAACAAAGATAAGTATTTGAATTGTTATATATATGATTACTTAAATGATGTTGTTCAATCATGTACATGTTCCTAGATTTAGGATGTATATTATGCATTTTAGAAAATGTTGCATTAATGAACAAGATACTACTAATATAGTAATGCATAAGTGACCTATGGTACTATACAACATTCCATTGCTATTTATCTAGAAGGAAACCTCTTTGCTGACATGTTGGGAGTTGTGCACACTCTTAACAGTGTATTTTTGCCGCAACATCCCCCCAAAATTTTAAAAAATATTAGGGCCCCTCCTCCTACACTTTCGTATTGATTTTTCTTTCCCTTTCTTTTGAAGCTTATCCTGCTCTAACTTGGAAAAAATTTAACACTTGGTTCCCAAAGAAGTTTTCTAAAAAAATTTCTGAGGCAAAGTCACCTTTAGCCTTCAACACAGGTTTTAACCATAAGTCTTCTGTCTTTAGCGCAGGTTTTAACCATAAGTCTTCCACCTTTGGGCGCAAATCTTAAGCCAAACTTTATTTTTTCGACGAAAGTCTTAACTATAGTTTCACCATTGTTTTTTTATCCTCGCTCGCGCAACTTTTAGATTTAAGCTTCCCGCTTATCATGCAAAGTCTAAAACTTCCTTGGCCACTTTAGGCGCACTTCAAGGGCTCATTTTGGCCACCTTTGGCGCAATTGCCTCGCAATATTTTGGCCATCTTCGACGCAAAGTTTAACTTCATAAAGGATGTCGGCACAAGAATATTCTAAGTCTTTGGAACTCTTTGGCGCATCTTTAGCATTAAGAATAGTTTTTAGTGACAACTTTTGCGACAGAACCATAGGAGTTATTTTATTTTGGCCGACACCGACGCATGGCTTAGCCTTAAATCGCCGATGGGTGGATTTTTATGACCAATCTTCCAAAGATTTTTGTTTGGTTTTTGACTAAGGCAAAACCATCTTTTGCATTAAGCTCAGTTTTTTAGTGACAACTTTTGTGATAGAAGCACAGGAGTTATTTTATCTTTGCCGCTGTGGCGCACAAGTTAACATTGGAATTGCCGATCGAAGCCTTCATTCCGTTTTTTCCCAAACTAAAGCGCAAGTGTTAAAATTAATCCTCGCACTGCAGAGCAGCTTCTAACGATATTTTTGCCAACCTTTTGCAAACCATCCAGTGCAAATATTGGTGATATTTTCCCCGACTATGGCGCATCTTTTGGGCACAGGTCCTAGTGATAATTTCCCCGTCACGATTGCAAGCGCTACGCTTAATTATGTCGACCGTTTGCAACCTGTCCAGCGCAAGTCTTAATGATATTTTCTCCGCTATGGCACATAATTTATCCTTAAATTTGCACTTTGAAGCCCAAGCCGCAAATTGGACCCACACATCTCGCATAGCTAACGCCGGACCTGACTGTTTTCTTTCCTAAAAAATGGACGGCGACAATGTAATCATTTTAGTATAAGTCATTCGTGTCCTTGTTTTTTCCCGGTTATATGAATATTGCAAATTTGTTTTTCAGCTATTATATGGGAAATCCAGATCACCTAAGATCATTTTGAATGTAAAAGCTAGCTACTCTAAATGTGTCCCTTTTAAATATAATGAGGCTTGAGATGTGCAAATATCCATTTAAAGTCTTTGTCAAAATCTTACTTGCGCTATTTCGTTATTGCAGGATGATATGCGAGTATGGAGCACAAAGCCCTACAAGAAGATATGACTGCTACCACTTTGCAAATTTAGCGGCTCATAGAGTTAAAGGAGAAAGCTCAATAGAGAGAAGTGCGCTTAGCAGAACTGCAAGCAGATGCCATTGCTCAAGCCTTAGCAATAGGAATAGCCACTATCAAGTCAATCTGCAAAAGCATGTAATTGCTTTTAAAAAGACAGTCTCGGCGCGAGCAAGGACAATCCTGCAAGAAATGACTCATTGGTCCAGCTATATACGGAAAGAGGATAATCCAACACCAGCTAACATCCCTGGGGAAGTAGGCACAGCAGCAGAAGCATCGCAGTCAGCAGTTGAACCATCCATAGCATGATTTGGACCTTCAAAATTAAAGACAGCTATTATTTTGTTTTTTTTTTAAGAAAAGAGAGCGTTATTTCTGTTTTGTTTTAATTTTGTAAAAGACAGCTGCATTTTGGGCTTTGTCTTATTAACCACTAGAAGACAAAATTTTGTTCCCTCCTAAGTTTAGGTTTAGGTTTTTGGGAATATGAGAAGGATTGTAAAATCTATAAAGAGATGAATGGAGGACACAATACAGGGACTTTTGACAGGCAAAGAAAAAGGATTGTGCTATGTATGGGAACTATTTTCCATATATAAAGATACAGGAGTTTGTTTTTGTCTATTGAAAGCTTGCACGGCATTTGCTTGGGATTGTGTAAAGGGATGTGGAACTATTTCGACTCTCTTACCACTGGTTTATTGTGAGATTATTCTAACTCATTGTGGATTACTCCATTGTTGTGAATGTTTCTCATTTTTGTGTATTATGCTGTGTACTATGAGTGGTGAAATTGTTTTAATTCATTTGAGCTATCTTGAATGTATCTCCCTTTCTGCTGTAATTTACATTTAAACTGGTTCAAACAGCTATCTACGTGACCCTTATGTGTATCTACAGCACGCTACTCATTCTCTTATTTTGGCTCCTCGGGAGGATAGAATAGATTTGCTTATCACAGTTTTAGATTAAGATTTCTTTCAGCTTTGCATTTAGATTAAATTAGTTTACAACACTTGCATCTCATACATAAATTTAAAACAAATAAACGGTGGATCGGGCCGCAATCGGTAAAGAACACAACAAATCTTTAAATCTTACACGGTAGTCGGAACCATTAACTGGATGGATTCCCCACACCAAATGGTGAGTGATCTAATTGGGATTTCCTAGCGGGGAGAATCCCTTGCTGATTGATGCTGCGATTTTTGGGGCATCAACAGTTTTTGGCACTAGAAGGAGGACCACCAGTGCATGGCTGGCAGAAGAGATCCCTTCATTAGAATAAATCCCACTAAAGACCCATTTGAAACAGCCATTCAGAAGATTTAGATCTGGAATCCATAAATCAAGAAAATCCAAATCCTGAAGGTGAACAGCAAGAAACACTATATGTTGTTCCTTTTGCTGAAATAACAGATTTAAGAAGGCATACCCGTGCTTATGTTAGGAAACTCGATGGTTTGAATGTAGTCCCGTTACTTCCCAGACAAGCAACTCCTAAGAGAGAACCACAGTATACCAGAGACGCCGTATTGGTTCAAAACTTAGAAGATCTAGTAGATCTATCGTTAGAAGAAATTACTGAGCCATTGGGAGAAATTGGATTTGAAACTCCTCCAGAGTTGCATACTCCACAAAATTCTCCACCTCATATTCCACGTAGCTCTCCACCATGTACTCTGATAACCATGTCATGGAGAGCAGTGGGAGCTTTGAATCTGGTAGGTCCATTCCATAATCTGCATAAGAACCATAAGAAAGTTTTGCCTAAATATGACCCAGGTAAAGGGATCACTGCAAAAGATCATCTTAAGAGTTTTTGCCTAGCCTTGAATCTTTTAAATGTAGAAAATGAAGATGTGGTTTGCCGATTGTTTCCCTACACATTTGAACCTAAAGTTTATTCCTGGGATTTTATCCTTCAAGCTAGTTCAATATCCGATTGGGAAGACTTCGAAAAATGTTTTTTAAAGAAGTATGGAAACCAGAAAACGGTAGCTACCCTAATGAAAGAATTGATGTCCATGAGAATGGAGAAGAAGGAGAAAGTCAAAGAGTTTAACCAAATATTCACTACCCTGCTGAATAATTTCAGTGATGTTGCAAGGCCTTTTGAGGAATCATTAGTTGAGTACTATACAACAACTCTTGACTCTCCGATAGCCATGTTCGTCAAAAGAGAAAATAAAACTACCTTAATAGAAAAATTTGAAGAAGCAAGGTTTTGGTTGTGGATCCAGATCTTCTAGTCTCATAGATGATATTGTATCAGTCGTGTTTGTACCCCAGTTTTATATGATATGTAGGTAGACTGTACAGTCCCCCAACGGGGGGGTGTGGGGGGGCATCGCCCCCACACGGGGTTCCAGGGGCTGTTTTTGCCAGCTGTTTTGTGGGCCCATGGTTTTGGGTATCCCGTGGTATTTTCCCATTGTATTTCCCCTATAAAATAAAGACATTGTAATACGGCTAGGGAAGATGATGTATTAGGTTTTATGCATTGTAAAGATCTCTGAGATGAGGAGAGAGACTGTGAAACAGAGAAGAGGAAGTGCAGCGGTTGTGCTGTAGGTTGTATCCCTTCACCTTGCTGGATGGTAATAATAATAAGGACTGGCAAATTCAGTGTGGACGTAGCCCAAGTTGAGTGAACCACGATATATCTGTGTCTCTCTTGTAATGTGTATGTGTGATTATATTTGCATTTCTGTTTATTGTTATTACTCTGTGATCCTGTTTTTCTAACAATTGGTATCAGAGCCAAAGGTCTATTTGGCAGTTAAACCCGCGGGAAGATAGGGTTTCTGGTTCAAGTGGGAGCAATGGCAAAAGAGGGAAATTTTAAGGTCGAGAAGTTTAACGGCCAAAAATTCGGGTTATGGAAGATGCAAATGGAGGACTATCTGTACTAGAAGGATCTATTCCTACCATTGGGAGGAAAAGCAAAGCAGCCGACGGCTATGAAGGACGAAGAATGGGAGGTTCTTGATAGAAAGGCTATGGGAACAATACGGTTGAGCCTGGCTTCGTCGGTGGCTTTCAATATCTCAAAAGAAACGACAACTAATGGTTTGATGAAAGCATTGGGTAAGCTGTATGAAAAACCCTCAGCTTACAACAAGGTATTTTTAATGAAGCGTTTATTTAATATGAAGATGTCTAAAGGTGGATCTGTTACTGATCATTTAAATGAGTTTAATACGGTTACAAATCAACTAAGTTCTGTAAGTGTGAACTTTGATGATGAGTTTAGGGCTCTTCTAATCTTGTGTTCATTGCCAGAAAGCTGGAATAGCTTGGTCATGGTTGTAAGTAACTCTGTCTCTGGTTCAAACACCTTGAAATTTGATGATGTTATTGGTGTTATTCTTAGCGAGGAAATGCAAAGAAAAAGCATAGGTGAGACATCAGGTAATGCGTTGACCATGGAGAGCAGGGGAAGACAAAAGGAAAGAGGAAAGAGCCAAGGTAATCGTGGAAAGTCTAAAACGGGAAGATCCAAGTCCAGACTGGGAAAGATAGAGTGCTGGAACTGTGGAAAGAAAGGACATCTGAAGAAAGACTGCAAATCTCTAAAGAAGAAATGAGATGCACAGAAGGAAACTACCCAGGAAGCAAATGTAGCAGGTGATGTGTTACAATATGCTTTGATTCTTGCATTAGATAATACTAGTGATTATTGGGTAGTAGATTCAGGAGCTTCATGTCATGCTACACCCCATAGGAAATACTTTCATGAGTATGTTCCTGGCGACTTTGGACATGTTTTATTGGGTGATGATGAGCCATGTAAAATTGTTGGAATGGGTAAGGTATGGATAAAAATTAAGAATGGAACTAATTGGTTGTTGAAAGAAGTTAGGCATATTCCTACTATGAAAAGAAATCTGATCTCAACAGGGAAGTTGGAAGATGGCGGCTGTCTATCTACGTTCAGAGAAAAGTGGTGGAAGATCACTAAAGGATCAATGGTGATAGAAAAAGGAGACAGAGTAGGTATATTGTATTTATGTCCTCATAATACTGACCATTCTATCTCTTTAGCTTCCACAGGAACAGATACAGCATTGTGGCATCATAGGCTTGGCCACATGAGTGAGAAGGGGATGCAGATTCTCCACTCAAGGAAGTTGCCGCCGGATTTGAAGCAGGTAAGTTTGGAATTCTGTGAAAACTGTGTTTATGGAAAACAGAAGAGAGTCAGATTTCTCAGGGTTGGGAAACAGAAGAAGAATGAAAAATTTGAGCTTGTGCATACAGATGTATGGGGACCGACTCAGGTACAATCTCTTGGTGGCTCTCATTATTATGTTACATTTATTGATGATGCAACTAGAAAAACTTGGGTTTATTGCATTAGACAGAAATCTGATGTGTTTGCTACTTTTAAGAAGTGGAAAGCTTTGGTTGAGAATGAGACAGGAAAAAGATTGAAGTGTCTCAGATCTGATAATGGAGGTGACAACTGTGGCAAGGAGTTTGATAGCTACTGTTCATACCATGGGATTCGTAGAGAGAATACAGTCCCAGGAACACCACAGGAAAACGGTGTGTCAGAAAGGATGAACAGAACGATCATGGAGCGTGCAAGGTGTATGAGACTGCATGCAGGGTTGCCCTTACAGTTTTGGGTGGATGCTGTAAATACTGCTGTTTATTTAATAAACAGAGGACCTTCAAGTTCTTTAGATGGTGGTATTTCAGAGGAAGCATGGACAGATAAAAATGTAAACTACTCATTTCTGAGAACGTTTGGTTGTGAAGCATTTGTCTATATTGATAAAGAAAATAGAACAAAGCTTGAAGCTAAATCCAAGAAATGTACCTTTATTGGATATGGGGTTGATGAATTTGGTTATCGTTTATGGGATTATGAAAATAACAAAATCATCAGGAGTAGAGATGTGATATTCAATGAAAAGGTCATGTATAAAGATCAGTTGCAGGGAAAGAAACAGGAAAAGGAAAACATAGAGTACATAGTGCTTGATGAAATTAAAGAAAATGAAGTTCCGAAGGTGCCAGAAAATCAAGAGCAGCAGCAAGTACCTGAAACTCCTGCAACTGTAAGAAGATCTACCAGGTTAAGTAGACTCCCTGAACGATACTCTCCTTCAATGTATTATTTATTGATGACTGATTCTGGTAAACCAGAATGTTATGAAGAAGCAATGCAGGTGGAAACTAGAAAGAAGTGGGAGCAAGGCATAAATGAGGAGATGGACTCATTGGTAGGAAACCAGACTTGGGATTTGGTTCAGTTGCCTGCTGGTAAAAGAGCATTGCAAAACAAATGGATTTACAGGTTGAAGGAAGAAGAAGGAGGTAAGAAGCAGTACAAGGCCAGACTTGTTGTAAAGGGGTTTGCACAGAAGAAAGGTATAGATTTTGATAAAATATTTTCTCCTGTTGTTAAGATGACTTCAATTAGGAATATCTTAAGTCTAATGGTGGTAGAAGATTTGCATCTTGAACAGTTAGATGTAAAAACAACCTTCCTTCATGGGGATTTGGAGGAAGAAATATATATGCAACAGCCACAAGGGTATGAGTTCAAAGGTAAGGAGGATCTGGTATGCAGGTTGAAAAAGAGCTTGTATGGCTTGAAGCAAGCTCCAAGGCAGTGGTATCTAAAGTTTGACAGGTTTATGACAGAACAAGGTTATAGTAGATTTCATTCTGACCATTGTGTTTATTTCAAGAAGCTAGACAATGGAAGATATATTATCTTGTTATTGTATGTGGATGACATGCTTGTTGCAGGGTCTGACATGCAGGATATAAATGTACTCAAAAGGAAGCTAGCTAATTCATTTGCGATGAAGGATTTGGGTGCTGCAAAGCAAATCCTTGGTATGAGAATAACGAGAGACAGGAAAAATCGCAAATTGACATTGTCTCAAAGTGAGTACATACAAAAGGTGTTGGAGAGGTTCAGAATGCAGAATGCAAAACCTGTAAGTACACCTTTGGCTAGCCATTTCAGTCTAAGTAAGGAAATGTGTCCCAAGACACAAGAAGAGACAGATTACATGTCCAAGATTCCCTATCAATCAGCAGTTGGCAGCTTGATGTATGCCATGGTGTGCACAAGACCATATATTGCACATGCAGTGGGAGTTGTGAGCAGATATATGAACAATCCAGGTAAAGAACATTGGAAGGCAGTACAGTGGATTCTCGGGTATTTGAGAGGTACTACCACTGAGGCATTATGTTTTGGAGGTTCAAACACTGTTCTACAGGGATATGTTGATGCAGATATGGCAGGTGACAAGGATAGAAGGAGGAGCACCACAGGGTATGTGTTTACTGTAGGTGGAACAGCAGTAAGCTGGATTTCGAAACTACAGAAGGTTGTTGCACTTTCAACAACAGAAGCAGAGTATGTTTCCATTACAGAGGCTAGTAAAGAGATGATTTGGTTGCAGAGGTTTATGCAGGAAGTGGTTAAGAAGAAGAAGGATAGCAGATTGTATAGTGACAGCTAGAGTGCCATTCATCTTGCAAAGAACTCAGCATTCCATTCCAGGACTAAACATATACAGTGCAAGTACCATTTCATACGCTCTGTTCTAGAAGATGAACTGTTGAAGATGGAAAAGATACATACTAGCTAGAATCCTGCAGACATGTTAACAAAGGTAGTGGCCAGAGAGAAACTAAGTTCGTGCTCGGTTTCAGTTGGCCTTCTAGCATGAAGGTGAAGAGGAGAAATTTTCCAAGTCCAAGTCTAGCAAGTGCAGCAGCGGTGGAGTTGCTATGATCAGTCTCCAAGTGGGAGATTGTTGGTTGTGGAGCCAGATCTTCTAATCTCATAGATGATATTGTATCAGCCGTGTTTGTACCCCAGTTTTGTATGATATGTAGGTAGACTGTACAGTCACCCCAGCAGAGGGGTGTGGGGGGTCATCGCCCCCCCACGGGGTTAGGGGGCAACGCCCCCGAAGAAAATTTTTGGGGCTATTTTCGCCAGCTGTTATGCGGGCCCATGGTTTTGGGTATCCCATGGTATTTTCCCATTGTATTTCTCCTATAAAATAAAGACATTGTAATACGGCTAGGGAAGATGATGTATTAGGTTTTATGCATTGTAAAGATCTCTGAGATCAGGAGAGAGACTGTGAAATAGAGAAGAGGAAGTGCAACGGTTGTGCTGCAGGTTGTATCCCTTCACCTTGTTGGACGGTAATAATAATAAGGACTTGCAAATTCAGTGTGGACGTAGCCCAAGTTGGGTGAACCATGATATATCTGTGTCTCTCTTGTAATGTCTATGTGTGATTATATTTGCATTTCTGTTTATTGTTATTGCTCTGGGATCCTATTTTTCTAACACAAGGAAGGTAGAAGAAGAAGAAGACAGCATTGCCAAGCATGCTCTAGATTTAGAAGCAAAGTAGCCTACGAAGAAGCCTTTTCTTTTGACCAAAAACAAGGAAGAGCCATCAACTGATATGGAAAACATTGTCAAAATGATGCAAAAGCTTTCAAACAAAATTGTGGATTTATAAAAGGATAAAGCAGCCGTACCTCTAGGAAGCCATTCAAACCTTATTATAAGAAAAGAGAAGAAAATGGACAGCCAACTCCACCCGTAAACAATTCCGTTGTTTTAAATTTAAATGAAGTAGGTATGGATCATTTATGTACTTTCCATCAAGAACAGCATTCTGAAAAAAGTTGTCCGCAGTGGATTAATTCAATGAGTTTAGTGATGAATCAAATACTTGATGCGCAATTATCGGAACAAAAGGATCCTCAAGAGGAACAAGTTTCTAAGAAGGAGGAAACCACCCCAGACACCACCATGGTTCTTTGGGATTGGGAACCAACTCAAGAATCTTCTCTTGAAGAGCTTGCCAATGAGTCTCAAGCAACATCCATAAATGTTTCCAATAGAAGTAACCTCAAGAGGAACACGTTTCTAAGGAGGAAACCACCCCAGACACCACCATGGTTCTCTGGGATTGGCACCAACTCAAGAATATTCTCTTGAAGAGCTTGTTGATGAGTCTCAAGCAGCATCCATAAATTTTTCCAGTAGAAGTAAAGGCCCTTTACCTGATCAAACTTTAGATATTCCTAAAGTGAAATCCTCAAGGGAATTGCCAAGGAGACATATAACAGTTGTCCCACAGCAGCCCAAGGCTATCCCACAGCAACCCAAGGTAATTCCAACACCTATAAAAGAATCAATTGCTGAAAAAGCCAAATAGCCAAATATTATTCCAAACAAAACAGAAACTCAGCCCAAGATTTCTAAGGTATGCGATATGGGTTACGATATAATTGAAGACATTAAGAAGACTAAAGCCAATATTTCCATATTTGAAATGTGCAGTTTTCCCCAGCAAAGACAAAAGTTGCTAGATTTTTTTGACCCACAAGCTAGTCCTTCGTCTGAAAACATAGAAGACGACCCTGAGATAAACGAAGCCAGCATCAGCGGGAAATCCAGATCACAAACTCTGCCTTTCCTCCTAACTTTTGAAATCTTCAACCACAACGTTCATAACTGTTTGGTAGATTCAGGTGCCAGTTCAAATGTCATGCCTCTGTCAATTTGCAGAAAGATTAATGGGTAGCCTATCCCTTGTCCATCTCAGATTATACAGTTGGATAGGACCATTGTTAAGGTAATTAGGGAAATGAAAGATGTTCTCATTAGGCTATCAAAATACCCTAGGTTGTGTCAGTTCGTTGATATAATGGTGGTTGATATCCCAAAAACTTATGGTTTGATTTTGAGTAGGGACTGGTCTACGAAACTGAATGGCTATTTTGCTACAGACTGGTCTCATCTGTGGCTTCCTTATCAGAATAGACAAAACCAAATCAAGATACTGAGAGAACCTCATATGAAACAAAATGTAACTCAGTTGGAAGAAAAGAACAAAGCTCTTGCTTTCTCGTCTTCAGTTTTGGGAAACTATTTCTTAGAGATTGAACCAGGAAATTATCAAGCAAAAGATGCTAGCCATAATCTAGATGAACAGTCCAATCTCCTTCAGTTTTCTCGGACTGATGATATTGATTGTATCATAGTAGAATTAGTCACTGACGTAGTTGTTAATGATGTTATTTTAACTAAAGAAGAAAATGTGTTTTTGATTCTTTACTTTGATGGCTCCAAAACCCAAGAAGGATTAGGAGTCGGTTGTGTTTTGATTGACCCCAATAGGAATAAACACTTTTTATCATGTAGATTAGAATTTGAATGTACTAACAATGCTACTGAGTACGAAGCTCTAGTCCACTTGTTAAAGAAGGCTATTGCTTTAAGTGTCAAATATTTGAAAGTCTTTGGTGATTCTAAAATAGTCGTTAGGTAGGTGAGAGATGCAATTCACTGCCTTTCTCCTCATTTAAAGGGATACCAATCTGAGATTTGGAATTTGATTTCATGTTTTGATGCTTTCAATATAAATTCCATTCCTAGATTGCAAAATGTTGCAGCTGATTTATTGGCTACTTTCGCTTCCAGATTAGTTCCTACAAATAATAAATGCTCTATTGAATTGGTTTGCAGGCCATCTGCTCCAAATAGCATTACAAATATCGAAATATTTGATGATGACGATCAGATAATCAACTTCTTGGAAAATGAATATGCCTTCCTTGAAGCCATAATAGACGAAGAGAAGCATGACTCAGACCTTCAAAGCAAACACGCTGTTAAAGGAAATTTTATGCCTAAAGGAGTGAGGACTCTCGAAGCTTTGTTTGATTTACAGAGCAAGTTCAAGAGACTAGTGAATGCTAAAACTCATAGCTCGTCTATGACGCATGAATTGATTAATATGGGAATAGAGGCAGAGCCGAGATATGTTAATCTTGGTAAGTGTTGCTCGCCAGGAGAAAGAGAAAAGTTTATCAAACTTTTCAAGCACTATAAGGATGTCTTTGCATGGACTTATGACGATCTGAAAACATATGATACTCGTATCATTTAGCATGTAATACCAATGAAAGAAGGTGTCAAACCGTTTCAGCAGCAGCTAAGAATAGCATTACAAATCTTGGAGTATTTGATGATGATCAGATCATCAGCTTTTTGACAAATGAAGATGCCTTCCTTGAAGCCATAATAGATGAAGAGAAGCATGACTTAGACCTTCAAAGCAAACACATTGTTAAAGGAAATTTTATGCCTAAAAGAGTGAGGACTCTCAAAGCTTTGTTTGATTTACAGATCAAGTTAAAGAGACCAATGAATGCTAAAACTCATAGCTCCTCTATGATGCATGAACTGATTAATATGGGAATATAGGCAGAGCTGAAATATGTTAATCTCAGTAAGTGTTGCTCTCTCGCAGAAAGAGAAAATTTTATCAAACTTTTCAAGCAGTATAAGGATGTCTTCGCATGGACTTACGATGATCTGAAAATGTATGATACTCGTATCATTCAGCATGTAATACCAATGAAAGAAGGTGTCAAACCTTTTCAGCAACAGCGAAGAAGAATGCATCCGACTCTCGAGCCTCTAATTCAAAAGGAATTAAAGAAATTGTTAGATGCAAAGATCATTTTTAAAGTTAGACATTCTGAATGGGTTGCTAACTTAGTCCCCGTACGAAAGAAGTCAGGGGAAATCAGATTGTGTGTGTATTTTCAGAATTTGAACAGGGCTTCCAATAAAGACAATTATCCTATACCCCCAATGGAGCAAATTTTGAAGATGGTATTAGAATCAGAATTGTTCTCGCTGCTAGACGATTTTTTCTGGATATAATCAAGTGCTCGTAGTGGAAGAGGATCGACTCAAAACCACTTTTCGTACAAAGTGGGGTACCTTTTCTTATCGTAGGATGCCATTCGGTTTGATAAATGCAGGAGCAACTTTTCAACGGGCCATGGACATTTCCTTCTGAGGACTGGGCGGTCAGTGTGTAGTAGTTTACTTGGATGATGGCATTTTCCTCAAATGTTTGGAGAAAGAAGATGAAAGGAAGGTAGTCGAAGAATTACACGATGGCCCTGTTGGGGGACATTATTCAGGGGATACCACAGCTCATAAAATTCTCAGAGTCGGGTATTATTGGCCCACTCTTTTCAGGGATGCTCATTCATATGCAAGGAACTGTGATGTTTTCCAAAGAAGTGCCAGGAAATTGCCAAAATTAGCAGGACCGTTGCATCCGGTTATCATTTTTGAACTATTCGATCAATAGGGCATAGATGTTATCGGAGAGATAAACCCAAATTCCTTGCTGCAGCACCGGTACATCCTGACAGCTACTGATTATTTTATGAGATGGGATGAAGCCATTCCGCTGCGCACAGTCAACGAAGATGCAGTTATCAAATTCTTGGAAGGAAGCATCATAACCTGGTTTGGGGTTCTAATTTCCCTAGTCTTGATAATGCAACTAATTTTTCATCTTTTAATATCAATGAATTTGTTTATGAGAAAAGGATCAAACTGCACTATTCGTCAAATTACTATCCTCGGGGAAATGGATTAGCTGAGTTGACCAATAAAAACCTCATCCGAATTCTTAAGAAAACTGTAATTGAAAATCAGAGAAGCTGGCACCTAGCCTTCCAAATGCTCTATGGGAAGATAGGGTTATCCCCAAGAATGCCTTAGGTGCGTCCCCGTTTACCTTGTTTTACGGTAAGGAAGCCATCTTTCCACCGAATGTATTACTGCTGCCCTTGTAGCTGTCCCAAGCCTCCCGAGGTTCCAGTAGTCAAGTTCTTCAATCAAGAATCGATACCCTGCTAAAAATCGAAGAGTCACGACAAAAAGCCAAAGATCAATTCCATCATCATCAAGACATAGTCAAAAGATGGTTTGATAAGGAGAAATCTGGAAAAAGAAGATTTGAAGTAGGAGATTTAGTTCTGAAGTGGGATCATCAACATGATGGTAAGGGAATGCATACAAAATTTCAACACTTATGGGTTGGCCCTTACCAAATTTCTGAAAAGCTTGGCCCATCAACATATAAGTTAAGAAGCCTTCAGGGAGAGGAAGTTAATCTTCCCCTCAACGGCCTGGCTTTGAAACAGTATTTTTCCTAAGGTCTCTAAGAGAGCCTTTGTACATAAATAAAGGTTTTGTTCTTTTTCTTTTACGTTTTACTTTAGTCTCTTGATTTCTGTTTGTTTCAGCCAAGTTGTTCTCTTTTTTTTATTATTTGAGTTTTCTCTTTCCCCTTTCCTTTGTATAGAATTTTCCTGTAGCCCTATAATTTGGTCTTTCGTGAAGATAGATCTCTCGAGAAATATCACAACTCATGGAGCTGGAAATGTACCCTCAAAAGAAAGTTTATCTATGCATTTAGGCTTTGCTGATCGTTTTCCAGAATGAAGAGATCTGTTCTGTTGGTCGCATTAACCCCTATTTAATAGAAGAAATCCATGATTATCTTTATCACTATCTTCAGGCTCCATCCACCCTCACATTTATAAGTGTCTCAAGAAGATTGGTGTAGTTAGACCCACAGAAAGGAAGCACATCTCAAAGGCATAGGGTATTAAAATGACTCCATGCTGCAAATATAAAGCCAAAAGAGCTTATAATCAAGAGTCTGATTTCCAGAAAATATCGCCTCCATTAAAGCATGGCTGAGAGCAATAAAGAATTTTAATTTAAGCAGCCACACCAAAATGCCCAACAGAGTTCTTCTCCATCCGTGAGCATGAGAAACTGTAATGTCCCCCATTTGGACCCTTGTAATATTTTGGGCTATAATGTAAATAATGTATGCATATTATGTATGATTCCTAGTGTGGAGCTCAAGGCCAAGGCCCGCTAGTGAATGCTAAATCTAGAAGATGAAAGTATTTGATATAATGCTACCCATGTGCTAGTGAACCATGGGAATTGTAAATATGCATTTTAATATAAAAACCCACAACTAGCTATGCAATGCAACAAGAGATGGGGGCATGATGTTACAAGGAATTGGGAGGGAAATATTCAAACCCTTGAGCCAATGAAGTCAAGTCAAGTGTCAATGAGAGAATCCATCAACCATCAACTACCCATGTTGACTTTGGTGCCCAATCATTCATTTCTCCCAAAAGTTGGGTGAAGTAGTTAATGCCTTGGAGATTGGGAAGGTATGGCTGTCTAAATTCGAGTATGGACAAGCCACCCTCATGGAAATTCGTAATTTTTTTTTTCTTTGGCAAGAAAACACCCACGAATTGCCTTTTCAAGCTATTATTCATGACCAGACTTCACTCTCTCACGTTTTCGGAGCTTGCTGGGCGTTTCTCTCATGGAGTACGCTGTAAATTCACTGGTTTTCAAACTAAGAAGGGAATTTTTGTGATGGCTAGACTGTGGGGAAACAAGAGAATCCATTGGGAATCTCAACAGATAAGTTTGATAGCTTGTTGTTTCCTTATTGTGGTGAAATCATTTTTGAATTTCCAGAATTGGTTATCATTATGGAAAAATCGTTTTTGTGAACCCAATAGTTATCTCCTACCTCAGAAATCGTTTTTGAATGTTTCCATCAATTGTGTGACTGCGTATGTGTCAATTTCGGGTGCCAACCTATCACGGTTTTGCCCAAAAATTGTGTTCGTTCCCTACTACCAATTAACGACTGTGTGAAAGTCATTTTGGCCCTTGAATGCCCAAGCCTTTTCCCTCTCATGCAGTCTGAGCTAGCTGGGGATTTTCCCATCACGTTTTCCATCTATCTCCTGCATTTTCCATGCCTGGGAACTTGTTTTTGTATTGCACAATGGCTGGGAAGAAGGGAGCCACGAATTTGGGGTTTATGGAGGCCGTTTTTGTCCCTTGATTGCCCTCAAACGTTTTCTGGAAACAGTTTTGTTCTCCCAGAGTGATTCCCCAATTGCCATTTCGTTTTTGGTTGCCCAACGTTTTTTTTTCTTCATGCCCAGAAATTGTGATTTCGTTGTTATGAGTATCCATGCTTAGTTTTGAGTTGTTTTGTGTTAAGAAATGTTGGGTTTGAGATGGGTATCCATTGCTTTGGGCTGTGATGAGCTTGAGAGCCCCCTTTTCCTTGTAGATATCATGCCCGACTTGGGGGTGGTATCTAAGTGCTGAAATAATACAGGCTGGGCAGAGACCTACGGTTTGGAGAAATGTTGCAACGACATAACTAGTTGTGTGGGACAATTGCACAACAAAGATAAGTGTTTTCCATCTATGTGTTTTGCCTCTGGAGTGTTTAAATTAAATGACTGTTATTGATATATTGAATGCATATGAAATTTTGTGTGTGGATGAGTTTATCTCCGCTATGCATGATTGTTGAATTTACATCTGCACACATGGGTTTTTAATTGTATGAATCAAATGAATGGGCTTAGTTTATGTAGAAAGCCCCATAGATTGGCATCATGTTCCCTCCCTTGCCTTGGATGGATGGGTGGGTACATTACATTTTGGTATCAGAGCTTATGGTTCAACACTACGGCTATTGGGCCCTTCATAGAAATATAAATCATTGCGTGCATATATATATTTAGTATTTGGAATTAAAATGCAATAAAGAAACTTGAAGATATAATGGCTTCTATTTGTTAGAATGGGAAATCATTCCCATGACTGTTTTGGGATTTTTGCAAAACTGCCCTTGCATTGATTCCATTCTATGAAATTGAGGAAGGAGGGAGAAAATCCCTTTCCAGGATGAATGCTTTCTTTAAATTGTTTCCAATGCAGTAGCATTCAGTTTTGTATTTGTCTATTTGCCTCCATGGAGGAGAGAAAGGAGGTGCAACCTATACCATATTATATTATTTTGTTGTTTTGTTGTTTTATTCTTGACATGAAAGAGGTGCAATTTTCTCGACATACTTTTCTAGTTTGTTCTATGCGAGTATGATCTCTAAGAGGCTTACCTCTGTAAAGAAATGAAGCAAATATTTCCAGAAAATTTCTAACTGTCTTTGAAAATTTGCAAATTTTTCTAAGTAATTATGAGTTCTATTAAAGGCTGTGGCGGCAGAATTAACAATAAGTTTTGCACGTGGCGGCGGCAAGTTTAACTTAAAAATATGCGATGTGTATGGCGCACATGGCGAAAGTAATGTTAAATTCTATGACACTGGCGGCGGATCTAAGCTTAAAATTTGCGCACGGCGGCAATTTTAGGCTTAAAAGTTGCGATGGAGGCTTGTGCGCGGTGGCGATTTTAGCCTTAAAACCTGCGACGTGATCGCAGTGACGAAGGCTTGTGGGAATAGAAGTGAAGGTTATCTTTTGTGACATAGTCGGCGGAGAAGTTGGTTATTCTGCGCCAAAAAAAAAGAGAAAATCTCAAAAAAAAATTGTAACTATTTTCGAAAATTTTGCCTAAGGGTTGAGGCGGCGAAAATTAAGCTACCTCTCTACGCATGCAACGGAGAAAATTAGGGTAATTTTCTGTGTGCGCAACGGCGAAAATTGGGCTAACTCTTGTGACTCTGTCAGAAAAGATAAGCCTAAAAGCGCCGCAACGGTCGGCGAAATAGTTGCTAACTCTGCGCTGAAGGGAAGCGGTCAGCGGTCGCAAGGTTAGCTGTCGGAGCCGAAAGGAAGAGAAAATTCCAAAATTTTTCCAAGTGTTTCAAAATTTTGCCGAAGGCTGTGTCGGCGAAGTTAAGGTTAACTTTTGTGCATGGCGGCAGAATTAACATTAACTTTTGCGTGCGCAGCGGCAGAATTAGCATTAATATCTACGACGCACGCGGCGACAAAATTTGCGATAAGAGCCACGCTAATGGCGGCAAAAATAATCTTAACATCCGCGACAATGGCGGCCATTTTAGCCTTAATATTTGTGCCAAACGGGGAAAAGCAATGGGAGCAGTATGGCAGCACTGATGAAAGGGAAGTCTCTCACCTTAAACCATTTATGTTTATAACATAATAATTGTATGCTTGGAAAATATCATGAATGAATGTTATACACGTGAACACATATATTGAATTTCTACTTTGTGAGAAGATCATAGCTAATAATTGCTTGTGTGCATGGTAAAGAGCCCATGAAATTGGATCAGCTATGATGTGGAAGAGGAAATTCCATGCTACAATGATGAATTGGAAGGGAGAATTCCTCCACTACCCTCTTGATATTGTATTTATAATTCTGACATGGTCGTGCATATAAATTATGGCATAGGAATGTTGAAATGCAAGAGATTAGATAGATGATATGACTATGCACGGGTAGGCATATTAAGAAACATTGCACAGTGCATGTGAAATGTTTGTGCATGAATAGGACATTGCATATTGGTAAAATAGTGAGGTTCATATATTCAATGAGCCAATTGATATAATTATGGTGGTTTCTAATAATTATTTGTGTCCGCATTGGTTATAGGACAAATACAATCAAAACATGGCTAAAGAAGTTGATGACGTTGTTGCACGTGACCAACGACCTTATGAAGAAAGGATGGTGCAACAAATCCGTGATCATGATGTTGGCAAAAGGATTGAGTAGCCTTGGTAAGAGGCCAACAAATCAAGTAACATCAAGCGATGTTAATAACAGCCATGCAGGTAATGGTTATTTGTGCTTAATTGCATGAATGTTGAAAGAGGATTTGGTGAAATCCCTTCAACTATGTTTTGAACTATGATGATTTGGTTTGCATATGGTATTGAGTGCCCGAATGGGACTGTTAACCTACCAAATATAGTGAGGTATGGGTAAGTGAAGGCAGTGATCCTTACACCCTATAATTTCTTAGAAATCTCAATGCATTCATATGAAAATTATGCCATTCCATGTCAGTTGTGAGTTTAACAACCAAAGCACGTGATGATTTATGGTCATGTGGTAGTGTATGCCATATGAGACAAGCATGGTTAGGCCATAATATGTTGGAATGCATAGCATTCATGGATTAATGCAAGGTTGCATTGATGGGTTATGCATTAAGTGAATGTACATCAAAATATTATGTAAATGTTGTGGATGTGCATGCATATGTGCGGGTGCACATATTGAGATGCATTGTGTGAATGCATGGTTGTAATATATATATATATATATATATATATATATCAATGCAATTAGATGATAGATGAAATGGTAAAATATTGTTAGTACTGAGACCATTTCATGAGTTGCTTTGAATGCAGGAGAATGATTGCATGAAGAAAGTATACATGTGATGGGCTACCAGAGTGCTCTGTTGGAAGGACAAAATTGCATGGAATGTGAAGTAATGAGTATTTACAGTTTATTTAAATTACATGGATAATGTGACCATGTCTTACAATTTTATTATGACAATGATGCATATATAGGAATGTATATATTTCATTGCATTTCAAATGTTAACAGTTGAAGGTGTTTGAATTATTGAGTGTCATAATTCTGAGATCACTTCAGTGATTGTTGTGGCAATGAAAGGATTATATGCATAGATACTCACAACGTGTTTGGCTGATTGAAGTTTCAGTTTTCAGGTAAAAAATTCTTACGTATGGCAATGAGGATAAGTCCATAGTAAAGACTGGGATATACCATGTGCAGAAGCTAAAGGCTATGAGAAGGTTCTCATGGTTGCAAAGTATGCATGAAACAAATCTGAAAATTTTATGGTTTAAATTATGAGAATAATCTCATGATTGCAAATCTAATTTCTATAGGAAAACAGATTTGTAGATTTCAGATTTGAGAATTTGCTTATAATGGCTAATCACTGTTTGGATTATATAAATTGTGTCAGGAGGACATGTTGTAGGTGGATGTTCAAGTATGGTAGCAAGTTTAAAACCATAATGGACAGAGTGATACCACTTACTATAATGTCCCCTCCCATCATACCAGCATGATAGAGAGGACGTGGTGCTAAAACTGGGCATCTAGCCCCATGTACTTTTAACTAAGCATTCACATAATATAAAAGAACATATGGAAATGTATAATTTATAAGAAAACACAGCGGAAGTAAATTCAATTACACATCCATCATACATTCAAGATATTCATCAGATAATAATTGCAAAGTTAACACAAGAGAATACTTATCTTAACAAGTAGTCCCAAGCAACCAGCTATGCATCTGCAACGTTCCACCCAACCATAGGCCAGTTGTGCTTATCAACCTCTTGATACAACTGCCTCCCCCGAGCTGGGCATGATTACTACAAGGAACCAGGGAACAGCAGACTCACACATAGCCAAGCATACACCAAGATGAGCCAAGCCAATCTACAATTGGGTTTATCAGGCTAATAGGAAATGGAAAGGAAGAGTTGCTAAGCTAGTGAGCTCAAGCACAGAGCCAGGAATAACCTTACAAGATCTATCTAGCTTGGCACCCACAATACCTACACACCCAGCACAAGGAAGTATTCTTTTCACTGTTGTACAATCCCTCAAGCCATACCTTCCCCATCTAGTGCTCTCAGGGTGTGCATAGAAGAGTAGCCAAAGCCCTCTTGATCTTCTTGAGAGGTTGTCTCCCCCACTAGGTTTATCAAGCCAAATCTGTCCACTACCACTCCAAATATCTTGCTCACAGGTTCAAACCAAAATAGGGATGCACATAACAGCAAAACCACAATTGCTGGGCATGAGGAAATGTTTCTTCAGTGGGATGCCCAAGGAGGAGGTTTCTACCAATTCAGAAAAACGCAGGAAAGCCCAAAAACGAAATGCCAATTGGGGAACAACCCTAGAGAGCATAAATCATTTTTAGAAAAACATCCATGGGAATTTTGGGGCAAAAACGACCTCCATCATAGTCCCAAATCGTGGCCCTTCTCTCCTAGCTACTGTACAATGCAAAAACGATCTCCCAGGCATGGAAAATGCAAGAAAAATGGTGAAAAATGTGATGGGGAAAGACCTCGTAGTTCAGACTGCATGAGAGAGGAAAGACTATGGGTTTAGAATGGCTTTGGGCACCATTTCGTGGGTGTTCTCTTGCCCAAGAAGCAAAAATACGAATTCCCAGGTTGATGGCTTGCCCATGCACGAAATTGGCTTCCATACCTCTTCATTCCCAAGGCATTAACTGCCTCAACCAATTTCTGGAAGAATTAAATGATTGGGTCCATAACCCAAAATGGGTAGTTGGTGGTTTATGGGTTTTCTCATTGACACATGGATTAACACCATTAGCTCAAGGGTTTGAATAATTTCCCTCCCTATTCCTTGTAGAATCATGCCCCCATCTCTTTGTTGCATTGCATAGCTAGTTGTGGGTATTTTTCATTAAAATTCGTATTTACATGATGTCTTATTTACATTGTGCCTATCTAGCATAAGAACCATAGGCTTCTATTTCTTTAATTTCCGATACATAAAATGCTAAATCAATGATGGGGCCTTGGCCTTGAGCTCCTCACCATGATTAAATAACAATATTTACATCATTTACGATTTAATGCAAAGGGGGTCAAAATATGGACATTACATTTACGAGAGCCAAACAATATGAGGATGGCCTCATGGTTAAACAAATCAATTTATGTAGGAGACAGAGTTGCAAATTCATGTTGAATTAATTATTAATGCTAATGATTGGTTATGGAACAATCATACTTGGAGCTTATTGCTAAATGCTGCTAACTGTTTGGCTATTTGATAAATGTGCCAGGAAGACACATTGCAGGAAGACTAGGAGTGATGGCCTGCAAAATCCAAACCAGATGGGAAAGACCCCATGCTTTGGAAATGGGTTTCGGGTGAAACACCATTGACAATATCTCAGCTAAACCGCATGTCAGTAAACCATGAGAGTGAGATGGTAAAGCTATGCCCAGAAGGCATGTGAGATACATCTGCAAAATGAATGAGTACTCTATGACTCTAGACAAGAACATGCTTGTCTAAATTATTAGGGTTAATATGCAGAGCATGGTCTATCTTATTTATATCATTGCAGACTGCTTGAGTATGATTAGGGCCTACATGGCGCACATCAGAAAGGGGGTGCACACCTTTTCTGGTGTTGGGTCATGATAGGGTTTTCAATATTGACTACACCCTAAGGGAATGGACGCATTCCTGGTGTTTCAATACTTGATAATGAATGATATGGATTGTGGTTACAAAAATTGAACAACAATACTCATGAGCTTGCTTATCCTTCTTGTGTTGTCAGCCCACACAGATGCAGATTGATGCTGCACATTAAGAGGCAAAGTGAAGAAGGGTACACAAAAGGACTGTAAAGGAATTGGTAACCTTTCTATGCTCACACGAAATATTACCAGAAGGGATGGATAGGCCCGAAGAACTGTGTAATAAGAAGAGGTATCATCCTTGTGTGAGTGGGGTCATGCTAACATGCAGTCAAGAAAGTCACCTATAAAGTTCCTAAAAGGAACCACTGATTTGCACTAGAGAAGGAGTGACGTCCTTGTATGAATGAAGAGTTGTGTGTGTGAAAGGTTGTGGTGTAAGAAGGTGTGGTGACATTGGTGAAGGCATAAAATCTCTATTGGAACAACAGTAGGAGGGCGAGCGCCAAGACTAACTGAAAACCCTGAGATGCATATGGCTCCATAGTAGAGCCTTGACCTATAATGGTCAAGTGGCGTAGTTCCCTTCCATTGGTCGATGACCCAAACGAATGTGCTGGCTCGGAAATGGAGAGGGCCAACCAGGTATGGGACTGTTTGGGCACCACCAAATGCTTGGTAAATCCATTCAGCGTGAAGGTGTACTGGTGAAGCATTAACTACGTCCAAGTCCATAGGCGATCCCAAGGCTTGCAAATCGAAGCAGGATCCTGTGGACCAGAGGGGAAACACACAATACAGATAAGTATTTAGTTTCATTTATGTCTTGTTTGGAATAATGAAGATTTCAAGTATAAGTCTTCTAACAACTAAGTTGATACACTAATGTTTCTTTGTTGGAAACCTTGGTCATTGCAAGAAAGCAAGACCCTGAAGTGCTATAAAATCACTGGTAAATCCAGAGATTAAATGAGTGGGCGATATGAAATTATTAATAAATCCAGAGAGTAACTGGTTGGACATTCACTACTTAATATTGTGAAACAACGTGTATGCTAGCCCAATACCCCTTAAACAATTGATAAAACCAATTAGCGTATTGGCCTGGCATTGTCTATTCGAATGATTGTGGAGTAGCCTACGTGCTGGCCCAACATTCATAATTGTGTCCACGGGAAATCCAAGGCTCGTAAAGCAAAGAAGGATCCTGTGGAATAACGTGAAGACATCCAATATAGATAAGTATTTGGTTATCTTGCAACTTCTTGCTTATGAATATACGTGTGTATATGATTTGGTTATGATTTCTCAAACTCTTGTTTAGAGAAAAATCTTATGAAATAAACTAAACATGTGAATTGATTCAATGTTTGAGTGTAGGTATTGTTGGAAGCAAGGACCAGGAAGGCATCATAGGGATGCATATGGACATATGACCGTCCTAAAGAGCTCAATATGAGTAGTAATAAAAGATGGTGCTAGTGAACATGAGTGGGTCCTAGTAACCAAAGGTTTTGTAAGCAGAACGGGAAGGGGTACCCAAGTTGAAAAGCATTAGACAGACCTTAGACACTAAGTGTCATAGCCAATAAAGGGCAATTCAAGCATTCACATTAAAGTGAAAGAGACTAAGGAGCATGAAACCACAGTGATGGCATAGATCCGTAATAAAACAAGACTAAGACGGAGAAACTCTTACTCTTCTCTTTCCTTTTTATTGATGCATTTATAAAACAAAGAATTGTTGAATGCATGTCATGACTAGAAGAAGAATGTGTTTATTTGCTTGAATTAAATTGTGAATGCTAAAATAGTTATTTCAATGTGAAAGGATGAACATGAAAGAGATCATGTGTATGTTGGGAAAGCATGAAAAAAATTTGGAAGTCGCATGAGTGAAGCATGGACGTTCCATGTCAATTGGGAAATAATTGACTAATTTTAATGTTTATATTATGCTTGTCCTAACAAAGAGTTTCCATGATAAATTTCACAGGGAGAAATTGAAACAATTGGTTGCAGCTGACACAAGCAAGTGTTGCTAGTGAGAAAAGTGAAGAGCCAGTTGTGCGCATTGATCATGGAAGTAGACCAAAAGCTATTGTTTTGGTTGAAAATATTCCTCAAATAGTTGCCAGGACAGCAAGAAAGATGGCATCCATGAAATTACAGACTTGCAGAGTAGCTGGAAAGTGAATGAAAGGAAGGGATTGATGTGGAGCAATGCCCACCTGCAGAGGTGGAAGGTCAAATCCAGCAGGAGTAGTTGTGGAAGCCAAAGGACTTGGTCCCGAAAACCCAAGTAAAGGGTAAAATGCAGAACTGACCTTCCACATTTTTTGAATTTTGAACATGTATAAAGCGTGTATGTATTCCTAGGTATTGGAACACCGAGGACGGTGTTATTCCAAGGGGAGGGGAATGTAATGTCCCCCATTTTGACCCTTGTAATATTATGGGCTATAATGTAAATAATGTATGCATATTATGTATGATTCCTAGCGTGGAGCTCAAGGCCAAGGCCCTGCTAGTGAACACTCGATCTAGAAGAGGCAAGTATTTGATATAATGCTACCCATGTGCTAGTGAACCATGGGAATTGTAAATATGCATTTTAATATAAAAGCCCACAACTAGCTATGCAATGCAACAAGAGATGGGGGCATGATGTTACAAGGAATTGGAAAGGAAATATTCAAACCCTTGAGCCAATGAAGTCAAGCCAAGTGTTAGTGAGAGAACCCATCAACCATCAACTACCCATGTTGACTTTGGTGCCCAATCATTCATTTCTCCCAAGAGTTGGGTGAAGTAGTTAATGCCTTGGAGATTGGGAAGGTATGGTTGTCCAAATTCGAGTATGGGCAAGCCACCCTCATGGAAATTCATATTTTTTTTTTCTTGGGAAAGAAAACACCCACGAATTGCCTTCCCAAGCTATTATTCATAACCAGACTTCACTCTCTCACATTTTCGGAGCTTTCTAGGCGTTTCTCTCATGGAGTACGTTGTAAATTCACTGATTTTCAAGCTAAGAAGGGCGTTTTTGTGATGCTTGGACTATGGGGAAAGAAGAGAATCCATCAGGAAGCTCAATAGATAAGTTTGATAGCTTGTTGTTTCCTTATTGTTATGAAATCGTTTTTGAATTTCCAGAATTGGTTTTCATTATGGAAACATCATTTTTGTGAACCCAGTAGTTATCTCCTACCTCATAAATCGTTTTTGAATGTTTCCATCAATTGTGTGACTACGTATGTGTCAATTTCGGGTGCCAACCTGTCACGGTTTTGCCCAAAAATCGTGTTGGTTTCCTACTGCCAATTAATGGCTATGTGAAGGTCATTTAGGCCCTTGAATGCCCAAGCCTTTTCCCTCTCACGCAGTCTGAGCTAGCTGGGGCTTTTCCCATCACGTTTTTCATCTATCTCCTGCATTTTCCATGCCTGGGAACTCGTTTTTGTATTGCACAATGGCTGGGAAGAAGGGAGCCACGAATTTGGGGTTTATGGAAGCCATTTTTGTCCCTTGAGTGCCCACAAACGTTTTCTGGAAATGGTTTTGTTCTCCTAGGGTGATTCCCCAATTGCCATTTCGTTTTTGGTTGCCCAACGTTTTTTTTTTCTTCATGCCCAAAAATTGTGATTTTGTTGTTATGAGTATCCATGCTCAGTTTTCAGTTGCTGTGTGTTAAGAAATGTTGGGGTTGAGATGGGTATCCATTGCTTTGGGCTGTGATGAGATTGAGAGTCCCCTTTTCCTTGTAGATATCATGCCCAGCTCGGGGGTGGTCTCTGAGTGCTGAAATAATACAGGCTGGGCAGCGACCTACGGTTGGGAGGAACGTTGCAGCGACATAGCTAGTTGTGTGGGACAATTGCACAACAAAGATAAGTGTTTTCCATCCATGTGTTTTTCCTCTGCAGTGTTTAAATTAAATGACTGTTATTGATATATCGAATGCATATGAAATTTTGTGTGTGGATGAGTTTATCTCCGCTGTGCATGATTGTTGAATTTACATCTGCACACATGGGTTTTTAATTGTGTGAATCAAATGAATGGGCTTAGTTTATGTAGAAATCCCCATAGATTGGCATCATGTTCCCTCCCTTGCCTTGGATGGATGGGTGGGTACATTACAGAAACCAAGAAAATATCCTGCTCACACAAGAGGACATCAATGGATTGAAGAACTCAGGAAAATGGCTAAGTCTTGAAGAAATTTTTCTGGAATACTCACACGACAAAAGTCGCTAATTAAAGAACATCCAAAAGGATGCAAGCAGCATGGGAATGAGGAATAAGAGAATATTGTCTATGAGATGTTGTTCCAATCCTGTGGAGTCCGATGACAGTGGTCGTCTGAAAGATGGATCTTCTAAAATTGAACCCCATATTTTGGCCCTTGGAGAGTTTTAAGGATGTCTTTATCGAAGCTCCCCTTTCCTAATGACCAATGGATAAACTGATCACTTCCTTTGCGGAAATTCGAACGCTCAAGTCAACTGTTGCACATAACGTGAGCAGCTTTTAAAATTTCCTATGGATGAGAGAGAGTTTTTCCGAGATTTGTGTTCGCTAGCGATTCACCAATTGTTGTTGCCGCAACATCCCCTCAAAATTTTAAAAAATGTTGGGGCCCCTCCTCCTACACTTTTGTATTGATTTTTCTTTCTCTTTCTTTTGAAGCTTATCCTGCTCTAACTTGGAAAAACTTTAACACTTGTTTCCCAAAGAATTTTTCTAAAAAATTTTATAAGGCAAAGTCACCTTTAGCCTTCAGCGCAGGTTTTAACCATAAGTCTTCCACCTTCAGCGCAGGTTTTAACCATAAGTCTTCCACCTTTGGGCACAAATCTTTAGCCAAAATTTACTTTTTCCATGAAAGTATTAACTGTAGTTTGACCATTGTTTTTTTATCCTCACTCACACAACTTTTAGATTTAAGTTGCTCGCTTATCGCGCAAAGTCTAAAACTTCCTTAGTTGCTTTAGGTGCACTTCAAGAGCTCATTTTGGCCGCCTTTGGCACAATTTCCTAGCATTATTTTGGCCGCCTTCGGCACAGATTTTAACTTCATAAAGGACATCGGCACAAGAATCTTCTATGTCTTTGGAACTCTTTGGCGCATCTTTAGCATTAAGCGCAGTTTTTAGTGACAACTTTTGTGACAGAAGCACAGGAGTTATTTTATTTTGGCCGACACTGGCGCGTGGCTTAGCCTTAAATCGCCGATGGGTGGATTTTTATGACCAATCTTCCAAAGATTTTTGTTTGGTTTTTTACTAAGGAAAAACCATCTTTTACATTAAGCGCAGTTTTTTAGTGACAACTTTTGTGATAGAAGCGCAGGAGTTATTTTATCTTTGCCACTATGGCGCACGAACTAACATTGGAATTGTCGATCGAAGCCTTTGTTCCATTTTTTCCCAAACCAAAGCGCAAGTGTTAAAATTGATCCTCACGCTGTAGCGCAGCTTCTAATGATATTTTTGCCGACCTTTTGCAAACCATCCAGCGCAAATCTTGGTGATATTTTCCCCGACTATGGCACATCTTTTGGGCGCAGGTCCTAGTGATAATTTCCCTGCCGCGATCGCAAGCGCTACGCTTAATTATGCTGACTATTTGTGACCCAGCCAGCGCAAGTCTTGATGATATTTTCTCCGCTATGGCACATAAGTTATCCTTAAATTTGCACTTTGAAGCCCAAGCCGCAAATTGGACCCGCACATCCCGCATAGCTAATGCTGGACCTGACCGTTTTCTTTCCTCAAAAATGGACGACGACAGTGTAATCATTTTAGTAGAAGTCATTCGCGTCCTTGTTTTTTCCCGGTTATATGAAGATTGCAAATTTGTTTTCCAGCTATTATATAGGAAAGCAGGATCACCTATAATCATTTTGAATGTAAAAGCTAGCTACTCTAAATGTGTCCATTTTAAATATAATGAGACTTGAGATGTGCAAATATTCGTTTAAAGTCTTTGTCAAAATGTTACTTGCACTATTTCGTTATTGTAGGATGATATGCGAGTATGGAGCACAAAGCCCTACAAGAAGATATGACTGCCGCCACTTTGCATATTCAGCGGCTCACATAGTTAAAGGAGCAAGCTCAATAGAGAGAAGTGCACTTAGCAGAACTGCAAGCATATACCATTGCTCAAGCCTTAGCAATAGGCACAACCACTATCAAGTCAATTTGCGAAAGCATGAAATCACTTTTAAAAAGACAATCTCGGCGCGAGCAAGGACAATCTTGTGAGAAATGACTCATTGGTCCAGCTATATACGGCAAGAGGATAATCCAGCACCAGTTAACATCCCTGAGGAAGTAGGCGCAGCAGCAGAAGCATCGCAGTTAGCAGTTGAGCCATCCATAGCATGATTCGGACCTTCAAAATGAAAGACAGTTGTTATTTTGTTTTTTTTTTAAGAAAAGAGAGCGTTATTTCTGTTTTGTTTTAATTTTGTAAAAGACAACTGCATTTTGGGGCTTTGTCTTATTAACCACTAGAAGACAAAATTTTGTTCCCTCCTAGGTTTAGGTTTAGGTTTTTGGGAATATGAGAAGGATTGTAAAATCTATAAAGAGATGAACAGAGGACAGAACTCCGTACATTACGAGTCGAGACTATAGTTGGGCCTTAGGAGTTGTACTTGTTTCTTAGTTTTTTTCAGCAATTGGTTAAGCTTATAGTCATTATGGATCCCTCTGTAATGCCTCCTGCATTGCACAGTTTATGTCAAGTCTATGCTGCCTGAGTCTATCCATCTGCTCATGCTCTTGTTCAAAGGAAGTCCTGAAACCAGTGTTAGCCACTCCTCAGATCTCTTGACTATTGCATGTCGACCATCCTTATTGAGTCAGTCCGTTCCACCTGAGATCTTCCAAATCTTTCAGCATTGCTGGTGCCTCATGCTAGTTGATGGGGGATGCCTTAATTCCCTCCTTCCAGTGAGTCTCGTTCCGTCGACTTCAACTCATTTATTCTGGGACTTGAGGCTTAGAGTTCGGTTGAGTACCTTGAGGCTTGCAGTCATTAGTGGCAGGTTCTCTCGCCATCGACAGTTTTGGGAATACATCAATGTCCCCTGATCAATGGATTCATCCTAGTGTTTGACTTCAACCCATTTATTCACACTCTGATGATTGTGCTCTGTGCCTTGATGCCCATTTTCATTATTGGTGGGTCATCTCACGTATGTTGACGGTATACATCATTGACCGGTAATCAGATGATGTCTCATCAGGTTCGACCCCAACTGCTTTATTCACTTGATGGGACATGCACCGTCGAAGACTTGTGTAGAAGACCCCAGGCGATTGTGGCATTCAGTATGCTACATATGACTTTGACTTTACATCTAAGATATCACCTCTCAGATTTCAGCAGTTTGTACCTCCAGTTTTACACCAATTGTCTTCTTTTCAGCAGAAGACCATATCTTATTGGAGAGGGATCATGGCTATGATCACTTATGACATGTATTTACTTATGTATTGCTTATTCATGGCCATTGTATCAGATTGTTGTACTATACCGACATGTATTCAGAGATATTATTGTATTATGACGAGTGAACCATTCTTTCCACTTGTGTCTCCATCACTCCACTTCTAAGTTTTATAATGTATTTCGACCATCGTAGCACTTTCAGTCTCTGACCTCACACATTAGGGGGCATCTGTTACACAGAAATATTCCACCCTGTGAGCATTAGAATTCTTTGGCCTGTAGGATCCATTTCAGTGACTCATATCCATTTCTATCCTTTAGAGATACCAGTTTGCCCTATTTTTGTTCCTACCCGCATGTTGCATCACTATAGAATGCGTACCCATGAGTTGCATCACTATAGCCTACGGGTATCAAGTAAAATGGTAAAAACCACTATTAATTACTTTTTACTCCCAAAAAGCAGTCATTGGGTGACCTTTGGCTCTCCATCTGCCCAAGTAACGTCTCGATGTGTCCTTTCACCTACCTTTGAGAGGACTATATATTGAGCACATATAGCTTATGGACAGGAGGAAGAAGAGAATCGTAAGAGAACTCTAGTGGATTTTTGCCCTATCTTGAGTCTGCACTCACTGATCCTTGTAGTTGTGAACCATTTATGTTCACCTTCCAAACTCCTATCTAGTTTGAGTTTTCCATTCATGGAGGATTGAAGTGGTGGAGGCACAAGTGGATTGATCTAGATCTTGGTTCAGATTGGTTGTCGGCAAGAGGTTGTATCACTTTGTACTTGTTCATTGATAGAAATACTCATATTCTCGTCCATTCATGGTGTGAATGTTGTTTATGATACATTGGGTTACATTTGCTTATGATATTATGGACCATTGTTATTGATAATGTTAATGCCATTTATATATTATATGTACTTGTTAGATATCGGTTGTCAAGACTAATTTGCAGATTTACAATTGCGTGGATTGAAAGCTTCAATGGGGATCTACATCAAACGTTGGATTGAGGTTGGTTACATTTCCCCATTATATTAACATTGCCATTTATAATAGCATTGCTTTGAGAATTGAGTAGATTTCCGATTGTCATCTGTCTGTTGTGGTATTCCCAAACCATAGTGAGTTTTCTCCAATACTGAAATGGTGACTCAGCTGGGAAAAACATCCATGTTTGGGAAAAATTTTGAGCATTAGTCCATAATTAGAGTTGTTTATCGAAGCTCTGTGTCACTAATTGGTCATTAATATACACTATAGAAAACTTGCTTTTTTTGAGCCTTTGGACTCTTTATTTGACCATTTGATTTTCCTCACCCGCGGGCTAGCTTCGCTCTGCTTGCATATACCCGCCTTTGTTTACTCTACTGCTCACGGGTACCCGCAGGATTTCCTTTGACAGTAGCGTGTAACTTCGGATTTTGTTGGTTTATGGCTATTGGTTGTTGTTGGGTGAGGTTGGTTGGTTCCTGAGTCTTTGTTGGCCTCTTTCTTGACTGTTTCATGCCTTGGTTGTGACCGGATCTCTTTGTTTCTCTTGGTTGAGCCTTCTTGTTTTTTTACCAATCTTTGGTTTTAACCTCTTGGTTTTTTCCTTTTGAGCTCTTTCCTTTGGCTGAGTCTTGCTGTTTAGGATCTGCTGGGTTGTCTTAGTGATCTTCTCGGCACTTCAATGACTGAATAGTAGGATTTTGCTTGCATTTTTTCATTTCATTTATATTGAAAAAATACAAAAATATTCATTTAGTTTTTTGCATTTTCCTTCTCATTTATAAGCGAAAATACAAAAATATTTTACTTTCATGTACTGTATCTTGCATTGAGTGCTTGTTGCCTTCATCTTAGGTTCTTCTTGTGCATCAAAAAGATAAAAAATTGCATCTTTATTTCAGAATTGTTGGTTGACTTTGCATATTAGTGTCATTGTTTTATTGGATAGATGAGTCTAGGATTGGACGATGTTGCATACTATTGAGTCTACACATCACTAGTTTCACGATCACATCCCTTGAGTAATCACAACCACTAAAATTAACGCTTAATCATTAAAATTTATTAGACTGATTTTATTTTATAGGGTACACCAACTAGCATAGGTTTAGAGTCTTGGAATAGATCATTGTGAGTTAACAATCCAAGACTACTAGACGAAACATTAGGTGTCTAACCAGGGAATGTTGGAATCCATGGTATAGATCGGTGTTCTCAAGAAGCTATACTCAATCTAGAGTTAAGCACGAGGTCACGGGAGGTTGGTTGAGGAGATATCCCTCTGATACCGACTGAACGTGGGAGATATATCCAGGATTTGTTTGTATCTGGGGGTACCGGAGGTTTGTCCTCTTGTGCTTCAGGCTTAGCTACCCTGCCCATACGACGGGTCCCACCTGCAACTGTCCCCCTGAGCATTGGTTATATTGCGGTGAACATAGTTTCCTTACCTAGGTACTGCACAGGGTACTTGCAGTGGTTATGATGTTTGTGTCCTGAGTCAGATAGGGATTGGACAGCACAGTTGTGTTCGTGCAATGGACTTGACCCTATTGACACAGTGAAGCCTGGGTGTCTCTATAACTGATTCTGTTACCTCCAGCTGTATTTTAGGAGTCTCAAGCCTCTTCTAGGTGAGACATACCGGTTCTAGTGTCGGGAGCTCATTTAGCCACTCTGTTTGTCTGCTCTTGGCTATAGTTTCTCTAGGTGTGTGCTTTTGATTTACTGTTATTTGATCGATAGTTGTCCTTTAGGAGACGCTGTGTCTCTCTCCGGAGGGAACGTGGCGCGGAGCCCTACTCTCCACCGGTCCCATCGTTTGGCTGGTTTAAAGCCACTCGAGGTTACACACCATATTTCTAAGGGACGCCGGAGGGCTCCCTCTGAGTCTTCGGATTCATACGAGACTTATGTTGAAGATTACATGGTTGCACATCCTGATATAGAGCAAGACCCTTCTACTCCTTCGAGTAGAGTTGACCTTACTTCAAATCCCCATACTCCTCGTGAGGATTGGGGAGGTGATCCACCTGACACTCAACCTGGTTCTATTTGGCCTAATCCACTTGACTAGGATCCGTTTGATCCTTCGAATCCGAATAATTATCTTGACGGAATGCTCGACCTACCCAAGGATGAAGAACAGGACGAGCCTTTTGTTCCTTCATTTCCGCGTGATTTTAGATACAGGAGGCCTGAGACTCATGATGATTCCGGCCCTATGATCAACCCCACTGCACTCTCTTTTGGTATGCCTAGTCACAATACTGTCGAACCTTCCACTATGGTTGGTACTCATGCTGGAACTAGTCAAAGTGTTAGCCATACTATACCCACTGGGGGCACTACCCTCGCTGGGGGCACTACGTTGTCCACCCACTCACATGGCATGGGGACTGGTCAGATTCCTAACAATGCTTATGTTGGAGCACGACCACCTCCTAGGAATACACAACCTAGCCGGAATGATGTTCAGAATACGACTCGCCATCCAGAACCTAATACACGCATCGCTACTCATCAACCTAGGACTACTTTTGCACATGATACTGTTCCTCCCAACCACGGGGGTGGACACATACCGCATAATTTTGCGTCCATCGCCGCCACTAGTAATGCTAATGTAGGGGGTGGGAATATTTCCTATCCACATGGACATCACACCACCAACCCTGCTACTGGTCACACCCATATTGGACCTGGGAATGCTTCTCATGCTTCTGGACACCACATGATTGCTCAAGCTAATCCTAATGTTGGGGTTGGGAACATACCATACCACTACGGTCAATACAACATGGTTCCCGCTATGAATAGTACATACATGCCCCATACTCATGGTGGCAACCCTTACTACAACACAGTCAGTGCTGGCCACCAGTATCACCCACCACCCCAATATGGTGCTCAAAACGCGCATATACCTGCTTACTCTCAAATGGGTTAGCCAAGGGGAGGTTATCAATCTTATGTCCATGGGAAAGCTTATGGGCCGTCAGGTCCTCAGTATCAGCAGTTTAATCCTCATGGTCAAGCTTTTGGTCCATCTTATAACAAAGTTCCATTCAACCAACCTTTTATGGGAGCTTATAATAGATATTTCCAGCCTCAGCTCCCGTTCCTTGCACGCTTGAATCTCCCGGATCTTTCAAAGTTCATAAATGATCTAGTGTGTCACGAACCTACTTGGCCCTCGGTCCCTACCAAGCTCCCTTCCGACATTCCAAAGTTTGAGGGGAAGGTAGTGAGGACCCGGGAGATCATGTCACGACATTTCACCTTTGGTGCTCCTCCAACTCTTTGAATCATGATTCCATTCGATTACGCCTATTTCAATGCACCCTCATGGGGGCAGCTGCGAAATGGTATGTGGAGTTGCCCGGGAACACCAATAGGAGATTCAACGAGATTGCTTTGGTTTTCTCAGACCATTTCCAATTACCAGTTCATTATGATACTGTTACTGAGTTGTTATCCACCTTCTGTCAAAATAAGGCCACACATATTTCTGACCACGTTCAAGAGTGGCGTCGGCAGAAGAGATCAGTGAAAGCCAACATTCCTCCAGAGTTCCTGTTGGAATGGTTCCTGAAGTCTTTACTTCCATATATTGCTAAGGATGTTTCGATGTCCGGCATTGTGACTGAGGAACAAGCTATCTTGAAAGTCCAGTAGTTAGATCTACTTTATTCTCAGTCTGGCATTTTGTATGACATTATTCCTGATGCACCGAGAACAAGACATGAGCCTATGTCAGTTCCTGGACCACATGCCGATGGCATCGTGGGGTTTGCATGCACTCGCCCTATAGACTTGGTAGCTAATCAAATGAAAAATTTGTCGCTAAACCAGTCTGCACCCGGACAGGTTCACACCTTGTCCACTTCCACTCCGTCGTCTGATGTACACAATGTGCAATCAAAGAAACCGTCAGGTAACCAACAACCTGGTGGTAAGAAAAAGGGGAGAAACAAACGTAGGGGTGGAAACAATGGAAGTAACAACAATAGCAATCGTAATACTCCTTGTAAAGAGAATGCAAACCCTCCTCGAGAAGGTGGTAATGCTGGCAAGGATCATAAACCTAGGCGTAGGGTGAAATTCCCTTGCAAGATTTGTGGGGAGGATCACCTTACTCACTTATGTCCTCAAATTGAAGAAGCATCGAAGCATTTGGAACAGAGCCCAGCTTTGTTGAAGGATCCCCTTCCTCATCATCAAAATATGGCTTCGCATGCTCCCACCACTGGTTATGGTACTAATGAAACGGCAACGTCTTCTTCCAATACTAGTGGTTATGGATGTATGAATATGGTTCAGTCGGAGGTTTGTGTTGCTACTCGTCAATGCGATTATAGTGCACCACAACCGAATTTGGGGAATGAGCCTCCCCCTCCTCCTGATAATTCCTTGCATATCGAGAAGCCTTCCATTATGCCACGGACACCGAAAGGTGTTCTCAAGAGCTCCACGCATAATCCTAATGCTCGAGCCACCCAGAACTACTCCATCATAGAATATTTGGGCCAAACTCCGTGTGCCATGTCGGGTCTTGAAGTTTTGCAAGCTTGTCCTTCTCAGAAGCATGCCATTTTGAGTGCATTAGGAGTTCAAGATGGGGGAAGTCCTTGTATTATCAAGTTAGATACTACTGATGTCTAGCCTCTCTTACCTTACCACGTGACTTTCCAAATCCAGGTGATTTTCCTTAAGAGCTTTGTCAAACGTACTATGGTTGATGAAGGTGCCTCTACGTCAGTAATGTCACTAACTTGTTGGAAAGCTCTTGGCTCTCCTCCCTTACTTTCGTCTAGAACTACACTCACTACCACTACTACATTTTTGGCCTTTAGGGGAGGTTGTCTTCCACCCCCAAAAGTGACCTATGAGGGGGGTTTTGGCTTTGGGGGCGGTTTTCGAAAAATCGCCCCTAAAGGAACCGATGTTAAAAGTTTTGCCCTTTAAGGGTGGTTTTTGACGAGATTGGAACCGCCCCCAAAAGTGACTTTTGGGGGTAGTTTTTGACCCCCCTCGTAGAGGTCTACGGAGGCAGTTTTAAACCCCCCTCGTAGTCCCCTTCATAGAGACCTACGGGGGCGGTTTTCAACCCCCTTCATAGAGACCTACGAGGGCGGTTGTGAACCCCCCTCATAAGTCCCCTCATACAAACCTACAAGGGCGGTTTGGAACCCTCATAGAGGCCTATAGGGGCAGTTGTGAACCCCCCTCGTATAGTCCTATAGGGGCAGTTTGGAACCCCCCTTGTAGAGGCCTATAGGGGCAGTGTAGAACCCCCCTCGTAGAGGCCTATAAGGGCGGTTTTGAACCCCCCTCATAGAGGCCTATAAAGGCAGTTTGAAACCCCCCTCGTAGAGGCCTATAGGGGTAGTTTGGAACCCCCCTTAAAAGTGACTTTTAGGGGCAGTTGTAAACCCCCCTCGTAGATACCTATGGGGGCGGTTCAAAACCCCCCATAAAATTCTTTATTACAAACCTTTGGGGGCGGTTACAAACCCCCCTCGTAATGACATATGAAGGTGGCTTAGAACCCCCCTTGTAGTGACATATGAAGGCAGTTTAGAACCCCCATCATAGCAACATACAAAGATTGTTTGAAACCCTCTCTATAGCCATAATAAATCATAATAAAATATATTTTATTAAAAATACCAATATTGCAATATCAATAGGGCATGGAGGAATTGAACCACCAACCTCCTGCTTGTAAGGCAGGCACTCTTCCATTGAGCTAGAACCCTTTCAGAATTGGGGAGAGGAGAATATGAACACCCAGATTGCATCATTTGTAATTCTAAGAAAAGACACCAATATTCAAAGGCAACCATGCTTAAAATCCAATTTATTTTTCAAAACACATTGATAAGCACAAAAATCTACCATAATAAACCTAGAGCTCCTTCTAACTTTTGGACCTATTTGAAGAGACCCCAAAGATGTCTAACAACAAAAATCTACATAAGTAATTTCACATACGATCTATGTTGGTAAAGAAACTGGGATTTAAGTCCCTCGTTTACAGATAATTAACATTGATATACTTCAAAATTGCTAAACACCATAACCATAAAGGCATTACAAGATTATACTAATCCAATGAAAATGAAAGGAAATGCAAGAAAACATAAAAAATTTAATAAACTCACTTTCATTCAGTACTTATATTGGGGTAAAGATGGATCTAAACTAGTTTTTTTTTACTAGTAGTTGTATTTGACCTCTCGATACAGTGCAGTATGATTAAATAAAATGTTCCGAGAAGGTATCCATGAACTTGTCGATTCCTATCTATCAAATCCAAATGTCCTCCAAAGCTGCAGATGCCCTGAATTCAAATCCATCTATGAACACGCAGTAGCAGTTTTTTTAATTAACTATATGAAATGTTATTAATCCTATTATGTTTGGGTAGTTGCAAAGATATATATACGTAAATTTATTTTTATAATTTTAAATTGAACATATATATATATAGCCGACTTAACCCAGTGGGTTAGCTCAATTAGTTTGAAAGGACTATTTCAAGGAAGACTTTGCAGTGAGGTCTCAAGTTCTGAGGTTCGAGTCTAGTTGAGTTTTGCTAGGTTACAAGTTTTGGCAGTTGAGTTTCCATCCATTTGGATATTCCAGGAGCTGGGGGTGGGGACTGGGGATATCCATGAGGTTTTCCTTGCAAAATAGATATATATTAAGCTGACTTATGCCACATCATTGTCATATTACATTACCCATCTCCCCATCTGGGATGTAATAAGCACCCTTCACTACAAAAATGTTTTATAAATTATTCTTAGCTTATGCTCCAAGAAGCATAAGAGTTGTAGAACTGACTCTCTTCCCGTTAATATCTACTATACCCATTCTCCTGTCTGCCTTTGGTACATGCAGATATCACATATTTGATGCAATATAGGGATTTGTACCTATCTCATAATAGATCGATCTATGTGATCAGGTGTATAGTTATTATGGCATTAATAATTATATTGTTTTTCTCCTAGTAATTTTTATTTCTGCACCAACTCAAATTCAAGTTAGATACTTCTACATTTAAAGGGATTCAAACCAATCAATCATTTTTGTATTCGAAATAATTTTTAGTCTTTCCATAAATGAGTAAACTTTAAAGCCCAAGGTGTTAGTTCAACGAATTGTTGTCGCATCTCTGGGAATTTGGCTAGTTTGGTGTTGGCAGGTAACCAGTTCAAATCCACATAGTTGAGAAACACTAGTATATGCCAACAAGTTTACTAGGGACGCCATCCATGAATGTGAGGAAGTATCCCTTGGGATTCCTATGAGGTTTTCCTTGGAAAAAAACAAGTTATCTTTAAAGACATTCTCATACCACCTTTTATTCATATAAATGAAAAAGTATGTTTCTAAAATGTGTTTCTAGTCATCTAGCATTCCTGAGATATGGGTAATGTCTCCCAATTGTAAAGAATACTTATTCAAACATTCACAGTACGTGGTGTCATCATTGAAGTGACTAAACATTCCCCACCATAATGTGAAGAATGCAGGGGGAATCACTCTAACCCCCAGGGACACATTGGCAGGGAATGTGTGATGTCCACCTTTCTTATTGCTTGATGGCATGTCAACTTCTACAATACACATTTCGTTGCAAATGATTTTGGGAATCCAATCTCACCATTAGCAGAAACTGCAACAGTGGTTGGTAAAATTAAATTTTAATGTGGCTCATTGTCCAATATCACAATTTCAAAGGCCACGCTGATTCCCTGGATGGGAAACTCAAGCCAAAAAAAAGGATTTGTCATAGTGACAGGGTCGTTAAAGGGGAGTATAAATGTTAATAACCAATGTTTTTATGTTGATGTAAATTGTGGTCTTTATTTCTTCTATTGTCTCAAACCCTACTCCTCAAAACCCTCAACTCAGAAAGAGTTTCTACCTCAATTCGAGTTCAGAATGTCATCTTTAAATCCATACAAAGCATATACATTAACCAAACAAAAAACAAGGAAAAAGAGCCATTTAGAGCAAATTAAAATTGTCAAAAAAAAATATGGAACAACGAAATGCCATACAAAATATGGATATGTTTCAAGATACATACATGATGAGCAAGAACACTACTGTCAAGAATTAACAATGGCACTTGCAAATGATGCGCAAGGGCCTTCACTAGTCTCTCTCAATATAGCTTTGTTCCTGCAAGGAAGAGTTGAAAATTTATGTTTTTTTTCCCACTTTCCTAACACCAACATTCAGACAGGGGAAAAAAATATTATTAAAATAATGACGATACCAGAAGCAGAGCTGGTATGCTCTGTAATAGGATCCTGCCGCTTGAAGAGCTCAAACGTGAACCATGATGAGCAGCAAATTCGTGACATTTTACGTGGGCCATTGCACATTCGATTAAAGTATCGTTATTATGTTCCCTACAAAAAGACAAAACCATTAATATCATATTTACAAACAATATAAAACACACTTGACACCATTCACATTAAGATTTATGCTAGTGAATTGTGGTTGTTTTTTATGCATGTTAAAGACTAATATCAAAGTGTACTAAGTGTTTGACGAAATCTGCTAGTGAAGTTAGTGTACAAATTTCGTGATTTTTTAATGGTCTACACCAACAGGTTTACTAGGAATGCCATCCAAAAATGTGGTGAAGCATCTCTTGGGCTTCCCCGTAAGGTTTGCCTTGGAAAAAAGGACTAAACAATTAGGGTGTCAAAAAGAGAGGGAAATAGGCTACCAAGAAATAGGTGAGTTATAACAAATGGCATTCCTCCAGTGGTGAAGGTTTTTTCAAAATCTAAATAATATGTCTCTAAAAAGATTTTGAAATTTTGCTTTATTTTAAAGATGCAAAGGACTTTGGCAGACCAGTTGAGATTTGATAAGTTAGCTGGAGTTGAGATTTGATAAGTTATTGGATAATACATCGACAAAAAGCTATATCGTATATCCTTGTTCGAAGAGTTGACCATTGAAGAATCTGAGGATTTGAGGACAGGAACAAAGACTAATGGAAGAGGGACACTAGTTTTGGGGGAGGTCAGAATTACTTCTGAAACCTCATTTCAAGGTTTGATCCAACCTCCTTAGTTCTCTATCTACCCGTGTCTAGGTAAGGTTTTGAAATTTTCCCTCCATTTTCAGGTTGATAAGATTCTAAAAAGTATTGAAAATTATATTAAAAAGATCTTTGTTTTCAGGGACATGCCAAGTGACAAAGAACATATATCTTATGCTAAAAATTTGTAAGGAATTAAATTTTCAAAGGTGTCTGTCAACAGAGATAACCCTTGAATTTCCAGGAATCTGTGGTATGAAAATGATTAATTACATGAATATGGCATTTCAAAACTCAGTGTAAGGATGTCCAAGAAAGGGTGTCACAAGACATGAATGAAAAAAATGATGCACCTAAACATCAGGTCAAGAAGGGATTAGTCAAAAAGTATGTATTGGTGTGCTTGAAAAAATCCTTCCAAGCAAAAACCCAAGAAGGGCAATTAATAAGGAATGGATTAATCAGTTTCTGGAGGCTAAAAAATGAAAAACCCAAATGCCAACAAACCTTTTTAAAATACAAGAAGAATCAAAATTATGTTATAATCAGATTCACAACTCCGAAAGCACCAAAACTCGAATCTCAAATTAAAGCCATAGATTCCAATGTTGCCCGACAGAGGATAGATGTAAGCAACATGACCCCTATAAAAAGTTTGAATTTCTCCATACTTCTTATGGAATTGTTGGGGATAAAATGCAAGGGAAAATACAAGAAAAAAAGGAAGCTGCTTCAAAGAGTTAGTGAATTTGAGTCTGAATCAAAAGCATACAAGGATGCCCTCAAGTCTTTCCCAATCTCTGTATAGCTTATTTAAACAATAGTACTTTCACAAGAAACTGACATGTTGTACAAGTCCAATATGAATAAACTAAAATTGAAATTTTAGCAACTCTGCAATCACAATTACAATTTCTTTAATCTCGTTGATCTCAATTATGTCATGCCAGACTCTTAATTTTGGTGAAGACGCATCCATCAAATATTCATGCCAATTCTCCAGGTTGTTCTCTGATTTGAAAGCTGGGAATAAAGAGTTTCTGCTCTACTGCAATTGGTCTTCCTGGGCTTCATATTTCTGCTGCTTCGAAGGAGAGATATGTAATGCAACTAGTCATACTGGGCTTCTGAGTTACACCATATTTGCATCTTTTCCATTTTTCGAAACAATTTTGTATTCACTTTGAAAAACACTGATTTTCGATCGGTCCTCTGTAACCTGCCGATTTGGTTTACAAACCACGGTCATACTTTTTTTTTTTTTTTAATATAAATATTCGTTTTGGTTATAAAAAAATATGAATAAACTAATGCATATGCCAGTCCATTGATGAATTTATAAATGAAGTGGAAGATGAGAAAGACTCTCTATCCAATCTTGAACAGTGGAATCTGATTTATCATCTAACTGGTATAAGCCATAACATCTATATCACTATGAAATTTTTTCAGAAGACATTAGCAGAAATAGAGTTTCTTTTCAATAGTTATATGAAAGCTTTATTTTATGGATGAGAAAGATTACACAGCCACAGAGACACACAATGAACTTTCCTACTACTCCTCAAGTTAGGGATGCATGTCATTCTTATAGATAAGATACTGGTTACCCAGACGATTATCCAAGCATTAAAAGAGATGACTAAAGACAAAGATTCAGTTTTATCACAATTCAACAAAATGATCTCCTTATACTCAAATGTAGGATAATCCTTCTTGTAAAACCAGTCTCCAATACTGGATAGCTGGTTTCTAAGAGAAGGGCAGAATTTAAAAACCTTGAGAAAGCTTCGCATAGAATAAAATATCAGCAAAGCAGACCTTCACACTTGTCTTCTACAAAGGCACTATCTTAGACAAATTAGCGAGTCTTCCTCAAAGAGAAATGGATATGATTCTGGATATGTAAGACAAATTGTCCAAATTGAGGGCACATGTCATAGTTGCAGTTACTAATGACATGGCCAAAGTCAGAGAATACTTCTAGGCATTGCAATAGAAATTGACACCTCAACAGGGACAAAGAAGTGGTTAAAGGCG
Source organism: Larix kaempferi (assembly GCA_027924585.1). Taxonomy (NCBI): domain Eukaryota; kingdom Viridiplantae; phylum Streptophyta; class Pinopsida; order Pinales; family Pinaceae; genus Larix; species Larix kaempferi. Next base: position 7,288,430 of record BSBM01000003.1, on the reverse strand, counting down.
GCTCAATGATCTTGAAAATTATGACATTTTCTTGAAGACAATCATATAAAATCTGGATTTTCTATTGAGTGAGGATATTTGCCTCAAGCGTTGTTGCTATAAGAGTCAACTTGTCTCTTCTTGTCTCCTTTTCAGTGTCTTCTGTCTATCCTTATTCCTCTTCCATTCTCTTATTTATTTTTTTTCACTATATGTGCATGTTCCAGATCTTGTCCCTAGACGAACAACGTGTTCCCATCACACTTTCAATTGATTGCTCTCTGGTTTTTTGTTGGTTTTGTTAGTCTTTGGGCCTAATATGTTTCAAGACTTTGAAAACCATTTATTTTCTTCCAGGCTCATAAATTTTGGACAAATTTAAGCTAAATGACATTTAAACTTTCCAATATCTTATGTGCGGTGTGCTTGAGATGACTAATACTATCATTATGTCATTTTCCTAGTGCTACTGTTTAATGAATCTAAATGGATAACTATTCAAACACACATAAGTTTCTATCTCTAGTGATATTTCCTATTATTTGGTTGCATGCCTATAAAATTATCATTTTCTATATTTTTTGAATCAAGTAGTGCTGATAAGCTCTGACAATATTTTGCATCTCACTTTGAGATGACATCATTCAACGTGCAAGATGCAAATACCTCCTAAGAAGCTTAGGATGCATTGAAGGCCTTATACTAGCCTTTCTCGTGGAACCAAGATTCTCTATTTGAAAGAGTATTTGATAGCTTGAGGATGGCAGAAGGTGACAATCACAGATCACCCCACTAAACATGAAAATATAAGAGGTCAGTTAAGTGTTGTAGGTGATGATATTGGAAATGGTGATCTTATCTCTATAACACTAAACAGTTTCCCTCAATCTTAAGTGTTTGTAATAAGTTCAAGTCTATCGACAAGAATTAATCCCTTAATATTTGATGAACTAGGAGGATTACTTTTGCAGGAGCAGCGAAATGAGCTCTATGATAAAGATGGCGATTTTGAGCATGTTTTTGCAGCAAAATAGAAGATCCAAAGAAAACAAAGATTTGGCCAACAAGGATACATGAGAAAATCAAAGGCATGACAGCACAGAGTACAAAGATTTAGATACAAACAACTCCATCTTTTTTAACAAAGACAAGTGTTTTTATTTGGATAAACTTGATCATTTTGAGAAATATTATAGGAGGAAAAAGTTTGACTTTTCCAAATCAAGGAAATAAAGGGCACTCAAATAATTATATTGAACCTTAACCTTAATATGTGTACATGTAAATGTAAGTCCACAACAAAATATTAAACTGGAGTAGTGAAGAACAAGTTAATCTTTGTACTTGTAAATGTAAGTCAACACCAAAAGATTAAACCAGAGTAGGGAAGAACAAGTTAATCTTTGTACTTGTAAATGTAAGTCCACACCAAAAGATCAAACTGGAGTAGTGGAGAACAAAATAGCAATACTGACGAACTTAGAGAGTGTTTGTATGTGTGTATTAGCAACAGTGAAGACAGTAGTTACCATGTGTTATGCTAGATATTGTCTAGAGACAAAATAGGGAAGACAGTTCTGGGTTGCAATTACATAGAAACAGCATGTCCACAGAAAATATTGCATGGATCACTCTATATTTTACTGGTCCTCAACGAAAAAAATTGCACGGATCACTCTATATTTTACTTGTCCTCCACAAAAAATATTGCACAGATCACTCTACATTTTGAGAAACATTCTAGGAGAAAAAGTTTTGACTTCTCCTAAGCCAGGAAAAAAAGAAAACTAAAGTAATTATATTGAACCTTAACCTTAATATTGTACTTGTAAATGTAAGTCCATACCAAGTTGTGAAGAACACGTTAATCTTTGTACTTGTAGATGTAAGTCCACACCAAAAGATCAAACTGAAGTAGTGAAGAACAATATAGCAAAGTGAAATAGTGTTTGTGTACACATATATTAGCAACAGTGAAGACAATAGTTACCATGTGCTATGTTATATATTATCTATGCAAAAAATAAGGAATACAGTTCTGGGTTGCAATTAAATAAAAACATGTCCACAAAAAATATTGCACAGCAATATTTTACCGGTCTCACTGCTAGAGATCTCTTAGAAAGGGGTATACTTAGGTATGCTCTTAGCTCTATTTAACTGCAATGTCAAATAATGATTGTTAGAAGCATAATCTGGACAGATTCATTCTCAATATATTGAGATATTAAGGATTACCCGTGTTAAATGCTCATTTGGCTTTAATGCACAACTAAAAACTGAAACAGGTATGGGTACTTGAGCTTAAAACAAGGATTATATATATCAACTATAGAGATAATTTCTCAATAAAGCACATTTCTATGACTTGAAAAGATACCCCAATACGAGTAAGAATTGGCACAAGTTGTACATAAATAATGGAAGGTTGACTCATGCAGGTTAAGAAATCCTGAACAACAAAACTAGAAGAGTTCATGTGAGAGGTGGGTTTGCTAAAATAAGCTGCAAAATTTGCAAAAGCATTCAAACCAAAGATGCTTTGAAGATGAAAAACTGGAAGATAATGTCATGACTGAATTTGGAAGCTTAGACTTTTGGTCTTTTGTTGTAGCAGACCTACTGAAATGACCCGACTGGTAGGCCCCTCAAATTACACATGCCCAATAAGATTTCAGATCTTCAAAACCTCTTATAAGCACTCAAAATTTTAAGTTTCCCTACTTGGATTGTATCTTGGGGACATCTGATGAACTTAGGCCTGTAACCTAAAGGTCTGTATTAATCTAGCAATGCAGATAGTTTGAATTAGATAACAATTCATAACAAAAGAGAACATAAGTGGTTAAGGAATCATGGCTTCAATTAGACAAGAGAGAGGCCAACAGACTCTCTCGATGGAAGGATAGTGAAGAGGAAAATGAGAAGGACCACTAAGAATTCGCTAATGGACAAGAAAGTAAATAAATAGTGGACAGAAAGAGGATTAAGTGTATCCTTCCAGTAAGTAGCAAGCAGAGAGGGCAGTTTTGGCACAGGAAGAAAATGAGAACACCTCAAATATCCAGGTCTAGAAAAGGACCTGAAGAGAGGGTGTAGTCCTCATTCAAAAACAGTTATAGCAGTGGTTAAAGATTCTGATATTCCTTCGAGACGGGCTAAAGCTAAACTAGCATAGATCCATCTTAAACCCGGTTCTATTAAGCACCAAGAGGGATCCAATTTCTTGAGGTGTAAATTTTTTTAATCTTTTTACACCAAGAAATTGGATCCCTCTAGGTTCTCAATAGATCTGGGTTTAATATGGATCTATGTTGGTTTTATTTTTTTGTATTTTATGAGCCAACATGAATTTTTTTAATTAAATTTTATTTTGATAAGTTATGAGCCAACATGGGAACGTTACGTTACATAACATGACAAATGTGACAAACATGACAACATCTCCCCCATACCGGGTTGTAAGCACCTCGCTACTCGGTGCAACAAAAAGTGGTTAAGGCTTACTCTATATGAGATAAGATAGAAATCTCAAAGTTGGAGCACAAGCATGCATTCTTTCCCTCCTCGCAGGAAGTTGTGCCTTTGGCTCCATGATGCAATATTATTTCTATAAATTTCTATTGTTTAGTAACAAAGTTGTGAGACTTGTCTGGAACTCCTGAGTCTGGCTGAGTTTAGCAAAGTCGGCTTTGAAATGAATACTCAAGTAGAACTCACCACCCTAGACAAAACTAGCCAACACTTGCCATTGACTTGCCAAACATCTGTATTTTGAGTTTTTTTCCTATGTGCCAAGTCTTGGAGCCGAGTTTTGCCAAGTCGTTGAGTACTCCAGACTCAAAAGATGGCCGAGTTTTTGCTAAGTCCAAGGTCTGAAAATTTCAAAACCAAAAGAGAACAAAAAAGAAAAGAAAGATAGAAAAAAAACACTTACTAGTCGATTAAGTTGGTGTTCATTCAAAGTGCCTCCATGCTCTACATGGTTCTCTATGGTTCCAAAGACATCAAAAGCATAATAAATGTTAGAATGGGATGAAATATTTACTTACCAGTTACCCTCAACACCATAGATCTTGCTGTAGATTGTCATCATTCCGTAGATGAACCAATAGAACAACATATAGTACGCGTTGCAGAAATTTTTCGCAACACCATAGACGGGCCTCTCGACAGGTTTTCCACATAAAGTCTTTCTTTTGAAACCCCTGTCATTAGCACTTAAGCTCTATTCTGGCAAAATTTGTCACTCCTCGTCATTTTCCATCAAATTTTGATTCAGTTTAATCCCACATCTCTTCGTCCAAGGTTCCTTGGTCTCAGGAATAGGAATCCCTTTTAGCCCTTGCATCTGCCCCAACCTATGCCTTTGTATCTACTGGCGTCTTTGGTGAGTGAGCGACAGGTAAATTTGAAAGTGAAAACCTGGCTAGCCTATTGGGATGGGAGATTATCCTCTGTTCACCCGTCCTCGCCCTCCGTCCTTATCAAGGTGGATTGCGTAAGCACGTCAGTACTTCGTACCTCGGAGGAAATTCACTAGTTAAAGGTTAAAAGCTTGCTTGACCAAAGGGAGAGCAAGGTGGCCTTAGCATGTTTTGGGGAAAGCTTTTATAAATCTCACCTTACCAAAAGTGGTAAATTATCCTCTAAAAAGGTGGCCTTCCTTCCTTGCCCCATGCAGAAAATAGATATGCACCTGCCTTTAAACCTTTAAACTTAGTAGGCGGGAGGGTATTTAAACTAGGGATAAGGTGGCCTTTAACATGGAGTACTTCGTTCCTTGTGTAAGGCAAGCCCTCCGTCCTTCATTGTCTCATTAACCGTGTCAAATTTCCCTTCACTTAGCCCAAAGATTTTATATTTTGTGTCACCTTTTCCTAGCCTCCTATTTTTCATTAACATGCCAAGTTTCATGTTTATGATAAAACAAATTTGGTTTATGGAGAAAATATCTATGTTCAAATCCTTACCCTAGGGTCAAATCCTTATCCTATATGCATTATGATGTTTAATAATTATAAAGTATTATTTTAAGGAAAATGATCTTTTAAACTTTTTTTTAATGATAACTTTTATTTAAAGGCAAGAAACAAAAATTTATATTTTAAGTTTTAACCATTACTTTTCTATCCATTACCATTTTACTCATTAGTATGAATGTTACGTAATTCTTAAAAGAGAGAGTTTTTGGATTAAAATTATTGGTTTTGTCTTTTCCCCAAGTCTTATGCCCACGTCAAACCCTTTGTATTCACCATCCTCGATTCCTCACAAGAAGTCAATCGTCCAAGTGCCGAAGCGAGCCCAGATAGAGTCCACGACTCCATAATTTACAGTGCCAATGCCCGAAATCCAAGATATTGACAGCGTTTATGTGATATTTATTCATTTGTCCAGCAAAATGCCAGCCAAGGAGAGTGTTATTCTTGATCAGAACCTTGCTTGCCAAGACATTGGTGTTTTCTACTGTGTTTTTCAGAAGTTGAGCAGTCTTTTAAATCCATACTTGACAATTGTTCATCTTTTAATTTTGCATTTGCAAATTATTATTCATTAACAGTGGGCACGAAGACTGCTTCAATTTGCATTCCCAAGTCTGAAAAGAGTTCAATACGGCTTTGCTTGTTCCTATTGTTAAAATTTATGGACTGGCAATGGCATATTCATAATTTCCTCAAATATGAATTCAATTGCAGGTTCTTAACTTGCCAAGGCAAAGTGCCCAAGGCCTGAAAAGGGAGATTTTAAGAAGATCTTGAGCATAGGATTCAGTCTCAAAACAAGATGTATTGCCCAACAAATTTGGTGAAAATGTAGAACATCGTCATTGATTGACACAAAGGTGTAATTTGTAAGAGCTAAATGCAATGCAATTTGAACTCTAGATTTACACGAGAATGAAATTGGATTTTTGGTGTCTCAAGATGACCAAAACTCTCTTCAATTTAATATTTGGTTCTATAATTTATTTTTCATATTTATACACCCAGTGGAAGGGAGAAGTGGAAGGCAGAACTCGTATTAAGAGTTCTACTTACGATATTTTATTTAAATGATGCTTAGAGGTTGTATCATGAGGATTGACATTCAAAATCTATGAAGGATTGATTTAGCATATTCAGTGAATAGATGGATATAGATCCATATTTTTAGGCAAAGTCAGAGATCAAAATGAGGAAATTTGTCAGGTGGCAGAGAAAATTAAGCTATAGTAAATTGATATGATGTAATATATAGTTGAGATGAAGATTAAACAAAAATTGTAAATTTGTGTTTTTTATTTATTAGTGAGTACGTGATGATATGCTATATGATAAACATATAAAGTATATTAAAAATTCGGTGGAGCTTATATGTAATCTCTCAGCAATTCAGTGGAGTTGGAGAGTGTATGCAGACTTCGAACAGGAATATTGTTTTCTGCAATATTACACAGCATGTTGATTTCTTGAAAAATTTAATGGTTTTTTTATGTACTGGAATGAATGAAGATCTCACAGTTTTGAGAAAGATGAAGAAGCCTATGGGATGGTTGGTCAACCAAGTACTGTATTCTCAGCAATTTACGGTGGAGATCTAGTGTATGCCGACTCCTAATTCGAACAGGAATATTGTTTGACACAGTATGCTATTCCCTTGAAAAATGATGTAGTGTATGCAGACTCCTAATTCGAACAGGAATATTGTTTGACACAGTATGTTGTTATCTTGAAAAATATTATCGTTTTTATGTACTGGAATGAATGAAGTATCTCTCAATATTGAGAATGATCTTGAAAGCTGTTTTGTACAGTGAATAGGCTTTATAATAGTGTTACTCAACAACATCTTAAATCAAGTGTGATACCAGACGTGCCTGTGAATGCTGTACCCTCTCGTCAAACAGCCCTATTTGAAGCCCTGTCCGTTCAACGCTACGCTATAAGGTTGGGGGCATTCAAAAGGTTAGGTAAGTGAGTTACAGGTTGGTCAGGTAAATTGGAGGTAAAATTTGTTTTTACATGCAGACACCAAAAACACCATGGAGTTTTATATGGTCATGTTTAAAGGTAATTGTAACTTTTGTAACTTCTTAATTTAAAAGTTAATGTTATAATCATATATGAATTAATAAATAAATTTATTTATATTGAATTAAGTATGAAAATGAGTTAAAAATCAAGAAGAGATACCTTAAAATAAAGGAAAATAAATTAGTATCTACAATATAAAGTGAAAATATCTAAAAAAAAACACTACAAATGTTTATATATATTGAATTAGGCATGAAAAGGAGGAATCAAAAAATCAAGAAGAGACACCCCAAAACAAAGGAAAATAATTTGTATCTACAATATAAAGTGAAAAGATCTAAAGAAGAAATAGTATGGGACATGTTGACACAAATAAAAAATGTTGAATCTTGATATGGAATTGTGTTTGAAATTATACCAATTCAAGAAGGAAAAAATGAGATCTACCAAGAAAAAATATACATAGATATAAGATATTATTCCAATGTAGATGAAAAAGTTGTTTATGTTGTTTTAAAAGAGTTAAGGGTGAGTGGACATAGGACTGCACTCTTCTATAACAAGATTAAAGTGAAGAATAAGAAGGTAATTATCCTCTTGATAGTGAATCTCAATAGAATTAGATTTTTTCAGGTTTAGTTGATGGATTGAAATAATATGAACTTCTATAAGCATGTTCATTAGGATGGTTACAGAATCATTTTCTTATGAGGATCACTAGGCCTTGTAAGATAAAGTTAGCAATAAATGTTAATTTGGTTGATGAGTTGAATATGATGCGATGTTCGGTATCCATTATCTATTGGATATGGATGCACTCTTTTATAGAAGATAAATATAGTATATCTTGATTATAGGATACAAGCCTAATTCATCAAGGCGTGTATGGGGAAGGGATCAAGTCCTTTGGGGGATAAAACCATGCAATAACAATCAAAAGAAGAGTACTTTCAAATATGATATGAAACACGACTTAGGGAAATGTTGGAATATGTTGGCATCCACCTTATTTATTATTGAGACTCTTGTGTGACTCAAAATCCTCCCAAATTGGGATGCATGAATAAAAAATAGATCGAACAAGTCTATTCCTAACAAGTTAAGGATATGAAATTAGATAAGAGTGGACTAACGGGAAATATAACTAATTTTATTTGTTCAAAGGCCTAAATCCATGTAATATATAATATTTCCATGATATGTATTGAGCTATCAAGGTTGTCCTTTTTCATAACATTTAGTTATTTACTTGTGAGTGAAATAAGGACATTTAATTTAAAGTGGACTAGTGATTGGAATAGTTGGAGGTCATTGTTGTAATTAATAGATTTATTAAACAAGCCACTTAATGGTTTTATTTAACCAAAGTTGATTAAGGGTGTATTTAATAACAATGTCCAAATAAATTAAAGACTTAAAACATTTGATCATATTTTTATATGTCTACAAGAAATATATATAAAGAGTAGAGAGAAAAAACAAGGATAGATTGTTTTGGAAGAAGATTTTTGATAGAAGTGAAAGTTTTGAAAAATATTCATCACTGTGTGCTTAACAATTCAAATACTCTCTCTCTCTCTCTCTCTCTCTCTCTCTCTCTCTCTCTCTCACACACACATTCTTCTAGGTTTTCCTCATGATTGCTATCATATTTTTCCCTACATGATGTTTCTCTAAGATAAGTACAAAGAGTATGTACAATGATGATGATATGAAATGACTCTCTCTCACACACACATATTCTCCTAGGGTTTACTCATGATCCCTATCATCTTTTTACCTACATGATGGCTCTCTAAGATAAGTACAAAGAGTAAGTACAATGATGATGATCTATGAAATGACTCTCTCCTAAATTTATTTATATAATAAGTGAGATAGGACAATAATATAATAGTGGTCTCGATCCTTTATAAGAAACCTATTAAAAAATTGAAGGCCTGCAAGTGAAGGATGACCTCTACAAATGACAAATGTTAAGCTTCAGGGTTAAGACATCCAAAAATAAAGGCCCTTGGGCATGAATGCTTCTCAAGAAGGGTCAAGAATTCCACCTCCATAAGATTCTAAAGAAGAAATTATCCTACTAGGTCATGTGCTCATATAGCTCCACTCAACCTACATGATCACTCTCTCAACCTAATAATCCTCAAGTTAAGCACAAACATCCATGCAAGAAACTATGTTTGTGATGTCCTATCCATTTCCAATATTGAGCCACTAGGGATAGTTCCTAGAAGCCATTCCATGTAAAAGGAGTATGGTGCTAATTTCATGGTTTGGCACTCCAAAGATGGTTCTGATGGCCTAAGCCATTGTCCAATTTTAAAATATAGATTATTACACCATAAAATTTCCCCATACCTTATGGGTTGTGCACAAGGCCTTAGGGCATGAGATAGTCCCCATATAGGGAATCTTTGTTGTGAAAGCAGGATATTGTCCATATGCAATTCTCAAATCACCACGCATATGGAATCTTTAACCCATTTGTGGGATATGATTGAAGTTTTTAGGTTTCAATTACTAGGGATAGCTATCAATGAATAGGGCATATTTTTATGTTAAAAATTCGGAGTCTTATACCATAACATTTGCACTGGCCCTAAAAATGAAATCTTTGTCCTATGAATGGGATATGTTGGCCATTTCAAGTTTGGCACATAATATATTGTTCTCGTAGATTATTCCAAGGTAAAAATATTGGAGTTTTAGTCCATAACATTTTCCTATAGTTCTTACGGTTTATATGTATGGCATCAAGCTGGATCTAGGGGATGTTTGGCTTGCCAGTAGGATTTGATTCCCATTTTAATATTGTTAAGTAAAATATGGATTGTTTGCATAGCATTTGCTAAGGTTTAGGTCCAAAACTTAGATTCTAAGGTGATACTAATGACCTAATGGATTCATGGGATGTACATGATTCTTGATGTCACGAACCCAAAATTTGTAAAAATTAAAAAATTTTCTAAGTGTCTAAAATACCACTAAAAATCTATGCGAAAATACAAAGTGTGGGTTTACTTTCTTTAAATACTGCTTTACAAAATAATTAAACTTTGCGACACTTATTACTGTTTACAAATGTCGTTATGCTAATCAAGGAAAAGATATACGTTTTAATTTCAACTAAATAAATTCTGAACTTGATATGTCAACCAATTCTTAAATCTTGCGGGAAACACAAAAACTTCATTATGTCTTAATATGCATCTTTAGAAAGCATGTATATCTTTTAGTGGACAATTTAGAATTGATCAATTATTTCCCATAGTCCTGATATAAATAGAAACTAACACATTCATCATTGTTTACATACAAAGATTTCTAACTTGATTTTTCTCATCACGTGGGTTTCTAATGACTCATATGAGACATATCCAAGGAATGCATTATTACATTTAAATAATCAACATATCAATATATGAATACATAACTTGCAAGGTACACATAAAACATTCGATTTCAACACAAGTGCACACATATGCAAAATCAAGCCATACACAGGAGACCAAAAGTAACGTGGTTCACCCGTACACGGGCTAGTCCACAAAAGTGTGTGCATCTTTATTTATTTTGAAAACATAGTGTTACAAGATGTAACTTTAGCCATTGCTATAGCCATTCCTCTCGTTGGGGAGATCTTTTACAAGATAATCAAAGACTAGCCATTTGCATGGTTACAAAGTTCTAGCCAAAGTGTTGAAATAACCATCAAGGTTCTCTTAATACTAAAGAAGTAATTTCAGTGATCTATAAAAGAATATAATACCATTCCTATGAAAGTCTTCTTTTTGCCTCTTTATTAAAAATAAGATCCACAAAACACTAATAAAAATCAGAACTTCTTTACTAACTTAAAGTACCAGGACTCATCTGAACACTTACATATAAATCATATCTGATCTTAATATCCTTTCCTCCTATTAGAATAATGTCAACTTCTTTATATAAAATTCAATGAATTGTTTAGTCTATACTAATCAATCTTCTCACCCTTGAGGTATCTTTTCCAACCCTATGAATAAATGATAAGTATTGCTATACTTAGTCTAAGAAGTTTTCCCTTCATTAAATTGTCATAATATTTTAACAAAGAATCACTTTACGTTTTGTTATGCTAAATACCTCATCACATCAAATACCTTTTATTTAACAGTTTTAACAATTATCACCCTTTTCCAAGGTACTTGTTAGGTTCTAGCATATCTTCTTATACCCTTAAATACATAATCAAAGGTAGCATCACTTACTTCAATTAGTGAAGACTTTATAAAAAGGCTAAGAATTAAAAAAATGACATACATGCCAAAATGTTTTCCCTAAGCGAATATAAATATCTTTTTGAATCCTCATAATAACTTTTAAATTATAGAATTTATATAACCCAAGGCTATGTCTTTATGGGTTTAATACGTATAAATGCTAAACCTAAATCAAAATATTATGCTAAGTCTGCTTCAATTAAAGGGAATTCTTCTAACTCGAGATTCTAATGATTGTCTCCTGGCCTTATCAATAATGTCGTACATCCCCATATAATTTAAAGATATCAATGTTTAAATTATAAAATACTTTTATATTAGCTATCACTTATAGCCTTTTCCCAAAACTAGGGACTAAGTCCTTCTTAGCTTTACATAACATATATAAATGTTTTAAAATACTTTTTATATTAACTAGCACTTATAGCCTTTTCCCAAATGAAAGTAGTTAAAACATAATAATTAAATGGATCATTTCAACTGTTCCAAGCTCTAGAAAGGAAGGTACATTTTACCATTTCTTAAAGTCAGCGAAACAATAATAATTAACTATTTTCATCTTGAGGCTAACTTGGATGATCTAAAACATGAGATACACTCATTAGGGCATCCCTATTAACTCTTCACAATTCAAAATATATATATTTATTTTTGTAATTATATAAAGCCATAACTAAAGGCATACGTTGATTGATTAGGGTTCTCAAACACGATCGCAACCCTAAATAAGAACTGAAATCTATTAAAAAGTAAAGATTATAAACTATATGACCACAAGGATCATTAAATAAATATTAAGTAAGGACTTTCATCAAAGATTTCGTTCTCACACCGTAACTATATACAAATTTGGTAAAAGAAACAGACTCATAAACCATAAGTATAAAAAAAACATTAAAGAGGTTCAGACCGCCCTTCTTAACAGTCAACAAGGTTTATGTTATCATTTAATACAGAAGGTAAATCGTCATTTATACTATAAGTAATCGTAGGATTTGCCTCAATCGGCGTTTACCCAGAAACAAAGTTTATAATATTAAGCAAATGCAGGGTTTGCCTCAATTGACGTTTATCCAGGATGAAGTTTATAATATAAGCAAATGTAGGATTTGCCTCAATCGACGTTTATCCAGGATGAAGTTTATAATAATAAACTCTGATAAGAATTAGGTTGTTTATCCTAACTCTTGGATTCCCTTATTTGCTACTTTGCCAAGCAATGATGTAAATTGAAATTATCACCATGAAAAGAAAAAGACAGTGGTTGTTTCACAGGACAATCATATACTCGACTAGAAGGTTTTGGTTAATCTACAAAAATGGAAAAAGTTAAGCTTCAGCTGAGGTAATATTTATTTACCTAACATTCTTGCGAGGATTAACTTAGATTTACAGAAGTATAAATATCAACAACAATGATCGCATCAGATTACTCTTATTTTAACAACGCATGGTATGATGTGCAGACAGTAGATATGTAAATATACATATATAAAATTCCGTTTTGTTCAATCCAAATGAAATCCGATTCTACTCAGACATTTTAACCTATTTTCTAGTTCTACGATTCTAGCAATGTGAACTGATTACCAAAATTATTTTTCTATTAGACATTCAATAGTTACTGAGAGCCGGGCGTTAAAAGGAACAACGAAAACTTATCTGATACATTTCGCTATCCAGGGAGATGGGTATCTCAAGCCTTTAACCCCAACTGTGATGCAGACATTCAGCGTTCAAATAAATTTCAGAGAGCAAGGCGTCCAACGCGTCTACCCGAATTTTCTCCCCAACCAAGAAGATACAGGGCATAAAATAAAATCCACCGGAGATGGATCGAGTCCCTTTAACCAGGATCTCGTCCCTTTCTTCTACACAGTGATGTTTTTCCTTCCTTAGCACAGAGATCCATTCTCGTCAAGCCTATTTCTTGCCCAGTTCTTCCACTCCAATCTCCCACCGAGATTACTGTTACTCCTTCTAGTAATGTGCCCAAGGACTTTTCTTTTCCTCTCCATAATAACTAATGCCCCCCCCCTATTGATGATTATTGCTCACAGCTTTTTCCCCCTCTCCGGAAGGCAGATGGCATCCTTGGAGAGTTTTTTTAGGTTTCCTGGACAAATGGCAAGGGTAAAGGCAGTGCGCTCCACGATGAAAACAGATGACCGTAATGAGGTGTTGGAGTGTTCCAGTAAAGGGAACAATTCGCAATAAAAATATCTCTCGGATAATTGTTCCAACTGGTCGTTTGCGTGAAGACACTAATCATAAATGGCTCGTCGGTTTATGCGAGTGGTCTTCTAAGTCAATTAATGATTACCGTTTCTTCCACTAGAACATTAGTTTTATAAAGAGGATCACGTATATCTCTCTCTCTATATAGATTTGTTTAGTTGTTTCCTTTTATACATTTTTGTATATATAAATAAATGTATGGAAGTTTTTCGAAGATAGCATAAAGGTTTCCCTCTAAATGTAGATGAGATAAATTTCTTTCATCCCTTTATACTTATAAATATATATATGCATTTACATATTTGTCTTTAATCTTTAACTAAGTATGCCTATTCACTAGGTCGCATAAAAGACGTTGATTTTCTCATTATAGAGATAGGGTAATAAGAATACATATATAGAATGGTTAAGTTTATCATTCTAACACATAACATTATATATATATATATAAGTTTTCACGTTTTCTTTATCAACCTATAATAATTTCTTTCTAATAGCTATATCAGTAAAAACACATGTATTTACATGATTGTACATATATGTATATATATGTGATGCTATAAAATGTGTGCTCTTGCTCACATCATTGATGTAGGTAATATATTAAAAGGAATTCTTTTGGCCTTGATTCTAAGTCCAACCTTTTTAGGTGACACTTAAATCATTTGCTCAAAACTAAATTTATTAATATAATTTTATTATACATACTAATATATATAATATCAATCTAATCATTTATCTATGTTAGACCCTACTTAGGAGGGGTTTCTTTAGGAATTTTAAAAAGATCATCATTAGCTCCTTACCCTCAAGGTACATATTTTAAAACAGGACTCTCAAGGCTTTCAAGTCATCTTACCTTTCTCCTTGGAGGGTTTAGTTACTTATTGGTTTAGTCGTATTACCGCTCTCTTAATTTGCTAGACTTAAACTAAAACTTATAAACATAACATTAGCTCGAGGTCCACTGGTGGGTCCTTGGCCTTGAGCTCCTCACCATGGCCATTTACAAAATTCATAATTATTTTTAAATATAATAACAATAGGCATCGAAATTGAGGGATGTTACACTTGAGGTCCATATCTTGTTATAAGGCCAAAAGTTGTGGTCATAATACATAAATTTTGTCTATGAGACTTATGGGTCATATGTGGTGCCTAATTCCTCCACAAGATCCCTAAATAAGGAAAATATAGTATACAAGTAAGATATCTTGGTCATCTTGAGGTTTAACACACCATGAATAGTTGTCAATGTCTAACCCATGCTCTAGGGAGAAAAGGGAGGGTATTAAGTGATAGTATTTGTGTACATAATTGATGGTCTATGCATAGGGACAAATGACATGACACAAGCTCCGCATAGTAAAAATTTTCCATGTGAGAAAGATATCATGGCCATTTTGAGGTTTAGTATACCATGGATTGTTCTAGGCTAGGGCCTCATGGATTTCCTATGTAGAACCCGAAAGCCACATGTTATGGACTAAAACTCTGGATCTTCACCCTGGAACATGACTTGGGTCATGAAAACCAAACTTCATGTACTAAACCTTCAAATGTGACAACACATCTTACTCACATGCCAAAGATTGCCTATGTTGTGGCTTAAGACCCCACACATGGCATGTAAGGCTTAGAGATAGATTCCATGGACTTAGAAGCTAGGTTTTTGCACCAAACCATGCCCTTATCCCCAAGAAACATATCAAGTTTTTTAGACCTTGAAATCGACACCATATCAAACTTGGAGGCCAAAGATTATGTATTATGGGCACGTGTGATGGCTTGAGCAATGAAACATGGCATGTGAGCCCCATAGAAATATATGTTATGGCCTAGTGCCTTGTCTTTTATCCATAGATCATGGCATGGGCATCGAGAACTGTCCTTGGAATGTTAATTCTCAAAATGAGTATCTCACACATATGCTAAATATTTCCTATGCAGGGTATGTGTGGTTGTTTGGGGTGCTACACATGACCCATGAGACCTAGAGGAAACTATATGAACTTAGGCCCTATAAGTTAATCCCAAACCATAACCTGGTTGTAAACAAATATTCATGGTGTTATACCTCCCAAAATGGCCACCATATCCCACTCATAAGCCAAAAATTTCTTCTATAAGACCTATGTGATAGACTTTGGCCCTACCTAGAGTTCAGGGTCATTTATGGGTAATTATGGGTAAATGAAGGGTAATCAGGGGTTAATTAGTGATAATTAGGGGTAATTTGTGGTCAATTATGGGTAATAAAGGGTCATTTAGGGGTAATTATTTGTGTTAATTAGGGGTTAATAAGGGGACACTTATGGGGTGATTAGGGTTTAATTAGTGGTAATTAGGGGTCAATTATGGGTTAAGTAGGGGTAATTAATGGTAAATAGGGGTAAGTAGGGGCCATTTAAGCCCAAGGGCTTAGCTAAACTAGTGGTTTCCCATGATGTTGGGCATTTAGTTAGGTTCATGGCGGCATGTACCCATTTCCAATACCTGTGTCTGAGGCACACTAGTCTACATTCATGGGTTTACTAGGGAATATGCCATCTATGAATGTTTGGAAGCATCCCTTGGATTTATCCACGAGGTTTTCCTTGGAAAATGGTAGGGGTCATTTGATGGTTATTAAGGGTTAACTATTGGTAAGCATGTATTATTTAGGGATAATTAGTGGTCAAGTAGGGGTTATTTAGGTGCAATTAGTGGTTAATTGGGGGTAATTACTAGGGGTCAATTATGAGGTTAATTAGGGGTCAATTATAGGTTTATTAGTTATAAATTTTAGTAGTATTTGAGAGGATGAATATTGAGAACATGCCTGAAAAATATATTTAGGGGTGTTCCTTCTAAACCCCCCAAAATTCATGAGAATTGAACTTTTGGCAGTGGTCTTTAAAATAGAGCCTCCAAAAGTAAAATTCTCTTGACTTTTAAGGGAGTTTTCAGAAAACCACCTTGAAACATATATTTAGGGGTGGTCTTTCTAAAAACCCCTCTAAACGTCATGAGAACTTAACAATTGGAGGCAGGCTTTTACAAACCACCACCAAAACTTCAATTCTCAATACTTTTGGAGGGGGTTTTTTAAACTACTGCCTTGAAAATAATCTTTAGGGGGGGTCTTTTAAAAACCCCCAAAACGTCATGAGAATTGAAATTTTGGGGGAGGTTTTAAAACAATCGCCCCCAAAACTCTAATTATCATGACTTTTGGGTGGGTTTCTAAAAAGTGCCTTCAAAAACACCTTTAGGGGTCTTTCTAAACCCCCCCCCCAAAAAAAACAAACAAAGTCTCGATATTTGGACTTTTAAGGGGGGTTTTTAAAAAATACCCCCAAAGGCCTAAAAACAATTTTGGAGGCAGTTTTAGCAAGACCACCGCAAGCCAAAACCGCCCCTAAAAGGGTGATTTGTTGTAGTGTACCCATTTTGACTTATGCACCCAATCATTTAATTCTTCCAAGAGGTGGTTGAGGTAGTTATTATTTTTTGGAATGGAGAGGTATGGCTATCCAATTTTTGTGTATGTGCAAGCCATCATTTTGTAAAATCATGTTTGTCTTCCTGGGCAAGGAAAAGACCCACGAATTTGCTCCCCTAACCCATCATTCATCAACCAATCTTCCTCTCTCACGCAGTTTTAGCTTGTTGGGCATTTTCCTCCACGTTTTTCCTGGGTTTTCCTCCATTTTTTCTAGTGGGGAGGTCATTTTTAGTGTTACAGAATGACTGGGAGGAAGAGAAATTCGATTTGGGGGTTCAAAGGGGTTGTTTTTTTCCATTTGAAGTTGCCATGCATGTGGGAAAAAACAATTTGTTCCCTATGGTCATTTTCCCCTCTCCCAAATTCGTTTTTGGTGTGCCCACAATTTTGAGAACACTCATGGAAATCTTGTTTTGTAAATACCATAGCTAAAAATATTTCCATGCCCAACATTTATGCCTTGCTGTTCTATGGATTCCTTGTTTTGGATTGGAATTGCATGTGTAAGAAACTAGGCGTAGAAGAGGATTTAGAATTGGATTGATAAACCTAGTGAAGAGTGTAACCTCCCAAAGATGATAGGGATTTGGCTACTTTTATATGCACACCTTGAAGAGAACAAGAAGGGAAGGTATGGCCTGAGGGACTGTGTATCGGTGAAGGGGATACTTCCTTGTGTTGGGTGTGTAGGTATTGTGGGGCCAAGCTAGCTAAATCTTGGAGAGTTTCCATTGGCTCTGCGGTTGAGCTCACTATCTTAGCAATTCTTTACTTTATACTGCCTTTATAGCTTGATAAACCTAGTTGTGGACTGGATTGGATGAGATGTGATGTATACTTAGCTATGTAGGTTCCCTTATCCTTGTGGAATTCATTCCCATCTTGGGGGTGGCACTTGTGTTGAGATATTGATGAAAAAAACTGGCCTATGGTTGGGTGGAACGTTGCAGTTTCATAGCCAGTTGCTCGGCACTACTTCATTTCAAGATAAGTACTCTTTTGTATTTCAATTATATAATGTTTTTAATTAAAGTTTGTTATGATTATGCAAATAAATGTATGATAGGTGTAGTAGATTTTGTTTCCATTGTATATGTTTATCTATGCATATGCACATATGTATTTTGTTTGCATGAATTTGTAAATGATGATGCGGCTAGAGTTTTGTAAGAAGCCTAGATTAAGTGTCATGTTTCCTTCCTTAGGTTGGATTGATGGAAGGGACAGGAAAATATCTAGCACACTTAACCCCCAAAAATAAGTTAAATGGCACCTAATACCATTGACACACTAACTTACTAAGAAATTGATTGACTCTAACCACTATGACCTTGGACACATAATGACAAAGACTCCATAGCAGTGGTCTTAAACCACTATATTTTGTCAAAAACCATAGAGACGGTCACATAGCGTCATCAAAAACTCATTAGAATGATCAATGGTGACAAACGTTTTTCTATAGTCACCAAAAGTAACCAAAAAGAGTATTGGTGACGGCCAATAAAAGATCATCACTAGAAGAGTCACCAAAGAGAGAATTACCAGTGGGCCTTTAACAACCCTCACCAAAAGTGTCACTGAAAATGGATTTGGTGATGAACCTTAAAGGAACATCTCAAAAGGCACTTATAATGACAATGTTTTAAGGACCGTCATCATATGCGACATTGGTTATGACCCTTAAAGGTCCGTCATAGGCATGACCCTCACCAATGAACTTTTTTCTTGCAGTGAAGTTAGAGGCATCCTACGATTAGTTTACACTCCTATGAAGGTCGTAGTTGTTCTCTTTTTAGAGATACTCCATCTTATAGAGTAATGATTATTCCAAATAAAGTAGGTTTTTCAAGAAGTACAAGATACATCATAGGAGCACCAAACTAGATAATTGGATGTTGGTACTAATTTCCAATAGGAAGAACATATCTATGTAAAATTGGATGAACATAACAAAGTTTAGAGAAAACCAACATAAATGCTCTAACATAAAATTATGCTACTACAATATAATAACACAAACCAACTTTTTTTCCCAACTCAAAAAGAACAAAAACTCAATTAGATTTCACAAGTTGATGAGAAAGTGGATCAACATTTTTCTGTGTCTCACCAAGCACAAGCTAAAATTCAATAGCTAAGGATAGTGGCC
This sequence comes from Larix kaempferi, assembly GCA_027924585.1. Taxonomy (NCBI): domain Eukaryota; kingdom Viridiplantae; phylum Streptophyta; class Pinopsida; order Pinales; family Pinaceae; genus Larix; species Larix kaempferi. The sequence continues at coordinate 7,269,290 of BSBM01000003.1, read as the reverse complement.
CAAGTCAAAAGATACATGATTCTTCATAAAATGAAAGCACTAGTTGTTGACATTGATTGGGCTGTTGTCTAGGAAACAAATTAGCCACAAGTATGACATTGATGACTTCTTGTTGTAACAATAATTGTATGCTTGATTGAGGAATAAAGAGAAATTGCATGCCTCATGCGAGGAAGGGAAACATAGTTGACACTAATTGGGTTGTTTTCTAGGAAACAAAGCCGCATGTATGAAATTGATGATTTCTTGTTGTGATAGTGATTTTGTGTTTCACAAAGGAATAAAAAGCAATTGCATGCCTCATGCAAGCTGGGAGGGACAAATAATTATCCAAAATGGTCAAATTTGAAGTTCAGTAATGCTTAATTATCCCATTGTCCATGGTTTTTATGATTATATTCTACAATAAAATTTGATTTGTGACACATTCATTACAAAACTCTTAAGTGTCACAAGCAAGAGAAAGTGGCATGATAACACCTAGCATTGTAGTGTTCTATGTACATTAAACACTTGAATTCATTTGGGGGAGGTTCTAAAAAGACCCCTCCTAAAGGTGTTTTTTAAGGCGGTTATTTAAAACCCCCCCAAAAGCCATGAGAAACCCCCCCAAAAGTCATGAGAATTCTCATGACTTTTGGGGGGGGTTTTAAATAACTGCCTTCAAAAAAGCCTTTAGGGGGGGGTCTTTTAAGAACCTCCCCAAAAAGTATTAAGAATTGGGATTTTATGGAGATTTTCAAACAACCGCCTCCAAAAGTTCAATTCTCATGACTTTTAAGGGGGGTTCCAAACAAACCACCTCCCAAAATTCAATTCTCATGACTTTTAGGGGGGGGTTTGACAAACCGCCCCCAAAAGTTATGAGGATTGGGCGTTTAGGGGGGGGTTTCAAACAACCGCCTCCAAAAGTTCAATTCTCATGACTTTTAAGGGGGGTTCCAAAAAAAATCGCCTCCAAAAGTTCAATTCTCATGACTTTTAGGGGGGGTTTTGACAAACCGCCCCCAAAAGTTATGAGAATTGGGCTTTTAGGGGGGGTTTTCAAACAACCACCTCCAAAAGTTCAATTCTCAGGACTTTTAAGGGGGTTTCCAAAAAAAACGCCTCCAAAAGTTCAATTCTCATGACTTTTAGGGGGGGTTTTGACAAACCGCCCCCAAAAGTTATGAGAATTGGGATTTTAGGGGGGCTTTTCTAAAAACCGCCCCCAAAAGTCAAATTTTAGTACTTTTGGGGGCGGATTTAAAAAAACCTCCCCCAAAAGTCTAATTTTCATGACTTTTAGTTGCGATTTTAAAATACCGCCTCCAAAGGTCTGAAAAAACTTTTAGTGGGGGTTTTACCAAGACCCCTGCAAGCCAAAACTGCCCCTAAAGGGCTATTTTGTTGTAGTGTGCATTCGATGGTAGATATTTTACGCTGCATTCGATGGTAGATATTTTGTTGTAGTGTGCATTCGATGGTAGATATTTTGTTGTAGTGTGCATTCGATTGGGTTAAATTCCTAGCAGTGTTTATTAACTAGTTGCACAGATTTAGCTTGAAAGAATCATCGTTTATGTGAAAGGATCTGACCTGCAAATGAATTTTTATTTGGATGTATGTGCATTCTTAAATATATGTATAATAGATTTAGGTTCACTTTTTGGTTCACTATCATGGTTGTGTGTTGAATTCGTGCAAGACTAGTTGTTTGTGTTAAATACTGGTTAACTAGTCTTGTGGAGTCATTTTCATAATTGTTTTGTTTAATTAACTGAAAAATGATAATTAGGCCTTATTTACATGATATTAGGTGTTAATTATCCATTTTGATTGATAAATGATGATTAGGTGATAAACAAATGAATTTATACTAAGTGTCGTAATTATGCACTAAGTGTCGCAATTAGTACACTAATTACTACTTGATCATGATTAAGTGAAAATGACATTTTTAGGTGCAAGTAACTTGTTTAATAGATTGGGAGGGATGCATAATGATTTTATATAGTGTTGGATAATCTTTCCCATCTTTGGTTCAATTTGCTTGATCAATTATGAATTTTATTTTAATTTATTTGGAATTAGCAATATTTTGTTATAATTAAATTGTAGAAAAAGAAATTAAATATTTATAAAATTATTCTGTTGTGCTAAAATATTATAATTATCCCTAGAGAGCTAATCATATTTCCCTAATATCCTTTTATATCCCCAGGGGAAATTACATATGAAGATCATAAATAAAGAATCTTTGAAATTTCATGTTTCTCTATAGAAAAGAGGAAGGATACCAAAGGAATACGAGAAAGAATTGACTTGGGAAGGGTTTTGGTAGTTAAAGATCCTTGTTTTCATCTTTGGTGGCCAACTTACAGCCCTTTTCAAGATGTGTTCCACCAATCATCTAAAGTGTTCGAAGCTCTAGATATTGTTTTCTATTCTTAAATTTAAACTCCTAAATGCATCCATCACATTATGAATTCTTAAAATTTGTAGTATGTGTATATTTTTATTCTAATAGTTTTAGATAACATTTAGGTTCATTTAATTCACATGGTTCAACGAAGATCTGGTCATTCATCCCCCAAGAATCTGGCTGATATCAACACATTGCAGTTGTTGAGGGATAAGTTGATTGTTTGGAAAGCATATCCAATGAGCTGAGAAATATTAGATCTTCTATGGTTATTCTGGGAAGAGATTCCATACAACTCCCTGCCTTCCTAGATTCCATTAAAAAATTTAATAGTTTTAAAACATTAGGTTGGTTGATGAGAGAGGGGCATCAGTTCCCTCTTCAAATATTCCAGCACACGGCAACAACCGCCACAAATTTTCTTTACCTAAAACCATAAATTCAACCCACAAACTAATAATATGAGAGAGCACAAAACCTATATGGGAATCGAATGATGTCTGTAGAAATTGATTTCAATGTATAAATATTCGCTTACCTGAGCTTGGTAGGATTGCGCTTCCTCCTGGTAATGAGTGGCTTGGGCATGTCTTCCACGGGGTATAATTTGGGGGCTTTATCATCGGCTTTGGGTACCTACGGTTTTTTGGCATGCTAAGGAAAGATTCCCCCATTATTTTACTTGAGGGACCAAATACCTCTTTTGTGATACATTTTTGATTTGGAGAGATGCCCTACTCCCCTAATCATATCTTTGTTTCTTGAAACCCTCTGGCCATCTTTCCTCCTGCTACAGCAAATCCTTCCTGTGATCCCCTACTCACAACACCCTCCGCCACACCATCCAGTACCTCCACCTCCTCGTGCTCCTCTTCCATCTCCACACCCATGTCCAAGCTCAACCCTATCATCCCCTTCCGCAGCCACTCCTCCTGCGCTCCACCCTCCCTGCTGCATTCCCTTCCCATTGGCCCCTCCACCACCAGCTCGGCCCCCTCCTTCATCCATCCTCCCACCCTCCACTTCTAAATGCCCACGGTCTCCCTCCATAAAAACCCTAACCTACAAACAAACAAAACCAAAAAAAAACAAAATATTTTTTATTAAATTTTTATTTCTAACTTTATAATAAAAATGAATTGAATATGGGTTAAATTAGACAAATATGGCTTACCCTCCACTTCCAAATTCCCACGGTCTCCCTCCACGAAAACCCTAACCTGCAAACAAACAAAACAAAAAAATAATAATAAAAAATAGTATTTTTTATTAAATTTTTATTTCAAACTTTATAATAAAAATGGCTTGAATATGGGTTAAATTAGACCAATATGGCTTAAATTATTATAAAACTAAATAAAAGAGAATCCATCCAAGCCCAAGGATTTTCTCATTATGAGGTCAAAATTCATTTTTTCCCTACTTTCCTCACAATTTGTGAATACAAAACTACTTCATTTTCAATCTCAATCCCATAGATTATCAAGACCCTTTGATGGGCCTCTCGAGATGCTTGGCATAAATCTACAATCTCTTAAATAAAATTGATAGAATATCATCATTTCTTTAATACTAGTTTTAGTTATATTGAGAAGGAAAATGTGATGTTTCTCCATTATTGTCATTATTATTTTAAAAAAATATATAGTGTCTTCAAGTAGTAATTCCTTTTTATATTCCAAGTTAGAACATAAATTTTGGGGGATTTATTGTGTTGGTGATTAAATATCCAATGTTTATGTTTTATGTAGTTGATGAGCAACTACATTTCCTCCCTTATAATGGCTTGAGTTTTTACACCTTGCAATAAAAACATTGGAGAGTTGATGAGAAACTACACTATGCATTTTCATTCTCTCCCATGCAACTAAATTGAAAGAAAAACAATTAGCTATAAAGATGAAAATAATATAAATTATTTGGTCAAGGATCCAAATGTGGTCCCCTAAATTCCCTAATCATAAGATATTTCCAACAAGGGTGATTAGAATATGCTCATCGTGTGGCTTATAGAATGTATCAATGAGACACCATTTTGTCAACTATAATGCTTAACAAATATTCCCATAATGGCAGGATGGACAAAGATCAACAATGTTTAATAACATGCTCAAGCATAATGTTGTCTCATGGTTTATCATGTTGGAATATTCTCCCCATTAATTTTCAGTTTTCAATGTTTGCATGCATTTTGCATGCATCCAGTCATCTGCATGCATCCAGTCATCATCTTGATGGTCCTCCCGGCACCTAGAGCTTGCTTCTAGCTCTCCAGAGCCTGTCTTTAGGCCCCAGTTGGCCTCCTACCTACCTCATGTGCCCTATTTGACCTTTCTACATGCCAAGTGCGCCTTTGCTCACCTACCTTTAGTTATCACTCAGTTAAAGCGCCCTTCTTCACCTACCAGGACTTATCATTTAGTTAGAGCATTGATTGAGTAGTTCTTCCATTGATTGCTCATCCTAATTGCTTGTAGCTCCTAGTTAGCTAGTTTTGGAGTGCCACTTGACCTTCTGATAGCCTCATGAGCCCCCCTTGGAGTCTCCATTCCCTTATTTATGCCTAGATGGTTCTGTTAGACTCAGTTAGACACACTTGACTGACTATTACCATTTATGACTGATACTATTAACTGGATGATGTCTCCATTGTTGAGATATTGTAACTTGTAAGAATATTATATTTGTACTTTATTATTTTGGAGATGTTTCATTCCTCTGTGAAGACATTATTGTATATCTGAAGATGTTTTATTCCTCTGTGGAGAATGTGGTAACTTGGGTTATTAAACTTCCCTAGTGGGGGTCGGCCCTGTATGAGTCATGTGGGTTAAAGGGTTATTATACCACCCTAGTGGGGTTGGCCCAGTCAACTTTATGTTAAGTGGTTAAGTTGGGGCCGACCTTGTTAGTGTAAAAGTCAAGTCAGAGTTGTGTATAAATAGAGGAGGTGTGTTCCTCATTTAACACATTCACTTACTTGTGATTGGCACATAGGTGAGAGAGAGATCTGCCATGGAGGAGAAGGAGCTTATGTTTGGGGGTTACATATTTGTATTTTCTAGTCATCTATATTGAGGAATATTTGTTGGGTTTTCTACCCCATGAGGGTTTCCCAGGATAAATCTGTGTCTCTTGTGTTTATGTTGTGCTTGTTGTTCTTTCAGTGATCCTGTATATGCTATTGTTGTGAAATGGAATGTAATACTGATATTCTTTGTCTTATCATATTGAATTTTAACATGGTATCAGAGCTATCCTAAAGGAAGGCAATGTATGGCATTACGACACTTGTCTCACTTGCGACAATTTGAAAGTTAGGGTTTTATATAGAAAAAACTAGTCATCGTGGAACTTTCACTATAAATCCATTTTGGCGAAGTTTTAGGATATGAAACTTATACAGGTCGTAGATAAAATCCCCCTATACCTTTTGTCCCAAGGAAAGCCTCAGATTCGATGTACTTTGCGATTTATGATCTGTACAGGTTAGGGTTTCTTCCTCTTCCAGATCTTAGTCATAAATAGGTGACCTAGGAAAAAAGGTCATATCTCGGAATAGGAAGCTCCAAATGAAATTTAGTAAAAATTGACAAGTAGGGAATGGACTGTAATTTCATAGGTCCGCTTTTCAGAGGCAGAAGTTGAACCAGTGACACGTGGTATGCTGTACAAGTTCACTCTCCTGTTTTATCCCATAAACAGGTCACGTTGCGACACTTGGAATAACTCTCTCTCAGAGAATCCAATTGAAGTCAGACCTATGGGGTTGGAAATATAACAAGTCAGGCTACCACATGCCAAAGTTTTAGACCCTGTGGATTCGTAATTTCAGAGATGCGCCAGAAACAATCAGGTGCATATTTCTATCAAAACAGAATTAGATTCTGAACACCTTCATTCTTAGCTTGTCACTGCTGCCGAAATTTAGGGCTTTGGAGAAAGTTGGAATTTTTGGAATCAGAGTCCACAGATGAATGCTCCTCATCGAAATCGAAATTTAGAGACCAAGATTGAATTTTTTGGTTGGGAAGAAGGCCGAGCTTGATCAAACCCTAGTTCAGGATTTTGATCGAAAAGGTGGAAAATTAGGGCTTCTACAAAAGTTGGAATTTTTGAAATCTGTGACGATGGCTAGAATATCCTCAGAAAAATCAAATTTTAGAACACAAGATCAAACCTTTTGGATGGGAAAAAGACCGGGCTTTATAAAACCCTAGTTTGAGATCCTGTCCAAAAGATCCGGAAGTTTCAAAGGCAATTTTGAAGGGTCAAATTTTGGAGATTTCAAAATTGAAGTATACTAGCTTGATCAAATCAGCAAGGCACATCTTTTCATCCAATCAGAAGTTTGAAATTCAAAGTTTAAATCTTTAGTATTTCTCTTATAAACCCTAAACCAGCTCTAGATCCAGTTTCAGCAAATCAAAGTGGATTGGGTTAATCCTAGAAGAGAATGAATTGGACACCTGCATAAGTGAAGAAGTTCTAGTTCTAGAGGGAGATGAGGCTAAGGCCTTACATAAGAAGTCTACAAGCAATCCTAACAGGTATGAATTGAGGAAATACAGGTATGTTTTGAAATCTGATTCTTGATTAATTTTTGTCTTCATGTTATTGAGGTTAGTACAATTATGATTGTTTGATAATGAATGTATGTGAATGATAGAAGACATTCATTAATTAGGGTTATGACACTTATGATTGTACTAATGAACTTGTGGTGTTGTATGAGGATGATGTTGACTGCTAACAAGATACAGGTACATCAAGAAAGACAAATCAAGTTCTATGACCATGATGACATAAAGACAAAGACTCATCCATAGTCTTTTGATCACATAGAATCTCTACTTACGAGGTATGTATGACTTTGTTCTACTATGCTTAACTTATGAGATATGCAGGTTCTAGCACAAGGTCTCTAAATCATTGAAGAGAACAACGAAGATATTGTTTAGGTATGTTAAGACATAACCAAGCTTGATAATCCAGGTATGTTTTCCTCTATCAAGTTAGAATCCTACTTTGTTAAGATCTTAGGTAAGTATACCTATGTATGAAATGATCATGACCATACATACTTAAGATTATTTATAATCATAATGTTTTGATAGTATTGATATTATACTAATGAATGTATGATTATGTATGATATCATGAGGATGACACTAGTGCGCACTTAAGCATGCATAGTGGTACAGAATGGATAGAAGTTCAAAGACATATAGAGATCAAGCGGGAGCCAACCACACAAACATAAAGATAAGTATGTGAGTTGTTATTTGAATCTCTGAATAGTTCATGATATTGCTTGTAATAGTTGTATGCATATTTGTATTCCTAGAATATATCATTCATAGTATAGCATTGAATAGTATACTACTAATATGCATATGATGGGTAAGTTGGACAAACATTCCATTGTTGCTTGTCTAGAATGAAACCTCTTTGCTGACATGCTGAGAGCTGTGCACACTCTTGATAGTATGTTCTAGTAGAGATGGAAGGCATCTAGATAACCACTATATGCATATAGGATATGGAAAAGTGTCGTGCCAAAGTATTGGTCAAGATAGTTGCATAACTATGTGAATCATATCTATATGCATAATAGTTTATCATGTCAACATGATTTGATGATTATGAAGTATTACTAATCATGTAATTAACTTTGATTTGTAGGAAAGATCATGAAGAATGATGAACACCGAACAAGTGATGGATGTTCAACAAGAAGACTTACAAATCAAACATACTATAGAAGGCTCGTGGCTAGAAGAGTCTCTTAGAAAGAGGAAGAGGATCATGACGAGATGTTTGCTCCAAGTGGCTAGATAAGACCATTCTCTTAATGGTGTAATAGAAGAAGAAGTATGAATCGAGAAAACTCCTAGGATTCAATTGAAGAAATCCTTGTACAGGTACCCAGGATCGATAGTCATTTGATGAGATTAATGATCACCATGGGTGATGCAAATTTCAACCTTTGCTACAAGGTTGAAGATGGTGTCTATATACATATGACATTCTTCTCTTAGATGGATGCAAGAAGGAACTCACCACAAATTTCGAATGATCTTGAAGCTCATATCAGTAGACCCATCTGACGGGAGATGGCATGGATAGATATGCAGAAGATCACTCAATATAGAGTGTGAATGATGTTCAATCATAGAGGGAGAATTGATAGCTTCTTGAAAATCTTGGGCTTTACCAAAAGTAAATCTCATCCTAACATTTATCTTAAGTTTATGGATGATGAAATTGTCATACTATTACTGTATGTGGATGATCTCTTTCTGATAGGGAATGAGAAACAGATCATGGAAAGCAAGAAGAAGCTAACTACAGAATTTGAGATGAAAGATCTCGGATTGATGCATTACTTCCTAGGTCTGGAAGTATAGCAAGGCCTAGAAGGAATCTTTCTCAACCAGGGAAAGTATTTGATATATTGGAATGCAAAGCCATGGCCACTCCCATGGATTCCAACTTGAAGCTGTTAGCTGACGACTCATCAGAGTTAGTGGATGTGACTCTGTACAGACAGATTATTGCGTCATTGATGTATCTGACGAATACCAGGCCAGATATATGCTTTGCTGTGAACACCTTTAGTCAGTATCTAGTGGAACCTAGGCGTGTTCACCTAATAGCTGAAAAGCATGTGATGAGGTACCTAAAGGGTACAATAGACTTTGTTCTATGTTATCTTGGAGATCATGACTTCAGATTGTATGGCTACACAGATGCTGATTGGGAAGGAAGTGTATCAGACATGAAGAGCACATCGGGTGGATGTTATAGTATGGGATCTGCCATGGTCTCCAGGTTTAGCAGGAAGCAATCTAGTGTGGCTCTCAGCACAGCTAAAGTGGAATATATCGCTGCTTGCTCTACTAGTTGTGAAGCGATATGGCTTCGGAAGTTGTTATCAAGATTGTTTGACTTAGAGATGGACTCCACTGTGATCCTGTGTGACAACCAGAGTTGTATCAAGATGACAGAAGAATTCGGTGTTCCATGATAAGTAAAAGCACATAGAAATCTAATATTTCTATATATAGGATATAGTGCAGAAAGGAGCTATAAAGCTCGATTATGTGAGCACTGACGTACAAGTTGCTGATATATTGACCAAACCTTTGTCTTGAGTAAAGTTTGATTATTTTCGAGACAAGCTTGGTGTAATTCAGAAGGACCCTCCTCGAAAGGGGGAGTGATATGGTCAATAATGATATTTGGATACTGGTATCGATATGGATACCTGTATCGATGATGAGATTTCTTATATCGATGGTAAGGTTGATGATGAGGATACTGTATCGATAATGTGGATACTTGTATCGATGATGATGATACTGTATCGATTATATGGATACTGTATCGATGATGTGGATACTGTATCAATGATGAGGAAACTTGTATCGACGATGAAGATACTTGTGTCGATGATGAGGTTACATGTTCCGACGATGAGGTCGATGATGAGGTTACCAGTTACGACGATGAGGTCGATGCATGGTCCTTAGACTTTGTCCTAGTGGACAAGAGGGGATTGTATCATCCCTGGACTTTGGTCCCTGAATAGATTTGTAGACATATGTCTTCGAGAAGTGGTCCCTAGTGGACGAGAAGGGATTGTATCATCCCTGGACTTCGGTCCCTAAATTGATCCGTAGACAGTTGTCTTCGAGAAGTGGTCCCAAGTGGACGAGAGGATTGTATCATCCTAGGACTTTGGTCCCTGAATAGATCCATAGACAGATGTCTCCGACAAGTGGTCCCTAGTGGACGAGAGGATTGTATCATCCCAAGACTTTGGTCCCTGAATAGATCTGTAGACAGATGTCTCCGAGAAGTGGTCCCCAGTGGACGAGAGGATTGTATCATCCCAGGACCTTGGTCGCTGAATAGATCAGTAGATAGATGTCTCTGAGAAGTGGTCCCCAGTGGATGAGAGGATTGTATCATCCCAGGACCTTGGTCCCTGAATAGATCCGTAGACAGATTTCTCCGAGAAGTGGTCCCCAGTGGACGAGAGGATTGTATCATCCCAGGACCTTGGTCCCTGAATAAATCCGTAGACAGATGTCTCCAAGACGTGGTCCCTAGTGGACGAGAGGATTGTATCATTCTAGGACCTTGGTCCCTGAATAGATCCGTAGATAGATGTGTTTGAGAAGTGGTCCTTAGTGGACGAGAGGATTGTATCATCCCAGGACCTTGGTCCCTAAATACATCCATAGACAGATGTCTCTGAGAAGTGGTCCCTAGTGGATGAGAGGGGATTGTATCATCCCCGTACTTCGGTCCCTAAATTGATCCATAGACATATGTCTTCGAAAAATGGGTCCTTAGACTTTGTCTAAGTTGACGAGTGGACTGCATCGTCCCTAGACATGCTATGATGTCTTAAATGGATCATGTGTATTACAGGGTATGCTGCTACGATGTTGTTGATCGTGAGGATCCAGATGATGATGATGTTGATCGCGGGGATCTAGATGATGATGTTGTTGATCATGAGGATCCAGATGACGATGGTGTTGATCGTGAGGATCCAGATGATGATGTTGTTGATCATCAGGATCCAGATGATGATGCTGCGGATCGAGAGGATCTAGATGTCGATGCTATTGATCATGAGTATCCAGATGATGATGTTGTTGATCATGAGGATCTAGATGATGATGTTGTTGATTGTGAGGATCCAGATGATGATGTTGTTGATCGTGAGGATCCAGATGATGATGCTGTTGATCGTGAGGATCCAGATGATGATGATGTTGATCGTGAGGATCCATATGACAATGATGTTGATTTTGAGGATCCTAATGACGATGATGTTGATCGTGAGGATCCAGATGATGATGTTGTTGATCGTGAGGATCCAGATGACGATGATGTTGATCGTAAGGATCCTGATGACAATGATGTTGATCGTGAGGATCCAGATGATGATGTTGTTGATTAAGAGGATCCAGATGATGATATTGTTGTGGTTGATCAGGTGCTATAGAAGATGAAGATTCAGTACTGAAGATGTTGATGTTCCAGTATTGAAGATGTTCCAGTAACTGCTTGAGTTACTGATGATGTATAAAGAAAGCTTTCAATGATTTATAGATGTATCCTGTATCATGTAGTTTATGACTCCTTGCTCCTGCAGATGTTGTTATAATATCCTTCTCATTAAGGGGGAGTGTTGAGATATTGTAACTTCTAAGAATATTATATTTGTACTTTATTATTTCGGAGATGTTTCATTCCTCCATGAAGACCTTATTGTATATCTGGAGATGTTTTATTCTTCCATGGAGAATGTGGTAACTTGGGTTATTAGACTTCCCTAGTGGGGTTGGCCCTGTATGAGTCATGTGGGTTAAAGGGTTATTAGACCAACCTAGTGGGGTCATCCCAGTCAACTTTATGTTAAGTCGTTAAGTTGGGGGCCGACCTAGTTAGTCTAAAAGTCAAGTCAGAGTTGTGTATAAATAGAGGAGGTGTGTTCTTCATTTAACACATTCACTCACTTGTGATTGGTGCTTAGGTGAGAGAGAGATCTTCCATGGAGGAGAAGGATCTTATGTTTGGGGATTACATCTTTGTATTTGCTGGTCATCTATATTGAGGAAGCTTTGCTAGGTTTTCTATCCCATGAGGGTTTCCCAGGATAAATTTGTGTCTCCTGTGTTTATGCTTTCCTTGTTATTCTTTTAGTGATCGTATATATGCTATTGTTGTGAAATGGAATGTAATATTGATATTCTCTGTCTTAGCATATTGAATTTTAACATCCATTGTTATCCAAGCTAGACTTTGAGCTTGATTTTACTAACCTAGTTGGCTAATTCAAATCCTATATGATTCCATATCATAGTTTATTGTAACGCATTCATTACATTCATTGATTCACATACTGCCAGCTTACAGCTGATGTATGATACTGATATTGTCCATTTTATGTTTCCATGCGTGATTATTTAGTGCATTCTTCTCTTCTTATTTGCAACATTCTTGAGAGTTTGATTGTGAGTTTGTTACAGTTGCTAGATCCCATGCAAATTATCACATGGTATCAGAGTAGTCAGTAGCTATTCGAATTGTAGCCATTGCAGTAGTTGCAGCAGCAGCAGTTGTAGCATTTCTTTGAGCAACTATCTTTCACTTGAGCACCAGAAGCCTCTGAGTTTCCACAACAAATCCCGGTTCTATTACCTTGAATTCATTGGATAAATCCAGTGAGGTATATCCAGGTGTGAAGGACTTAGTGTATTCTCTTAGTGCTCCTAAGTTAGTGTTCATTCGAAGTGTAGCAAATCTCCTTCAACAAAACTCTTCTTGTTTTGCAGGTTTATTCATCCATTTGAATCCCTCTTCAAGAGATTTGAATCGAGCAGCTATTATGGATCTCCATTGTTTTTGCAGGTTATTTGAAGTGTTCTATAGTTGCAGTTGTTTCCTGCAGTTGCAGCAAGTTTAGAATATTCTGCATTTGTGATTCTGCACTAGTGATTCTGCACTAGTGATTCTGCACTGGTGATTCTGCACTGGTGATTCTGCACCAGTAGATTCGATTTGAACAAAATCAACTATGTATCTAGAAGGAGTTCCTTCTCTTAATCCATTCAACTATGTTGAGTGGAAACCAAATATGACATCATATCTGAAGAGACATGGTATTTTTGATGTGTCTACTGGTATTAAGAGATATTTTTCTACTGATGGAGAGAAAGAAGATTGGCTTGATGCTTGTGACGGAGCCTCCGAAAGCATATGTATTACTATGTTTTCCAATATGGAATACCTCATTGATCTTGATGAACATCCAAGTGATCTATGGACTAGATTGGACAGATTATTTGGAAATTAGGAGGAAGAGGCTGATACTAGCCATTTGGAAAAAAAACCTAGTGATGCTTCCTTCAGTTCTCTCTCTATTCATGATTCAGCCTCCATCATCTCCCATTATGAAGTTGTTCAAGATAAAGTCGAAATACAACACATGGTTTCAATTGATCCATCTTTTGATCTGAAGTCTAAGCAAAAGATGTCAGTTACTACTTTACAAGTTGAAGAGACCTTCAGAATATCTACTTCCCATGAGCTTGTTGATGTGCAAGATGATGACCTACTGAGCATTTTGGAAGTAAAATTAGATTTGGGAGGAAATGCATTCGCCCTCCTTGATCAAAATATTCCTATGGAATCCTATTTGGTCATTGGCACATGTTTTCAGAGTTTCACCGAAGATGGAAGACTGTATCATTCACTTGAGTTCAAGTCTCGTGCATATCCTTGTGATTTTGGTTTAGATCTCACCAATGTTGGTTCAAAGAAGATCATAAGAAACCATCCTCAAATTCTTGGATCTGATTTGAAGTTCCATCCATCACCATTATGCCATGGTTCATTTGATTTTGATCTCACCTCTATTGGTTCAAAGGAGATATCAAAGAACCACATACACTTTCATAGAGTTGATGCACCTGTTGATGTGCAAGATGATGACCTGCTGAGTATTTTGAAGGAAAAATCAGATTTGGAAGGTAATGCATTCTCTCTCCCTCATCAAATGCTTTCTTTGGACTCCTATTTTGTCATTGGCACATGTTTTCATAGTTTCACCAAAGATGGAAGACTCTATCATTCACTTGGGTTCATGACTCATGCACCTTTTTGTGATTTTGGTTTTGATCTCACCCCTGCTGGTTGAAAGGAGATCATGAGAAACCATTCTCCCATTCTTGGATTTGATTTGAATTCCAAGATAACATCATCATGTATTAGTTCTTTTGATAATGATCTCACCTATGATGGTTCAAAGAATATATCAAAGAACTACATACACATTCATGGAGTTGATTCTACCTCAGTTGGTTCGAATCACATGTTCCATAATTATCTTCATGTTTTTGGATTTGTTCTCACCATGCTTGGTAGGAAGTGCAAGTTCAGGAAGCCTCTAGATTTGCTTGCATCCATTGCTGGAGAACTCAAGCACATGTTTTTGGAGCATGATTCATTTATTCCCAAGAGGAAGATAACTCTTTTTGAGAGAATGCTAGATCTATATCCACAAGAACCTGAAGATCTAGCACTTATTGGTTCATGGGCCACCACCATTTTTGCATCCACCAGTGATCTTGTTGAAGATCTACCATCATTATGTCATAGTTTCTTTGGTTATGATCTCACCTATGTTGGTTCGAAGGAGATATCAAAGAACTGTCTACACATTCATAGTTTTGAATCTACCTCAGTTGGTTTGGATCACATGCTTCATGATGATCTTCATATTATGTTTTTGCAGCATGATCCACTTCTTCCCACAAGGAAGATACCTCCTCCTTTGATTGATGATCAAGAGAGCGAAGCATCATCACATGAGATTTCAGATTCAAAGTTTGGATGTGATGATGAGCCAGTTGTACTTTCTTCTTCACATGAGATTTCAGATTCAGAGTTTGGATGTGATGATGAGCCAGTTGTACTTGCTTCTTCACATGAGATTTCAGATTCAGAGTTTGAAAGTGATGATGATCAAGAGAGCGATGCATCTTCACATGATATTTCAGATTCATAATCTGAAGATGAAGATGATGATGATGGAATGCTAGATCAAGATCCACAAGAACCTGAATGTCTAGCAACTGATGATGAAGATGAGTGAATGGGAGATCCAGATCCACAAGAACCTGAATATCTCTCACCTGATATTTGTTAAATTGTTAGTATTAAATCACAATACTATAGGATCTTTGCTGAGAGAATAACATCTACAGTATATCAATGCATGACAAGCATCACAAGAATTAGAAGCATAGAGACAAGAGACACAGAGTTTCCGTGGGGAAAACCCTAAGGTGAAAAACCCCACAACTTCCTCAGAGATAGAGAGAGCAATGGCTCAACCAAAAGACAACCAAATAACACTGAGATAGTCTCCTAGCAGATGATCCTCCTCCTCCTCACTAGTGCGCCACTTTTCAGAGAGAGAGTGAGTTACTTTTCCGAGTGAGTAAAATAGAGATCTCCTATCTCTATTTATACTCACCTTTTTGCCCAGTGACCTACTGGGGCCGACTTGTCTACTTAGATACATCCACATTATATTATATATTAATTAGGGCCGACCCCATATGGTGGTCTAATAACCCATCGGCAAGTACACACACTTGCGACACTTGTCAATCCACATGACGACACTTCCTTATAGAGGAATAACACATCTCTTATAAGGGTACAATAAATATATATATAATACACAAATGAAATACATTCCGAAGTTACATATACATCAACACTCCCTCTTAACTAGGAAGGTATTTCTCGACACAGATCTGCTAGACAAGTCTTCTTCTCTGGATCATCGTCATCGATGCATCGTCATCATCATCGTCACTGCTGTTACTATCTCAACCAATATCTGACTCTACTCGTCATAGGAAGTTCTACAGAGCCAGTCCTTTTTCATACTAGATGTAGGCCCACCACCTGTAGGTCTTCATCATCACTGGCCATACTGTGGAATCCTCAGGACTTATTACGTGCGTCACAAAACCTCGAGAGAGCATCCCAGGTTGTTACGAGCACACAGCTCTACCTATAGGATCTCCCAGGGCACCGAATTACATGTGACCTCACCACAAAACCTCGCAAGATCATCCCACGCTGTTACGAGCACACAACTCTACCTATAGGATCTCCCAGGGCAACGAATTACATGTGGTCATGGAAAAACCTCGCAAGAGCATCCCAGGACTGATTATGGGCACACAGCCCAACCTATCGGATCTCCCAGGGAACCGAATTACATGCCATAGGACAAAACCTCGAAAGAGCATCTGCCAGATATCCCAGGGAACCGAATTACATGCCATAGGCAAAACCTCGAAAGACTATCTGTAGATCTCCCAGGGAACCGAATTACATGTCCTCCCAGAGCAAAACCTCGAAAGAGCATTTTCCAGATGTCCCAGGGCACCGAATTACATGCCATAGGCAAAACCTCGAAAGACCATCTGCAAATCTCCCAGGGCACCAAATTACATGGTCATCTGCAAAACCTGATCCACGGCCACAGAGTATCAACCTGATACTCACCATACATCATCCTGATGTATCCATGATCATCCTGATCATCATCACTGCAACGTCCTGCTGCATGTCATCTGGAGCAACATCCTGATGCTCGTCATCTATGATCATCCTGATCATCACTGCAACATCCTGCTGCATGTCATCTAGAGCAACATCCTGAAGCTCGTCATCTATGATCATCCTGATCATCACTGCATCTACCTGATGCATACCAAGTATCTACCTGATACATATCATCATACATGATCCTCCTGATCATCAATGTATCCACCTGATACAAATACAAATACATGATACATATCACCATACATGATCCACTTGATCATACAATGTATCCACCTGATACATATACAGATACATGGTCCAAGCATCCAACATGATGCATACATACATACATAAAATGATCCAACTGATCATATCCAGCATCCACATGATGTGTACATACATACATAAAATGATCCAACTGATCATATCCAGCATCCACATGATGCGTACATACATACATAAAATGATCCAACTGATCATATCCAGCATCCACATGATGCGTACATACATACATAAAATGATCCAACTGATCATATCCAGCAGAAACCAGAACATCATCCTGATGCTCATCATCCAGCGCTTACATCCACAGCCATGTGAAGGATCCTCCTTCCAACATGCTTGGAATGGCTTCAGCAAATGTGTCCATCACTTCGTCCTCGAAGTATCCTCGATCTGAAGAACGCCAAGCCTCTCTCTGAAGTACTCGAACTTCACCCTGGCTAGTGGCTTCGTCAGCACATCTGCAATCTGCTCGTCCGTCGCAACATACAGGAGCTTCACAGCTCCTCTCTGCACCATATCCTTGATATAGTGATATTTGATCTCTATGTGTTTCGACCTGTCATGAAACACTGGGTTCTCGGAAAGCTTTACACAACTCTGGTTATCACAGAAGACACCAGTAGCCTCCAACGGGAGATCAAATAGCTCAAACAGTAGCTTTCGTAGCCATACTGCCTCACAACTAGCTGAACAGGCTGCAACATACTCTGCCTCAGCTGTACTCAGTGCTACGCAGGACTGCTTCCTGCTAAACCAAGAGATCACACCTGATCCCATACTGAAGCAACACCCAGATGTGCTCTTCCTATTTGCAGCATTGCCAGCCCAATCTGAATCAACATAACCCTGCAAGTTAAACTTTTGATTCGCCTCATACTTGAGCCCATAATTCACTGTACCCTTCAGGTACCTCAGAACATGCTTTACAGCAACCAGGTGAACACTTCTCGGATCCGTCAAGAACTGGCTCAATGTGTTCACAGCAAAGCAAATGTCTGGTCTCGTGTTCGTCAGGTACATCAAGGACCCAATCATCTGACGATACGTAGAGACATCAACTGGCTCAGATGAAGCATCACATAGAAGCTTCAGATTCGATGCCATCGGTGTGGCCATGGCCTTGCAATCCATCATCCCGAATCTCTTCAGGATATCTACTGTGTACTTCCCTTGACCAAGGAAGATCCCACCTACATTCTGCCACACCTCCATACCTAGAAAATAGTGCATCATTCCCAAATCTTTCATATCGAATTCAGCTGCAAGCTTCCTCTTAGTATCTGCAATCAATCTGTCATCTCCTGTCACAAATAGGTCATCAACATACAGGAGTAAAATCACTGGATTCCCTTCCTCAACCTTATAGTAAAGGTTGGAATCTGCTTTACTCTTGGTAAAGCCCAAGCTAGATAGAAAACTGTCCATCCTACCATACCAAGTTCTGGGAGCTTGCTTCAAGCCATACAAGGGTTTCTTCAATCTGCACACATATGACTCCCTGTCATGTATTTCAAAACCGAGTGGCTGTTCCACATATACTTCCTCTTCTACTACACCATTCAGGAAAGCAGTCTTGACATCCATCTGGTGTATTTTCCATTTCATTGCTGCAGCCAGGGAAAGTACTGTTCTGATGGAATTATACCTGGCTACAGGTGCAAAGGTTTCTTCATAATCTATTCCTTCTTTCTGAGAGAAACCACGAGCTACGAATCTTGCTTTTTATTTTTCTACACTGCCATCTGCAGCGTGCTTGATTTTGTAGATCCACTTGAAAGTCACAACAGACTTCTCTTTAGGTCTTGGGACAACATCCCAAACATCATTCTTCATTATTGATTGGTATTCCTCAACCATAGCATCCTTCCATTCTTTCTTTTCTGCTGCCTCTTCATAACTGGAAGGCTCTTTGTTCATAATGTCACAGAGTAAAGCAACATAACTGGTGTGTGATCTGGTTCTCTTCTTTGCTCTGTGTTCTTCTTCTTGAATGCCAAATATTTCTGCATCATGAATGAGCTCTCTAGCCCATACAAGTTTCCTCTTGTGAGAGTTATCCTCACGGAGTGGATCTACAGGTTCTTGTGGATCTTCAAACTCACGAATAGTTTCTGGAACTGCTTCAGTCATGGTAGTGTCCTGAAATCTTGTTTCCTTAGGTTCTTCATAAACTTCGGTAGGTGCCTTTCTTGATTTGATGAATGTTGAGTTTTCATCAAATGTTACATCCCTACTGACATCAATTTTCTTGAACACTGGAAAGTACATTCTGTAAGCCTTCGAGCTTTCACTATAACCCACAAAGATGCCCTTCTTTCCCGAAGGATCTAGTTTAGTCCTATTCTCTTTTGGGACATGAGTATATACTAGACAACCAAATATTCTGAGATGGCTGACTTCAGGTTTCTTACTAGAAAAGACCTCTTCTGGTGTCTTGTTGTCCAATATCTTGTGGGGTGTTCTGTTTTGCACATATACAGCTGTTCTAGCTGCTTCTTCCCATAGATGCATAGGAAGATCCTGGTCATGCAACATTGCCCTTGCTGCTTCCATGATAGTTCTGTTCTTCCTTTTTGCAACTCCATTCTGTTGAGGAATTTAAGGAGCATTCAACTCCCTCTTAATCCCTGAATCACTGCAAAGCTTCTTGAAGTCACTTGAGGTGAATTCTCCACCATTGTCAGATCTGAATGTCTTGATTTTCTTGTCAGTTTGATTCTCCATCAAGGTTTTGAATTCCTTGAATTTATCAAGCACCTCATCTTTTCCCTTCAAGAAGTATACCCAAGTCTTCCTGGAGAAGTCATCGATAAATGATACATAGTAAACATACCCACTCAGGGAGCTGGATGACATAGGGCCACATACATCTGAGTGGATGATTTCCATGATGTCTTTTGCCTTGCTTTCACTGCTTGGGAAATCCTTCTTAATGTTCTTACCTTTTGCACATCCTTTGCAAACACCTTCATGTTTGGTCTTGATTTCAGGAAGACCCTCTACTGCCTTGCTTGCAATTGGAAGTGCCCTATAGTGCATATGAGCAAGTCTTCTATGCCAAAGTTCACTTGGATCCATGGATTCATGCACCATGGCATGTTCAGGATGTCCCTTCAATTTATACAGTCCTCCCTCTTGCTCTCCAATCACTACTGCATCATCTATTGTCTTTCCCTTTGGCCACATTAGGACTTGGCCATCCACAAATGCAACCCTCATACCTTTTGCATCCAATGCAGAGATGGAGAGTAAGTTCTTCTTGAGCCCAGGTACATAGAGGACTTCCTTCATCTTTAGAGGTTTTTCACAATCTAGGTTGTAGGAGGCTTCACCACTTCCTTTGATTGGGTATTGATAATCATCCTCAAGTTTCACCTTATGAGGTGATTCATGTTCAGATAGGTTCACAAAGGATTCCTTAAACCCAGTCATGTGTTTGGAAGCCCCACTATCAATCAACCAATCATTACATCCATGGGAGATGGTACCTGTAAGAGCAGAAATTAGAACATATTCTTCTTCACTTGATGAGTCATCATCACTACTACTTTCTACCTTAGCCTTCTTCTTTGGAGGTTCATCATCTTCGGCAGCATGAGCATGAAACCTTCTTTTGCTGCCCTTCTTCTTCTTACTGGAGTTGTTGTTATTATCCCTTTTGTTCTTGGGACAATCTGAAGCAAAGTGACCCTTCTCATTGCATGTGAAGCATCTTAGGTCTTTCTTGTTCTTTTGATAGGATCTATTGTGGTGAGAGTGATCCTTCTTGGTTTTGCTTCTTTTGGTGTGAGCTACAAGAGCTTGATCTTCACCTCCCATCTTTTCTTCACGAGCTATAAGTCTAGCTTCTTCTTGAGAGCATTCTTCCCTAAGCCTACTGAAGGAGATCAACTTCTTCCTTGCACAAATTCCTTGAATAAAGGAATCCCATGACCTGGGTAGGCCATTTAGAGTGGTCATCACCACTTCACCATTCTCCACCATTTCATGTACTGCTTCTAATTGTTCCTTGATCTGGGAGACCCTTGAAAAGTAAGATTGAATGGTTTCTCCATTCTGAAACTTTACTGCTTTCAATTGGTTCCGCAGGGTCATCTTCCGATTTATGTTCTTTCCTTCAAATAGCTTGGTCAAAGATTCAAGCATCTCTTTGGGTGTCTTAAGAGAAGACACATGAGGTATGAGATGGTCTTTGATAGAATCAACAATGATTCTCTTTGCCTTGACCAAGTTCTTCTTGTGCAATGCCTTGGCTTCTTCATCCTCTGGGATAGGGATGTCTTCTTTCACATATGAGTCCAACTCATTCTCTTCCAGGATCAACCCAATCCTATACTTCCAGGCTCGGAAGTTATCATCCCCTTCAAGCTTATCCTCAAGCTTAGTGTGGAGAGACATCTTTAAGAGTACTTCAAATGGAAATAGAAAAGATTTAGGACTTACCACTTGAAGTGCTGAAAACTGGATCTGGTCCCGGATTAGGGTTTGTCAAAGAAACCCTAAAAATTCAAAATGTGAATTTCAAAATTCTGAAAGGATAGAAAGATGCGCCTTGGAGAGCTGATCAGCCTAGTACATTCAGAATTTGAGATCAGCAAAGTCTTGCCCTTCAAAATTGCCTTTTTGTCCTCCCGGGTTCACTAGGGAGAACCCTGAATTAGGGTTTGAGTTTCTCGGAGATCTACCCAACCAAAAATCTCGATCCAAAGCTATAACCTTCGATTTTTGCAAGGAGCTTCCAGCTGTGCCTTCAGTTTCTAGAAATTCCTATTTTTGTGGAAACCCTAATTTTTAGGGCCAAATCTGAAAATGCTCGGAACTGAATTCTGATTGGACAGATAGATGCGCCTTGATGAGTAGATCCAATATACTATACTGAATTTCAAAAATCTATGGAGAGAAACCCAATAAACAAGGAATACAAGCTTCCGTCACTGCAAAATGTCTTCTTCTCAATTAAGCTCTGATACCATGTTAAATTTTTAGTATTAAATCGCAATACTATAGGATCTTTGCTGAGAGAATAACATCTACAGTATATCAATGCATGACAATCATAATATGACAAGCATCACAAGCATCACAAGAATCAAAAGCATAGAGACAAGAGACACAGAGTTTCCGTGGGGAAAACCCTAAGGTGAAAAACCCCACAACTTCCTCAGAGATAGAGAGAGCAATGGCTCAACCAAAATACAACCAAATAACACTGAGATAGTCTCCTAGCAGATGATCCTCCTCCTCCTCACTAGTTCGCCACTTTTCAGAGAGAGAGTGAGTTACTTTTTCGAGTGAGTAAAATAGAGATCTCCTATCTCTATTTATACTCACCTTTTTGCCCAGTGACCTACTGGGGCCGACTTGTCTACTTAGATACATCCACATTATATTATATATTAATTAGGGCCGACCCCATATGGTGGTGTAATAACCCATCGGCAAGTACACACACTTGTGACACTTGTCAATCCACATGACGACACTTCCTTATAGAGGAATAACACATCTCTTATAAGGGTACAATAAATATATATATAATACATAGATGAAATACATTCCAAAGTTACATATACATCAACAATATTCCTACTCTTCCTCGATGGGAAGCCACTACACTCTGATATGCCGGTGATTTGGTTGGTGATCCACATGATCATATAAAAACCAGATCATATTTTCAGCATGGAAGGTTCCATCCTTCTCACATCGATGACCCATTTTAGATCGTTTGATCCTTCTTCAGAAAAGGACACTTACCTCCTTCAAGGGTGAGTGATGATATGATACATTAGCATCCTTCAGTCTATTTTGAGGGAGGGATTTCTTCCCACTGGGTTTTCCCTCTTTCCTCACTTAGTTTATTTAGATTGATTGTATAGGGTGACCTTTGGTCTTAGTCACTAGGGCCCTATTTTACTATTTTCAGTTATTTCCTCATAGTATAGCTTGAGAGGGGGTGTTCAAATATTCTCCCCATCATTTTTTCAGTTTTGCATGTCTGCATGCATTTTGCAAGCATCCAGTCATCTGCATGCAATTGCATGCATCCAGTCATCATCTTGATGGTCCTACTAGCACATAGAGCTTTCTTATAGCTCTCCAGAGCCTGTCTTTAGCCCCCAGTTGGCCTCCTACCTACCTCATGCGCCCTATTTGACCTTTCAGCATGCCAAGTGCGCCTTTTCTCACCTACCACACTCAGTTAGTGCACCTTTGCTCACCTACCTTTAGTTATCACTCAATTAGAGTGCCCTTCTTCACCTACCAGGATTTATCATTCAGTTAGAGAATTGATTGAGCAGTTCTTCCACTAACTGCTCATCCTAACTGCCTGTAGCTCCTAGTTAGCTAGTTTTGGAGTGCCACTTGACCTTCTGACAGCCTCATGTGCCCCCCTTGGAGTCTCCATTCCCTGATTTATGCCTAGATGGTTCTGTTAGACTCAGTTAGACACACTTGACTGACTATTACCCTTTATGACTGATACTACTGACTGGATGATGTCTCCATTGTTATCCAAGCTAGACTTTGAGCTTGATTCGAATGACCTAGTTGGCTAATTCGAATCCTATATGATGCCATATCATAGTTTATTGTAACACATTCATTACATTCATTGATTCACATATTGCCAGCTTACAGTTGATGTATGATACTGATATTGTCCATTTTCTGTGTTCATGAGTGATTATTGAGTGCATTCTTCTCTTCTTCTTTGCAACATTCTTGAGAGTTTGATTGTGAGTTTGTTATAGTTGCTAGATCCCCTACAGATTATCACATATCACACCATGGATGGTCTTCAAGAAGAGCCTTAGAGTACACTAAATTTTTGACCCAATAACCTACATTTTGGCATTGAACTTGGCTTGGTGTCACAAACTTTAAATGGACATCATATCCTACTCACATGACAAAGTTCCCATTTATAAGGCCTACATAGTGGCTAAGGACCCCACAAATTATGCATCATGAAACCTTTACTTGGGTATTAGGAGCCATCCATGGTGTTTCAAACCTCAAAATGGCCATGAACATATCCAATTTATATGCAAAAGATTTCTTATGGGGGGTTGTGGTGGTAATGTCGGGCCCCACGTATGGACCAAGAGCTTTAGAGGCAAATGTTACAACCTAAGACCATAGTTTTGACTATATAATTTTAAGTCATGCATCAAGAACCATCGACCCCTATCATGTGCAAGTTCTCAAAATGATGTCCATATCTCACATGTAGACTAGAGATTTTCTATGTAGATGCTTGTTATGTGATATTGGTTAAGGGTATCGTAATGGTCCATCACCCCATAAGCAAATGGTATGAAATTAGGAAATAAATTTAAACCCTAAACCATGGTGTAGGCCAAGAAATCAAATATTGGTGTTCCAAATCTCAAAATACCAACATATCGCACTTGTAGTTGAAATAACATTCCCTCTATGGATATTATGTGATGTTGCAAGGCCTTACAATGCATCACTCGTGAGCCACAAAGGGAGTTGTCACATTGTTAAAATTTAGTAAAATATTGTACAAATTCATTATCAAAATTGTAATTTCCATTGTCACTGTGACACAATTAGAAATGACTAACATAAACGACTAATTCACATTAATCGTTGTTAGCTAGTCATATTTATATTCCCATGACTAAATTAGTTATTTATGTTAGTGATATTTCTTTTAGTCACTTGTTATGTAGTCATATATTTTATCCCATTACCAAATTAGTCGTTTATCTTAGTCGATTTTTGTTGTCTTATTTAAAATTGCTCAATTTTAGTCATTTATCCCTTGAAAAAACAATGGTGACTAAATTTTTTAGTCTCCTAGTCACTTATCTCTCATTTTGTATTAGTGAGGGCACAGAGAATTAAAAGTCCCTGAAACACTCTGAGGAACTTAGGAGCACTAAGTTGGGTGTAGGGTTGTAATCTGTGACTCGAATTTTATCATCTTGAAAGAGCATGGTTAAATTAAATAAAAATCCATTTCCTACTTGTGGATCATTGTTCCCAGCTCGGGGGTGGCCTCTAGACGGACTAAGTAGAATCCTTCGGAGAGCCTACGGTTGGGTGGAGCGTTTCATTTACCCAAACATTCCCCTTAGTAAATATTTATGAATGTTTTTCACCTAGATATCTTGCATGAATAATGGAAAAGCATCTAGAGTTTTAGAGTATAAGTTAGAATTAGTAGAACTAATGAATATTACAAGTGTGATGAAGACAAGTAAAAAAAGAAGGGGAGGAAACTCTCTTTCAGCTCTACCAAACTGGTAAGAAAAGTATGCTCTGTAAAGATATATAATCTTTGATATATCTTGTACCCTAATGCTAGCAAAAAGGCAACGACAAAATGACTCAAGTAGTCTATCTCTAACAGTGTTTTGGTACTGTAAGTGAAGAGTCTTTTCTTATGATTAATTTTCCATGTATATATGCAAAGCGGATTGGTAGATAGTAAATGGAATTAGAATCATATACATAGTTTGTATGAAATTTGGACAAGAGACTTCGATATGGAATTCACCTTATAGATGAATAGTATCATACCTATGCTTTATGGTTTCACTATTTTGTTACCTATATGGTATATTGCATTCGGGATGTATTAGAAATTATGCCTAATGTTTGAGAATATTATTTCCATGGTTATGGGTTCATTAGAATAAGAAATGAACTTATGTTTACATAAACAAGGTGCACTTGCATAATTAATGTGTAGATCTTATGTGGATAAAGAGTAAGACACTATCCCGAGTTTAAAGAATTAAATAATATCAAGGACTATTACAATGGTAATATAGAAAGGTCTCTTACAATAAGTATGCATCCATGTTGATATATGTAAAAGAAGGTGTGAAAAGGGACATGTTGAAAAATCATGGTGGTATTTGTTTTGTGAATAATGCAAAGGAGGACTGTTGGTGTAGCCTAGCTAAATTCTCTTAAGCTACATTTGCACTATCTCCATTATCAGTCTTCGATATAATCTATTGTTGATAAAATGTATAATGGGTGTAAAAGAAAAACCATGACATGTCATCTTACTGATAGATAAGTATATATATATTTGTCTACTTTTGACCTATGGTAAGATTAATGGTACATCTGTATGCTTCTAATGTTTAGTTGAATTATGTTAAAGAAAATTATGTTAAGAGTGTATGCCATCGAGGTGTGGACCCAACTTATTTTGCAGAAGAAGTTATCTTCCATGACTTACTAAGTTTTAAAACTTTGTGTGGTTATTGCTTACCCAAGTTTTCTTATGAGGTTCGAAATGATTTATATCTAAAGTCTATTTTATAATACTACAAAGGAGAACATGGTTTGCATGCTTCTATGCTTGAAAAGGCTTTTCATTATCGTTGTAAAGGTATGTTACAAGTTGTCTAGATGTTATTTAGTTATGGTAGGTTGATTAATGTTGTATAAGTATTGAAATTATTGACTAAGAACCTTTTCATATGATAGCTATACATGGTTATACAAAGAATGGGTTAAGACATTGAATGTTGTTATTTGTATCTTTATAATTGCCAGTAGTCATGTGCAAATTCCATGCCACAATAATGTGATTAATATTACACCTACTTACTAAATCAAAGATGTCAATTCTAGAAGAAATGATACAACCATAGATGACCATTGTCGCTTATGTCTAGTTAAAGAATGTTAACCTCTTCTCATTCTGGAGGCTTGTAAAAAGAAGTAGGTTGTATTGTCGGTAATGGATCATTCTTGGAGTAAGAAGTATGGGCCATGTACCTAAGTCGGTAAGGATTGTTTTATATAAATATTAGTGGAAGATATGCATTAGCTAACCATCTGTTTTATAGTAGCATTTGTACAATCCTAAATGAAGTGTTTGGTTCAATATAGTTGGTTCCTTAGATTGACTGATAATTATTCAATAACATACTTACCAAGTATGTTTTAGTGTAGAACGGTTTGTTTATTCGAGAAGAAATAAAAATAAAAATTTCACCCCATTTCCCCTAGAACGTAACAAGGATATTGGGTATGTTACATATGGTATCATAGAAAAGGTTGCTACTCTGGGACCTATAGGCTCATTTATGACAGATGCTGCAACAAAGATTTATAGTTGCAAGGAACTATGATTATGTAAAGTGTTATGTGATACAAAAATATTATGATTATGTTTGTGTGATTGACACTTGACCTCCACGAGGTTTTAGCTAATATTTAACTATTTGGTTGATGTGTACGAGGAATTGATCGCACGAAGTAAGGGATTTTCGTTCAAGAACCAAGCTAATCAACGACGAGAGGATCACCAAACCAAAAGGATTTTGCAAAAATCATTGTAAGTGAATGCCTCTATATGGTTTTTAAACTTGATAGATTGTCATGTGCAGTAGGCTCAACTTAAAGCTTGTGTTGGTAAAGTAGGCTTGCCATGATAGTGGCTTTACAGCCACAATGAGAACCAAGATTTCACTAATGAAATGTTATGAGACATTGTTACAGGCACATGAGATAATATGACCAGAGAATTGAAAAGCTTGAGAGCACCAAGTGAAGTTAAAAGACAATACCTACACATATTGTTTTAAAATAAAACCCTCACCCTAATAACATAAGCAGGAGGGGGAGGGAGGCGCCCTACAAATTAAAATAAAGCTAACTTAAATTAAAATAAAGCTAAGCAAAGAAGAATGAAGAAGAGAAGGCCAAGTCTGGAGCACAAATTTGGGCCAGAAAGGAACACCTACAGTTGGGTATAGAACACAAGATGAGTTCAGGTAGGAGCAATACTAGTTTAATGCAGGAGCACTGCAATACCCTAAAGAGTTGTTAGAGGTGGTTCCATAGTCTCAGTGACTTAAAATTCCCTGGAGCACTCTGTAAGAGCACTAGGTGAGTGTTGAGTTGTCAACTAAACTAGCAAGTGGTTGGACACTTCTCGACGCACACTAAGAGGAGGTATTTTTTGGGACGGATTTGAAAATGGAGATGAGCCTCTTTTGAGAGGAGGCCCTTATGAGGAGATGACCCTCTGTGTGTGAGAAGTGAGAGGAGGTATGCTGGAAGCCAAGGAGTTGCAGTGATGGGTACCGTCCTGTGTGTGATGCACGCCCTAAGGGGAATGACACCGAGAAGGTGTTGAGTATCAATCTTGTGCTTCATGCATGCCTAGAAGGGCAGAATAAATAAATAAATTTTATCAATAAAAGGTGGTAGATTTCCCAAGAGGAAAAGCTTGAAGACCACCTGCTGATGCATGTGAAAGATGCTACAATGGTATGGCTATGCCACAGATACGTAAATGAAATAAAATTGCAGCAAATATGTGTGTATTTGAATTTATGTATTTGTGATGAGAATACAGTTATGTTTTAAAGGAAATAATGATATTCTTGAATAAAGCTGCTATTCAATTAAATGCTACTGCCAAATATAAAAGGACGGAGGTACATGAAGTATCTCAGTGTGACATGGTAGTGGGTATATGGAAAGAATTATTGTATGTATCCGTTGTTCTTTTCGCACAGTAAGTATGTTACTGGCACTGGGTGTGTCAGTTAAACTATGATGCATGTTCAGCTACAAGCACTCGAAGTGGCATTTGGTGTGTTATTCACCGTTCTAGGCTAGAGAAACTACAAGCACCATGAATCTATAACAGAGCTTCGTGAGAAACTTGCAGATGCTTTCATAGGTATGTTGGAATGATACCCCATACATCAGGTATGTTATAAACATGATAAATATACCTTTTCATGTATGAAAATTTTATACAGATAGAATTACATCTAAGAAATAAAGTTGCATTGAAAATACATGTGAAAGAGTGTATAATACGGCAAATTCTTAGAGTAATGTTTCTTTACGGAAGCTAGTTTATGATTTTAATAAAAGAGCATTGATGTAAACAAGGGCTAATGAAAATTATCACTTTATGTAGTATGCATTTAGGTGTCATTGATGGCTTTAAATAATTATAGATAATGAAAAATATTTTTTAGAATGTGGTCATTTTAAGCTTATGAAATGAATGAAAAGACTTGCAGCAGGAAGAACCTTGTGGGAAAAGGACACATGTTGTTTTATGGGAATATAAGTGCTTTGGATGGGAACAATACGTGGGGTGCTGAAAAACACGTGATGTGTGACTTCTCTTTTATTTCGCACTGGATGTGTGGTAGGCACCTAGTGTGTCATTAAGTTCTTCACTTAATGTGCTATTTACTTGTTTTGGCTATGAAGGATCTCTTAATCAGTATCTACATACTCGTGGACCATTCCGTGTGTGATTCATGAAATGCACATCAAAGACGTTGAACAATGTATGCACATGCTACAGAATTAAAGAGCAAGGCTGAGAATTTTAAAATCTAAAAAGCAAGGTAGTTACACGCTACAAGAGTGCAGGAGGAGGACCCTGCAAGATAGGTAAATGTTTGTAATTGCTTGCTCTGAGATAAATACTTGCTTACAAATATAGTGTTGGGATGCCAAGAATTTAAAAAAAAGAAAAACATAAAAAGCAAGGTAGTGACATGCTACAAGAGTGTAGGAGGTGGACCCTGCAAGATAGGCAAATATTTGTAATTGCTTATTTTCTTGCTCTTGTAAATGCTAATACATGTGCAGATAAATATTTGCTTAGAAAGATAGTGTTGGGGCAACCTCCTTTGAGCAAGCTCAATACAAATAACTTCACGGTACCTTCATTGGCCTCAACACACACTTATATACTAAATCTATGCCCAATACTATGGGTCAATACCATGGGACATATAATACTACGAGACGACTTACAAAGCATATGTGTCCAATACTATGGGTCAATACCATGGGATAATACAAACTATGGATCAACAAATACTACGGGACAACTTACAAAGCATATGCGTCGAAAAACAATATACTAACAAAGTAAATAGAAGGGTTGACATGGGTTACTAACATCCCCTCTCCCTTAGAAAAATCTTTGCCCTCAAAGCTTTAGATGTGGAAATTGATGCAAAATTTGAAGGAGTGGTTCCCGTGTAGCATCCTTGGGTTGCATTCTGGGCCACTGACTCCTATTGAGTTTCAGGGAGGGTTTCTTGGAAGGTTGTAGATGAAGAAGAACCATATCAGCTGCGTGAAAAGTGCACCCAGAACAGTGCTAATCAGCTTTTTGTTGCAGTCGAATTCGTGCCATGTGAAGATTGTCTTGCAGAATGAGAAGAATCTGATCGCGGTTTCGAAGAACCAAGTCAATTTCCTAAACTGGGGAGCTGTTGAGGGTGTATGGAAGAAGAACTAGCGATGCATGTCCATAGACTGCTTCATATGGTGTCCTTTTAGATGTGGTATTGCACCACTGGAGCGCTTCTAGCAAATCCATAGAAATAGTTGTCCAAATCTATGTAGGAATGGGCAAGGGTTCGAGCAGTCCCGAAAGGAGTGTCGTTTCACCCTTGTTGACCTAGAAAGTATCACAGTCAACCACCATCTATTGAATTGTCATTTTCAGTCCCTGCCAAAAGAAGTTATATTGTTCCCAATTATACGTCTTGAGGAATCCAAAGTGCCATGCCGATGAAGAAGCATGGCGTTCATAGAAGACATAGCCCTATTGAACAGATTGCAACCAATTTGGAACAAGCAGAGAAATAGCTGTAAGAGGAACTGGGTCATCAAATGTGTGAGAAGGAGCATCTGCCACCATATTTTCCTTACCCTTCTTGTAAGTGATCGCATAGGCATAACCCATGAGTTGGATAACCCATTTCAGGTGTGTTAGGGAGGAGACCAGTTATTCCAGGAAATTTTCCAGACTCTAGAGATCAGTCTTGATGCTAAAATGATTCCCTAATAGGTATGGCTGCCACTTCTATACTGCATGCAAAATAGCCAGCATTTCCTGTTGAGATGTAGATGCAGCTAAAGTCTTACCGGAAAGGTCTCTTGAAGGCGACAAGCCCACTCATTCAACAAGGACACCTGCATATCTATCCAAGGAAGTAGGGGAGACCATTGATGGGTGCATATGAATGGAATGGAGTTGAGAAATGACACCATGTGAATTCTTCTTAAGGATCTTTTCTAGGAGATGTGAACTGATGATGCAGAGAGACCCTTGTTGTAAGCCTGGAAATTTGTGTTGTTTCCCATTGACTGAAAACTACATCCAAAGTTCAGCAAAATCCCATAAGATGGGGCCAAGTGTGCGTAACCATTAAACACCCAAAACCACATCACATCCACCTAGGGACAAGGTAAACATGTCAGAGCGTAGGGTGTAATCTGCCAGAGAGATACACACATTGTGACACTTCCCCTTGCAAGGTAAGGTACCCCCATTGGCAACCATGACTTCAAATTTGGAGTAAGGATGGACAAAACAATCAGCCTGTTTGACGATCCGAGGGTCAATGAAGTTATGAGTGCTACCAGAATCAATGAGTATTGTAAGAGGAATATTATTGAAGTAACCCCTGACCCACATTGTTTGGGGGGTGGTGACATCGGATAAAGCATGGAGAGATATCTCCGGTTGGTCGTCCTGAGATGGGGGGTCAATAGGCGGCACCTAAATATTGACCTGACCATCCATTGTATATGGAGCGTCTTCACCAATTTTAGAGGCAGGTGGAGAATCCATATCCAAGAGATAGATTTTTTGCTGAACACATCTATGTCCCTAAGTGAATTTCTCATCACAATTATAACAAAGCCCTTTTTCTCGACGTGCCTACATCACTGTTTCAGAAAAATGCTTGATAGGAGTTGGTCAAGGAGCTGGCGGGATGGGAGTTCATTGAGAACCCATATTTCGGAAGGGAACAAAAGTGGGTTTGGATCATTGTTGGGCTGCAATCTTGTCTTCTTCCAACTTAGCCAACCCCGGGGCTTCCATCATTGTGTTGGGACAAAACATTTTGACCTCTAAGCAGATTTCATCCTTAAGACCACTGATAAAACAACTCCTATAGAATTCATCAGACAATCCTTTTGTGTGATTGGCTAGTTTCTCAAATTCTGTCTGATACTCTCTCACAGTGCCAATTTGACGAAATTTAGTGAGTGCTCCAGTGAAGTCATCAAAAGCACTAGGACCAAATCGTTGCAAAAGGAGTTGGCAAAAATATGTCCATTTTGGCTCGTCATGAGCCTTGATGTACCAACGGTACCATTGAAGGGCTTCCTATTCCAAATTAAAGGATGCAAGTGGAACTTTTTGGACATCAAAAGTATTATGCAGACTGAAATATTGTTTTGCACGATAGATCCATCCAGTCGGATCAATACCATTGAAGCGAGGAAATTCAAGCTTCGGACCACGAAAATTGTTGGAAGAAGAGAACCCATTGTTTGATGAAGACTCAGACTATCGTTTGTTGTTCATGGATGAATGCTCAAGATGGAGGCCGAGAAATTTTTCATCCAGATCCTGGAGTTTGGTTTGGATGGCTGCAAGTGCTTCCTCCATGGTTTTTGCTCCTGCGCAGGTGACAACCATAACCAAGAGTTTTTTTTTTTTTGGAATGGATAGAAAAACACAAACATAAGCTTATTTAGTAAAGGGAAATTTGGATTTGGAAAAAAAATCGGATGGGTAATTGGGGTGTGACTAGGTTTTGGACACTTTGGAATGGATGGGAAAACAGAAAATGAGGATTTCAAAAGCGGGGTGAAAGAATGGGAAAATTTGTCAGAGAGGGACAAAGAAGCAGAAATAGGGAATGGACATGGTGGCAAACTTTGAGGGTGATTGGGTGAAAATCAAAGGAGTTATGGAAAACCCTAAAAATAGAAAAATGTGAGATCTCTGGCTTTGGGAAGTGGAATTTGGGATAGGGTCCTCAGGAATGAAATGTGCAGAATGGGATTGCAGGGGCATTAGTGAAGTTTCAAGGAAAACAAAGTTCAAACAAGGGAGATATGGCGAAAAAATAGATTTTTTTTTTCAGGAATAGAATGGATCGGAAACGACAGGATCTGGAACGGCTCAGATTGGATCGGAAACGGCGGGATTTGGAACGACTTAGATTGGATCAGAAATGGAGGGATCTGGAACGGCTCAGATTGGATCGAAAACGACTAGATCTAAAATGACTTTTAGAATGGATCTGAAATGGCTGGATCAGAACCGGCTTTCAGAATGGATCAGCAACAGCGTGGAAGTGATCGACAATAGATGGATCTGCAATGGCACGGAAGGGATTGAAAACAGTTTAGCTGAAAATAGATATGGACCCCAAGTATGTTAGGATTCCTATCGGTTCAGGGGATTCACTCAACCACCAATGTTGTTTGACGGCTTGCGTATTGGGGCAGTACCCCTCACTCCACGGCTCAGATAAAACTGATAACCGCTTTGCCACAAACGACAGCTCTTGGTTTACCTCACGGGTGGGAACTAGTCAATCAGGTAGGGGTCATTGCCCTTTTCGCTAACAGCTACTCTCAATGGGACAGCTACTTCGGGGTTCGTATGGTACTCCTCACAATGATTTTTAGGGCTTATGCCCAAGTACTTCCCATAGTTAAGCGGATAGGGATTATTCCCAAATCCGAAGCTGGAACAAATGCGAAAAAAAAAATTGGCAGAAATTTCACCCAACGAGCCCAAGAAAGTGCTCTGATACTAGATGTGAAAAAATTGCAACAATTAATTAATGAAAATACACGAGATAACAAAAATAACATAACTCGGAATCACTTTTATTGATCGCAGGCCACTTCGAGGGGACAACCTCCTTTGAGCAAGCTCAATACAAATAACTTCACAGTACCTTCATTGGTCTCAACACAAACTTATATATACTAAGTCTAGGTGCCAATACCATGGGTCAATACTATGTGTCAATACAAACCATGGGCCAATACAAACTATGGATCAACAATTACTATGGGACAACTTACAAAGCATATGCGTCCAACAACAATAATACAAACTATGGATCAACAAATACTACGGGACAACTTACAAAGCATATGCGTCCAACAACAATATACTAACAAAGTAAATAGAAGGGTTGACATGGGTTCCTAACAAGAATGTGTTTCATATGGTAGAAATGCAGGGAAGGGGATAAACAAGTGAAGTAGTGTGAAAATTGGCACAACACCGAGGACGGTGTTCTTCCAAGGGGGATAGTATTGTAACGTCCCCATCTCTGGTAAAATTCTTATTTACTCAATTTTGTCTATTTACATAATGACACTACCTAAAACCTAGATGAGAGCAGGCAATGCAACCTAGAGTGGAAAAAGGGCACGGTGAACCACAAGGGGGAGAGTTTTGAAGTTGATGAGGCCTCGGGATTCTTTGTCTTTGACTAGCCTTTCAACATGAGTTAACCATGCTATGTTTTGGTTTTTAGGTTAATTAATCTATGATATATTTATATATGCAAATATACCTATCTTGTAAAGGAGTATCCTTTTTAGTTGGATTTTAATTAAAAAGCCTCATAACTATTGTTATCCTTTTTATCTGGCTTTTAAATAAAAAGCCTCATAACTATTGTTATCTGGATACATATGTATATGTATTACCTAATATATATATATGTGTGTGTGTGTGTGTGTGTGTGAGATAATATAAATATATAGAAATGCATACCTTATATATATATATATATATATATATATATATATGTTTTATAATGCGACCTAGTTATGGAACCCCTTCTTAATGCCCTCACGCAGATGTGTTGGGCAGGTTTTTAATTAAACCAGTTAGTGGCTCTGCCATTATTTTGGGTGTGGTTCTAGTTGGGGATCCACATAGGTATCCAACACATGAAAACCTTTGGATACTCAGGTCAGAGCGTTATGTCTTTTAACAGCTAGAAGCTAGGGCTACGGTCCCGGGGAGTTGCATTGGTTAAACTAAGCAAGACGTTTCATTTTTATTAAGAATGGATCGGAGAAATTGGGGAAAACATTTTTCAAGGAGATAGATATGGAGGAGTAGTTAATCTTGGGTGGGCTTGTTGTTCGAGTCGGGGAGGCAAAAACGTTTTTGAGGCCTAGGGCATTTTCCAAAATTACTTGTGTGAGGTTTGTTGAAGGAAAGAAATTAGTTTTCTCTTGTTTGATGATATAAATTTAGTTGTGTGGCTTTCCATTGAGGGAAGTAAAAACGTTTTTAATTATTATGTTTTCATTGACTGGAGTTTGGATTAGTTTTTCCTTGGGCATTCTAGGGAAAAATGATTTGATTACTGTTTCTGTGTGGTAAACGTTTTCTTTGATGGAAGTTTTATTGGCCCTGGGAATTTCCAGAAGAAAGGAAAAACGCTTTGATTACTGCTTCTGTGTGGTAAACGTTTTCTTTGATGGAAGTTTTGTTGGCCTTGGGCATTTCCAAAAGAAAGGAAAAACGTTTTTGGATTGCTGCTTCTGGGTGGTAGAAAAACGTTTTATTTGTTAACATTTTCATGGTTGAGACAAAAATAGTTTTTATTGTTTTGAGGCATGTAAAGAATGGATCGGGGATTGATCTTGTTCCTATGTATGAAAACGTTTTATTGGTATTTTCTATGTAGCTTAGCATTGTCCCAAAAATTGCTGGGATAGATTGTTGATGCTTGAAGCATTCTTGATTTAAAAGAAAAATGTTTTTTTTGTGTGTGTGGCTTGGCATTTTCTAGAAATTAATTGGGTGAGGTGGGAATTCAAGCAAGGGTAGCTGCACGAGCATCCTTGCTTTGTTGAATGTGATTATACAGATGTGAATGCTTGAGTATACATATGTGAATATATATATATATATATATATATATATATATATATATATATATATTTCCCATATCTGAATACGTGGGTGGTTTGCTACTCAAGCATTCCTGAATTAAAAGCAAAAGCGTGTTGTTGTTCTGCTATGTAAGATAGAAGAGGAATGTTGTGTTGCTTTGTTGGTTTTGATTTATATACCTTGGGGTAAAGTTTATTGATTCACATAAGCCATGGGAAGGGACGGCTTGATGGATTCCGATCCCTGTAAACTTCCTGATCGATATATTTATTTATGCATGTTGGATTACATATATATATATATGGTCGATTTTAATTAATGCGCAGAGCTTTGGGGAAGGGACGTGTCCCTATATACCCTCAGTTGATACATATTATTTATTTTATCCCTATTGTATTTGGGGATAATGTGTTTTTGTTATAATAATTGTATTTGTTATTATCTGCATGTTATATTTCATCCCTATCGTATTTGGAGACATGAAACCCAAACCTTTAAACACCTGGATGTGGCATTGAGCATAGAAGTTCAAGTCTTGAGTAAAGGCTTGGGTCAGAAGAGCACAACACCACATCTGGGTAAGAGGCTATAATACGATATGTGTTCAAGTGGGATCACTACCAGATGAATTGCAGGAGCATTGCAATACTCGATAAGGCTGTGAGTGGTTGGTTCAAGGGAACAGAGACTTAAAAGTCCCTAAAACACTCTAAGGAACTTAGGAGCACTAAGTTGGGTGTAGGGTTGTAATATGTGACTCAAAGTTTATCATCTTGAAAGATCCTGGTTAAATTAAAGAAAACTCCCTTTCCTACTCATGGTTCACCATGCCCAGCTCCGGGGTGGCCTCCAGACGGACTAAGTAGAAGTCGTCAGAGAGCTTACGGTTGGGTGGAGCATTGCATTGCCCCAAACATTCCCCTTAGTAAATATTTATGAATGTTAATCACTTAGATATCTTGCATGAATAATGGAAAAGCATCTATATTTTTAGAGTATAAGTTAGAATTAGGAGAACTAATGAATGTTACAAGTGTGATGAAGACAGGTAAAAGAAGGCAGGGAGTAAAATCTCTTTCGGCTCTACCAAACTGGTAAGAAAAGTATGCTCTGTAAATCTATTATAATCTTTGATATATCTTGTACCCTAATGCTAGCAAAAGGGCAGTGACAAAATGACTCAAGTAGTCTATCTCTAATAGTGTTTTGGTAATGTAAGTGGAGAGTCTTTTCTTATGTTTACTTTTTCATGTATCTATGCAAAGCAGATTTGGTAGATAGTGAAGGGAATTAGACTCATATACATAGTTTGTATGAAATTTGGATAAGAGACTTTGATATGACACTGACCTTATAGATGAATAGTATCATAACCATGCTTTATGGTTTCACTATTTTGTTACCTATATGGTATATTGCATTCGAGATGTATTAAAAATTATGTCTAATGTTTGAGAATATGATTTCCATGGTTATGGGTTCATTATAATAAGAAACGAGCTTATGTTTACATAAACAAGGTGCACTTGCATAATTAAAGTGTAAATCTTATGCGGATAAAGAGTAAGACACTATCCTGAGTTTAAAGAATTAAATAATAGCAAGGATTGTTACAATGGTAATATGGAAAGGTCTCTTACAATAAGTATGCATCCATGTTGATATATGTAAAAGAAAGTGTGAAAAGGGACATGTTGAAAAATCATGGTGGTATTTGCTTTGTGAATAATGCAAAGGAGGATTGTTGGTGTATCCTAGCTAAACTCTCTTAAGATATATTTTCACTATCTCCGGTATCAGTATTCAATATAATATGTTGTTGATGGAATGTATAATGGGTGTAAAATAAAAACCATGATGTGTCAGCTTACTGATAGATAAGTATATATATCTTTGTCTACATTTGAGTGATGGTAAGATTAACAATACATTTGTATGCTTCTGATGTTTAGTTGGCTTTTTTTAAAGAAAATTATGTTAAGAGTATATGCCATCAAGGTGTGGAGCCAACTTATTTTGTAGAAGAAGTTATCTTCCATGAATTACTAAGTTTTGAAGCTTCTGTGGTTATTGCTTACCCAAGTTTGCTTATGGGGTTCAGAATGATTTCCACCTAAAGTCTATTTTATAATACTACAAAGGAGAACTTGGTTTGCATGCTTCTATGCTTGGAAAGGCTTTTCATTATTGTCGTAAAAGTGTGTTACAAGTTGTCTAGATGTTATTTAATTATGGTAGGTGAATTAATGTTGTATAAGTATTGAAATTATTGAATAAGGACCTCTGCATATGATATCTATACATGGCTATACAAAGAATGGATTAAGACATTGAATGTTGTTCTTTGTATCTTAATAACTGCAAGTAGTCATGTGCAAATTCCATTCCACAATAATGAGATTAATATTAAACCTTCTTACTAAATCAAAGATGTCAATTCTAGAAGAAATGATACAACCATAGATGACCATTGTCGCTTATGTCTAGCTAAAGAATGTTAACCTCTTCTCATTCTGGAGGCTTGTAAAAAGAAGTAGGTTGTATTGTCGGTATTGGTTCATTCTTGGAGTAAGAAGTATGGGCTATGTACCTAAGTCGATAAGGATTGTTTTATATAAATATTAGTGGAAGATATGCATTAGCTTACCTTCTATTTTATAGTAGCAGTTGTACAAACCTAAATGAAGTGCTTGGTTCAATATAGTTGGTTCCTTAGATTGATTGATAATTATTCAATAATATACTTACCAAGTATGTTTTAGCGTAGAACCGTTTGTTTATTCAAGAAGAAATACAAATAAAAATTTCACCCCATTTCCTATAGAACATAATGAGGATATTGGGTATGTTACAAGAGGATTCGATTTAATGTCTACATGTGGGAAAAGGAACATTATTGAATGACAATTTGGAGCTTGAAACTAATATTGTTGAGCTTTGTTTGTCATTGATGTCAACTAGTGTCAAAGAGGATGTCAATTGATTCAATTTGAGTCATTGATGTCAACTGAGGTCAAGGTGGATACAACATTCTTATGCTAGCTTAAAGAAGTATATGGAATTCACTTTGAATAAGTATATGTGCAAAATAGATGAAGGATATGGATGCCGGTCTGAAGAAGTATATCTAGAAGTTGCATCCAGTCTGAAGATGTGTGTCTATTGTAGTCCCAAGGTTCATGTGGTTACCATCACGTTACCATAGATACATTACATAATATAAGAAAAGCATACACAATGATATAGATACACGAGACGAGAAAGATAGAGAGAACACAAGCCTTTATATTAACCAGCAAGAGCAGAGTACAATCATAGAACCAATCCTAACTAGTACATAAGCTCAACAACCTATATATATATATATATATATGCAATTACAGTTACATAACCGTCTGTCAGTTTATCCAACCGACCCGACCTATACTAGTCGACGCGACCTGTTGACATGTGCTACAGAGTGGTCGGGCGGAGGGCCTAGTCGACAGGCCGACCTAGGCCCCTCCAACAATGTCCAAGGATATATCATGCGTGAACAGTATGAAGAAGCACACAACAAAGATACATTATGTGGATCCAGTATAAATAAGTACATAAACAATGATACATCATGCATGATCAGTATTAAGAAGCACATTAGGAAAGTACATCATGCAGGTCTAGTTCAAAGAAGTACGTAAGTAATGTATCCTACTATGTGTGGTACCTGTGTAGATATCAATTCCACCAATTCATACTCTATTAAGGTAGAAACCAAAGAATTGGATGGACAAAGGTACATGTGCATAAGAATCCAAGGATTTGACCAAGCAAAGGTACAAGTGTGTAGGAATGTCGAGAGAAGATTATGGAATGTGCAAGTAAGCCTAAACATTGTATCGCCAAAGATTGAGAGTGTGCAAACAACAAGTAACGACTTATGGTTAAACAACCCTGAAAGCATGCAAGTCTCACCAATCAAAAGATGTTGTCAGTTATTGAAGCACGCCCAAGTTCTATGAAGGGTGTAGTAGTCGAAGTTAGTATATCTGCAAATTCCAAAGCTAAAGACTCAGCAAGTGCGCAAGTCCCACAAGTGATGATACCGAAAGGGTCAAATTCCCACCAAGATGAAGATCACGTATGTGCAAATTCCTCATTTAGCATTCATACACCAAGTGCACAAGTCCCACAATTGAAGATACCGCAAGTTCTACAAAATCTGGCATTATGATACCAAAAGATGACGTCAAAGTCCCACCAAGTCAAGGACCATGATTAAGCAAATCCATGACATCGATGAAGACACTCAGGCCCAAATGCATGAGATCGATCACCGGGTTCAAGTGATGATGGAGTGGTGTCCATACATCACAAACCTCTTCCACATCCCATCTCTGATTCTCACGGTGCATGTAGAGCCTGTTGATGTATATGTAACTTTGGAATGTGTTTCACCCATGTATTTCATATATGTATTTTGTACTCCTATAGAGATGGTATTATTCCTCTATACAGAAGTGTTTGTATTCCTATAGAGATGTTATTATTCCTCTATACGGAAGTGTCGTCATTTATATTGTAAGTGTCGTAACTTATACTTGATGGGTTATTAGACCACCTTGTTGGGGTCGGCCCTGTATAAGTCATGTGGGTCGAAGGGTTATTAGACCACCCTATTGGGGGTCAGCAATGTGGGTCAAAGGGTTATTAGACCACCAAGTGTGGGGTCGGCCCGGATTAAGTTAACCATGGGTTAAGCTAGACATGTAGGCCCCATTAGTTTATTGGGCAGGACAAAACAAGTATAAATAGAGATCGAGAGATCTCTATTTCATTATTCATTCACACACTCCTCTCATTCGGAAAGTGGCACACTTGTGAGGAGGAGGCCCTGCTGCTAGGAGAATACTATCTCTTGTATTCTGGTTGTATCATTGCTCTATCTATCTTTGAGGAATTTATTGGGGTTTTTCACCTTTATGGTTTTCCCCAAGTAAACTCAGTGTCTCTTGTGTGCTTGCATTATTGTGTCCATGATTGATATGCTGTTGTACATGTTGTTCTCTCAGTTAATATCCTAGATCATATTGAAGTAAATTCTAAAAATTTAACATGGTATCAGAGCTAGCCTGAAAGAAGGCATGATATGGCATGTATGACACTTGTTGCACTTACGATGCTAGGGCTTGATATAGCACAAACCTGTCATCATAGCACTTTCGCTATAAATCCATTTTAGCGAAGTTTTTGGATCTAAAACTTTTATAGGTCAAAGATCAGATCCCCATTTACCTTGTGTCCAAAGGACAACTTCTAATTCGTTGTACTTTATGATTTATGATCTGTACAATATAGGGTTTCTGCCTCTTCCAGATCTCAATCATAAATAGGTGACCTTGGATAAAAGGTCATAACTTGGGCTAGGAAGCTCCAAATGAAATTTCATAAAATGTGAAAAGTAGTACACAGACTGTACTATCTCAAGAAACTTTTTCAGAGGCCGAAGTTGAACTAGTGACACATGGCATGCTGTACAAGTTCGCTCTCCTATTTTATCCCATAAACAGGTCACGTTGCAACACTTGGCATAACTCTCTCTCAAAGAATCCAATTGAGGTCAGACCTATCGAGATGGAAAGATGACAGGTCAGGCTATCTCAAGAAAATGTTTCAGACCCTGTGGATCGAAAAGTTTGGAGTTACACCAGAAACAATCAGATACATATTTCTGTCATAACAGAATTATTTTTGAGCACCTTCATTCATGGCTTCCGGAATTTAGGGTTTTGGAGAAAGTTGGAATTTTTGTAATCGGAGACTACGCCTGAATGCTACTCATCAAAATAGAAATTTAGAGACCAATATCAGAATTTTTGGTTGGCCAGAAGACCGGGCTTGATCAGACCCTAGTTCGGAACTTTGATCGGAAAAATGGAAAATTAGGGCTTCTGCAAAAATGGGATTTTTTTAAATCTGTGACCACGGCTGGAAGCTCCGTAGAAAAATAGAATATTAGAGCTTTGGATAAAACCTTTTGATTGGGCAGAAGAGTGGGCTTCATCAAACCCTAGTTCGGGGTCACGTCTAGTGAATCCGAAAGTTTCAAAGGCAAAATTGAGGAGTGAAACCTTACAGTTTTCAAATTCTAAACATATCAGCTTGATCAGCTCATCAAGGCGCATATTTCTATCCTTTCGGAAGTTTGAATTTTGGGGGTTTCTCTGACAAACCCTAATCCAGCTCTAGATCTAGTTCTTGCAAATCAAGTGGATTGGGTTAATCCTAGAA
Source organism: Larix kaempferi (assembly GCA_027924585.1). Classification (NCBI taxonomy): domain Eukaryota; kingdom Viridiplantae; phylum Streptophyta; class Pinopsida; order Pinales; family Pinaceae; genus Larix; species Larix kaempferi. Next base: position 7,227,444 of record BSBM01000003.1, on the reverse strand, counting down.
GAAGATGGATTGGTCACCTGCATAAGTGAAGAAGTTTCTGTTTCAAAGGGAGATGAGGCTAAGGCCTTACATAAGAAGATTACAAGCAATATCGACAGGTATGACTTATCCAAGTATGTTTCAAGATTTGTTCATGATTAAGTTTATGGTATATTTGTCTTCATATTATTACAGTTAGTACAATCTTGATTAAATCTAGACTTGTCGTATCACCTTAATAAAATTATGAATGCACGATCGAAGATATTAATTTATTAGGGTGTTGACACTTATGATTGTACTAATGCATTATGGTGTTGTATGAGGTTTATGTTGTCTACTAACACAAAAGGTACACCAAGAAAGTCAAATCATGTTCTACTTCAAGAACATATGCTCATGGTGACATGAAGACAAAGATTCATCCATTGTCATGGATCACATAGAAGATCTACTTTCAAGGTATGTATAACTTGGTTCTACAATGGTTAACTTATGAGACATGCAGGTTACTAGCACAAGTCACTGAAGAGAACCAGAAGACATTATGCGGGTATGTTACACATAACTAGCTAGCATGCTAATCCAGGTATGTTTTTCCTATATCAAGCTAGAATCCTACCTTGTGTTAGGATCTTATACTGTTGTGTTGTTGATAATGATTATTCATGAAGTCATAGGTTTGAATAGTCATGGTTGTATGCATATTATGTTTTTTACCATAATTGATGATATGACTAACCAGAAGAATCATGAAGGTATAGGTTTGAGTAATCACGGGTTTATGCATTGATGATTTAACAAATCAGAAGAGTCCTATGATCAAATAAGAATATGCATGAGTAAAAGAAGACTTCCCTGAAACCTTGAATACTAATGTTTATTATCTGTGAATGATCATGACTATACATGTTTAAGATTATTGTGTTTTGATAGTATTAAGATTATACTAATAAATGTGTGATTATGTATGAGACCTCAAGGATAACACAATGATGATACTAATAAGCATGCATAGTGGTTAAGGATGGATATAAGTTCAAGGACAGGTAATCCAGGAAGAAAAGATCAAGAGGGAGCACACTCCAGTTGTTCTTGCAAGAAAGCAAAGGAGCACAATTCAGTAGTTTCTGCAAGGATGCAGATATTCAGAGGAGTTGACTACTTCTCACAATCCACATCAGAATGGAGTTGCAAATATTCAGAGGGAGTCCACCCAGCAACCAAACAAAGATAAGTATTTGAATTTTCATTTCTTACACAATGTTATTCAATGATGTATATGCTTATGTTCCTAGAATTAGGTTGTGTATTATGCATATTAGAATAGTTGCATTGATGAACAGTATACTACTAATATACATGGGTAAGTGGCCTATGGCACTGTACAACATTCCATTGCTACTTATCTAGAATGAAACCTCTTTGTTGACATGTTAGGAGTTGTGCACACTCTTAACAATGTTCTGGTAGAGATTGGAAGGCATCTAGAAAGTTACGGGATATGGATAAATGTTGTATTGAAGCATTGGCTAAAATAATTGCATGACTGTATGACATATTTCTTTATGTGTAAGAATTTGTTCTGAAAAATATGAGATGTTTTCTAATCATGCAATTTAACTTGTTGTGTAGGAAAGATCGTATACCATCACCTACAAAAGAAGGACTACAACATTTGTTCAAGCAACAAAGTTATCTATTGAAAATATTGAATATATTGAAGTTCCTAGGATCTGGGAAGAATGCCATGATCGAGGAGTACCAGTCGATCATGAAGATGTTTGGGATGCAGTCCCAAGACCTGAAGGGGAGTCTGTAGTGACTTCCAAGAGGATCTACAAGATCAAGCATGCTGCAGGTGGTAGCATAGAGACTTTTGCTCCTCTATCCAAATACACTTCCATTAGATCCGTCCTTGCTCTGGCTGCAATGATGAAATGGAAGATGCACCAGATGGATCTCAAGACAGCTTTCTTGAATGGTGTAGTTGAAGAAGAAGTGTATGTGGAGCAGCCACTTGGTTCTAAGACACATGACAGGGAGTCATCTACGTGCAGAACTTGGTATGGTAGGATAGACAGCTTTCTATCCAGTTTGGGCTTTACCAAGAGTAAAGCGGATTCCAACCTTTACTACAAGGTTGAGGAATGCAATCCAATGATACTACTTTTGTATATGGATGACTTGTTTATTACAAGTGAAGATAGATTGATTGCCGACACACAACGGAAGCTTGCTGCCGAGTTCGAAATGAAGAACTTGGGGATGATGCACTATTTTTTTTTGGCATGGAGGTGTGGCAAAGTGCAAATGGAATCTTTCTTGGATAAGGGAAGTATGCAGTAGAGATCCTGAAGAGGTTCGGGATGATGGACTGCAAGGCTATGGCCACACCTATGGCATCGAACCTGAAGCTTCTGTGTGATGCTCCATCTAATCCGGTTGATGTCACGATGCATCGTCAGATGATTGGGTCTTTGATGTACCTGACGAACACTAGACCAAATATTTGCTTTGCGGTGAACACATTGAGCCAGTTCCTGACGGATCCCAGAGGTGTTCACCTGGTTGCTATAAAGCATATTCTGAGGTACCTGAAGGGTATGGTTGATTATGGGCTCAAGTATGATGCGAATCAAAAGTTTAACCTGCAGACTTATGTTTATTGGGCAGGAAATGCTGCAGATAGGAAGAGCACTTATGGGTGCTGGTTCAGTATGGGATCAGGTGTGATATCTTGGTTTAGCAGGAAGCAGTCCTGCGTAGCACTGAGTACAGCCGAAGCAGAATATGTTGTGACGGATGAGCAGGTTGCAGATGTATTGACCAAGTTGTTGGCCAGAGTGTAATTTGAGTACTTCAGAGAGAGGCTTGTTGCACTTCAGATCGAGGTTCATTCCAAAGGGAAGTGATGAGTCCGGAAAATGCAGATGCACATGAGCTTTTCTGACATGGTTGATGTGTTCTCCCATGGTCGTGATGTAATTGTTGAGCCATTCTCACATGGTGGTAGATGTGTTCTCCCATGGTGTAGATGTAAGGGCTGAAGCCATTTTTCACATGGTGGTAGATGTGTTCTCCCATGGTGAAAAATTAAGGCTTGGAGCCTTCCCCGAATGGTGGTAGATGTGTTCTCCCATGTCGGTGGTGTAAGTACTGGATGATGTGCATCTGGGTTGTGCTTCATGGACGATGAGATGATCTGAAGAAGACGATGCTATGATGATCAGGAGGATCATGGATGATGAGCATTAGGACGATGCTCCAGTTACTGCTCTATATGTATATGTATGCATCATGTTTGATGCTGGATATGATCAGTTGGATCATTTGTATGTATTTTGTATATGCATCATGTTGGATGCTTGGACCATGTATCTGTATATGTATCAGGTGGATACGTTGTATGATCAAGTAGATCATGTATGTTGATATGTATCAGGTATGATCAGGTGGATCATGTATTTGTATTTGTATCAAGTGGATACATTGTATGATCAAGTGGATCATGTATGATGATATGTATCAGGTAGATACTTGGTATGCATCAGGTAGATGCAGTGTATGATCAGGATGATCATAGATGACGAGCTTCAGGATGTTGCTCCAGATGACATGCAGCAGGATGTTGTAGTGATGATGATCAGGATGATCATGTGTACATCAGGATGATGTATGATGAGTATCAGGATGATACTTTGTGGCCGTGGACAAGTTGTGCAAAGGAAATCCTAGATTTGTTCTAGGTCACATCCAGTATGAAAAAGGACTGGCACTGTGTATCACATGTAAGACCTGGGAGATCCTATAGGTTGGATTTGTGTACCCGTAATAGCCTGGGATGCTCTTTCGATGGTTTGTGATAGTGGGCCACATGTAAGACCTGGGAAATCTGATAGGTTGGGCTGTGTGCCCATAATAAGTCATGGGATGCTCTTTCGAGGGTTTGTGGTGGGTTGCTACATGTAAGACCTGGGAGATCCGATAGGTTGGGTTGTGTGCCCGTAATGAGTCCTGGGATGCTCTTTCGATGGTTTGTAGCAGAGGTCACATGTAATCAGTCCTGGAGATCTTGCCGGTCGTGCTTAGGCACATAAATGTTCCTAGGATGCTCTTTAGAGTTCTTGCCGGTCGTGCTATGCACATAAACGTTCCTGGGACACTCTTTTAAGGTTTTGTGACAGTCACATGTAATAAGTCTTGGAGATCTGGACAGGATGAAAAAGGCCTTAGATGCTCTTTAGGGTTCTTGCTAGTCAAGAGACTCTTTTAAGGTTTTGTGACGCACGTAATAGGTCCTGAGGATTCCACAGTATGGCCAGTGATGATGAAGACCTGCAGGTGGTGGGCCTACATCCAGTATGAAAAAGGACTAGCTCTGTAGAACTTCCTATGACGAGTAGATTCAGAGATTGATTGAGATAGCAGCAGCAGTGACGATGACGATGATTCGAGGATGATGATTCGTTGATGATGATCCAGAGAAGAATACTTCTGCTAGCAGATCTGTGTCAAGAAATACCTTCCTAATTAAGAGGGAGTGTTGATGTATATGTAACTTCGGAATGTATTTCACCCATGTATTTCATATATGTATTTTGTACTCCTATAGAGATGGTATTATTCCTCTATACAGAAGTGTTTATATTCCTATAGAGATGTTATTATTCCTCTATACAGAACTGTCGTCATTTATATTGTAATTGTTGTAACTTATACTTGATGGGTTATTAGACCACCTTGTTGGGGTCGGCCCTATATAAGTCATGTGGGTCGAAGGGTTATTAGACCACCCTATTGGGGGTCGGCCATGTGGGTCAAAGGGTTATTAGACCACCAAGTGTGGGGTCAGCCCGGATTAAGTTAACCATGGGTTAAGCTAGACATGTAGGCCCCATTAGTTTATTGGGCAGGATAGAACAAGTATAAATAGAGATCAGGAGATCTCTATTTGATTATTCATTCACACACTTCTCTCATTTGGAAAGTGGCGCACTTATGAGGAGGAGGCGTTGCTGCTAGGAGAAGACTATCTCTTGTATTCTGGTTGTATCATTGCTCTATCTATCTCTAAGGAAGTTATTGGGGTTTTTCACCTTTATGGTTTTCCCCAAGTAAACTCTGTGTCTCTTGTGTGATTGCATTATTGTGTCCATGATTGATATGTTGTTGTACATGTTGTCCTCTCAGTTAAGATCCTAGATCATATTGAAGTAAATTCTGAAAATTTAACAGAGCCCGAGGTGGTGAATTCTTCCCAAGAAGCAGTGGTGGATGACAAGCTTGTCCAAACTATGGTGAATAACCCTGCAACTGGTGGGGCCAAGATCAAGGAGCAAGAAAATCATTGGGCAGTGGACACTGTAGAGAAGGAGGTTAAGCCCATAGTTCCCCCTGCTGGAAGCAACAAACATGAAGCTTCGGTCCCCATCTAGGCTAGTGAAGAGCCCCCGCAGCATCGGCAACGCCTGGATCCCAGGTCCTCAAAGTAGCTTCGTTTATGATGACTTCCTTGTACTTAGAATGTTCGACATGGTTTATCTTTCTTAGGTTATTTCAATAGTTTATGTCTGTAGTTTTTTGTTGTATGTCTTGGATAGTCAGTATGGAAGATTGTTGGACTCTACCACTCTTTTTGTATGGGGATTAGTAATGGAAATTAGAAATTTTTTTGGGGACTGTAATCATTTTTTTCCTGAAAATTTTGTCTCTTTTCCTGAGCAATTTTCTCCTTCTAGGAGGCTCAGTTTCCTTGTATGCATATATAAATTTTGTGAAAATATAATGTAATATCTAAATCACAAAAAAAAATGTATTTTTTAAATATAGAGATCAGATTAACCTAATCTGTTTCCATCTTTCATAACTTTTAATAGATGTAAAGTTAAAACAAAACAATACTAGTTTTTAACATTCTAATATTATATCTTTTAATTTTTAAAATTTTATTTAATATGATTGTATCACTGGTCATGTTTTACCTATCTAAAACCTTAAAATAATTTTACTATTTGATTTGGAAAAATTTTAGTAACTCCATATTAAAAATTTAATGTTAAAATAACTTTCTTCTTTGTTCTTCATTATAGTAATTATTTTTACAGATTTTAAAATTCTTGATTAACTATTTAATAGAAAAATTGGTTTTAAATATAACCATTCACTAATTAGCCTTAAATAAAGTTCATCTGCACACAATGTTCTTAAAACCACTCAAATTTTAAATACCAACATTTAATATCTATCTATCTCACCTAAGTATAATTCATCTTTGACATATTCATTCATTATGCATCTTTGAAATTGAAAAGGAACCATCACAATACAAACCATTTATTTCACAATACAAACCATTTATTGCTTACCAAAATTCGCATCATTCAAAAGGTGGGTTCAATTGTTCACTATGATTGCTTACCAAAATTCACATCATTCAAAGGGTGGGTTCAATTGTTCACTAATGATTGCTTATCAAAATTCCCGTCATTCAAAGGCGGGTTCAATTGATTTCCAATGTTTTCTCTTATATATAATTGTTTATAAAAAGCTTTCAATATTTTGTAGTATTAATGATTCAATTTTGCATAGCCATGAAACCTTATTTTCACATTAGTGTTAATATTTTTAAATTTTTATATGTACTAAAATTTGACGAAAAAAAACTATTTAAAAGTGTTTTATTATTATTTATAAAGAATTTTAATTATTATTAAAAAATAGCTGAAATGAAATTCCTTTTCATTAATAATTGACTTTTTCATTAAAAAAATCAGACATATATATATATCAAAATTCACAATAATAACTATAATTATGATATATTATCAACGATTCACATATCTTACCATTTTAATGAAATCTACCATTTAAAATCTATGTATATAACAAATATCAACCAAATTATTTATCTATTTAATAATTCGCACTTCAAAACATCACCACAATATGTATACACAACAAATGCATACCAACTTATTTATCTATAATTTGCACTCTTTTTGTATGGGGCTAGTATGGGGGTGATATGTTGAGGTGCAAATGGATAAATAAGTTGGTAGGCATTTGTTGTGTATACATATTGTGGTGATGTTTTAGGTGCAAATTATTAACTGGATAAATAATTTGGTTGATATTTGTTATATCTGTAGATCTTAGATGGTATACTTTTGAAGGGATTTTTAATAGGTCTACTGGATATATAAAGGGATCTCGGTTTCAGTTATTGTGAAATGATTTTTTTTTTAAGAATTGATATATGATAAATAGATAATAATATACATTTTCTTGGCATTCGAGATAGAAATTTAGATATTTGGAAGATAGGTTGGCGAGAGTTTCTTAAAGTTTTTTGTTATAAGATGGAATTTAGATAATGTTAAAAAAATAAAAAGTAATCATAAAAAAAAAAAAAAAATTCTATTGTCATTAGATCTCACATGTAAATCATAATGGAAATGAGGATGTTATGTATATAGATATCAAAGGGTGTATTTTTGAAGGGGGTTTTAATAGGTCCATTGGATATATAGAGGGATCTAAAGTTTAAATATTATGAAATGAATTTTTTTAAAGGATTCAAATATGATAAATGGACTAAGGGATCTAATGAAGGAATTGAATAAACCATATGAAAAATACTTAGTCTCTAACAAAGGATATTTCTAATGAAGGGATTATTTAATATGAAGATCTCATAAGCTAGGTTTATTGATGACCATTTAAATGAATTTAATACGATTACTAATTAGTTAATTTATGTAGGAGTGAACTTTGATGATGATGTTAGGGATCTTCTAATGTTGTGCTCATTGCTATAAAGTTGGAATGGCTTGGTCATGGAGGTAAGTAACTTAGTCTCTGGTTCAAACACTCTGAAATTTGATGATGTTATTGGTGTTATTCTTAGTGAGGAAATGCAATGGAAAAGAACAGGTAAGACATCAAGTAATGCATTGACTATGGAGAATAGAGGAAGACAAAGGGAGAGAGGAAAGAGCCCAGGGAAGCATGGGAATTGTAGGAAGGAAGATCCAAATCCATAATAGGAAAGATAGAGTTTTGGAATTGCGGGAAAAAAGGACATTTGAAGAAAGACTGCATATATCTAGAGATGGATAGCACGAGAATAGTCGGGAAGCAAATGTAGTGGGTGATGTGTTACAATATGATTTGATCATTTCATTAGATAACATTATTGATTCTTGTGTATTAGATTCAGGGGCTTCATTTCATGCCACATCCCATGGGAAATATTTTCAATATTATGTTCAAGGTGATTTTGGATAGGTTTATTTGGGTGATAATGAACCATGTAAAATTGTTGGAAAGGGTAAGATACAATTAAATTTAAAGAATGGAAACCAATGGTTGTTCAAAGAGGTAAGGCACATTCCTTCTTTGAGAAGAAATCTAATTTCAACAGTGCAGTTGGGAAGTGAAGGTTGTATATCTAAATTTATAGAAAAAATGTGGAATGTCACTAAAGGATCACTAGTAATAGCTAAAGGAGACAAGATAGGTGCATTGTATTTATTTAATGGTAATGTCGACTCTTATATCTCTTTAGCTTCTACAGAAGTGGATACAACATTATGGAATCATATGCTTGGGAACATGAGTGAGAAGGGGATGTAGATTCTCCATTCAAGGAAGTTGTTGCTAGATTTGAAGCAGGTTGATTTGGATTTTTGTGAGAGTTGTGTTTATGAAAAACATAAAAGAGTCATATTTCTTAGAGTTGGGAAGAAAAAGAAGAATGAAAAGTTAGATCTTTTGCATACAGATGTATGGGGACCGACTCAGGTATCATATCTTGGTGGATCTTGTTATTATGTTACTTTTATCGATGATGCAACTAGGAAAACTTGGGTTTATTGCATTCGACAAAAATATGATGTTTTTTATACTTTTAAGAAATGGAGAGCTTTGGTTCAGAACAAGACAAGAAAAAGTTTGAAGTGACTCAGATTAGATAATGGACGTGACTATTGTGGTAAGGAGTTTGATAGTTACTGTTCAGACAATGGGATTCGTAGAGAGAAGATAGTTCCAAGAACACCACAAGAAAATGGTGCGTCAGAAAGGATGAATAGGACAATCATGGAGCATGCAAGGAGTATGGGCCTTTGCATGCAGGGTTTCCCTTACATTTTTGGGCAGATGTTGTAGATACTATTGTTTACTTAATAAATAGAGGGACTTTAAGATCCTTGGATGGATGCATTCCAAAGGAGGTATGGACATGTAAAAATTTAAAGTACTCATTTTTAAATAATTTCGGCTATGAAGCATTTGTCCATATTGAAAAAAAATGGAACAAATATTGATTCAAGATCCAAGAAATATACCTTTATTGGATACAGAGTTAATGAATTCGGTTATCACTTATGGGGTTATGAAAATAACAAAATCATTAGAAGTAGAGATGTGGTATTCAATGAACAAGTCACGTACAAAGATCAGTTGCAGGGAAAGAAACGAGAAAAGGAAACCAGAGAATACACAATGCTTGATTAAATCAAAGAAATTGGAATTCTAAAGATGACAAGAAATCAAAATGTAGAACAATAATATTAGCAGGTACCTCAAACTCCTGCAAGTGTTCTTAGAGTATATAGCAAGTTAAGTAGACCACCTAAGCGATACTCCTCATTGTATTATTTACTTTTGAATGATTATAGTGAACTAGAAAGTTATGAAGAGGCAATGGATTGCAGAATAAATGGGCTTACAAGTTGAAGGAAGAATATGGAGGAAAAAATAGGTACAAGGCTAGACTTGTTGCAATGGGGTTTGCATAGAAGAAAGGTATATATTTTGATGAAATATTTTCTCCTATTAAAATGAATTCAATTGGAACTATTTTATGTCTAGTGGCAATAAAAGATTTGCATCTTGAATGGTTAAATCTAAAAACGGTTTTTCTTCGTGGGGATTTGGATGAAGAGATTTCTATGTAGCAACCACAAGGGTGTGAATCCAAAGGGAAGGATAATTTAGTATGCATATTGAAGAAGATATTATATGGCCTAAAGCAAGCTCCAAGGTAGTGGTATTTGAAATTTGACAAGTTTATGATAGAACAAGGTTATAGTAGATGTCATTATGACCATTGTGTTTGTTTTAAGAGGCTAGATAATGGAATCTATATTATCTTGTTACTGTATGTGGATGGCATGCTTGTAGTAGGGCCTTACATACATGATATAAATTTTCTCAAAATAAAATTACCTAATTCAGTTGCGATGAAGGATTTGGGTGTTTCAAAGCAAATCATTGGTATGAGAATAACAAGAGATGGGAAAAGGCACAAATTGACATTGTCTCAGGGTGAGTACACAGAGAAGATGTTGGAGAGGTTTACAATGTAGGATGCGAAACCAGTGAGTGTACCTTTGGCCAACCATTTCAAACTAAGGAGATGTGTCCCAACATGCAGGAGCGGATATAATACATTTCCAAGGTCCCATGTTCATCAGTAATTTGTAGCTTGATGTATGCAATGGTGTGAACAAGATCAAATATTGCACATGCAATAGTGAGAAGGTATATAAACAATCTAGGTAATGAGAATTGGGAGGAATTAAAGTGGATTCTCGGGTATTTGAGAGTACTACTACTCATGCATTATGTTTTAGAGTTTCAAGCACTATTATGCAAGGATATGTTGATTCAAATATGGTAGGTGATAAAGATAGCAAGAGAATCACCACATGGAATGTTTTTGCAATAAGTGGAACAATAGTAAGTTCAATTTTTAAATTGCAATGGGTTGTTTCATTTTCAACAATAGAATCATAGTATGTTGTTGCTACAGAGGCTAGTAAAGAGATGATTTGGCTACAGAGGTTCATGCAGAAACTGCGTAAGAAGTAGGAAAATATCAGGTTTTATGGTGATAGTAAGAGAGTCAATGATATTGCAAAGAACTTAGCCTTCAATCCTAATACTAAAAATATACAAATCAAGTACCATTTCATGTGATATGTGTTTGGATATGGACAATTGAAGTTGGAAAAGATACATACAAGCCACAATCTTGCAAACATGTTAAAAAAGGTAGTAACCAGGGAGAAAATCAGTTCCTCCTCAATTTCAATTTTCCTTCAAGAATGAAGGTGAATATGAGAAACTTTCCAAGTCTAAGGTGGATCATAGTCCAGCGGATGTATTAGTAGTGGAGTTGTTTCGATTAGTCTCCAAGTGGGATATTGTTGGTTATGGAGCTTGATTATAATCTTCACAATTCAGAGGTCATGTTTAAGCCATGTTTGGATCCCAGTACCTGACAGGGAGGTGTGGGGGGGCTTCCCCCCCTACTATTGTCACCAGGGGGGTCAAGGGGGGGAGACGACAACCTTTTTGGAGCCTCCCCTTGCCGAGGGTTCAGGGGAAGTGCCTTGAAGGAGAATTTTTTACAAAAAATACCTTGTAAAATGTTGTAATTTTGTATTCAATCTGGACCATTCATCATTAGGTTATAGATTTGATGGTAGAGAATATGTTTGTCTATTTTTTTCCCTAGAAGTAAACCCTCTTTTAAAGAGAGAATTGTATTACAACTGTGTAGTGTGTGAGAGAAACATTGTAAGAGAGTGAAGGGGAGATTGCAGAAGATGTGTTACAGGTTATATCCATTCATTTTGATGGATGGAATAAAAGAAAGGAATAGATTATTCTTTGCGGATGTAGCCCATATCTGATGAAACACGTATATTGGTGTCTCTCTTGTATTGTTCCCTTATATGTTTTATTTATGCATGTATTTTATTTTATTGCTCTATGATCATGTTTTCTAAGATTCAAGTCAACATAGTTCTTGTTTGTCAAAGTTTATGGTCGTCATGGTTCCCATCAAAGTTCTTGTTGGTCAAAGTTATTATTGATAATGGTTTCTTTGTTGGAAACGATTCCCTCATAGTTAAAGTTCCTAGTTTAGGAAAGTTACCCTTCTTAGTTAGGATTTAGTTAGCTACATATATTATTTCATATACATGATGGTTGAATTTCATAATTCATGCCCATATTACAACAATAGGGCCATAATGGGAGGGCTTGCCATTCTCAACGAAGGAATTTCTAATGTGACACTTTTGTTGGGTGAACCTATGAAGTTGACGAGGGACATTTGTATGTACCAATAGTGCACAACAATACTCTGGATACCACGATACTTAAAAATGATGCCCTGCAAGTTCCACACATAGTGACTTAAAGACTCAAAAAGGGTGGACTAAGTTGTATGAAGATGTAAATTGTCTAAAACAGTCTCAAGTTGTATACAATATCACTTTTCTCCTCCTTTATTGCAATCATTTCATTATCTTCATTATCTTAGGTGTTGATAATAACTACAATGGCATATCTCTCTTTGTGATGGAACTTTGTTTCACATAAATATTTTCTCTTTCACCACATAATTGAGTGCCTTACCAAAAAGGTAGTAGATGTCTACAAAAAGATGTTTGTTGTTTTCTCTGATTGGCCTCAAAAGTGGAAAATAAATTTTGAATAATGCATTCTCCTTATATGATTTAAATGTGTGCATATTTTATGTAAACACATTATGTTTAAATACGATTTACATTTTAAGATTATGATGTACTCAAATTTATTTCTATCCTATATACACCAACATGGTAAACATGCATATGCATTTTGATTCCACATAAATATAACATTTATGTTTTATTTTCATATTTTCTTTATCGAGTGTATTTATTCTTTTGCTTCACCAACCACATTTATGTTTTATTTTCACATTTTCTTTATCGAGTGTATTTTATTCTTTTGCTTTACCAACCAATTGGAAATTTTTTCTTGGAAGATGACTATGGATGTGACAACCTACATTCATTATGAACTTATTCCAATGACCAATTATGTTAATTTTAATATTATTATTTTTTAGCTAGTTAGGTTATAGTGCCTTGTTAGCAACACGTTATACTATTACCCAAAATTTTCAACATATTTTTTTATTTTTACTACTTTCATTGATTTGAAAAAATTTCAATTCGAGGGGATATAAAACAATACAATCACATCAATTTTGTTAGCCAAAGCTTACCCTATTAGTTTGGCTAGTGATACAAAAAAAACCAAAATTATCTCTAAAAATCATGAAAAATAAAATTAATTTTTTTTTATTTATTCAAATTACTTTTATATGTGTTGAATTCTAATTGGCCCATAGCCTTTGAAAAGATTATTTTTATCATTGATCACATTAGTTAACAAGAGCTGCATGCAGCTTAGTCTCCTCCTTTTAGGTTTAAAAGAATATAAACAACTAAAAACCAAGTCATTCAATCCATTAACACTAAAATATGCACACCAAATTTCATTAATTTGGGAATTTGAAAAATAATGTTCAATAAATAATATGAAAGTACCAATTTAACATAACTACTATGTAGAATGGAGAAACTCATTTTTAAAATTATTGTTATCTATCATTATAAACAAGATAACAAAACCAAAATGATGTCCCTATAGCAAGCATAAGTAATAATTTTAAAGAAAATTATTTAGTCAAATTATTTGTTCCCCATCCTAGCTCAACCTTGAATCTGAAAAAGTGATTATCACTTGAGTATAAGTGTCATCCAACTCCACATCCTAAAGGGGAAGTGGAACTTTGGTTGGCTCCAATAAAGTAATCGACTAGTGACTATCCTCTGCTCAATGCTCAATATACAGTGCATGGATCACAAGTGGCAGACTATAGTCATGGATAGAGACTGTAAACAATACAACATATTCTATCATAATGTTAGGTAGGTTAAAATTTCCCATATGGATGCAAAGTAATTAAGAAAAGCTACCAATCTAATCACAACAAGTAATATAGTATACTTTAGATAGTGGCATATTACGTAGAAATTACACTTACATATTACTTCTTAGTACCAACTAATTATATATGGATGGATATATAATTAGCTACATTATATTCTCATTTCCTATACCGCTTGAATTTCCATAAATTATAATATGTAAGAGAATTCTAAGTATGATACAAGAGTATTATGGTAACATATACGACATTTAGTTGAATGAGCATAAAATAGTAATATACCTTATAATAGTTATACATCTTTTAGATATATAGTATCTCAATATGCACCATATGCATTATTATAGTACACTATGCAATAAATCAAATGTTTCCTATTTAATATTTTTTTTAATGTTGTTTTGTATTTAAATCTAGCTTTATCCATATAGACTTTCACAAATTCAAAGAAATTTCAAATAATAAATAGTAAAAGATCTTTGTATTATATTTTCGAGTAATAAAATGCATATTCCTATTTCTTATATTATTTAAAAAGTAAGAACCAAACTACTTAGAACCCTTCTTTTTCTTTGCATTTGCGTAATTTTTATTTACATAGAACCGGTAACGTGAGAGGAAAGGATATTCATTTCATTTATGTTTTTATTTTATTTTTTAATAAAAAATTGGATTTTTTTTAATTTTATTTTTTAATAAGAATTTAAAAGCTCTTAACATCAATTTCAACTATGTTAAGGCTATATCTATGATTGAAAGCTATCAAACACTAATGTTGACCTCCGTGTCTCTTTTTACTTTTGATTTCCAGTTATTTTTGCAATAGAAATCTGACTTAAATGGTTGAATGGAGTGGGTAGAAAAGGCGCAGCTGGTAGATACCCTGCATGTACCTCTGCCCCTTTGCACCCTTGGAACAGAATCATTAACTCTGGTTTCCATTAAACATGTGTACAGAGAAAGAAATTGTATGTCAAATAATTTAGCTTCAGCAGGTTTACTTCTACAGGATTGTGTTTGGCACATTTCTGAACCAAGAAATGGAACCATTTAGAATTATTTGTAATACAATTGCAAAGAGGAAAACATTTGATCCATATTTCAGAGAGGTCATAATTTGCAAGAAAGTTATTTCTTATAAGAACATAAGAAAATATGTGTTTCCTTGCGAGCTTCCAAATTGCCAGAACTAATTTTCATAAATATAATACTCTTTCAATCTCTAACAATTATCCTTCATGATTAATAGCCTCAGAACAAGCTTAATATACTTTACTGGAAATATTTCTGAAGTATATAAGCTCAAATATTATTATATAATCACTTAATGAAAATTAATATATGCTCTTATACATATCTCTTTTATTATTTTTTTCAGGAATTTATATATCTCTTTTATTCATTTTATAATAAGTGCACAAATTTCAAATCCTATTTAATAACTTGTATAATAATTATTTCCCTTAAATCTTTAACTTAACTACCCTTGATATATGATTCCTTTCCAATTTATTTGACCGTGGAATAAGACACACTGTTTCAATAAGTCCCAACGTTCCAATGGTACGCTTCTTTCACTTTATCATTTTATTCTTAATTGTAACAAAAATTTCAATAAATTACATGGGAGGATCGATATTCGCTAACAATGTCGACCGTTGTAACATGTGACCCATGAGTGTTGGCTCTGTTTCACGCTAGGACTCAGAGTTGTAATTTGCCAACAGGGGTTCTAGTATCAACACCAATCAAATCTACGGATTGTGGCTCAAATCTTCAGTCACGGTGTTCATGTTACTGGCAACTTATGAATTTTTGCAATCTTCAACAATTACTTACTCATGAACTATGTAACAATTGATAACAATGCAGCGTTGTTTGTATTCTATTGAGGGCCGATACTAACAATCTATTCATAGTTAAATGCAGTAAAATATTCAAGAGTTTTAAGAGTACTAAATAGAATGAGATGAACCATATTTTTATTTTATTGAGGGCGCCTACCAACAATCTTCACCCAGTAAACTACAACAAGTCATTCAAGAGTACTAAAAACAACTAGATGAACAAGAATGATAGCAGTAAATTAACAGAGATAAACATTAAAAGGAAATGTCAAATCAATGGGTATGATTTATTCGTTAAAATTATAGAAACAATGCTTCCTAAAAAGACACTTATATTCTACTATTGAAGATATGAATGAACTAGAGTCTATATAATTTTTTTTACAAAGCCAGATTATGAATCAAATTTAATAGGAATAGGGCACAATTTGTTTTCCATAACTAATTAAAAACCAGAATGTTTTGTTTGTTGTGGATGTACAAAAAAAATAGAGAATTCTGGTACTAAAACAAGTTTGGTTTAAATCATGCAATGTTGGGCAAATATTAAACATACAAACATTTCTACTTGGTAAATAAGAATCAAAATTATTTGAAAAAGTAATAGAATATGAAAAAGTAACAGAATAGTAAAACAAGAATATCATATTTTAAAGAAGCATACCATCAAGACAATTTAGTTTAAGCTTGTTGCATTAAAAATCCATAGCAACAACCAAGATTTAGTACCCAGTATTTTAAAATAATTCAAAAGCAGTAGCCCATAACGGGTAGAGATAACTAGAGTCATTATGGAGCCAATTTAAGACCCTATAGATGCATAGTCTCTTGTCACATACCCTGTGCGAGATCGAGTTTACCCAGTTCCAAGAGCAGAGACAACATAAGAAGCATAGGAAGCATAGGTATTTAAGGTAGCAATACCACCAAATTGAAGTAGCATTCGTACCATTACACCTTGCTTAGAGACAGATCCCAATCCTGATGCAGGTCTTACAGTTTAACAGTTATTGGGAAAGTTGCATCTTTATCATCACCCACTGCTCAAATGGAAAAAGAAAATAAAAAACAGAAGACCATTGATAGGAAAAAGGGTAGACAATGACCCCAAATCTAGAGCTTGTGCAGTGTGTCATGACAATGACCATGAACTTCAGGAACTTCTCGTAGTGGTCTTATGCGTTGCTAGGAGCCAGGTCAAAGGAACATGAAACCCGTGTTGCCACGACTCTTCCTCTTGCAGCTTTGGAAGGCCTCTCCAATAATGAAGAGTGAATCCAATTTTTCATATATCAAAACATTGGATACACAACACACAAAACCAACAAAACCAATCAATAAACATTAAAAAAAAAACAAGAACAATAAAAATAGATTTTTTTCTAACAGAAATTGAGAAAATAAGAGTATAAATACCTAAAAATAACATATAAAACATATACGAGTTGGAGTGTTGAGACATGATGACTTGTAAGATCCTTTACATAACTAAAATGAACAAGGAACAAAGAAGGTATAGTCTACTAAAGGATCATATTCTAGGGTACTCTCCAGGATGCATTCTGCTCCATGGTCTCCATCCATGTGAGTGACTACGTTTAACAATAACCACTGGAATAGTCCAAAACAATCACCCAGTGGAATAGTCCAGAACCCCTATATTGGAATAATCTAGAAACTTTGCATGAATTCGAGTGAATCAATGGAGGATCGAAATATTGAATGTAATAAAACAAGATCAATTAATATGATAATAACTACTATAAGCAGAGTGGACACGCGGATGGCTTGCACGTAAAGCAAATTATAGCAAATTGTTCTCAAATAAGGTGGGTAAAGATTAGGATTATTTTTTGGTTTTTTTCTTAATTTTTTTAATATCGAACAATGATAAAAATGGTCAATTCAGGACCTCTTATCCAATAAAATGTGAATAGATTTTTCAAAAAAATATTTATAAATAAGAATTTTAGTGGAACTTTGACTTAACTTTATAAAAAATAAAGTATTGATATCAATAAAGGCAGAACGTGAGGGATTAACAATATCATCTAATATTTTTCCCAAAAAATAACACATATATAGAAAAAAAAAAATTAAAAACAAACAAAATCCTCAATCTACTAAACAACATCGACTGTAATGAGATTTTGGGTTTTGGCGCAAAGCCTGAGTGGAAGAAGTCTTAAGATGCTAATTCTATATTTTTATGAAAATATTGCCTATCCTATGTTCTGACCTGATCCAAATTTTGAGGGCTACAAACCCTGTTGCAGAGTGAATTCAATGACCGACATAGTGGGATTTTTTTTTTATTGCATCCCATTGTTAAGGGTTAAATTCTTTTAAACTCTCCACGGGATTTTAAATTTTAGCGAGCTTTAAGTCTGGCCAGCTTCATGGATCATTTGGAGTAGAACCTTTAATCGAAAAAATAATCGATCTCACAACCTTTGAAAAGCTTTTACACTTGGAAAATTTAAGTGAGGTTTCTAACTTCATGCATCTTAACAAATCTTTCAAATATTTTTAGGGGTTTTGGTGTCAATTCTATATTTTCATGCTAGTTACTTCCAAATATTGCTCCTAAAATTTTGGCATTGCTCGGTACATGAGAGTGGTGCAATTATTAGCTTAAGTATTATGCATGTTTTTAGGGTCTTAGATATGACAATATTTAATGTAGGATATTGATTTGATCTCAGGCATTGTGTTTCCATGTTTTAGATAACTTGACTTGATCCCATATCCCTTCATGATCAAGTTTATATTTATAATGCAAATCATCGCGTTATCAAAATTTATCCCATTTTTCTTGAAAACTATATTGATAGGGGATGTAGGTTTCTTCAACAAGGTTGTTGGATTTTTGACAAAACTAAGTTTCTTTCCTATCTTAGCTTTCATGAAGATTGGAGGATAAACACACACACACACAATTGGAGATTTAAAAAAATATGTGTTGACAAGTTCATTAAAATTGCATTTTGAGAATGAAAAGTTGAGGTACTTTAATTTATTTATGTCGTATGTTGGCAATTCATTTATTTAAAATGTACATGTTCACAATTTTTAATATGTTTATACTTTTAATTATTAACATTTAATATATATTGGTAGGGATATAATGTATTTTATATGAATATTTAATTGTTTTTATGTGTTATATACAGTTCTTATTTTTATTTCAAAACAACTTTGAATAATTTGTTTTTTATTATTATCTAAAAGGAAGGGACTAAGCTAAAGGCAACTCTTGTTTTTTTCATATAAACCATTCTATTTTAAAATTTATTTGGATTTCCTCTAACACCCTTTTAGTAAAAAGCTACCAAAAATTATAGTTGAAATCCACTTAGAAATCACGATAAGGAGTTTTGCACGTAAATCCAATTGTGACAACTTAAGAAAAACATATAACGAGAAAAATCAATTTGGAAAGGTAAGGGATAAACCCTTCCTTAATTTAGTTAAAATCAAATAATTTGACATAATTATGCTTTAATTTTCCTCTTCTATTTCATAATCTCTTGCTCGCTCTTCAATGAAGCGAGGAGGGAGATCCTATAGGTTTTTATATTGAAACGGTAAATTCAATGACTTTAATTATGAGAGATTGCAACCTTGCAAATTAAGATTTTGTAGAGAATTCAATGATCCAAAATCTTATCCTAGCTTCTCCAAGCTCACGCAACCCTGCAAATTAAGCTCTTTCAAAGATTGCAATGATCCGAAATTATCTGGCAGCTCTTTCAAACTCAAACAATAATCCAATCTCAACACTTCTAGAGATTCAAGATTTGAAAACATCTCTGGCAACCACCTCAAACTTCAACAATAGTCCAATTCCAATACTCTTAAACATTTAAGCCTTGAAATTGATGTCGGTAGTTTTTCTGCAATATGAAAAACAGAGTGCGCGCAAACCCTTTATTTGATCACCTAACTCTTCAGGTAATGTTTTCAAATTTTTCACTTTCATTAATTTCAATATTCGCAAATTCCCAAGTTGCTGAAAAAACGTGGAAGGGATTTGAAAAGCCTGAGAACATAATCTTCCATGAAAGTCCATGGATCTTACAGCAGATGGCATTTGCAAAAATTATGTCAGAAACATAATAAAATTAAATTTACAAATTTAAAATAAATAAACAAACAAACAAATTTAAAATAAATAAACAAGCAAACATGAGAATTTAAATATATGACGGGAACTTGCCTGATCGAGAGTCAAATATTCTGGATCATATGTAAAGTATTTTATCTTCTTTGACATCTGAAACAGAAGATGGGTCATTCCTCCTTGAAAACAAACCAAGTTTTCAAATATATTGTTACATTGACTGTCCACTTGTATTAAGTTTCTGAGGCAAAGAAATCTCAATGACTTGGACATTGAATCCAACACTGATGCATATATGCTACATAGATCTTTATTTTCACCCAAGGATAGGCCTTTGATATCAAGAAAGGCGGAACATGAGGGACTAACAATATCATCTAATATTTTTCCCAAAAAATAACACATATATAACAAAATTAAAGAAACAAACAAAATCCTCAATCTACCAAACAACATCGACTGCAATGAGATTTTGGGTTTTGGCGCAAAGGCTGAGTGGAACAAGTCTTAAGATGCTAATTCTATATTTTTATGAAAATATTGCCTATCCTCTGTTCTGACCGTGATCCAAATTCCAAATTTTGAGGGCTACAAACTCTGTTGCATAGTGAATTCAACGACCGACACAGTGGGATTTTTTTTATTGCAACCCATTGTTAAGGGTTAAATTATTTTAAACTCTCCATGGGATTTTAAATTTTAACGAGCTTTACGTCTGGCTAACTTCATGGATCATTTGGAGTAGAACCTTTATTCACAAAAAGAATCGATCTCACAACCTTTGAAAAGCTTTTACGCTTGGAAATTTTCAGTAAGATTTCTAACTTCATGCATCTCAACAAATCTTTCAAATATTTTTAGGGGTTTTGGTGTTAATTCTAGATTTTCATGCTAGTTACTTCCAAATATTACTCCTAAAAATTTGGCATTCCTTCACCCTAATTCACCCAGTGAAATGGTTACAAGCTTGTTAAGTAGAAGGGAACAATGCAGTCATCATCTTAATATAGTACTGGAATGTATTTAGAGTCTTGCTAAACTTAAATTGACCTCCCTCCATCAAATGAAACTCACTATTTGAGGATGAGGTAAGCTCAAAATTCATTTCTCACTATTTTCCTATTTTGGGCTCATAAAATGAAGAGAATTACTTTAATTTAATCATGTTTACATGCAATGGAATGAGTGAACTATTCCAAATCAACTCTTACGAGTTTAGTTTCACGGGCGTTGAATTGTTTGGGCAATTAACCTATTTGCACCTCCGTTTTGTATAAATACCTAAAAATAACATATAAAACATATACAAGTCGGAGTGTTGAAACAGGATGACTGACCTAAGATCCTTTACTCTCCAGGATGCATTATGCTCCATGGTATCCATCCATGTGGTGATTGCGTGTAATTGGAATAGTCCAAAACAATCACCCACTGGAATAGTCCAGAACCCCTCTATTGGAATAATCTAGAAACCTTGCATGAATTCAAGTGACATACGGTAAGCAGAGTGGACACTGGGATGGCTTGTACGTAAAGAAATAGCAAATTGTTGTCAGATAAGGTGGGTAAAGATAAGGTAAGATTATTTTTTATATTTTTCTTAATTTTTTTAATACCGAACAATGATAAAAATGGTCAATTCAATATCTCTTATCCAATAAAATGTGAATACTATTTTTCAAAATAATATTTATTAATACGAATTTTAGTAAAACTTTGACTTAACTTTATAAAAAAATGAAATATTGATATCAACTTTCAGTTCCTAAATATAACATATTTTCAGTGATCATAATGAATATTAATATTTTGACTATTTTATATACTATCTTTTTCAGTGTGAAGAAAAAGGGTTTAGAAGTTTTATTACTAATAGAATTTTTAGGTTGTTATTTATATGTTTGTGAATGATTATTTTAGGTTGTTATTTATATGTTTGTGAATGATTATTTTAGGTTGTTATTTATATGTTTGTGAATGATTAAAAATATAAGCTACACTCAAGTAGATAAAAAAAGCAATTCTAAAAAAATTTCCAAAACAAATATAAATATGGATTTGTAGTGAATAAATGATTTTTTAACACACTGCTGGCTAACTCAGATTGAAAAGCAATGATTAGATTGATACCCATTTTTATACAAATAAACTACATTTATTTTCTTGCAAAGAAGAAGAAATATACAGCAGGGAAATTAATTACAGTAATGGCCATGAGTTAGGCTCGCTTGAACATCAAGATTTTCAGTGTTTCCAAGCAAAAATAGATGAAACAGCCTTCAGCATGAGTGAAAAAACAACCGAAGTGCATCCCCACAACGCACTACCATCCAGCTCCATAGAAACTGTCGAATTCCTACAAAATATTAAAACAAAGAAAAATAAGTATCCTTCCAATTGATATGCATATTTAGGACATAGTTCCAAGGTTAATTTAATTGACAGATTCTTTGAGACATGTCTAATCAAATTTATAGGTTCTTTCTCTGCTAAAATTATTTATAGGTTCTGTAACTCAAATATGTGGGTGCCAATTATTTCCTAAAATGAATATAGATTATGATAACTGAACTTCTTAATATGTATAGCAATGTTTGTGCAGTCCGAGACATCATATAGATCTAAAGCTTGTGATGCACAGTGCATGGCGTGGCTCTGCATCGTTTTTGGCATGTCTGAACTTTCAACCACACCCTTCCCCTCCAACATGATGATGTTGCTCTCTACAAATAAACAACCAACTAAACAACAACAACAACAAAAATATGCATGTCTTAGAGGGAAACTAAACAACAACAACAAAACTGTATGTCTCAGAGGGGGCTTCTTAGTTAGAAGTTGATTTTCCCAGATCAAGGATCGAGTCCCGCTGAGATAGAAAAGAAGTTAATGAACCAAGCTTCCCAATGGAAGGTGACCTACAATCCCAGGTCAAGTTACAGAGGTAAGGAAGCTCTAGAGTAACAAAGTTATAAGGATAAGAAAGAGGGGTGTGTTTTTTCAAAGTCCACACAACCCAGTATTGAACATTATGCCAATCGAAGGAAACAAACCATCAGTATGAGAAAGTGAATGAGAAGGAGGGGCATGTTTTTTCAAAGTCCACACAACTTAGCATTGAACATTATGCCAATCGAAGGAAACAAACCATCAGTTTGAGAAAGTTACATGTTATGATAAAAAATATAATGAATGGAAGTGCGTCTTACCAATACTTACACAAGAGGAATGAGGGTAAGCTTGAAAAAAATTCCTCTCTTCATGACCATCCTCAACTCCTAAACCCCGCACAAACATTTATACATGGATAAGACCACGGCTCTTTAGATGTTTCATTAATACATGAAAATTAAATGCATACATGAAAATTAAGTGCAGAGATGAACACAGAAAAATTACCCTTGAGTTCATTTACTTAACTCGCATCTAAGATTCTACATCTAAGCTCCTACAACCCCATGAGCACAACATAGAAAGCAATTCATACTTGTAATTGGTGTTGCAATTTCATTTTGTTGAAGCAGTTAACTGCTTGGGACATATTTTTGGAGAGCAGACCTAGTGCGATTTGGCTTGGTTTGAGAGATGGAATAGTCTCAGCCTCCTGGACACGATTTGGATGAAAATTTTGAAAAAAAAATACTACATGATGTGCATGTTGTACAACTGTCATGCTATCTACTATAAACAAAATATTTAGAAGTTAACATTTGCAAGTTCAAAGTCGTTCTATTTTTATTTTATTTTCATTTTTACTTAATCCTTGCCAATGATGAAAATTGTCTTTTCAAGCACTTTCCACCAATCAGACTAATCATTGCCAATGATGAAAATTGTCTTTTCAAGCACTTTCCACCAATCAGACTTACACACTTATTAAAATATTTTATTAAATAAATACGTAAATTATTTCAACATTGGATAAACTATAGGAAAGTTTTAGAAATAGTTTTTTACGAAGTAAATTAATACTAAAAAGCAGAACATATAGTCTCTGCCTACGACGGGGACTAAAAATAAGGAAAAAAAGTACACACAATATAAAAACTTTAGAAAGTTCATGAATTATTTATAGTAGAGTGTTGTAGTGTTGTCACTTCAATGTTGTATTGTTGTCACTTCATATATATATATATATATATATATATATATATTCCTACCTATTCCAAAAATTTATACAACTTAAATCCATATGTTTATATTGAAATAATATCATCAATATTGGTAATATTCTCTTATGCAATTTTTAAACTAATTTTCAAAATCAAAATATGCAATTTTTATATTTTATAAAAAGAGTGAAAAATTATTTTATTTTCCATTTTTTTCTTTTTAGTTTAATATAGTTTATTTTTAAATTAGCTTTTAAACATATAAAATATTAATAAACATAATTATAGTTTAATATTTTTAAATTAATTTTTTAATCTATTTTCCTTTTAAAAAATAGTATGAGTTTTGGATTATGTATTATTATTTATAAAATATGATAAGTTGTTTTATTAATATTTGCAATTATGATTTAATAGATTTTTTATTTATAATTTAAGTTTGAATTTAAATTTAAATTTTTTTTATGAGAAATTGTATTGATTATATTGTTGAATTTGATATTTTAAAAATAATTTAGTATTTTAAAAATGGTTAATATACTAATCATATTAAATATTGATGTCAAAACAATACAACCAATTCAACACACTCACATATATTTATTTATAGTGTAATTTATATTTGTTTTCGAACATAAATATATTTAACTTATTTAGGTTCACTTACTTTATAATATTATTTTCAAAGTTTGTAATTTTACAATTTTTAAGATCTTTAGATATTAATGTTTAATATGCAATTTCACAATTTTTAAGATTTTTAAATATTAACATTTGATATATATTGGTATGGATATAAAGCACTTTATATTGACATAATAAATTTTACTTTTTTTCAAGCAAAAAAAACAGTACTTTTGTTATTCATAGCGAATCAAAAAGTACATCCTCCAACATTAAGGCTTGTCTAGTTTTACCCAAGTGACCATCAGTCTCAAAAATATTGTCATAGCTTTAGAGAATATTCATAACCCCCCATTACAAAATTATACATGGACATAAGAAATAGTAAACCAACCACTTTCAATGCACCAGCAATAACATTCCAAGCATACTTATTAATTTTTTTGAAACAACATAGAAAGTCTAATTAAGAGAAAAAAGGCAAGGAACCCTTATCTTCAATTGAACCATCCAAAAAATACTCTCAATGTAGGTGACCTTGAGCTAAGATCAAAGCCTCCTTTGAGAGCATATATGCTATGGGTTTTAACTCCCTGTAGACATGTTCAATCATCAAGTTATGGAAAGAAGCTAATAGCACCTTAGTGCGATAACACCACTGAAGAAGCGGAGAAACTTGAAGGTTGCTTTTGTTCTTTTCCCAATTCATAATAATCAATAAATCGCCATAGATCCTTAAAGTGTCAATCCCCAAAATGGAAGAAAATATAATCAAGCACCAAAGAGCAAGAAGTTATGCTCTTGCGTTAGTCCCCCCTGCCACAATTTACTTTTAACTTGAAAAAATGGTCCTTATTAATTTTGAGTAGAACACCTGCTGCACATCTTCCATATTTTGTTGCATCATCAAAAAAACCTTTAGCATTCTGAGAGGAAGGAAAACTAGTTACATGTCTGATCCTTCTAGTTTTAACATTTTCTGGATTATACTCCTTATAGAGACTAATAATTCAAATAGAACCAAAAATGATATTAGGTGGTTTACCTTCAAAAATATGAAAATTTCTAATCTTCAAAATATCCCAGCATATGAAGGCAGGAAGAACCTTTTGGGATTGACTGTTTGTATACCACACCAAAAAATTCTTATCCAAAGACTCTGAACCCCAATTCTATGTAATATCCAGAGGTTCACAAAGAACTTTCCAAACTTGCAAAGTGAAAGCGCATTTTATAAAAACATGGTCGATTGTTTCTACATCAGATTTACAAAGGTAACATATGTTGGGACCCTTCCATCCCATGTGTAATAAATTATCCCACGTAAGTATGTAGTTCTCAAAAGATAGCCACATGAAGCATTTGATTTTTAATGGGAGATGCCACTTCCACAATTTTGTATAACACCACTTAGGAACACAATAATTATCACTGGTAGCAATTGTAATATATGCAGCTTTGGAATAAACTTGACCATTTACCTTGTTGAAATACCATAGCAGTCCATCATCCCCAGTGTTCAATCTAACACTAGTTGAGTTCAAATATTAAGAGATATAATGATCCCATTCCACTGCCCAACAGTTTCTCAAACGAAGGTCCTCCTGAATGACGAAGCCAAGGAGGCCTCTTAATGTGGGATAGAGTATGAAATCCCAATTATGATAGATATTCCACCAAAAAGGGAGAAAGGGTATAAATTTCCTCATTCCCAATATAAGGATCAATTCCAACCAGGATGTTTGTTCCAGATCCAATTCTCCAAATAAGTCCTTTACTTATCAAGAGAAAGACTTTAAAAAAATAGACCAAGAGTTTGAAGGATTCCATTGAATAATGTTACCTTTTATATATTTTCCATGAAGAACATCACTCCAAAGGCCACTAACAAAGAGCCCTTGCCACATACTCTTCATACTCAAGGAATTATTGAACCAAAACAAATTATTGATATCCTAGCCTCCCAAATCCTTTGGTTTAGAAATCCTCTCCCAACTCACCGGATGTAGCTTTTGTCCTCCAGTATTCCTAAACCAAATAAAATTGAACATCAATATCCTCAACATATTTATAACTATCTGTGGAATCTGAGCTAAAGAGAACCAATAGACAGGGATACCAACAAGAACAACTCTAAGAAGAGTCAATCTCCCTCTAAGGGACAAAAACCTATAAGTCCAGTTTCCAGACCTATTTTCAAAATTTTTTACTAGCCACAACCAATATTTTGTTAGGATATTTAGACACTTAGGAGTTAGTTAAGATCAACTTGTGTAATATATCCGTTAGGGATAGTGTGTTTCTTTAGTATGCATTTGTAAATACTTAATCCGACGGTCACGATATGTTTCCGACATAGAGTGATCCGACGGCTCAACTTCTCTTAGATCAAACCTAACCTTGATCCGTGGCTTAACACCCGATTGGTCCATGATCTCTATTTAAAGAGCATGGAGGGTCATTGTTTAGTTGATCGATTATGAGAAGCTCATTTGTAACTTTCTTTCTTTGCATAATAAATTGTCCCGTAGAAGCTATTTGGCCGGGGCCGTGGAGTGTTTCCCTCAAGAGGGTTTAAACCACGTCAAAACATCGGTGTGTTGATCTGTTATCTGTTTGTGTGAAGTGGTTGCTCTTGGTGTTCGGTCCTTTGGTAGTACCCTGTGTACCCGAACATGGTATCAGAGCTTTTATGAAGTGCCGCTTCCGGTTATGATCTAGATCTTGAACTGTTGTTGCCGAAACTGGAAAGGGTTTCTAGTTCTGGTATTTCTGTGCATTTCTAGGCTGTGGGAGGTGTTCCATTGCGTCCGGAGCGTTGTTTCCATTGGGAAATAGTTTTCGTTTGATCGAAAACGGTTCCCGGTTGCTCCAGAAACGCGTTTTTCATCAGATCTGAAGGTATAATGTTACAGTGACGCATTTTTTTATTTCGTTTTTGAAAAGAAAAAATCTCATATTTAATTTTTTTTTACTGTTAGATTTTATTTGGTTCGGATTGTTGCTTTCCCGTCTGTGTATGCTCTTTGCCGTGCACCTTGAGCGATCTCGGCAAATGAGAAACAGAAAGGGAAAGGGTTTTTTCGGCTGCGTATGCTCTTTGCCGTGCACTTTGCGCGATCTCGGCAAATCAGAAACAGAGAGAAAACGTAGACCTTCCGGGCAAGCTAACAAGATCTAACTCCACAGGTGTGAAAAAGTTTTTTTGTTTCGTTTTGTGGTTTGTTTTGCAGGAAAAAGGGCAAGCACGCAAACCGAGCAAGAAGAGTAAAAAAAAAAAAAAAAAAAAAAAAGCCCCCTTCCTCATTTCCATATTTTACATACCTTTTAAACTAGCTCACTTGGTCCAAAGTTGCTTTATTCCTTAATAGGTCTTGAGTTCAAGTCTTAGGAAGTTACTTTTCTATTTTCAAGTTACTTTATTGTAAAAGTGCATCTCACTTAAATAATAAAAAATAAAAATACAAGTGAGTCACTTAAGCCTTTTATTTATTGTTGCACTATTTAAAAGTAATATCATTGTAAAAGTGAAATCACTTATTTTACAAAAGTGATTCACTTAAAAGCAACTTTTTTGTAAAGTGATTGTCAAAAGGCTCATCTTGGGAAGAGGGGGGTTCTTTTTTTTTGCTGGACATTTTCTAGCTGCCACGTCACTATTGGGGACATCTTCAACAGTTTCTTTGTTCAAGCATAACTTCATCATACAGAGTCCGTTTTCAGTGCCGTTTTTTTTTAAACCGCCTATTTTTTCGAGCTCTTCACATCTAGACTATTGGTTTCTGCTTTTACAGCCATTAATTTACAAATATGGCCGCCTCTTGTGATATTCTACTTAACAGTTCTAACTATTTCTCATGGAAATCTCGTATGGAGGATGTTCTACGAAGTAGGGGACTTTTCAGAATTACAACAGGGAAAGAAAAAGAACCCACTGATGATGATAAGAAAATAAAATGGGCAAATAGATGTGATGAAGCTCGTGGATTGATTGGGATGTCAATCTCTACTGATTTGCGATTCCACATATCTGGAATTGATGAACCTAATACTGCTTGGGACAAATTGGAAACTGTGTAAACACAATGAAATTCGAGGTCACCAACTCGAAAATGAGTTGATTTCTTTAAATCCAAGTGACTTTTCATGCATTCAAGATTATTTATCTAAGTACAAAACTCTCAAGCTTTTATGTGCAGAATGTAAGATTGAGAGGGAAGACAAACAGTGCATTTATCATATTCTTTCCAAACTTGGACCTGCATATTCTGTTTTTGTATCTACATTTTATTCCATGAAAGCATCCTTAAATGCAGCTAGCTATCAAGAGCCTAGTCTTGAATCCTTTTGTGATTCCTTGATTAGAGAACAAGATAAACTCATTCACCTTGGAATAATCAACAATGCAGATACATCTGGGAAAGCCTTATTGTCCCAACAGAAAGAAAAGTCCAAGCCTCCTAAGAAACAAAATTTTCGCAATAATAAGTCAAACAAGGGTCCAAAACCCTCTCAGTCAGCTCCTTCTTTAAAAAATGACAAAGGATCCAAGCAAAAAGGCAAGAAGACTGAGCGTCATTGCAACTATTGCGGGAAAGATAATCATGATGAATCTAAGTGTTTCAAGAAGATGGCAGCCTTGGAAGCAGCAATGAAGAAGCACCACATCAGCCTAGATTCGCCATCAGAATCTACCTCTCATGGACATGCACTTTGTGCTTCTGGTTATTCTTATAATGCATCTTCTTCTTCTACTTCAAATGAATGGCTCATTGATTCTGGAGCATCTTATCATATGGCTAAGGATCAAGCCATCTTTTCTACTATGCATGAATGTAACACCAAACAAATATTTGTTGGTGATGATAGATCTCTAAGTGTTGTAGGAGCTGGAACAGTTCCAGTAGATAATGGTCATTTTAGTGATGTACTATGTGTTCCAAGAATTTCCTGCAATTTGTTATCAGTCTATCAGATCACTCATTCTGGTGAAGGTAAAACTGTGACCTTTACACCTCACCAAGTTGTAATCAAGGATTTTAAAGATCCTCAACAGGTTCTAGCTACCGGAATTGTTGATGATATTACCAGGTTGTACAAGTTTAACAACTTTGGGTCATCACCTTTCCCTTCAGTTTTTGTTGCTCATAGTGATAACTTGAGCAAACTTTGGCATGAGCGATTTGGTCACTTAAATTATCGCTCATTGCAACAACTATGTAAAGAAAATATGGTGACAGGTCTTCCGATGGTATCTTGCAGAGATGGTGTTTGCTCCGGTTGTGTACTCGGAAAACATCATCGGGACAGTTTTGACAAACGTGCCTCTTGGCACGCCTCGGTTCCCTTGGAGCTTGTGCATAGTGACTTGTGTGGTCCTCTTCCATCTGCTTCCTTTTCTGGTTTCAAGTATTTCTTAACTTTCATTGATGATTACACCAGACGCACTTGGGTTTATTTCCTAAAACTTAAGAGCGAAGTATTTAACATGTTCTTGGCCTACAAGGCCCTTGTTGAAAAACAATCTGGTCATCAAATTATTAAGTTAAGATCTGACAATGGAGGAGAATATGTTAACAAACAGTTCACTACTTTCTGCACTGAACAAGGCATCCAACAACAGCACACTGTTCCATATACACCACAACAAAATGGTGTAGCTGAGCGGAAGAACCGCACTTTAAAAGAAATGGCTAATTGTATGATCCAATCTAAGGGACTAAGTCTTCAATTTTGGGCTGAAGCCATAAATTGTGCAAATTACATAGTTAATCGCACCCCCACAAAAGCATTACAAGGTATAACACCGGAAGAAGCATGGAGTAAAATTAAACCTGATGTAAGTCACTTTCGTGTGTTTGGTAGTGAAGCATGGGCTCACATTCCGGATGAAAAACGGAAAGCATTGCAGCCTAAAAGTGAAAAGTGCATATTTGTTGGATATTCTGAAGATGTAAAAGGTTATAGACTTCTTCAACCACATTCTCATGCTATAATCATTAGAAGAGATGTTAAATTTGATGAAAATATCTTGGCCTGCGAGCCTAACTCGGTGAGTGTGCCATCTTTGGCCTGCGAGCCTGATTCGGCGTTTGTGCCTTCTTCTTCTTCTTCCAACTTCCTTGACAGGTTTCCAACTCCAGTTTCTGATGATGACAGTGAGGATGAAAATCCACCTCCGCCTGCTCATGTTCCTCCAGTTGCACCAGCACAAGTGCTTCCTCGATGGGTCCGTTCAACATGTGAAGCAGCTGGTGATCTTGCCGGTGATCCTAGAGATCAACGTCGAACACGTTCTCAGTTTCAGCGAGCCTCTTCTCTTTTGGCTCAAATTTCCGAGAATCATGATCCAGAAACTTTTGCAGAAGCTTCAGGGAATCCAGATTGGGATGCAGCCATGGATGAAGAATATCGTTCCTTAATGGCGAACGATACTTGGGATCTTGTACCTCTTCCAAAAGGAAGAAAACTTGTCAGATGTAAATGGGTCTACAGAACTAAGTATGCATCAGATGGAAGTGTTGAAAGACTTAAGGCAAGGTTAGTTGCCAAAGGTTTTTCCCAAGTTGAAGGGATTGACTACAATGAAACCTTTGCTCCCGTCGCCAAAATGAACTCCATCCGCCTTGTTCTTTCCCTTGCAGCCTTACACAACTGGGAAGTCCATCAAATGGATGTCAAGTCTGCCTTCTTACATGGTGATTTACAGGAGGAAATTTACATGGAACAACCTCCTGGATATGTTCAGAATAACTCTAGCCTTGTCTGCCGCCTTAAGAAATCCTTATATGGCCTTAAGCAAGCTCCTAGAGCTTGGTATGCCAAAATGGATAACTTTCTCCTTGACACTGGTTTTTCTAGATGCCATTCTGACCCCAATGTCTATACCAAGAAAGTAGAAAACCATCTCATCATACTTGTTCTATATGTTGATGACCTTATTCTTACTGGTAGTGACCCTAAGCTTATAACCCATGTGAAATCCAGTCTTAAACAAAATTTTGAAATGTCAGACTTAGGACATTTGCATTATTTTCTTGGTCTCCAAGTTCTGCAAACCAAAGAAGGAATCTTTCTTTCTCAGTCTAAGTATGCTTGTGACCTTCTTCGTCGCTTTCACATGGAAGATTGTAAACCAGCCCCTTCTCCCTTCCAGTCTGGAGTCAAACTTTCTGCCACTTGTACTTCACCTGAAGTAGATGCCACCTTGTATCGTCAGCTTGTTGGTTGTCTTTTATACTTGACTCATTCCCGTCCTGACCTTTCCTTTGCCGTTGGTCGAGTTGCCCGTTATATGCAGACACCTCATGAAAGTCACTGGAAAGCAGCTAAAAGAATACTTCGATATATTCGAGGTACAGTTCAGTTTGGGATTCATTACAGTACAGGGGGGAAACCCTTGTTGGTTGGTTTCACTGATTCAGATTGGGCCGGCGATCCTGATGATCGAAAGTCTACTGCAGGTTATGTTTTCAGTCTGGGATCTGGACCTATTACTTGGGCTTGTAAGAAACAACAAGCTCTTGCTCTTTCTTCAGCAGAGGCAGAATATCGAGCAGCAGTTAATGCCAGTCAGGAAGCTTTATGGCTTCGACAGATCCTTTCAGAGTTTGGATTCGAGCAGCAGCAGCCTACTCCACTTTGGTGCGATAATCAAAGTGCCATCAAGCTTGCCAAAGATCCAGTTCTACATCAACGCAGCAAACACATTGAGCTACACATGCACTTCATCAGAAATCTTGTTCATGATCGTGTTCTTGAAGTGCTCTTTTGCCCTACAGATGATCAAGTTGCAGACATCTTCACCAAGTCTCTTACAGAAGCGAAGTTTTCTAAACTTCGATCTATGTTAGGAGTTCAGGAACTTGTCATTAAGGGGGGATAGGCTCTAATGCCTCCTTCCTTCTCCTAATAGTGTCACTTTTGTAAATCCTTCAATCCTATCCCAAGTTGTTCTTAAGGGGGGATGTTAGGATATTTAGACACTTAGGAGTTAGTTAAGATCAACTTGTGTAATATATCCGTTAGGGATAGTGTGTTTCTTTAGTATGCATTTGTAAATACTTAATCCGACGGTCACGATATGTTTCCGACATAGAGTGATCCGACGGCTCAACTTCTCTTAGATCAAACCTAACCTTGATCCGTGGCTTAACACCCGATTGGTCCATGATCTCTATTTAAAGAGCATGGAGGGTCATTGTTTAGTTGATCGATTATGAGAAGCTCATTTGTAACTTTCTTTCTTTGCATAATAAATTGTCCCGTAGAAGCTATTTGGCCGGGGCCGTGGAGTGTTTCCCTCAAGAGGGTTTAAACCACGTCAAAACATCGGTGTGTTGATCTGTGATCTGTTTGTGTGAAGTGGTTGCTCTTGGTGTTCGGTCCTTTGGTAGTACCCTGTGTACCCGAACATATTTGAACTTGTAACAATTTGGTTTCAAGAAAAAACTAAGATACTTGAATCCATCAGCAAGAACCGAAACCTGATAAGGGATGAAAAAATAAGAGCTGAAATCTTATCCATGATATTCTAATTAACCTTATGTGAGATGAAAGAAGATTTAGATATGTTAATTTCCATCCCGCGATGCAACACAACACAAACATCATTTATTATCTATGCAAAGTGAAACCACTCATTCACAAAACCCCTACCAAAGAGAACCATGTCATCCACAAATAGTAAGTGTGTAATGGAAACAATTCGATAGGTAGATTCATGACGAAGTGGGAACTGTGCGCATGGGTTTTCACTCGATAAAAGTGGGGAAACAATCTGCAACAATTCTGAAAATTGATCTTTCTAAGGCTTATGAGAAAGTAAACCATTTATAGTCAAAAGATTAGATGTGGTAAAAATCTAAGGACCAGCGAGCGAAGACGAGCTTGTTGTGTGAGCCCGAGCTGGCGTGCCTCTGCGTGTTTATGGTTTTTTTCGCTCTGCTCCAGGAATGGATCCCCCTACGGACCCAAGTCCGGAGGCCCGTAGACTCCTGCTAGACAAGGCAATCCATGCCCTTGTGGCTACCTCCCCCTCTCCTCCTCAATCGACGGCATCTTCTGGCGATGGGTTTATCAAACGAGCTGAAGTTCCTAAGATCCAGATCATGTCGGCTGCTTCACGTATTAAATCCCTTGCTTTGAGAAAAAAGGGTCTGATCGGTCAGTTCATGGGGATTTGGCCATCACCGAAGATGATGGACAATTGGGTAAAGAAGAATTGGATACCAATGATTTCAGGTGGTTTGCAGCATTGCCTCTATGGAAAAGGATTTTTCACCTTCCTATTTGAAAATAAAGAGGATCGTGATCGAATTTTTAGACATGGCCCCTATTTCATGGGTCCGAGGGGACTTTATCTCAATCAATGGACGCTTTCATTCGACCCTGAAAAGGATGTCCCATCTGCTGTCCCTGTCTGGGTTCGTTTTTCCCCACCTTCCCTTGCATTGTTGGAATGATGAATCCCCCCAGGAAATCGGGAACTCATTTGAAAAAATATATTGATAAAGCCGAGCCAAAAGGCCCATTATTCTCATGCACCAGAATCTGTGTTGAGTTTGATCTAGAGACAGGGCTACCGGAAATAGTCATCCTATGTATGGACAGATGGGAACATATTCAAAAGGTCGACTACGAACAGTTACCTTTCAAGTGTAAGAAGTGCCACGAGTATGGAAACTTTGTCAAAACCTGCCCTAAAGCAATCCAGGAGACCCAGGAGAAACCTCAAGAGGAGGAATGGCAACAGGTGAAAAAAGGAAGAAGAATGAACACAGCAAATCCAAATCCAAAGGAACCCCAACAAGATCGAGGTAAAGCTCAATCCCAACCTGAGAAGGAAACCAACATTAGCAATCAGTTTTCCGCCTTGATTATAGAAGAAGGTGAGATTAATGAAACGGATCCCCCTCTAGCTGACCCAGGGTCAGACCCTCGAATCACTTTAATCCTCAGCCCCACTCCCCCAATCTTCGGCGAAGGAAGCTTAGTTATATCTTTTTTGGGTTCCCCTCCCCCAGGAAACTCCTCTTGGGCGGAAATGGTTAAGCAAAGTAAAGCCCCTTCCCACTCCTCATCACCTGAATCCTCTTCAAAAAAATCCCAAGAACCTCTTGATACCAACCCCCCACCAAATACCAGAGGAAGAAATCCACATAGATTCCACCATGAACAAGAAGCAAAAAGGGAAATGGAACTAGGGAGACAGAGAAGTATCGAAGAGACTAAGCTTCTTCAAAACCCCAAGAATCCAGGGAAAGCAGAAGGCAAGGTTAGAGCAGCCCTTCAATCTGGGAAGAAGTAATGAAACTGGTCTCTTGGAACTGCAGGGGTTTGGGAGGAGCACATAAAGTTGACGCTATGAAAGACACCATCAAATCTGAAAGACTGGACATCCTTCTCATCCAAGAGACAAAAATGAGTGATGTGGAGGTCATGGCCCTCTCACATCTCTTTTGGAAGACCTGCCATGGCTCAGCGATTAGCTCCAGAGGAGCCTCAAGGGGAATTGCTACCTTCTTCTCAAGTAAGTATAACTCTAAAGTTGTTGAAGAATGTCAAAATTGGATTCTGATTGAATTCCATGAAAAGGATGACCCAAATCTCTTTTATATTTGTAATGTTTATGGCCCAACTCATTATAAAGACAAACATGATTTCTGGAATAGCCTTTCAACCTTGAAAGAATCTCTCGGAGGAAAGGACATCATCATTGTTGGAGATTTTAATGTTACCAAGACTCAAGATGAAAAAAGGGGTGGCTCTAGTATAAGGGATCCTTTCAGGGAGAATCTTATGGATATGATCTCTAATTTAGATCTTCTGGATCTAGCTCTTAAGAATGGAAAATTTACATGGAACAACTGGAGGATGGGCATTGGTCACATTGCTTCCAGGTTTGACCGCTTTCTGGTTAGCTCTTCCTTTCTGAATAAATACCTTATTGCTTCTGTCTTTGTTGTCCCTTCGGCTATATCTAGTCATAAACCCATCACCATGTCTCTTTCTCCACCTGCAAATGTAGGCCCCATACCTTTCTGCTTTTATCCCAACTGGCTTCTTGACGCCAATGTTTTTGACCTTATCAGATCCGCTTGGAGTATCCCCTGCTTTGGTTCACCGAGCTATATATGGGAATGCAAGCTCAGAAATGTGAGATATTCCCTCAAAAGTTGGGCAAAACTGAATTTTAAAAAACCAGGCCACTTGAAAAGGAAACTACAATCTGATCTATCGAATCGGCAAGCTAATATGGAGACCTCTAAGATTTCCCCTTCTCTCATTTGGCAAGAACAAGACCTAAGCAGGAAAATCCTAAATGCTGGAAGAATTGAAGAAGCGGAATGGAAAATTAAATCGAGGCAGCTTTGGTTTAAAAAAGGGGACAATAATTCAAGTTACTTTCACAAACAAACAAAAATCAGACTCAGTCATAATATGATTAAGGAAATAAAAAATAATGATGGTTTGGAAATAACTAATCAGGAGGAGATTAAGTCTCACATATTCCAACACTTCCAAGAGCTCTTTTCTGATTCTGGCGACACTGATCCCTTAGCACAAGCTGATCTGGTGCATGACATTCCTTCCCTCATTTTTGAAATTGAAAATAGAGATCTTTCCAAACCAATCTTGGAGTTTGAAATTAAAAAATCCATTTGGTCCTTGCAAGCGGGCAAGGCTTCTGGACCGGATGGCTTTACCATCAATTTTTACAGGGTTTCCTGGGATATCATCAAAGATGATCTGAATAATACGCTCAATTGGACGAGAAAAAAGGATAAGATCAGAGGGGCCACCAATTCCACCTTCCTTGCTCTCATTCCTAAGGATAAAAATCCCCGAGCTATTGACCGTTTCATACCTATTTCGAGTAACACCTCTTACAAAATGCTATCTAAAATTCTGGCAAATAGAATGAAAAAAGTTATGGGTCATCTCATCTCAGAAACTCAAGGTGGATTCATATCCGGACGGCATATCATAGACAACATCATTATAGCTCAAGAGGCCATTCACTCCAGTTTCAAACATAAGCACCAAGGTATGGCTATTAAACTCGATATGGCAAATGCTTTTGATAGGGTCAATCATTTCTTCCTCTTTGAAGTTATGTCAAAATTTGGGTTTTCTAAAAGATTTGTAAGGTGGATTAAGGCATGCATCAGCAGCCCTTGAATCACTCCATTGGTCAATGGAAGACCTACTAATTTTTTTCAAGCCTCAAGGGGAATCTGTCAGGGCTTCCCACTCTCTCCCTTCCTGTATATATTGGTTGTTGACACGTTGAGCAGAAAACTTCAATATCTTCAAGACAATGGGGAACTTAAAGGTTTGGTAATATCCAGAGGTGTATGTGCTGCAAACAATGCTCAATTTGCTGATGACATCATCCTATTGGGGGTGCATCTTCTATCATCGCTGGAATATTCAAAGGATTTCTATCCACCTTCCAAAAAGCCACGGATGGGAAGGTCGATGACAATAAATCAAAGATCTATGGGTGGAACTATCCTCCAAGAGTTATGGCCAAAATCACAAGAATTCTTGGGTTCGAGGGAATCACAAGCTGGAACTCTTTTTCTTATTTGGGGGTCCCTATTTTCAGAGGAAAAAAGAAGAAGTCTGACTGGCAAGGTTTTATAGATAAAATAAAAAGAAGAAAATCTCCTCTTGGGGCTTTAGGTGGCTAAACCCCGCTGGCAAGTTGATCCTCATTAAGTCTATCTTGGAAGCATATCTGATTTATGCTTGCTCTATATCTTTGGCTCCTGTTTATGTCATTCATGAGATAAACAGAGAAATTATAAATTTTATGTGGCAAGGTGGGAAGACTAACAGCACTAGGAAATATCATCTGATCAATTGGGAAACTGTTTGCAGTCCTAAATACAATGGAGGAGATGGTTTAAGAGATCCTTTAATCATGAACCTTGCTCTTGGAGAAAAAATACATGGATGGCTCCAGACTTAGATGCATTGAGGGAACCGACAACAATAAAAATGGGTCTCTTATTTGGGATCTTTGCAAGAAATCAATATGCATCATATAGGAGAAGCTCCATTGGATTGTCAGGAATGGAAAACAAATTAAAATCTGGTATGAGAATTTTGGGATAAATTCCCCAACAAACTTTCAATAGGAACTAAGAGAGTTAAAGGACTGGCTTGATAGAAATAATATCAACACTTTGTATGACTTATCGTTGTGGAACTCTTCCAGAAGATGGATCGGATGGAAGAATCTCAAACCCCCAGATCTATTGCTCCCAGACTTCACGGCTTTTCTCTCTCTGCTTCAGGAGAAGAGCCCAATTCATAGAAACCTCAAAGATCGACGGGGTTGAGGTAAGACATGAAGTTATATAGTCAAAGAAGGATACCAGCATCTCTACAATAGCAAGCACAAAAATGTTAAAGACTCCACTTGGAAAAAGGTCTGGCATAGGGATGGCCTGCCTAAGATTAATATCTTTTTTGGGGTTCTTGCACACAAGAAAATTCTAGATGTTGAGAATCTGAGGAATCCTTGGATCACATCTTTCTTGAATGTCCTTTCTCTCTGGAGGTCTGGCATATTTCCCTCCATAGTCTTAATATTCCTATTATCATTCCCACAAATTGGATCGATCTGTTTAAAAACTGGAAGAATTATTATCATGGTTCATTCTATCACAAGCCGGATTTTTCTAGAGCATGGGAAGCCCTCCCTAGATTTGTATGCTAGAAAATATGGACGAGCAGAAACAAAGACATTTTTGAAGGAATCCACCCTACTACAGGAAGGGTCTTTGCCTCAGCCAGAGCACTTTGGATCAAAACCTTTTCCTCCAGAGGAATGCAGAATATTCATAAAGAACCTTTAACTGTTGAAGAAAGAATTTGGATGTCTGATTTTCTCATTCCCTCCCATTCGAATATGTGGACCAATCCCAGAAAGAACTTGAGACCTTTGACCTGGAAGCCGAGAATGAGCAAGGATGATTTCCAGAATTGGAGAGTTAATCTAGACTGCAAAGTCCTCTTCTTCGATGGTCCCTTGAAGGGAAACCCCGGGTTGGCCGGTGCGAGCGGAGTTATTCTTGAATCTTTGGGTTATAAGCAAAGAACTTTCTCTTGAGGAATAGGAAGGAAAACAAATAATGAAGTTGAATGGCTAGGACTCATAAAAGGTTTAGAACTTTCCAGAGAAATGGAGATTGATTCTTTGACTATTGTTGGAGAATCCCTCATCATCATCAAGGAAGCTAGATCATTATCCAATAAAAGAAAGAGTCCCTCCTCCAAAATCCACTTTCTTCTTCGTAGTCTCGTTAATGAGTTTAAAGACATCAAATTTTATCACATATTGAGAGACTTCAATGAACAAGTTGATACTATGGTAAACCTAGGTGTGCATCTGAGATATGGAACCCTGGAATGTGATCATGTCATTATTGAAAACTCTTTGGTTTATTAAGCTTGATTTTCGTGGGATTAGGACATATCTTCAATCTATGGTGTTAGCATATTTTTGGCATACTTTCAATGGCCTCGGGATTTACCATCAAATCCATATCCAGGAATTCCTTTTGAACTCTGCATCAAACCTAAATAAAATCGCCAGGCTGTTTCATTGCCCGTTGGTTGGCATACACAGAGAGGACGCTGCTATAAGTTGCACAGGATGTGAAGGCCATTTCATTCATGCTGAGAATTGCTGGAAAACTCTGTTACTCTCCTCTGCAGGGTCTGCGTTTTCTTTTCTTGCAGTTTGGCTCATTCTCCTGGCTCGATTCACCTGCATAAGGATAACTCAAATCACCGCCCTGAGGACACCAGAAAAAAGATGGAAACAATTGGGAAACTCTTTACAAATATTAAGAAAGACTCGGTGCAATTTGGTGTGCTCAGTGACAAAGTGATGGAAAGCTTGTGCTGGTGAAGATCTGAATGCATAATCTGATGCAGCTGGAAGGATGTCCATTAGTTCCTCCTAATATGTTTTTTGTAACTTTATCTTTTTTAGGTCTGGTTAGTGTTAAGATTTGATATGCTAAGACAGAAAATAGCAGCATTACATTCCATTTCACAATAATAGCATATATAGGATCACTGAAGAAACAACAAGCATAGCATAAACACAAGAGACACAAATTTATCCTGGGAAACCCTCATGGGGTAGAAAACCCAGTAAAGCTTCCTCAATATAGATGATCAGCAATATACAAAGATGCAAACAAAAGACATGATCTCCTCCTTCTCCATAGCAGACCTCTCCTCCACAAGTGCGCCACTCTCAAGTGAGTGAGTGTGTAAAATGAGGAATACACCTCCTCTATTTATACACTACTCCGACTTATCTTTTACACAAAACATCTAGGCTCGTATTTAACCAATGGGTTAAATACCCCACTACAACTGACTGGGCCGACCCCTCTAGGGTGGTCTAATAACCCTTTGACCCACATAACACATACAGGGCCGACCCCCACTAGGGAAGTCTAATAACCCAAGTTACCACATTCCGACGGAGGAATAAACATCTCCGGATATACAATAAGATCTTCACGGAAGAATGAAACATCTCCGGAATAATAAAGTACAATTATAATATTCTTTGAAGTTATAATATCTCAACACTCCCCCTTAATGAGAAGGATATTATAACAGCATC
The DNA here is from genome assembly GCA_027924585.1 of Larix kaempferi. Lineage (NCBI taxonomy): Eukaryota > Viridiplantae > Streptophyta > Pinopsida > Pinales > Pinaceae > Larix > Larix kaempferi. Next base: position 7,187,297 of record BSBM01000003.1, on the reverse strand, counting down.
TGCACGAGCAAGGAGTCATCAACGTCATACATGATACATCTATAAATCATTGGAAGCTTTCTCAACATCATCAGTAACTCAACCAATTACTGGAACATCTTCAATACTGGAACATCAACATCTTCAGTACTAAGTCTTTATCTTCTGTAGCACTCAAACAGCTACAGCAACATCAATATCTGAATCCTCACGATCGTCATCATCGTCATCACACGATCATCAGCATCGTCATCACACAATCATCAGCAACATCGTCGTCTAGATCAACACGATCAGCATCGTCACATCATCTCGATCTACAGCATCTGGTTCATCATGATCTACAGCATCTGGATCATCTCGATCTACAACATCTGGATCATCTCGATCTACAGCATCTGGATCATCTCGATCTACAGCATCTGGATCATCACGATCTACAGCATCTGGATCATCTCGATCTACAACATCTAGACCATCTCGATCTACAGCATCTGGATCATCTCGATCTACAACATAAGTATCCTCAACCATACAAGTACATTAATCAATACATGTATCATCAAAAGTATGTATTCTCACCAATACATCTATCATCAAAACATGTATTCTCACTAATACATCTATCATCAAAAGCATGTATTCTCACTAATACATCTATCAATACAAGTATCCACACCGATACAAGTATACACAACAGCAGCATACCCTACAATCCACATGATCCAATTACGGGATGATCAATCCCTCTCACTTTAGGACATAGGTCCAAGGATGATACAATCCTAATCCACTTACGGGATGATCAGTCCCTCTCACTTTAAGACATCTCACCATGTCTAGGGACGAGGCAATCCCAATCTATTTACAGGATGATTAGTCCTTATCACTTTAAGACACCTCACCATGTCTAGGGACGATGCAATCCCAATCTATTTACAGGATGATTAGTCCTTATCACTTTAAGACACCTCACCATGTCTAGGGACGAGGCAATCCCAATCTATTTACAGGATGATTAGTCCTTATCACTTTAAGACACCTCACCATGTCTAGGGACGAGGCAATCCCAATCTATTTATAGGATGATTAATCCTTATCACTTTAAGACATCTCACCATGTCTAGGGATGAGGCAATCCCAATCTATTTGCAGGATGATTAGTCCTTATCACTTTAAGACACCTCACCATGTCTAGGGACGAGGCAATCCCAATCTATTTACAGGATGATTAGTCCTTATCACTTTAAGACAGCTCACCATGTCTAGGGACGAGACAATCCCAATCTATTTACAGGATGATTAATCCTTATCACTTTAAGACATCTCACCATGTCTAGGGACGAGGCAATCCCAATCTATTTACAGGATGATTAGTCCTTATCACTTTAAGACACCTCACCATGTCTAGGGACGAGGCAATCCCAATCTATTTGCATTATGATTAGTCCTTATCACTTTAAGACATCTCACCATGTCTAGGGACAAGGCAATCCCAATCAATTACCAGGATGATTAGTCCTTATCACTGTAGGACATGATTCCAAGGATGATGCAATCCTATCATGTACATTTTGAACCAAACACTCAGGGACGATGCAGTCCTATATACGTCCACTAAAGACCATATTCTCGAAGACATCTGTCTACGGCTCTCTTTAGGAATAAAGTCCAAGGATGATACAATCCTTATCGTTCGCTAGGAACCACATTCTCGAAGACATCTGTCTACGGATCACTTTAGGATTGAAGTCCAAGGATGATACAATCCTCATCATTCGCTAGGAACTACATTCTCGAAGACATCTGTCTACGGATCACTTTTAGAACATGTGTTCAAGGATGATGCAATCCCTCTTCTTTCTCGAAGACATATGTCTACGGATCACTTTTAGGACTGAAGTCCATGGATGATACAATCCTCTCCTATCCACTACGGACTTCATTATCAAAGACCATACGTCTATGGATCCTTTTAGAACATGTGTTCAAGAATGATGCAATCCCTCTTCTTTCTCGAAGACTTATGTCTACGGATCCTTTTAGAACATGTGTTCAAGGATGATGCAATCCCCTCGTCAACTTAGACCCTGTCTAAGGACCATCCACCAACCTCTCTGTCGGCATCACCAATATAGGTATCCACATCATCGACCTCACTGTCGATGTAGGAAATCTCGTCATAAGTGACCACATCACTCCCCCTCTCGAGGAGGATCCTACCAAGCTTGTCTCGAAAAATAATCAAACTTTTCTTGAGGTAGAGGTTTGGTTAGTACATCGGTAACTTGTTCACTTGAGGTAGAGGTTTGGTTAGTACATCGGCAACTTGTTACAAATTCAAACTTTATAGTTCCTTTCTGCACCATATCATGGAACACTGGATTCTCTACCATCTTGATACAACTCTATTTGTCACATAGGATCATAGTTGGGTCTATCTCTAAGTCAAACAATACAGAAGCCATACTGCTTCACAACAGAGCAACCAGCCATATATTCCGCTTATGCTGAGAGCCACACTAGATTGCTTCCTGCTAAACCATGAGATCATGGCTGATCCCAGACAGTAACATCCTCTCGATGTGCTCTTCCTGTCTGATACAATTTCTGCCCAATCAACATCTGTGTAGCCATCTGAAGTCATGATCTCTAAGATAACATAGATCAAAGTCTATCGTGTCCTTTAGGTACCTCATCACATACTTTGCAACCAACAGGTGAACACATCTAGTTTCCACTAGATACTGACTCAAGGTGTTCACAGCAAAGCATATATCTGACCTAGAATTTAGACACATCAATGACTCAATAATTTTTCTGTACAGAGTTATATCCACTAACTCTGATGAGTCATCTGCAAACAACTTCAAGTTGGAATCCATGAGAGTGGCCATCAAGTCCTTTTAATATTTCTCAGCATACTTTCCCTGGTTGAGAAAGATTCCTTCTGAGACTTGCCATACTTCCAAACCTAGGAAGTAATGCATCAATCTGAGATCTTTCATTTTCATTTTTGCAGCCATCTATCTGTGCCATCTTTCATCAGATGGGTCTACTGATATGAGCCTCAACATCATTCGAACTTTGTGGTGAGTTCCTTCTTGCATCTGTGTATAGAAATCATATTCAACCTTGTAGCAAAGGTTGAGATCCACATCACCCATGGTGATCATTAAGCTCATCAATTTACTATCGATCCTGGGAACCCATACAGAACCTGATTCACATTTCTTCTTTAATTACACCATTAAGAGAATGGTCTTATCTAGCCACTTGGAGCAAACATCTCATCATGATTCTCTTCCTCTTTCTAAGAGAATCTTCTAGCCACAAGCCTTCTATAGTGTGTTTGATTTGAAAATCTTTTGTTGAACATCCATTGCTTGTTCAGTGTTCATCATTCATCATGATCTTTCCTACAAATCAAAATTAAGTACATGATTAGTAATACTTCATAGTCATCAAATCATATTGACATTATAACCTATTATGCATACAAATATCATTTACATAGTTATGCAACTATTTTGACCAATACTTTGGCACAACACTTTCCCATATCCTGTATGCATACAGTGACTATCTAGATGCCTTCCATCTCTACCAGAACATGCTATCGAGAGTGTGCACAGCTCTCAGCATGTCAGCAAAGAGGTTTCATTCTAGACAAGCACAATGGAGTGTTTGTCCAACTTACCAATCATATGCATATTAGTAGTATATTGTTCAATGCTCAGCATGATATATTCTAGGAATACAAATATGCATACAAGCAATATCATTTACTATTTCAAATAAAAACTTAAATACTTATCTTTTATGTTTGTGTGGTTGCCTCCTGCTTGATCTTCTATATGTATTTTGAACTTCTATTCATTTTGTACCATTGTGCATGCTCAAGTGTGCACTAGTGTCATCCTCATGATCTCATACACAAACATACATTCATTAGTATATTCTCAAAACATTCTAATTCTAAATAATCTTGAATATGTATAGTCATGATCATTAGTATTCAGGGTTTCAAGGAAGTCTTCTTTTACTCATGCATATTCTTGTTTGATCATAGTACTCTTCCGGTTAATTAAATCATCAAGATAAGAGACATAATATGCATAAACCCTTGATTACTAACTTTATGAATAAGCATAACCAATCATACCAAGTATACTTATATAAGGGATCCTAACACAAGGTAAGATACTAACTTGACATAGGAAAACATACCTGGATTAGTATACTTGCTTAGTTATGTACAACATACCTAAACAATCTCTTCAATGATTTAGAGATCCTGAGCTAGAACCTGCATGTCTCATAGGTTAAGCATAATATAACAAAGTCATACATACCTTGTAAGTAGAAAAAAGATTATGGATGAGTCTTTGTCTTCATGTTGTCATGGTCATGGATCTTGATTTGTCTTTTGTGATATACCTGTATCTTGTTAGCAGACAACATCAACCTCACACAACACCATAATGCATTAGTACAATCATATAGCCCTAATAAATGAATGTCTTCGATCATTCACATGCATTCATACTGTTATTAGGGTGATAAGACAATTCTAACATTAATCAATATTGTACTAATAAATAATATGAAGACAAGCACATCATGAACTTAATCAAGAATCATATTTCAAGACATACCTGAACCTCCTTAAGTCATACCTGTCGAGACTTCTTGCAGTCTTCTTATGTCAGGCCTTAGCCTCAACTCCCCTTGAAACGTGATCTGGAGCTTGATTAGGGTTTTCTAGAGAAACCCTAAAAATTCAATATTTGACTTTCACACTTCTGAATGGATGGAAGGATGTGTCTTGCTGAGCTGATCAAACTAGCATACTTCAATTTTGAAATCTCCAAAATTTGACCCCTCAAAATTGCCTTCGAAACTTCTGGATCTTCTAGACAGGAACCTGAACTAGGGTTTGATGAATCCCACCCTTCTGTCCAATCAAAATTTTTGATCTAAGTCTCTAAACTCTTATTTTTCTGAGGAGCTTCCAGCCGTGGTTAAAAACTTCAAAAATTCCAACTTTTGCTGAAGCCCTAATTTTCCATCTTTCCGATCAAAATCCTGAACTGGGGTTTGATCAAGCCCGGTCTTCTACCTAACCAAAAAATTTGATCTTGGTCTCTAAATTTCAATTTTCCTGAGTAGCATTCAACTGTGGATTCCGATTCCAAAAATTCTAACTTTCTCCGAAACCCTAAATTCCGGAAGCCATTAATGAAGGTGCTCCAAAAATAATTCTATTTTGACAGAAATATGTACCTGATTGTTTCTGCTGTAACTCCAAAATTTTCGCTCCACATGGTATGAAAACTTTTTCTGTGGTAGCCGGACCTGTCATCTTTCCATCCCGACAGGTCTGACCTCAATTGGATTTTCTGAGAGAGAGTTATGCCAAGTGTCGCAACGTGACCTGTTTATGTGGTAAAATAGGAGAGCGAACTTGTACGGCGTGCCATGTGTCACTGGTTCAACTTCGGCCTCTGAAAACGTTTCCTGAGATAGAACAGTCTGTTTACTACATGTCACCATTTACGAAATTTCATTTGGAGCTTCCTAGCCCAAGTTATGACAAGTGTCGCAACGTGACCTGTTTATGGGATAAAACATGAGAGCAAACTTGTACGGTGTGCCACGTGTCACTGGTTCAACTTCAGACTCTGAAAAGGTTTCTTGAGATAGTACAGTCTGTGCACTACCTGTCACTTTTTACGAAATTTCATTTGGAGCTTCCTAGCCCCAGTTATGACCTTTTTTCCAAGGTCACCTGATTTTGACTGAGATCTGGAAGAGGCAGAAACCCTAACTTGTACTGATCATAACTTACAAAATACAATGAATCTGAGGGTTCCCTTTGGATACAAGATACCTGGAAATGTTATCTACGACCTGTAAAGGTTTCAGATCCTGAACCTTTTCCAAAATGGATTTATGGCGAAAGTTCCACGATGACTTGTTTTTTCTATATAAAACCCTAACCTTCAAATTGTTGTAAGTAAAGCAAGTGTCGTAAGTGCCATACATTGCCTTCCTTCAGGTTAGCTCTAATACCATGTTAAGATTTGATATGCTAAGACAGAAAATAGCAGCATTACATTCCATTTCACAATAATAGCATATACAGGATCACTGAAGAAACAACAAGCATAGCATAAACACAAGAGACACAAATTTATCCTGGGAAACCCTCATGGGGTAGAAAACCCAGTAAAGCTTCCTCAATATAGATGATCAGCAATATAAAAAGATGCTAACAAAAGACATGATCTCCTCCTTCTCCATAGCATACCTCTCCTCCACAAGTGCGCCACTCTCAAGTGAGTGAGTGTGTAAAATGAGGAATACACCTCCTCTATTTATACACTACTCCGACTTATCTTTTACACAAAACATCTAGGCTCGTATTTAACCAATGGGTTAAATACCCCACTACAACTGACTGGGCTGACCCCTCTAGGGTGGTCTAATAACCCTTTGACCCACATAACACATACAGGGCCAACCCCCACTAGGGAAGTCTAATAACCCAAGTTACCACATTCCGACGGAGGAATAAACATCTCCGGATATACAATAAGATCTTCACGGAGGAATGAAACATCTCCGGAATAATAAAGTACAATTATAATATTCTTTGAAGTTATAATATCTCAACAGTTAGCTCTGTGTTTTTTAGCAGTTTATTGGCATATAGGAATCCTCAGATTCCTAATTTTTGTGTTTGTATAGACCAGTGATATGTACTTCTTTTGCTCATTTCTTCTTGGCCAATATGTAAGGTGCTATAGCACTCATAGGTTAGGGAAATTTCACTGCAGTTAGCCTTTCAAAGACAAACAACGAGTGACATATGCATTCCTGTTATGGGAACAATCCATCAACCCTTCTATGTAATCTCTCCTCTTATTTTTAATTAAAGCTCTTCATCCGTTTCTCTGGAAAAAAAAAGTGTGTAATGGAAACAAAGTTTGAGATTTTAATTCCCTTTAGTTTCCCATCATGTCTTGCAATCATGGATCATCCTACTCATCCCTTCTATCACTAATAAGAAAAGAAGTATAAAAGTTTACTTGGATTTATTTTTTTTTAAATTAATTTCGAATAATTTTTTTTTTTTTTAAATTAAAAGGAAGGGACTAAGCTTCACGCAACTCTTGTTTATCTATGTGGTTCATTAGTTATTCCACAACATGTTTAATGTCAAACATCATATATACCTTTTATAAGGCTAACTATGGAGAGTTATTTAATAGTTGAAGCTACAATGTTATTGTTAGGATATTCCTATACTCCATCCTAGTCCTACTAGCTTTCCAGTCATTTTCATTTTCAGTCATGCATGCAAAACTAGGGTTTGCATGCAATTAGGGTTTGCATGCATTCTAGGTCATCAGTCCCAGCACCTAGTCCTCAGCAAACTAGCCCCCAGAGCTTCTTTCAGATCATTTCTAGCCCTCCCAGTGACTAGTGCGCCCTCCTTTGCTTCACTGCATGAAAAGGGCGCCTTCTTCACCTACCAGTCCAGCTATATTCAGTTATATTGAGTTATCTTCAGTTATTTCCCTGATTTAAGGATTAACTGACTCTTTACTGAGTTTATCACTCTGTTGGACCTCCAGTGAGACTAGATTGACCATTCTGACTCCAGTTAACTCCTATGGCACCCTCCATTGAGCCTCCTTCACTATATTAGTGCTTCCATGTGCCAGTTACACCAACCACATTCAGTTAGACTCAGCTTGACTCCCGGTTGACCATTACTTGTGCATTGATGACTTCACTGATGAGAAGGTTGACTCCTAGTTAGGCATTGATGAATCTCCACTGATTATGGATCTGTGCATGAAGGCTAATTCGAATTCCTCCTAGTGAATTCGAATCCTCATACTCAGCATTGTATATTTACCTGTTTACTATTCAGTTTAATGTAACATGTGTAATTATTCTGCCTCAATCAGAGTTTCTTTGGATCTAAGTTCTATTGCTTGTCTCTTCTTCTATTATTCCTAAATTCTTTCATTGTGAGGTTTACATCATCTCTTTGGATCTTATGTGGGCAATTTCACATGGTATCAGAGCCATTTAAGAGTTTATTCTACCTCCATTCTTGAGAATTTTTTGCAGGTATTTCAAAGTTCCAGTAGTTGCAGCAGCAGATTCAATAGTTTCCTTTTTTCACTTGTTCTAGCAGTCAAGATGAGCATTTCGAATGCTTCTCCTTCTTCTCCTTTGATCCTCACTCCATTCAACTACTTTGAATGGAAGGATAGGATTATATTTTACTTGTATCACAAGAGTCTAAATCGAATAGTATTTGAAAAAGATGTTATTCCTCATCATGCTGTTGAAAGAACCAAGCATCTAAATAAAATGGATGAGGCTTTGGGATTCATATGCCTCCATATGTCAGAAGATCTACTGTTTCATGTTGAAGGAGTTAAGTCTCCAAATGAGTTATGGACAAAATTGGGGAATTTGTTTGGCAAACAAGATGGGATGAGAGGCTACACTCTTGAAAATGAATTGGCTTCTCTGCAACCTAGCAATTTCGAGAGCATTCAAACATTCATCTCAAAATTTCAGAATTTGGTTACTCAATGCAAGCACTATGGCATCACCAAAATTGATGAACAATTAGTGCTCTCCATTTTGAGCAGACTTGGATCTCAATTTTCTGTTTTTGTCTCTACTTTCCATTCTGGGCGAATGTCAATCCCTGGATGGAATTTTTCTACCTTGGAAAAATTTACTACCGCTCTCATTCAAGAAGAGGACAAATTGATTCAAATGGGTGCCATCAAAACCTCCAGAGATCTAGCTCTTTTAGCTGTTGAATCAAGTGGAGCGAATGCAAAAGGAGGACAAAAAGGCAAAAGCAAGAAACCTTCAAGATCTAAGAATGACAAACAAAAGAGACCTAATTGCACCTACTGCAAGAGAGGAAATCATCCTAAGCATGCCTGCATGCACAAAAAGATTGATCTTCTAACCAAGCTTCTTGAACAAAACCAAATTATTGTTCCAAAAGAAGCAAAGATGACTGATTCTGGAAGTGGATATGATGATTGCCATGCATTGATGGCTAGTTTTTCAAAGACAAAAGCCCTCCTCATAGATTTTGGAGCCTCCAACCACATGATTGCACAAGAAGACTCCTTCTCCTCTTTGGATCTTCAAGATGGGCCTACCATTCACATGGGAGACAACTCTCAGATTTCTGCCAAAGGTTTGGGTACAGTTCATATGGAGCATGGTAAGTTCAAAAATGTCTTATTTGTTCCTTCTCTTACAGCTAATTTGTTGTCAGTATATCAAATGACTCATACAGGATCTCCAAAACAAGTAATCTTTGGTCCAAACACAGTAGAGATTACAGAAATATCCACTAGAAAGGTTATAGCGAATGGGATTGCTAATCATGCCTCAAAGGCATATGAGTTCTCGCACTTCATGCCTTTCTCTCCAACTATTCCTTCAGATTCTGATGAAGATCACAGTGACTCCTCTTCCAGTGACTCCTCTTCTAGTGAAGAAGAAGATCAATATTTTGATGTTGAGATCATGGTTCAAGAAGATTCAGAACCAACACCTATTCTCAGTCCACATTCAAGAGAAATATGTTCTCACACAGTCCTAGCTACTACTGAGAACACAGTTGATGATTTATTTGCTTACAAAACTACTAGACTTCAACATCATGCCAACCTTGCATTATGCCATCCATCTCTACATGAGAGATGCAGTATGATGATGGGGTTCTCTTTTCCATATTTTGGGAAGACTACTCATGTTCCATTTGCTCCAGATACAGAAAAAGTTCCTGAAAGACTTGCTTCATCCTCCACACAGTGGGAGACCTTCCTACATGGGATCAGCTTGTCAAGTCTTTTGCAAAAGTTTTCACTAATGAAAGCTTCCTTCTTTTCTGCATGATGGTTCTTTGAGTTACTTATTGTTCTTTTGAGGGGGGGTATTTTTCCCATGAGGATTTCCCCATTTCCTCAGTTTATGGATAGTTATGTATTTTATTATCATTTCATTTATTGTATGGGTAACCTTTGGTCCTAGTTACCAGGGCCCAGGATGGATTAAGGGTGGGTGTTAGGATATTCCTATACTCCATCCTAGTCCTACTAGCTTTCCAATCATTTTCATTTTCAGTCATGCATGCAAAACTAGGGTTTGCATGCATTATAGGTCATCAGTCCCAACACCTAATCCTCAGCAAACTAGCCCCCGAAGCTTCTTTTAGATCATTTCTAGCCCTCCCAGTGACTAGTGCGCCCTCCTTTGCTTCACTACATGACAAGGGCGCCTTCTTCACCTACCAGTCCAGTTATATTCAGTTATATTGAGTTATCTTCAGTTATTTCTCTGATTTAAGGATTAACTGACTCTTTACTGAGTTTATCACTCTGTTGGACCTCCAGTGAGACTAGATTGACCATTCTGACTCCAGTTAACTCCTATGGCGCCCTCCACTGAGCCTCCTTCACTATATTAGTGCTTCCATGTGCCAGTTACACCAACCACATTCAGTTAGACTCAGTTTGACTCCCGGTTGACCATTACTTGTGCATTGATGACTTCACTAATGAGAAGGTCGAATCCTAGTTAGGCATTGATGACTCTCCACTGATTATGGATCTGTGCATGAAGGCTAGTTCGAATTCCTCCTAGTGAATTCGAATCCTCATACTCAACATTGTATATTTACCTGTTTACTATTCAGTTTAATGTAACATGTGTAATTATTCTGCCTCAATCAGAGTTTCTTTGGATCTAAGTTCTATTGCTTGTCTCTTCTTCTATTATTCCTAAATTCTTTCATTGTGAGGTTTACATCATCTCTTTGGATCTTATGTGGGCAATTTCACAGTTATCTTCTTAATGCATTTTTGTTGTTATCTATAAAATATGAGATATGCCTAAACTATATTCTCTATGTGAGGTCTCATGGCATTGATCACAACCCAAAACACACTAATGACTATCCCACTCTAACTTTTAATGTTTAAAATTTAAGTTAATGAATGTAAAATTAAAAGTTCAAATTTCATATTGATTGAAGTTCCTTCATGTTTCCTTAATCATAGTTCCTAACCAATGGGAAATCTAAACAATTTTTGTCTAGCAAATTTCCTTCATCCAAGTTCTTATTAGTCAGAATTCCTATTTGTCATAATTCCCTGTTGGTAATGGGGGAACACCGACCAACAAAGGAACCAATAGGAACTTTGATCGACAAGAAATTTGCTCTAGTTCTTGTTCATATTCCTTCATTTAGAGTTTTTCAATTGTCAAATTTCCTCTTATTCCTTCATGAATCAAAGTTATTTTCTTGACTTTGGTCAATGTTCATGTTGGTTGTTCCTTCATCATTCCCTAGTCGGGAACTCTAACCAACATTTGTCAGTCAAATTTCCTTTATCAAAATTATCATTGGTTAAAATTCTCATCGGGCATAGTTCCTTGTGGGAAATGGTTCATTTGATGGTTAGAGTTCATGTTGGTCATTGTGTTCCCTATGGGTAATGGTTCATTTGATGGTTAGAGTTCATGTTGGTCATTGTTCCTTTATAACAAAAGTTTCTAGTCAATAAAGTTATTTAGAACTATGTGACTAATACGAACTCTAACTAACAAAGTACCAACAAGACCTCTGATTGATAAAGGAATTAGAGAATCTTTGACAAATTAAAAAGTTTGGCCATGACCTTTGACCAATGAAGGAACCACACTAACCAGAATTCTTACCAATTAAAACTTTGATCTAGTTCCTATTCTTATTCCTTCATTCAAAGTTCTTCATGTTTTAAAGTTCCTCTTATTCCTTCTTTAGTTAGAGTTGTTGTCCTAACTTTGGTAAAAGTACTTTCATAGTTCCTGGGTTAGAGTTCTTGATTAATAGGAATTCTAAAAAGTGTTTTTCAATATCCCTAGTGAGGAATGTTTCCTAAAAATACCACTAAGATAGGAACTCTAACTAATAGGGCCAATGTCATGACAAGTACTCTAAACAAAGGAAGAAGAGGAACTTTAACAAATGAATCTAATTCCGACCAATGAAGGAACTATGGTCAACAAAGAAACAATTACCAATAGGAACTCTAAACATAAGAACCATTGCCAATAGGTACTACGACCAATAAGAAATTTGCCATCAAATTAGTTCCTTTGTTGGTCAACGTTCTTGTCCGAAACAAAGTTCTTGTTGGTTCGATTCCCTCCATTGATGTGTCAAATGTGAATTTTTTAAATTGAACTATTACCGAATAAAATTTAGAAAGATTGAACTTCATATGAAACTTTTGAGATGAGTAAGAAGGGTTTATGTCATTAATTACAAAATATTCGAAGGTTTTTATAAAGAACCGAATTATACTTGATGTGAGATAGAATTGGTATTTAAATTTTAAGTGATCTTATGAATGTTGGAGATTAATATTATCTAAGGTTAAATATTGTTTTAAGTAAATGGTCATATCTAAAGCCAACTTTTCCACTAAATAAATTAATAAATAAGTACATAATATTTGTAAACCACCATTATAATGAAGAATAAAGGAGAATAACATCTTCCCTACATTTAGATTACTATCCCCGTGATGTGGAAAGAGAATGGAACAATTAACTTTTTTGGTCATTGAAACAATCTCTATCAAGCCATAGGTTACCACATAATTCTCTTATATTCTTGCTTCTCCAAAGATTAAGCCAAAGTTTTACCTAATATTATGGATGGTTTTAGATTATGGTTCTTTTAGCATTCCACTTTTATCATGGGTTAACACCATTTTTCCAAATCAAATAGTAAAATTGTTATAAGATTTTAGATTGGTTAAACATGGTAAGTGGTACCATCATTAAAAAAAAATGTATAACAATAGACAGTTATAAAATAAGTATAGTTTTATCTTAACTTCATATATTAAATGTAGAGGGGATTGAAACGCTTCGTCATTTTTTCAGTTTATAGGGATGATGTGTGAGAGAAAGAGAATTATATGAAGACAAATATAGAGTGACCAATATCTTCCCCACTAGGATTGTAGAGCACCTTGATTCAATCAATTCAAATATATATGGTTTATTTGCAATCCAATATGTAGTTTTTATGTAGCTTACGCTGATGACATAGTTACAATGAGTTGCTTCTTTGATTCCCATGATACTACTCTTGTACCAAAGTGAAATGTATACCCGGATGTGATTTTTCTATCATCCATGCTACCTGTGCAATCACTATCAGTGTATCCAACAAGTCTAAATTGATCTGAAGTTGAGTATAGAATCCCAAAGTCTTTTGTGCCACTTACATACCTCAGAATTCTTTTACTTGCCTACCAATGTGAGTCTTTTGGAGACTCCATAAACCTTGCGATCAAACTTACTCCATACATTATATCAGGCCTTGTTGCAGTAAGATACATAAGGCTTCCAACCAACCTTTTGAATAGTGTGGGATCAACATTTGATCCATCATCATCCTTGCTTAATTTTAAACCTGTTATTACTAGTGTCGGGAAAGATTTACAATTTACTATATTGAATCTTTTCAGGATTTCATTTGCATATTTGGATTGTGAAATAAATATACCATCTTTGGATTGATGGACTTCAATGCCCAGAAAATATCTCAGTATCCCCAAATCAAGCATTTCAAATTCATTCTACGCGACTGCTTTAAAATCTTCTATGCCAAAATCACCAGTAAATTTTAAATCATCAACATATAAACAAACAATTAACATGTTACCTTGCTTGTTGACCTTGGTGTACAGTGTTGGTTCACATTCACTTCTGTGAAATCCATTTTGAATGAGGTAGGAATCAATGTGATTGTACCAAGCTCTAAGAGCTTGCTTCAATTCATACATTGTCTTTTTCAATTTGTATATTTTGTCTTCTTTTCCTGCAACCTCATATCCTTGTGGTTGTTCCACATATACTTCATCTTCTAACTAACCATTTAAAAATGAAGACTTAACATCCATCTGATAGACAGACCATTTGTTGTGCACAACTATGGCCAAAATTGTTATGATTGTGTCCATGCGTGCAACAGGTGCAAATGTTTCATTAAAATCTATGTCGGGATGTTGTGTGAACCCTCTTGCAGCTAATCGTGCTCTACGCTTTTGCACATTACCATCAACATCTTTCTTGGTTTTATAAATCCATTTGACACTTATTACATCCTTACCTTTTGGTACATCTACCAATTCCCATGTCAGATTCTTTTCAATGCATTCAATTTCTTCATCCATGGCTTGTGCCCATACATCATCTTTGACAACTTCTTCAAAAGTTAGTGGATCATTTATTTGAGAAAACAATGCAAAAATTGAAAATGAATTTGTTGTATCATCATCATATATTTCGCGTGGACTTATTGTTCTGTGCGGCAACAAACTTGTTAAATTTGGATATGGTGATGAAGAACTCCTTGGGATACTTGTTGGAGTCTGCTACTCCTTAATGTGCTTGCTAGTGTAGGTTGTGTTGCAATTGGAGTTGCAGTAGCTTGAGATGTCACATGTTGCACAAGGGCCTTGGGGTGGATGGTATTTCAACATGTTGAGTTGTTTGTGATGTATGAACCACTTCTTCTGTCATATCATCATGTGTGACAGGATTCACAATTTTCACTGTCTTTTCTATACTTCCATCCCATGCTTCATTTTCCATAAATTGAACATCACGGCTGATTATGACCTTCCTTGTGATAGGATCATACAGCTTATATGATTTTGTATCTTCTATATAACCAAGAAATATGCATTTATTTCCTTTATTATCTAATTTCTTTCTCAGCGCATGTGGGATATGCGCAAATGCGACACAACCAAAAAAATTTAAATGAGAAACATTATGTTTCATACATGTCCATGCCTCTTAAGGAATTTTTTTCTTCACTCTTTTTTGGGAACCTATTCATGATGTATACAGTAGTTGCTACTACCTCATCCCAATATTCATTCGAAAAATGCTTGGTTGTCATCATACTACGCGCCATCTCCACAATGGTTATGTTCTTCCTTTCTGTGACACCTCTCTATTGAGGTGTATATCGCGCAGTGAATTGCTTGTGTATGCCATGTATTTTACAAAATTTTAGAAAATTATTTGAGACATATTCATCACCTCTGTCCATCCTTAATACTTTGATGAAGTGAGCAACTTGCTTCTCCACGAGTGCTTTAAACTACTGAAAACATCCAAATGCATCATATTTGTGTTTCGAAAAAATAAATCCATGTTTTTCTTGTGAAATCATCAATAAATGTGAGAAAATAATTGCATTCACCTATGGATGATGTTTGCATTGGTCCACAAATATCAAAGTGCACAATTTCAACTAGTGTGCGCGCTCTATATGGCTTTCCCACTGGAAAGGATTCTCTATGTTGCTTGCCAAAAATGAAACCTTCACATATTCTTTTTGTTTTTCAATTAGTGACAAACAATTCACCATATTCTTCATGTGCAATAGATTTATCCCACCAAATTTCAGATGTCCAAATCCGAAATGCCACAGCCAAGATTCATCTTGAACCTCTGATTGAAATGCAGCTTGTATCTCCGTGCCACTGTCTTTTTCTTCTTTATTGATTTATGCTTTGAATGCTGCTCCAAAATGTTCATCCTCTGCTTCATGAACAACTTGAGTTGTCTTTCCCTTCATATTGGGCCTTATTCTTATGAAATTCTACAAGAGAGATCACTCAACTTGAACAAACCTCACAAATTTCACTCAAGAATTGCAGAGAAGAAGAAGAAGAATTGAATCAATATCACACATGAAACTCAAAGAATGTGGAAAACTGTGGTCATGTCATTCATCAGTTGTAAGTTGGAAAAAATATGAGAGTACAATTGAATGAATTCGATTACCCCAAAGGTGATTCAAATTCTCCTCAAGGTGTGGCTTGGACTACATTGGATACATCACCAAATCAGTGGTAGTGGTCACAGATAGTCAAAGGTCAGTCAAATGTGAGTCTAACCGATTCTAACATATGCATGTGGGCACTAATCAAGGGAAGGATACTCCAAAGGTGCATGACAGACTGTAAGTAGTCAAGTGGCACTCCGATACAGACAACTGGAAGCTACAGTCAGTTAAACTGAGAAATCAATGCATGAACTAACTGATGGAATCCTAGAAGTGTGTAGTAGGGCGCATTAGTATCCAGATGATGAAAACAAGGCGCACTAGGTAGGTAGGAGGGATATTGATGGCTAAAACCAGGCTCCAGGGGGCTGAAAAATAATCACTAGGTGTTGGGAGACTACCATACTGATGACTGGATGCATGCAGTATGCATGCATGCATGAAAATACAAATGATGATGGTGAGAATATTCCAACACCCCCATGCAAGTCGGACTATGAGGAAACACATAACTGAAAACTAGTAGGGCCTTGGTAACTGAGACCAAAGGTCACCCCGTACAACAATCTAAAAAAAATAAAATGAGGAAAGGGGGAAAACCCAATGGGAAGAAAGACCCCCCTCAATCATGTAAATCAATCACCCAAAAAGGTAAGTGAACTTCTTTGCCGAGAAAGGATCTATCGACAAGAAATGGATCAACATGAGAAGGATGAAACCTTCCATTCTGAAAATCAGATCTGGTTCTCCTTTGATCAAATGGATCTCCAATAAGATCTCCGGCAGATCTAAGAGTTGTGGCTTCCCATCTCGGAAGAGCAGGATTTTCATGTTGTAGATCATCAGGTTCTTGTGGATCTGGATCTTCCATTCTCTCATCTTCACTGTTAGGTGCTAGATCTTCAGGTTCTTTTGGATCTGGATCTAGCATTCACTCTTCATCACTTTCACTTTCAGACTCTAAATCTGGACCTTATTGAGATGAAGATTCTCTCTCTTGCTCATATAGCAGTGGTGGTGTGGTAGGCAAGCTGTCTTTCTCAACAGGATGAGAATCTTGCAATGTCCATTCCACAAACCGAAAACTCCTTTCAAGGAATGCTTGCATAGTAGAATGATCAAGAAGTTTGTAGGCCTTTGCACTCAGTGCATGTTGACTCAAACCTAGTCGACAGGGATTCCACTCACTGTCGACACCCAAACCACCTCGATCTCCCTCAACACCGATCCAGACAGGTTTTACCCTATCCAGCAACACCTGCGGAGCAGATGAGGTCTCACCCGAGATGTTCAAGGGAGAGTGGACGGAACCATGTTTCCACCAAATGAAGGAGGATGTTTGCGGCTCAATTACTTAAACTTATTACAACATTTCAGAAACAGATCTATGCATTTAACTCAAATATCATTTATATTCATAGCATCACTCAACATTCATCATCGTAGCAAATAGAACAGTAAAGCATTAATTGCAGCAAGAAAACATGGCATCATTCATATATCGCAACATGCATTACCACAAATGAATAGAAGAGACACAAGGATTCCATAAAACAACTCTGTCATATCATATTAACTCCGCAAAAACCTAGATACAACATCTCTGCAAAATACAGATCTCACATATATCTCTCGATCTTAGATACACAACCAAAAGACGCATAGTCCAAGATGCCTTTACACTTACAAATCTATGACTATTTATAGGCTTTCGCCTTTACATTGCTTGTCCACTTACTAACAACTTCCTAACCGACACTTCAAGCAATTGAACCAAAATCTAGCTATCATGGTCCCAATGACCCAAAAACCCGCATACCACAGTACAATTGACCCAAAAATACAAAAAGTATCATCATCTGCACTCCATTTTCCGTCTTTCGTGGTCTCGTAGCACTCGCGGTACTGCAATAATGACCCATCTAACCACCTGCCAACAGGACCCCAACACAATCTTGCGGTTCACCCTCGAGCCACGCCAGCAGGACATGGTGTGCTCGGTAGTCTTGACTCTGAAATCCTTGTACTGTTGATCGACTACCGTGAACTGCTCCTTGGCTGCCATAGCCACTGCCTGACTGTCGATCACATCCTGGGAAGATGGATGCTCACTCAACTTCATCGCAACCTATTGATGACCTTCTTGTACAACCTAGACTACCCCGCCGGCTTTAGTCATAAATTTCTCGCCAATCTCTTGGAACTCCTCCAACTGCGCAACACGATTCTTATGTCGCTCGTCATCCTTTGTGATGCGTTGCTGCAAGTCTTTTAAATCCGCAGACTTGGAAACCTACTCCTTTAGTGGCATTGTGCGCATTGTTATCTTTAGTGTCGCCAACTGCCCCTCCGCCTCCTGCTTTAGCTTGGTCAATTGTTCAACCTACTCGTCCTGAACAATTCGGCCCCAAAACTGTACAGTGTCGGCTGTGAGTTTTGTCGCTGATGTTTCTAGCTCCTCCATCTGTGTTGATACCTTGAACCATTTTTTGACTCAAATCCAGTCGACAGAGGTTCCACTCATTGTCGACACCCAAACCACCATGATCTCCCTAAGCACTGGCCCAGACAGGTTTTATCCTGTCCAACAACACCTGCGGAGCAGATGAGGTCTCACCCGAGATGTTCAAGGGAAAGTCGAGGGAACCATGTTTCCGCTGAATGAAGGAGGATGTTTGCGGCTCAATTACTTAAACTTATTGCAACATTTCAGAAACAAATCTATGCATTTAACTCAAACATCATTTATATTCATAGCATCACTCAACATTCGTCATCGTAGCAAATAGAATAGTAAGGCATTAATTACAGAAAGAAAACATAGCATCATTCATATATCGTAACATGCATTACCACATATGAACAGAAGAGACACATGGATTCTGCAAAATAGCTCTATCATATCATATTAGCTCCGCAAAAACCCAGATACAACATCTCCGCAAAATACAGATCTCACAGATATCTCTCGATCTCAGATACACAACCAAAAGACGCATAGTCCAAGATGCCTTTACACTTACAAATATATGACTATTTATAGGCTTTCTCCTTTACATTGCTTTTCCACTTACTAACAACTTCCTAACCGACACTTTAAGTAATTGACCCAAAATCTAGTTATCATGGTCCCAATGACCCAAAAACCCACATACCGCGGTACAATTGACCCAAAAATACAAAAAGTATCATCATCTGCGCTCCATTTTTCGGCTTTCGTGGTATCGCAGCACTCGCGGTACTGTGATAATGACCCATATAACCACCTGCCAACAGTGCATAACCCACTAGTATACACATGGATCTAAGGCTCCCCTTTTCTCTGTTGGAATCCTAGCCCAAGATTTGGATCCAAATACTCTAAGATGAGATACATCAGGTTTGTAACCCATCCATGCTTCGAAAGGAGTCTTACCTTGTATTCCTTTGTGAGGAACTCTATTCTGAAGGTAAGCAACACAATTAACAGCTTCTACCCAAAGAATAGGATGCAATCCTTTAGACTCTAGCATACAGGTTGTCATCTCTTTCAAGGTTCTATTCTTTCGCTTTGCAACACCATTTTGTTGTGGTGTGTAGGGAATAGTGTGCTGCATCTCTATACCTTCATCTGCACAAAAGGTTTGGAACTCACCCTTCACATACTCTCCTCCATTATCAGTGTGGAGGACCTTGATCTTCCTGTCAGAGAACCTTTCTACAGGAGCTTTGAAGAACTTGAAGTATCCAAAAAATTCAGATTTTAATTTAAGAAAATACACCCAACTGAATCTAGAATAGTCATCAATGAAACTTAAGATATACCTTTCTTTGTTCAAAGACAAATGAGGAAGTGTTCATGAAATATCACTGTAAATTAGTTCAAGAGGTTGAGAGGCTCTCCTTGCCTTCACTTTCTCAAAGTTATGCTTTGGATGCTTTCCCATCAAGCAACATTTACACATGCCTTTAACAAACTTGATCTTGGGTAGTCTTTTAACCATTTCCTGATCGTGCATGTCTTGCAAGTACTTGTTGTTGAGGTTCCCAAATCTTTCATGCCAAAGTCTACTTTCTTCATTTGCATGTGTGAGCAATGCATTCAACTTTGAGTAAGGTAGGAATTGAGAAAACTCATAGAGTTTCGAATGATGACCAACAATACCTTTTGTAATGGTGTTTCTAGTTGAGATATCTTGGATCTCGACCTCATTAGGATTGAAGATGACCTTCTTGGGTACTCCTATATGAGTCATTTGGTAGACAGAAAGTAGATTTGCTGCAAGAGTAGGAACATAGAGTACATCACTGAAATACCCATGCTCAATGTTGATCCTTCCAATCCCCTCAGAGGAGAATTTAGAATCATTTCCCATCAAGATTGAAGGGCCAACTGTAGATTCAAAATCAGAGAAGAGATTCTTACAAGCAGACATGTACCTTGATGCTCCAGAATCAATGATGAAGGAGGAGTCATTCAAAGTGCCGTCCATGAGTGTACGACACCTCTCCTTGTCCTCAACTTTTGGATCAACTTTTCTTCTAGCATTCCCCGGTACTGGAAGATGGTTCTTCTCTAGTAGCTGTGCCATTAGATCTATTGTCTTCTTCATACAAGCACTCTCAAGATGGAAGCCACTGTTGCAATAGGGGCATTTTCTCTTCTCCTTTTGAGATTGTTTGCCTCTCTTAGAATTCGAAGCCCCTTCTGACTGATAGGGAGCCTCTCTTGGCTTATGCTCTTTCAATTTTTTTTCTTTAACTTTTTGCTTCCCTTTGGCATTCGGATTCTTCCCTTCTGCAGCTTGAAGAGTTGAATCCATTCTTGGTTTGATCACTCCCATATGCACTAGTTTTTCTTGCTCTTTTAAGAAAGACTGTATGAAGGCTTCAAGAGTGGGCATTTTCCAATTTGGAATGGATAAATTCGTTGATTGGAAGGTGGAGACAAAAACTGAGTAGTCAGGACCCAATTTTGATAGAATGGCAAGGATAAGTTGCTTTTCTTCTTTCTCAATTCCATAATATTTTAGCTGAGAAACCAAATTTTTAAACCTTGTGAAGAACTCATTGATTGAGTCGAAACTACTGGGGCTCAGAGAGATAAGCTCATTTTCCAATTGGTGGCACTTCAAGTCATATTTCTTCCCAAATAGAGATTCGAGCTTGTTCCAAACTTCTTTAGGAGTTTTGAGATCAATGACATGAAAATTTAGATCATCGAAAATATTGAGGAGTAGTAGTCCAACTGCTTCATCAAGTTTATCAAGATACTTTGATTTCTCAACAGCACCCATGGGTTCGACTGCAGTACCATTCAACACTCTAGAAAGACTTTTGGACTTCATGAATATGTTCATCTTGGATTTCCATTCGAAATAGTTGAAGGAGTTCATTTTTAGATCCATTGCAGCTGTTGAATTCGAATCTGAATGATGGAATAAACCTGCAAAACAAATGAAATTTTGGATGGAGATTTGCTGCAGATCTAAATAAAAATGCTTTAGGACAGTGAGAAAATGTGACTGAATCCTTCACACCTGACTAGGCCTCACTGGATTGCTCCAGTGAATTCAAGACAATAGCACCAAGATTTGTTGTGGAAATACATAGGCTTCTGGTGCTCTACAAAAAACAGTTGCTCAATAAACTGCTGCAACTTGAAAAGTTGTATCAAGCTCTGATACCATGTGAAATTCTACATGAGAGATCACTCAGGTTGAACAAATCTCACAAATTTCACTCAAGAATTGCAGAGAAGAAGAAGAAGAAGAAGAATTGAATCAATATTCACACATGAAACTCATAGAATGTGGAAAACTATTGTAATATCATTCATCAGTTGTAAGGTGGAAAAAATATGAGAGTACAATACAATGAATTTGATTACCCCAAAGGTGATTCGAATTCTCCTCAATGTGTGGCTTTGACTGCATTAGAGATATCACCCAATCAGTGTTAGTAGTCATAGATAGTCAAAGGTTAGTCAAATATGAATCTAACTGAGTCTAGCTGATGCATGTGGGCACTAATCAAGGGAAGGAGAATCCAAGGGTGCATGATAGACTATTAGTAGTCATCTGTCACTCTGATACAGACAATTGGAAGCTACAGTCAGTTAAACTGAGCAATCAATGCATGAACTGACTAATCAATGCATGAACTAACTGATGGAATCCTATAAGTGTGTAGTAGGGTGCATTAGTATCCATATGATGAAAACAAGGCGCACTAGATAGGTAGGAGGGATACTTATTACTAAAAACAAGCTCCAAGGGGCTAAAAAATAAGCACTTGGTGCTGGGAGACTACCATATTGATGATTGGATGCATGCAAATACAAATGATGGTGAGAATATTCCAACAATTCTCAAAGGAAACAAGTGATTGTTTGTCATTCACGCCTTAGCTATCGATTGTTTGCTTGGATACTTGTCCAAAATCACACAATGAGTTTTTTCCATGTAGACTTTGTAGCCTTTTTGTAATAGCTATCCAATACTCATTACATTAAATATGTTTCAAAACTTTGACATAATAAACATCGGGCATAGTTTTATGCTCCCATGTTTTTTTAGAATACCAACAGTGCCTTTTCCCAAAACAGTGACTTGGATATTGTTTCCAAGTGTAACATTAGTTTGAACTGATTTATCTAGACTACAAAACAAATCTAAATTTACAGACATATGATTATTGCATCCTGAATCTAAATACCATATATCACATGGGATTTCTTGTACAATATTCCATTCAAGTGGAGATGCACATGCCAAAAAAATTGTGTTGGTGGAAGTGTTAGAGTTACTTGACTGGATTTGACCTTGCTTGCTCTGGTCATATTGTTTCTTTCTGCATTCATATTGAAAATGTCCAAATTTCTTGCAGTAATGGCATTGTATTTTTATTTATCCAACCTTTGGCCACTTGATTGTCCAGAATTCTGACTTTGACTTCTAGCAGCAAAATTCGCAGGACTGTTGTTGCTTCCTCCTCTGGAATAACTTCTTCCTCTATCTCTGAAATTTGATCTCCCCCTTCCTCTTCCATGACTTATGGATGCATGTGCTGCAAATGCACCTTCCAATGATGTATTCGATCTATTTATTCTATGTTCATGATTAATGAGAGAGGCTTGCAACCATTGATGCTAGAATTGCTCAAGTCTTTGTTTTCTTCCAAAGTCACAACTAGAGACTCAAATTTGGGGGGAAGGCTCCTAAGCACCTTCTCAACAACTTTTTTTTATCTTCTACAGCTTCTCCATGAGATTTTATTTGATTTATCAGTCCAATAACTCAAGTATAAAATGATTCTACCGATTCAATATCTTTCAATGACATAGATTCAAAATCTCTTCTAAGAATTTGCAATTTAGTAGTTTTTACTTTGTCCAAACCTTGCTATGCAGTTTGCAGAGTGTCCCATGCCTCTTTGTGTGTCTTTGCTGCTGCTACCCTTGGAAGTATGCTTTCATGCATTGCTTGATGTATGTAAAAAAATGCTTTTCCATCATTCTTCCGTTATTCCTTTAAGATATCATTTTGAGCTTGTGTGGGAGCATTGTATGCTTCGTGATTTGTTTGTTGGTTCAGTATAGCCATTTTCAACTATTTCCCATACATCTTAACCTCTGAACAACACTTTCATAGTGAGAGACCAATATTCATAATTCTTGTCTATAAAACTGGAGTTTGCAAACTTGCACTAGAAGTGGAGGCCATCTTTATTTTTCCAAAGTCACCTTCTTGAAAAACGGAGTTGTTGCTCTTCTTAAACCAAACTTTAATAACTTGCCATGATACCAAATCAAGGGAGAACTAGGAAACTACTCAGATTTTACTTTCACTTTCTATATGCAACTTTACACTTTTAATGCATACAAATGATTTATTTTCCCACTAACCCAGATTTTTGTAATTACTTTATAAAATTTATTTCACCTCTTTTGCAACTAAAAATATTTAGTGAGCACATCCAAAAGTAAATACTTTTTTCACATGAAAACTTTTATGAAACTTATAACTTTGTGTGCTTATGTGCCATAATGCTCTAGTTATTAGGTGCCACGAAGGTATCTTTTGCGGAATAACACAAGGGGTAAATGCAAATATATTAGTGAGCAAAATAACAATGGCGGCTATGGAGATTTTACACAGAGCTTGTGCTCCTAAGCTTTTAGGATTTCACCTTCTTTTTTTTTTTACTTTATGTATATTTATAAATGGTTCTGTTTTTCAATGTTAAATATATAAAATGGCTTCTTTTAGAAGTTACCAAATAACATTAAAAACTATTAAATTTTTTAGTAACATCTATCTAAATATTTAATTTCTGAATTACTATGCACCCACTTTAATAAAATAAGAGATAAATACACAACTGCTCATAATTAATATTTTCAACACTTTCAAAACATTAAAACACCTAACTACTTTGAAGCAACACGTCATCAACTAAAGTGTTGGATATGATGTGGAGTTATTTATTAATAAGCCATAGTTTCTATCTCCACGAAATTGCTATCAAATGTAATCCTCATAGCACACACAAAATCTCTAAACTCCCCTCAGCCATTGATAGCTTCATAAGAGTCGTTTTTAGAGTGTTTTTACATAGTAGGGAAGAGGGCTATACTGGAAACTGCATGCAATCATGGACATATGCTGATCTGCACCTGAAAGCAGCAGCATAGCTGTGAAATAAATAAGGAACCGATAGGTATGACTTACTAATTTGTCGTGGCATTTGAGCAAAGGTTGTCATTTGTTCTTCCTGTTTTGTACATTTATAAATGGCGTAGGATAGCAGTAAATAGTGGAGGAAGGAGCAGGCTTTCTTTGCTGCTCACAAACTCAGAAACCAGTAAAAAGAGAATATGTATATGGTTCAAAAGGAGACTTACCAGGACTTTTCTCCCTTCATCTTCTTTGACTTTCACAGAGTCATCACCCTTCACCTTTGTACGCTTTCACAGAGCAATGCAGCTGGGCTTTCATAGCAGTCGGTGCATTCAAACGGATTATTGCACAGACAGAGATCAGGGTATTGTAATGACAGACGCGGTTTGAAAATGGAGACTTAAAAAATTGGCGGTCAGATGAATAATAAATTGAAGTAGTCTGATTGTGCACATACGACGCAGTCCTTCCCACCATCTTAAATGCTGCAATTAAATCAGTAGTTGCAGTGACAGAGGATATAAACTGCGTTTGTTTGAAAGGGCTGCTGCAATTAAATGAGTAGTTGCAGTGACAGAGGATATAAACTGCGTTTGTTTGCAATTAAATCAATAGGGGAGGGATGCCAGTTGTTGGACACCCCACGTGGCTCCCTCCCCATGCCACGCTGGAGAGTCGACACGACCTCAGCCCGGGCCCAGATGGCACCGCCACCTGTCGTGGTGGGTGCGATAATTAAAGCGGCCTTTATGGCACGCTTTTTCCCGCTTTCCCGGCGCTTTTCCCGCACACTCTCCATCCTCCCGTGTATTGTTGCTCGGGTCCTGTCTGTGAACGCTCCGCCACCCCAGTTCCTGTTCACGCCCTGTCTGGTTCTGCACCACCCCCGGTTCTGCACCACCCCCGGTAGTTGCAGTGACTGAAGATATAAACTGCCTTTGTTTGAAAGTGCTGGTAGATGAAACCGTTAGTTATTGGCTTTTGTACTTAATTTTTTTTTGAGATTTTTCTTATGAAATTAAGATTTTAAGTTGTTAGAATTACATAAAGGTACAGAAACGTTTAACTTCACTGGATCACAGCAATAGATGACCTCAGCAGATCACCGCACACCTCCTATGCACCACAGACTGGGCAACTCATAAAAATAAAACACAACAACATAAAACAAACACTGCACACTGGACAACTCATAAAACAAAAACACAACAAAAGAAGCTCTGAGCAACATAAAATAAAAACTCTGCAACCTAAACAATCTTATCTGGCAACTCAATACAACATCTTGCACTCATGCATTGGTCATGGAGAAGATCTCTTATGTCTGTCGCAATGTCAGGAGCATGATAGCCCTGATACCATAAAAACGAAAAGAAAGAAAGATATATAAACAGAATATAGATCATTGATATGCAAAGCTACATACATACTGACATTTCCAACAATAATACATCTTTACTTACAGTAAATAGGTTACATACAAAGCCACATACATGCTGATATTATCAATAATCTGTTAAAATCAGCGACGGATGCTTGACTTACAGGTGTTGTGTTCTTCAATTTACTGTGCGGGCTGAGGCTGCTCGAGTACTCCCCCACCCTATTGCAGTTAGGGAAACTTAGAGTCACCATCCAAATCCTTTTTCCACAACCTCAATTCTTCAAACTTTTTTTCTATCCATTCGCTTTCATCATCAGAGCAGTCCCGTTCATCATCATCGTCAGAACTTATTTGATTACTCTGAGCCAACTCGTGTATCCTCTGCAACCCCAGTTTCCACTTCAACTTCCGTTTCCTCTTCAACTCCACTACGCTCTTCAGATCCAAAGATATCAACGTATCAAGACCGGGCAGCTCCTCTACTCGATCACACCCATAAATGTGTAGTCGACGAAGTTTTTCAAGACCACACAGACCTGTTATTTTCTTCAATGCAGAGCAATGTTGCAACTCTAAAGATATTAGTGTTGTTGGCAATTCTCCAACCTCCACCAAATCATGACCATAAATGATATTGATATGTAGGAGGTTAGGGCAAACACCTTTGGGAAATGATAATTCCTTTATCTTAGTACCCCAAAGCTGTAAATCTTTAAGTCGCAGCATGCACTTGTCAATGGAAGAGTCTAACAATCTTCTGTCTCTAAGATCTGTTAGTGGCTCTTTTCCGGCTCCAACCATTTCGACACGGTCAAATGGCAATGCGCGGAGGGGACAATATCTGACATTCAAAATTTCAAGATTGTTCAACTCCGTCACACCCATTGGTAAATACACCATGGATCCGGCATACCATAGGTGAAACTCTGTCAATTGTTTTAACTCTCCAATTGACTCAGGCAAACATTTCAAATTGTTGCAGAAATGAAGTCTCAATTCCCTTAAGCACGTCAGGTTACCGAGGGAAGCCGGCAGAACTTCCAGCTTGGGGGATTTTAATAAAAGGATTTCCAAATTGCTCAAGTTTCCAATCGCATTCGGCAATTCCTTTAAATTTGTATCCCACAAATATAATTTTTGCAGGGCCCGCTGATGTGTGACTTGCAGAGGCAGTACATCCATTTTCTGACAATTTGAAATGTCTAAGCTCTCCAGCGTGCTAATATTTCCAAGTGTTAAGTTTGAGAGCGTCAATTTAGAGCAATCTGTCAAGCAGAGATGTTTAAGTCGAAGTAAATTTCCAAAGGATTTTGGCAGCATCTGCAGATTGGAGCAACCAGACAAATCGAGATACTGGAGGTTTGTAAGGTTTCCGAAGGAGTTGGGCAGCATTTGCAAACAGTTGCAATTTGTCAAGTTAAGATGTTGGAGGTTCGTAAGATTCCCGAACGCTTTTGGCAGCAACTTCATGCCTGTGCGCATTCTCAAATATTTCAGGGAGCGGAGATGAAAGAATTCTTCTCGCAACTTTTCGATATAATAGACAGTAAGCTTTTGGAGGTGCTTCAACTTCCCTATGGAGCTTGGAAACTTTAAAAGGCGAGGACCAATAATCATCTCCCTCAACTGCACAGGTGCCTGCAATGCACCGTAAAATATCAAGTGTGATTATTTTAAAACCCTTACCAAAACTAATCACAAACTTCCATTAAAAAAATTAAAGAATCCAGATGTACCTCACTTTTCCTCTTCCACAGTGTTTTCAATTCGCCGCTGGCCATCCGAACTTCTAGAACTCTTAAATTTTTTAAAGGAATCCACGAAGGCAGGGAGGCATTGGGAAAGTTATTCCAACGGAGCCACAGAAGATCTGACTTTGTAAGCAAGTTAGATATGCTTCCCAAACAATCCCCGTGAGCCCTCAGCAGCTGCAACCCGTTGATATCAACATAACGATTGCTGACCTCCACAGGTTCTTTGAAGGTTTGGCCTTTAACAATGCTAATTCCACGCACCTAATTTGTTATTGACAACTTTCAGAAAAGAAAAAAAGAAAATACTGTTGCCGTCCTTGCAAACTTTAAGACTTTACACCTATAAGTTCTCTGAGCATAAATCTGACAAAATAACAAAATATCTGGAGCTTAAACACTTACAGAAGATTGGTGAAAGACATCAAGGTCAGTTCGACGCCAAAGACGAAGCCGAGACTCTTTATCCGCTAAAGCTCTGCCCAAGTCCCTGATGTGATCGTGCATTCTTATACAGTTCTTGCGGTCGACCTCGACAAGACATTTGTTCTCTAAGTTACGAAAACTAATAGATCCTCCCCAGCCAGATCCTGTTAGAGATAATGCCGAATAATGTGGAATCAGGAGATAATGCCGAATAATGTGGAATCGGTTTAGATTAGTTTAGATTTTATAGGAGACGGTTATCTCCACGTCTGTAGTCAGTTGGATCTTCTCCAACTATATGTACCTGTATCTCTGTTCAATAATATGTAATACAGTTTATGTTTTGTGTGTTAATCTTGTGTAATGGCCGCTCTCCATTTTCCAACTTGGTATCAGAGCTGAGGGATCAGCAATGGCTGACTGAGCGTTGAGAAATCGGATAAAAAGCCAGGCCGTATCAACTGAGAGCCACGAGCCTGAAGAACGAGAGGGAGCCGTTTGAGATGCCAGTTGAGATGTATCGCTAACTGTGAGCTGAAGAGGGATCGCTGTGGATATGTCATCAGGTTAAGGAGCTGCCAGGAACTTACAACGGTTATGGTACTCATACCTTAGTTATTACTGAATGAGGTGCCGTCAATTTCACATGTTGTTGAAAGCTCTTGACTGTGCACGCAAATTATATCTAAGCCTTGAAGAAGGAAAAGGAATCATTCGATCTAAGTGCTGCCAAGGAATGGTCTGTGTATCCCAATGATCTGCTGTGCAATTCCATTTGACATTGGTTTGGTATACAATGTACCAAATGATCCACTGCTGCTGTGCATTTAATGTCGGCGAATTAACATTTATGAGAACAATCATGGAGCACATCAAAATCTTGCGTGTATCTCCAGAGAAAATGGCCATCAGATCGACATTTGATATCTCTCTGTGGATCGATATAAAGGAGGAGCCACCAGACGGACTACCTGTTTCTTCTGCTGTTTCTTAGTGATATATATATTTTTATTTATATGCATGTGTGTTCTAGTGTGCTATTGTTCAAGTGTAAAAATTCAGTACTGCAGAACCAAATATAGAACATAGTGATGTAATTCAAGCTTGTAGTTTTTGAGTGCTTCGGCGCTATGTGGGAAAGTCTGTTAAATGCTGGAAGTTCTTGTTGTACTTTGGTGCTCCAAGATACCGGTTATCATTGTGTTGGTGAGTGTGTGTAAAGGTCATTTTGTAAGATCGATTACTGAATGTTTCAGTATCGAGACTATTCTTCGGGGTAGTTTAGAATTGTCGATTCTATAGATACTTCAAAGATGGTCGGAAGCGGTTGTATTTGTGCTGTATGAAGTGGTAGCTCGAAGATGATGGGAGAAAAAGAGCGTGTCTATGAAGTTCAGAGATGGCAGACAGACATGGAAAAATTTGTGTTGTAACCTTTTGTTATGTAATGTAGGCATTAACAGGGGGTGTTAGAGATAATGCCGAATAATGTGGAATCAGGAGATAATGCCGAATAATGTGGAATCAGTTTAGATTAGTTTAGATTTTATAGGAGACGGTTATCTCCACGTCTTCTCCAACTCTGTTCAATAATATGTAATACAGTTTATGTTTTGTGTGTTAATCTTGTGTAATGGCCGCTCTCCATTTTCCATTTTCCAACTGATCCATCCCATATTCTTATGGCCTTATCCATGTCTTCTCCTATGAAGAAACAGGCAATGTCTAAGAATATCTCTTTCTCTTGTTCATCAAGACTGTCAAAACTAATTTTAAGCCTTCTATGTATATCGATGGGAAGTACTTTGGATATTTTGGACAAATGAGCTTTCCAATAATCCAAGTTAGGGTTTTCCAAGAAAAGTAACGCCCCAATCACTTTGAGAGATAACGGCAATCGTTGGCAAGCATCCAAAAACTGTCCAACCACTTCTTCAAAACCTACAACAGGATAAGGCCGGTGGAAGGCATGCGAGCTAAAAAGCTCTTGAGAATAGTCTCTGTTAAGACCTGTGAGTTTGTAGATGGACGATTCTTTGATTCCGGACTGTGTAAGAACATCCTTATTGCGAGATGTAACTAAAATAAAGCTACTTGGAAGGCATGCGAGCTAAAAAGCTCTTGAGAATAGTCTCTGTTAAGACCTGTGAGTTTGTAGATGGACGATTCTTTGATTCCGGACTGTGTAAGAACATCCTTATTGCGAGATGTAACTAAAATAAAGCTACTTGAATTGAGGGCATCCTTCACTGGTGAAAATAATACTCGCATCTGCTCAAGAGAATCCACATCATCTAAAACTATTAGAGCGAATCCACATCATCTAAAACTATTAGAGCTTCAGAAGGGGAGATACGATGTCTGAACATCCCAATACCTTCATCAGTGCTATAAATTAGCTGGTCCTGTCCAGTTAAATCCTTGTAAAGTTTACTCTGCAAGGATGTTAAAGTGCTCATATCTGCAGCTTCTCTTACGTCAAACAAAAAGGATGATCGATGGTAATCTGACCTCCTACGGTTGAAGAAATATTTCGCGAGAGTCGTCTTACCAACTCCACCAAGACCCACTATCCCTGCAACTTCTGCAATAACACAGTCTGTTCAAAATCATCTAGTTTTTCGTCCAAACCAGTTGGATATGTGGCCACATCGAATGGTGGTTTTCTGGCCTTTTTCTGCACGAGTTGCACGACCTTATCGACGAGCTCGCCCTCGTCCCTGCACATAATAAAGTTATTGACAAACATGTCAAAAGCTCAGATAATAAGGTTATTGACAAACATGTCAAAAGCTCAAGATGCCTATCTTTCTATTAAACTTGAAGTCATTCACACAATCCCTGATACCTAAAGGCAGTGAGAAACATGTCTTGAAGCATAAGATGCCTTATCTTTCTATCGATCTTAAAAGTCATTGAGACAAGTTAGATTTTCACCAGTTACACGCCTCCAACTCCAAACCGCTTATTTCTGCAACGCTAGAAAGAGCCTCCCTCCAATTTTCAATGGTCTTGGCATCGTATCGCGGCTTCTCTTTGTGGGTTTGAGAATCATAGGTCGTCTTCTTTTCTAGATTGCCAAGGGCTTCAGCGTACGTCCCTCTGCTTTCTCCCGTTGTCCACCGAAGTTCGTGAGGCCTCACATCGTAGAACACTGGAATAGTGGTAGCCTTAGACTTCAACATCAGCAGGAGCTCATCAAGGCACCATTTTGATTCGGCGTATCTCTTGGAGAAAATTGCTACATGAACAGAGGCCGTTGCTATAGCTGCTTCTATTTGAGGAGTTAAGTTTTCCCCTTCCTCTAATTCGTGCTGGTCGAGAAAGACTCTGAATCCATAAGAAAGAAGGCGACGATACAGATGGCTAGCGAACGTTTTCTTAACGTCTGGACCGCGGTGATTTATAAACACATCGTAGTTGTAATTGGTGTTGGGATTTGCAGCAGTGGAGGTGGAGGCCGAGGTTATGTTGTAATTGGCGTTGCAAATTGCAGGTGTGGAGGCCGAGGAAGAGGAAGCGAATGTTTGGTATTGAGCCATTAATAAATTAATATATTGGATACAGAGATAGGGGTAGATTGATCGTAATATATTGGATACAGAGATAGGGGCAGACTGATCGAGTTACAAGAAGCACAGCGATCAGTATTAAAACTGAGATTTCATTTAACAGGTTTAATTTTAAATCCTTTTACATCCCAATTTTAAATCCTTAGGACATACCATGGGAGAAGTATAATTATGTGGTGAAAATAAAGAAGAAATATAATTGGTCAGAATTTAATAAAAATATCAAAATGTTAAGTAAAAAAAAATTATAATATTAATTTTAATTTAAAATTAGAAAATATAGAAATACTTGAGAATCCGTAGTAAAAAATTATGATATCTTGTGGAGAGTCTACCGTATATATTGTCAACGAATATATATTTTAATTAATTAAAATTAATAAAATCAATGAATTTGATATTTTTTTTTGTTTGATACTGGAATAGTTACTCATCTCTTGAAACCAAAATTTTACTTTCTAAACAGTTTTAAGAAAAAATTAATTACTAAAAGGAGACTTTAAATCTCAAATAAAATAAAGAAATAGTGAAAGCGTTTAGGTATAATCAAAACTTTTATGTATAGTGCTAGCCTCTTACCATTCTTGACTGGTTTTTGGCCTGTTACCATTTTTGACTGGTTTTTGTCCGCTGTTCGGTGCGTGTTCTTTACGTGGAATGTTCATTCGGTGGAGCTGGATCGTACAGGCGTCTAGGTTCATGTTTCATTGTTAAACAATAAAATAATCGGTCATCCAGCGATGCAAAAGTTGTCCGATTGCATATGCTTTCAATTATTTACATGTGCGGGTTGCATTTAGTCATGACTCATACTTTCAGATTAGCAATCGAAGACCCCACTTTCTCGCAAAAAATATATAATAATAATAATGCAAAAGTTGTCTTACATGTGCGGGTTGCACTTAGTCATGACTCATACTTTCAGATTAGCAATCGAAGACCCCACTTTCTCACCAAAAAAATAAGAGGAGGAGGAGGAGTCCTTGCACTTGACTCATACTTTCAGATTAGCAATCGAAGACCCCACTTTCTCACCAAAAAAATAAGAGGAGGAGGAGTCCTTGCACTTGACTCATACTTTCAAATGAGAGTTATAATATCCGAAGTCCTTGGCATGCACTAGAAGAGACATTAGATGAGAAGAAAGATTTTCTTAAAACAACTTGTTAATATAATGTAATATATTAATATATCACATTATATTAAAGATTTTCAATTTTGAATGAGATATTACGTTTAACTCATAACCATTACCATTTGAGATATGATTTATTAACCTATATATTACTTTTAATATCTTATAATAATAAATTTTACTAATATTTATACTATAATAATAATAAAATAATCCAAATATTATTTACTATATACTTAAATATACAATATATTATATAATAATAATAATACAAATTATGTAGATATACTCTATAATTTATTAATACTTATATAGGTATCCTTGGAAGCCATCTCTCCTTTTATTTCATATCGAGGAAGTCCCCCACACCATTAGGATGGGTATATAACCTCGGTCAAGGTCCGTCTTTATGTTGACTGGAAGAACAATCTTCCCACCATGAGAGGTACTCAAACCAGGTTTGTACAAAGACGAGGGCCGCCTTGGACGCCCCTTAGCTCAGCCCTATTTTGTAATGGCTCCTAGCTTGGAAGCCATTTACTATTATTATTAATTTACTATTTTTTTATAATATACACATTCTTATAAATAATAATGATGATGATGATGGTTTATTATAAGGTGTTTGAGAATTTACTACATATCTAATTATACAATATAAATATTGTTGTAATATAAAATATTACATGAGGTTACTAGTAGCAAAGCAATATATACCAAGATACGAGATTATATATATACCAAGATACGAGATTATTACATGCATAAAGATAAGAGAAAGAACACAAGTAATGGTGGTAGAAACAACAGTTTGTCTTATATTAACAGACCATCATACCTAATAAGCATCATTACATATTTTGGCTCACTAGCCTAATATATATTGTAGACAAGTAGTTATTCAATTATAGCTTTCTAATTGTTTGGTCTATTCACCTAACCAACTTGATTGGCCGAGCCAACTAATTCCTAGTCGGTCGGGAGGACCTAGTTGGCTAGCCGACTAGGCTCCTCTAATGTCTCACCCACCCCAAAACGTTTCTTCATCATGAAGAGAACAGGGGGATGTGACTTTTATACAAGTTTTACAAAATTACAAAAAATAATGAGTTTTCAGTGCTACACAACCTGGATGCTTGGCCCGGTGGAGTAAATTCAACACATGCTTCAACAATTGTTGGGATAGAGAGAGCAAGGTGGTCTTAAAAGCATCCCATTCAATGAGGACAGTCCTGGTATTTGCTGCCAAACTAGTGAATTTCGATAGGTGGATGAGCTTAACTTGCATGGTTTGATCCACCATATTTTGCATGTCTGGTTCAAAGTTTTGCATTTGAATTTCAATTGATCTGATCAGTTTGTAGATACAGTTAGCTGTGAGCCAATTGACTTCTTCTTGTGCTCGCTTTTATTCATGAAGCCATTTGTATTCATTTCTTCTTAATTGTTCATGTCGTTGTTGCTCCATGTTAAATTGGTCATCTAAGATCTGCGTTGTGGCTAGGTCGGTTGCTTGCTTCTGCTTATAAAACTCAAGTAAAGTGCTATGCATATTCTGAATTTCTGCACAAGCTTTCTCATAATATGAATACCAGTGATTGAGAGGAGATGACCAAGCCTCCTATGCCACAATTCACAAGGAATGACTGTGTCATGGATCATGGCTTGAATGAGCTTTCTAGGAACTTTGTAGAGACCTCCTACTCTAACTCCAAACACAGCTGCAAAATTCAAGTCTAAATTCTTAGGCTACAAGAGCACGTTGTTGTCCATAAAGATTAATCTAATCCTTTATCTTCTAGAACTGAAATAGACAGGAGGTTTTGCTTCAATTTGGGGACAAACATAATTTCATCAACATCCAGTACATCTCCTAAATCCAACTGAAAAGAAGTGGATCCAACTCCTTCGATCGAATAGGTGGTCTTATCTCCAAGCTCCACCTAACAGGAGAACTTATTTTCCTTTATATCTAAGATAGTGATCCTATATCCAATCATGTGCTTGGATGCGCCATTATCCACCATCCATGTCTCAACACTAGTGGTAATGGATCCAGATAGGGCTGAGAAAAGATAGTACACCTTCCTTGTCTCCTTATCATTGGAAGAATTATTTCTTGTAGGTTCATCTTCTATAGCAGTAGAACCATGAAATATACCCTTGAACTTTCCTCTTTGCTTTGCACAACAGTCTCTTGCAAAGCGGTCCTTCTTATTATAGTTGAAGCATTTAACTTTTGACTTATCAAAGTTCTTAGTGTAATCATTTTCCTTTTGATGAGGAAACTTCTTATAAGAAAAGGATTTATTTCCTCTCTTCATCTATTCTGAAAGAGAAAGGTTCTCTTCTTTGGAGGAAGTGTATTTTCTCTGGATTCGCCCTTCTTCTTGTAGGCAATCATGCCATAGTCTTTCAAAGTTTGGTTGCACTTATCAACCATTTACTGTAGGAAATAATGTCTCCCATGAATACGGAAGGCCATTGACAACAGTCTAGATGAGATCATCATCATGAATGGTTACACCAATACTCATGAGTTGATCTCTTACTTGAGAGATCTTTGTAAAAAAGGAAGCAACAGCTTCGTCCTTCTCCATCTTCAGATTATGGATCTTGTTCTTCAATGCTATCTTCTAACTGGGCACCTTCGTCTCATAAAGATTGGTCAAAGTGTCAAAGCATTCCTTTTGCGGTCTTGAATGGAGTAATCACTGGCATCAAATTGTATTTCACAGAATCATAAATGATTCTCTTTGCTTTGGCTTGATTCTTCTTGAAAGTAGTGTGCCTTGCATTAGAGGCAGCCTCTTCAAAAATACTAGATACGTATCCATCTAGATCATGCTCTTCTAGGATATTCAGAATCCTTTCCTTCCAAGAAATGGAGTAATCCTTTCCTTTTGGGAATGTTTTGTGACAGATTATCCTCCTTGTTTTCGGTGACCCAAACCAATGTCTTAACAGGATGTAATGTGCATATTTAGGATATGTTTGGCCTTGTTCATGCTTGTATTTAGGTTTTTTTAGGTCTTTAGATTTTTTTTTAGTTTGAATTGTTTCAATGTTATCGTAATTTCGTTGTGTTTTGCTTCAACTATAATGAATTCAGAGCTTCTATGTAAGTTGTTCATGTAATTTGGTCATGTGATAAATTATGTGCTTCAATGTTTATGTAGATGCAATTGTATTTGTAACCGTGGTTGCCATAGTAGATGATAATAATCTTTCTATGTCATTTAAAAAATTATGAGCTTCAATAAAATTGTAGTTGCAAATTTAGTTGTAATAGTAGTTGGAGTTGGAGTTGGAGTTGTTGTTGTAGTTGTAGTTGTAATATGCCTTTGTGTTTTATCTTTTATATCATTTACCAATATGTGGGCTTCATTTGTAAATGTAATTTGTCTTTGTATTCATGGTTATAGTTTTCATTGTAATTAACAAACTCTAACAGTTGTGAGCATGTTGGTGATTTGTGGGATCATGTATATGTGTACTAATTTAGACTTGCTAGGATATCTAAGGTTCAGCTCCCAATTGTAGAGACAATCCAAGGCTATCTCTACCCACTTTCCATATATTGTCATGCTGATTAGATAACCAGTAAACATAACATGATTATAAACTTGAAAATAAAATAGGCTTGACATTATGCAGCCTAACTAGCTGACTTGATTACCATAATTAATGTGCAATGTTGGTTGAACTTCCTATTTTATAAGCAATTGCCAAAATATTACAATAAAAACATTTCCAAAGCCTCTACTTTCATAGAATACTAGGATATGGGATTTCTAGGATGCAAAATCCCTTATGGCCTAATTCTTCTTACAACAAAACATTGCTAAAGCCTCAAGTTTCATAGAAGACTCGGGATTTGATATTTATAGGTGGAAAAGCCCTTATGGCATGGTTTTGATTACAACAAAACATTTCCAAAGCCTCGAGTCTCATAGAAGACTAGGATCTGAGATTTATAGGTGCCAAATCCCTTATGGCAAGGTTCTTATTAAAACAAAACATTTCCAAGTTAACAAAATCCACATTGGATGTGGTTAGACATAAAGCATAAAACAGATTCATGCATGTGTCAACTGACTAACTTCATTGCCCAATCTTGTAGGGTTCCCTGCATTTCAATCGGCCAAGTAGGTTGAACTACCTAGATTTGCATGATCCAAATGGTTTGAGTTGCTTACATTTGCATGATCCAAATGGGTTGAGTTGCATGCATTTGTATGATGCTAGTTTTCTCCTTGCAACCATGGAGGAATTGAAAATGCATAGTTATGACTTGTACCCAACATCTCTGTATTAATAGGAGGAGTTGGCAAAACATATATCGGATTGGCCCTCCCACTGACATGAAGAAAGTGGGGCATAGGACCCACTAGTTGATATTGGGGGATCTGGATGTTTAGAAGTTCCTGGAATAAACATGTATTATCTGCAATCTGATTGACTGGGTTGGACACCATCTGTTGATCCATCCTACTATGATCCTCTTGTAGTTTCTTTTGTGCATTTATTTGTGCTTTTTATTTCCTAGCTAGTTGTTTATGGTGCTCTTTTTCTTGCTTATATTTCTCTCTTTGAAACCTTGCAATCCTCCATTCTTTGGATTGAATGATCCTTGCAGCCTTCCTCTCATTTGCAAGATCCTTCTTCTTGTATCTATGTTCTTGCATCTCCTTTTTCTTTTGTTCTTCCTTAGTTAATAATGAAATGTACTCATCTAAAGTGAGGAACTGTGAACTCCTTCTTAAGCGAAGAACATTTGTTGATCCTGCCATTTCCTTTTCTACCACTCTCTCCATTGGAAACCTTAGGAATGACTTGAGTGGTGTACCATTGCGCAGGGTATGAGTATCAATTGGTGTTAGTTTTTTAGAATTTAATTCATTCTGATCTAGGATCTTAACTAAAAGAACAACATGTACAACATATCAAGCATACGAGACAAGAGACAAGAGACACAAAACATTTCACCGGCGAAAACCAAGAAGGTGAAAAACCCCGCAACTTCCTTAGAGATAGAATAAGCACCAATACAAGGATCACAATGATCAAACCCAAGAGATAGATATCTTCAGCAGCATACTCCTCCTCCACTTGTGTGCACTCCTCCTCTCTCTCACTAATGCGAAGTGAGTGAATAATAGAATGTGTAAAATGAGAGAGACACACTCTCTATTTATACACTACTTCACTTGTCTTTTAACTCTAACTAGGTCGGCCCCAACTTAACCACTTAAAAATATTGTTGACTGGGCCGACCCCCACTAGGGTGCTCTAATAACCCTTTAACCCACATGACTCATACAGGGCCGATCCAATCAAGGTGGTCTAATAACCCATCAAGTATAAGTTATGACACTTACAATATAACTTGTGACACTTGCAAGTACAACTGACGATACTTCCAATCGGAGGAATAATACATCTCTGTTGGGGATATAATAAAGTACAAATACAATATACAAGTGAATATATTCCAAAGTTACAAATACATCAACACTCCCTCTTACCTAGAAAGGTATTCTCTTGATACAGGTCATCAATACATATAGGCACAAGTCTTCAATTCTGGAGCTGAATCATTGTCACTGGATCACGAAGCATCATCGCCACTGTTGTTGTACTCGTCATCTCGATCACTGGGCTATCTCTCAATTCTTCTCGTCATAGGAAGTTCTACAGAGCCATCCCTTTTTCATGTTGTATGTAGGCCTAGCCTCTTGTAGGTCTTCATCATCTCTGGCCATACTATGGATCCCAGGACTAATTACGTGCATCAACAAAACCTCAAAAGAGTATCCCAGGATCCTTTATGTGCCTAAGCACGATCGAAAATATCTCCCCGAGAGCTATTACATGTGACCACCACAAAACCTCGAAAGAGCATCCCAGGACTGATTACGAGCACACAGCTCAACCTATCGGATCTCCCAGGATCTTTTACATGCAACTGCACAACCTATCCACGGCCATAGAGTATCATCCTGATGCTCATAATCATACTAATCATATCATCTCATCAGCCACGGAGCATAGCCCAGATGCACATCACACAGCACTTACACCACCGACATGGGAGAACACATCTGCCACTATTCGGGGAAGGCTCCAGCACTTACTTTTTCACCATGGGAGAACACATCTACACCGTTTCGGAATAGCTTCAGCAATTATATCATGACCATGGGAGAACACATCTACACAATGTCGAAAAAGCTCGGCAATTACATCATGACCATGGGAGAACACATCTACAACCATGTCCAAAAATCCCATGTGCATCTGCGTCTTCCGGACTCATCACACATGATCCAACTGATCATGCAATGCATCCACCTGATGCATATCATCACATATGATCATCCTGATCATCGTCATAGCATCGTCCTGGTGCATATCATCTGGAGCATCGTCCTGATGCTTAGCATAGATGATCATCCTGATCATCATACATAGAAGCAACCTAAGCATCGTCCGGATGCTCATCACACAGCACTTACATCCACAACCATGGGAAGGATCCTCCTACCACCATGCTTGGAATGGCTCTTGCAAATGTGTCCCATCACTTCTTCCTCGAAGTATCTTCTATCTGAAGAACACCAAGCCTCTCTCTAAAGTACTCAAACTTCACTCTAGCTAGTGATTTAGTCAACACATCTGCAATCTGCTCATCCGTCGCGACATACAGGAGCTTCACTGCTCCTCTCTGCACCATATCCCTGATATAGTGATATTTGATCTCGATGTGCTTCGACCTGTCATGGGACACCGGGTTCTCTGACAACTTCACAAAACTCTGGTTGTCACAATAGATACAGGTAGCATCCAACTAGAGATCAAATCAAACAGTAGCTTCCTTAGCCATACTGTCTCACAACTAGCCGAACAAGTTGCGACATACTCTGCTTTGGCTATACTCAGTGCTACGCAAGATTGCCTCCTGCTAAACCAAGAGATCACACCTAATCCCATACTGAAGCAGCACCCTAAAGTGCTCTTCCTATCTACAGCACTGCATGCCCAATCTTGAATCAACATAACCCTCTAGGTTAAACTTTTGATTCGCATCATACTTGAGCCCATAATCAATTGTACCCTTCAAGTACCTCAGAATATGCGTTACAGCAATTAGGTGACCATGTCTAGGATCTGTCAGAAACTGGCTCAAGGTGTTCACCGCAAAGCAAATATCTGGTCTCGTGTTCATCAAGTACATCAATGACCCAATCATCTGACGATACATCATGGCATCA
The DNA here is from genome assembly GCA_027924585.1 of Larix kaempferi. NCBI lineage: Eukaryota > Viridiplantae > Streptophyta > Pinopsida > Pinales > Pinaceae > Larix > Larix kaempferi. The sequence continues at coordinate 7,147,194 of BSBM01000003.1, read as the reverse complement.
ACCGAATCTGATGAAGCATCACTCAATAGCTTCAAGTTCGATGCCATAGGTGTGGCCATGGCCTTGCAGTCCATCATCCCGAATCGCTCCAGGATCTCTACTGCATACTTCCTTTGTCCAAGGAATATTCCATCTGCACTCTGCCACACCTCCATACCTAGAAAGTAATGCATCATACCCAAGTCCTTCAACTCGAAATCGGCAGCAAGCTTCCTCTTCGTGTCGGCAATCAATCTATCATCACCCATCACAAACAGGTCATCCACATACAGTAGGAGTATCACTGGATTTCCTTCCTCAACCTTGTAGTAAAGGTTGGAATCCGCTTTACTCTTGGTAAAGCCCAAACTGGACAGGAAGTTGTATATCCTACCGTACCATGTCATAGGTGCTTGCTTCAAGCCATACCTGTCGAAATTGCTTGTAGCATTCTTATGTAAGGCCTTAGCCTCATCTCCCTCTGGAACTGGAACTTCTTCACTTATGCAGGTGTCCAATTCATTCTCTTCTAGGCTTAACCCAATCCACTTTGATTTGCTAAGACTAGATCTGGAGTTGGATTAGGGTTTGTCAGAGAAACCCTAAAAATTAAAATTTTGAATTTCAAACTTCTGAATGGATGGAAAGATGTGCCTTTCTAAGCTAATCAAGCTGGTATACTTCAATTTTGAAATCTGCAAAATTTGAACCCTCAAAATTGCCTTTGAAACTTTCGGATCTTTTGGACAGGATCCTGAACTAGGGTTTGATAAAGCTTGGTCTTTTACCCATCCAAAAGGTTCGATCTTGTGTTCTAAACTTTGATTTTTCTAAGGAGCTTCCAGCCATGGTCACAGATTTCAAAAATTCCAACTTTTGCAAAAGCCCTAATTTTCCATCTTTTCGATCAAAATCCTGAACTAGGGTTTGATCAAGCCCGACCTTCTGCCTAACCAAAAAATTTGATCTTGGTCTCTAAATTTTGATTTTGATGAGGAGCATTCAGTCGTGGACTCTGATTCCAAAAATTCCAACTTTCTCCGAAGCCCTAAATTCCCATTGTAGTGACAAGCCAAGAATGAAGGTGCTTAGAATCAAATTCTGTTTAAACAGAAATATGCACCTGATTGTTTCTGGTGCATCTCTGAAATTACAAATCCACAGGGTCTGAAACTTTGGCCCGTGGTAGCCTGACCTGTCTTCTTTCCAACCTCACATGTCTGACCTCAAATGGATTCTCTGAGAGAGAGATATGAAAAATGTCGAAACGTGACCTGTTTATGGGATTAAACAGTATAGCAAACTTGTACGGCGTGCCACATGTCACTGTTTCAACTTAGGCCTGTGAAAAACTTACCTGTGAAACTAAATTCCGTTCCCTAACTGCCACTTTTTACGGAATTCCATTTGGAACTTCCTAGCCCGAGATATTCCCTTTTTTCCGAGGTCACCTGTTTAGGACTGCATTATGGAAGAGGCATAAACCCTAACTTGTACGGATCATATATCACAAAGTACAACGAATCTTGAGGTTGTCCTTTGGACACAAGGTACATTGACATTTCATTTTCAACCTATAGAATTTTCAGATCTTGAACCTTCGCCAAAATGGATTTATAGCGAAAGTTCCACGATGACTAGTGTTTACTATACCAAGCCCTAGCTTCCAATTTGTCGCAAGTGCAACAAGTGTCATAAATGCCATACCATGCCTTCGTTCAGGCTAGCTCTGATACCATGTTAGTTTTTCAGAATTTAATTCAGTATGATCTAGGATCTTAACTGAAAGAACAACATGTACATGATATCAAGCATACGATACAAGAGACAAGAGACAAAACATTTCACTGGGGAAAACCAAGAAGGTGAAAAACCCTGCAACTTCCTCAGAGACAGAATAAGCACCAATCCAAGGATCACAATGATAAAACCCAAGAGATAGATATCTTCAGCAACATACTCCTCCTCCACTTGTGTGCACTTCTCTCTTTCACTAATGCGAAGTGAGTGAATAATAGAATGTGTAAAATGAGAGAGACACACTCTCTATTTATACACTACTTCACTTGTCTTTTAACTCTAACTAGGTCGGCCCCAACTTAACCACTTAACATAATGTTGACTGGGCCAACCCCCACTAGGGTGCTCTAATAACCCTTTAACCCACATGACTCATACAAGGCCGACTCCATCAAGGTGGTCTAATAACCCATCAAGTATAAGTTACGACACTTACAATATAACTTGCGACACTTGCAAGTACAACTGACAACACTTCCAATCAGAGGAATAATGCATCTCCGTTGGGGATATAATAAAGTACAAATACAATATACAAGTGAATATCTTCCGAAGTTACAAATACATCAACAATTGGAATTTGTGTTACATATGCATTGTCTCCTTCAACTCGTTCCAGTATGAGTATCAACTAGAAGTTGTGTTACATCTACGTTGTCTCCTTCAATTGGTTCTTCACTACCTACAACAACTTCTTCATAACGCCCAGGTGGAAAAATTCATTGTTCTATAATGTTGGCTATTAAGGCATGCTTGTGATTTCTTTGTTGGTGTTAGTAATAATATGTTCTTAAGCGAAGAACATTTGTTGATCCTGTCATTTCCTTTTCTACCACTCTCTCCATTGGCAACCTTAGGAATGACTTGAGTGGTGTACCATTGCGTAGGGTATGAGTATCAATTGGAAGTTGTGTTACATATGCATTGTCTCCTTCAACTCGTTCCAGTATGAGTATCAACTAGGAGTTGTGTTACATCTACATTATCTCCTTCAACTGGTTCTTCACTACCTAAAACAACTTCTTCATAACCCCCAGGTGGACAAATTCGTTGTTCAATAATGTTGGCCATTAAGGCATGCTTGTGATTTCTTTGTTGGTGTATATGTTTGTTCATATTCATCATGGCCTCCATTAACCATTCAGGCTACTCCACCTTGCTTAGCAATGTCAACTACTTTTCATTGCTTTGCAATGCTTGGCAACCTTCGACCACATTCATTTCAACAATGTCATTATGAACTTCAGTTGCAAAATATGTACATATTTCATGTGATTGAACATTTTCCATGATATCTCCACTTGCTTCATTGTCATATTGAGTAGCGTTGACATGTTTATCACTGTCACCCAATGGTTGACAATGTCCTTGAGAGAGGGATAACATGTTGTCTACAACAACTGCATCTTCTTGGCCATGTACCTCAAAGGATTATCTACAAGCCATATCATGGAGAAGAGCATCATAATCTAGTGGCCAAATTCTATTCTGCCTAAATCTAGCCTTTACATTTGAGGGAGCGAGATCCATTTTAAATGTGTTGCTGGAAATTTTAGCTAATTCAAACCTTTTTACCTCCACCTCGGGGTTCTTTTCCATCCACGTTTCTCTCTTAGACCTGAAAAATACTTAAATGGTGCAAACACACTCACATTAAGGGATGCAACATGTGGGTGGTAAGTGCAGGGAAGGTTAGCAAACCAATTCCTGTCATGTTTTCTGCTTCAATGGTTTGTAGAGCTACGTTGTTTACATGGCCATTTAATATCAGCAAGTGTCTATTTTCACGTGATACACCACATGGGACAGATGTAGCAAAGAGGCACAACTAATTCATAAATAGTTCTTTGGTCATCCATGCATTTGGATGTGCAGCCATGCATGCTCCCAACTCACATTTCTTGATATATTTTTTCAATGGAGTCTTTCCCTTGAACAAATAGAACCCAAGGATTGATGCACCAACTACATTTATGCAACATAGAATGGTTATCCAATCCCTACTCTTAGAAAGAATTTTGGGCACATTACTGCTACCTCTTCTAATGATCACCCGCATTTCACAATTCCTTCCAACTTGAAACCCAATTTCATCGCAGTTCCATATATGATCTGGACTATATGAATGTTGTTGATAAGCATTGGACAGAGTGTCATAAAACTTGGACACAATTGTGGGGTGCAAATTCAAGGCTCTATCTCTATCCAAGCCTTTTGTTGTTTGTAACACAAGTTCTGGTTATCTTTTCTAGAACCTTACCCACCATGAGTTACTAGGAAATCCATCTCTGAATGGATTCAACCTTGATTGACATATTTGTGCAACATTCGACTTCAGCTATATCAACTCCAACCCATGGTCCATTTCAGCCATCTCCTTACACCAACTAGAAACTTATTCCTTCTCTTGTTCAGTTAACACTGTGAGAGGCCCTTTCCTCTTGGTATGAGTGAGACCATTTAGCCAATAATGCATTGAGGTTGGTGCAATCCCATACTTTTTTGCAGCTATGCTCACAGAATAGCCATTGTATTCGAGATCGTAAATTTCTTTCATCGTGTCCTCTTTTGTCCAACCTATGAGAGCACTGATCTTCTTGCTTGAACCAACTGTGTGCATTGTAGGTGCAGGTGGAGCAAAACCATTAGGCACTAGCATGATTTGATATTCATCATTTGCATCATTTGCACTTCATTATGGATAGCAACATTTTGATGTATATCCTCATCTGATGAAGTATGTTGCAGTTGTGCACCTCTAGTGACTTGCCTCTGTGTCCTCCGTGTTCGAGCAACCTAATTCCCCTTTTCCATGATTACAAAAACCTATATGAGAACAAGATAGAATTGTAATAGATAAGCGAGTTCGGATCCCCATAAGGGCCAAGTAATAAAAAATACCAGCATAGGAAATTGATAAAGTAAGTACTTACTAGATGCCCATTTCTATATGCAACCCATGCACTTAGTTTAAATTACAATTTCACATTTCCTTTTTTATTTTGGTTTTAATTTTACATTCCTATTACCGTACTTATATTAATGTTTAAGGTTAGGGTGTCATAATTTTAGTACAAAGTAAACTAAATTAATAATTTGTTCATATAAATATTAGTTTTCTAAAATATGTTTAGAATATTTATATAAATATTATTTTTTTAATAAATTTTGAATGTTATTTTAGGAAGTTGTAGATCAAAAAGTGTATTCAGTTACAATTCCATAAACCAAAAAAAAGTTATAAAAAATTGAAATTTACAATAACAACAAAAACCATTCTCTAAAAGGTAAAGTAAAATTAAAAAACCATTTACTAAAAAGTAAAATCTAAGAATGAACACTAAGTAAATACCACATGAGTTGATTAAAATATAAGATGATTATTATTCATAATATAAGAAAAAGGAAAAAGAAACTCCCTAAGCTCAAAAGTGGGTGAAAAAGCCGTGCAATCTTAAATCTCCCAACATCTTCTTTGCACTATGCCCGGTAATCTCGACAAAATTTCCCCAGTCCTCCATCCTCAAACTTAATCCATAGTTGTCCATATAGCCATGGATGGATGGTAATGAGCCTCAACAAAGAACTCATCAATGATCTTGGGCATGTCAGGGTCATTAACCCATCTCCTTAGAATGGGCCTCTCACCTCCCTTGATATCCATATTTACGACCCCTATGCTTTAATTCCAATTTTTCTTTGATAAATCTGGTAACTGTGATAGAGTTCTTGGCCATATCATCTTCATCACCCACCAGCTTTTGATATATATTGATTTAGTTCAAAATCCACTTGATGACCTCAGTGTGACCTTGGTTATATTCTTCGACATAATCATAAATTTCTTAAAAAGATTGGAACCTTAAATGAAAGGACCAAAATCACCTTAAATACCACTAAACCAAATCACAAAATCATCACCCACCAACTTATGATATATATTAATTTGAATCAACATCCACTGGGTAGCCTACGAAAATCACCATAAATACCACTAAACCAAATCACAAAATCATCACCCACCATCTTATGATATATATTGATTCGGTTCAACATCTATTGGGTAGCATTTGATGTGATCTTGGTCATATTCTTAGACAATATGCTTAACATTAATTTCTTAAAATGATTGGAACCTTAAATGAAAGGACCAAAATCACCATAAATGCAAGTAAACCAATTCACAAAATCTAACGAGTATCATGTGTAAAAATGGATATTATCATTAATGAAATAATAATCTTTCCATGTTGGTGGTGTAAATGTGGATTATCTTTTAACCTTCATTTTTTGGGGTTTACTATACTCATTTAACATTTATATTTTATCTTTATTTTGCCTTAACCCCACACAACCCTTTCACGACTTTGGATTTTTTCCTTCGATAAACACCCATCCACCATTATTTTATCGAGGTAGACTTATTTAGGCATTACATTTATAGATGGGGATTCAACAAAATGTTTTTTCCTTCACACCTCACAACCGCGTCTTCCACATCCATCGTAGACAACAACCAAAAAAACACAAATTCCAAGTGTAAACATCAAGGTTGATTGATTCCATCGTCCCTACATCTATGTTTACCCTCTTATTCACCTCCACTAACAGACCACCAAAACCAAGTATATCGTGGGCCCTCTTAATGAAGTCACCCAAACAAGGCTATGCAGAAACTTGATGATGACAAATGCAATGATCCATTGCAGAACCAATGGCAAAACCATGATAAAGAACCCAAGTACCAAAGAACATGATGAGGCACCTAGTTTATTCTCAATGTCACCTAAAGATTCTTTCTCAATGGATTTAGCAGTTGTTTGAGTGGAAAAATATGGATGCATCACTACATTCTTGATGGACTTAGCAGTTGTTTGAGTGGAAAAGTATGGATGCATCACTACAGTGGGCACTAAAATTGCATACTGCATAGATCTCGAATTGAAACATTAAAGAGTGAAATGATTTGGGTTTCAGACTACGAGGAGATGGTTGTGGCAGTGGGGGCACAAAACCAACACATGGTGAAAGGATGAGAAGCACCATCGATAAATGTAGTAATTTAGGTCAATTACAAATGGTAAATGTCTATAATTTAGTTATACCTGTTAATTACTAGTAATCTCACTCAATAAAGACAAATGCATGAAATATTATAAACAAGGGCATTAACTCGTTATTATCCTTTGATTTAGTGGAAGCGACTAAGAATATGTTAGAATCAATAAATCCTAACAGGTGCATGACCAAATCTATCATTAAAAGATTACTTAATCTAGCACCTCCCATCCAACCCCAAAATAAGGACACCTATTGGCGTAAATGCAGTAAAATTCATTTAGTTTGTGCTATCCACTGGAACATGGTATCTAGTTTTTCGATTGTGTATCAATGATTTGTTGTTGTAGTAAGCACAACATCTAACAATCATAGTAACTAGTTTACAATAATTCAATACAAATGACATAACATACTCATATTTTCCCACATGATTAAAACAATATTTTTGTATCCCACAAAAGTAACCAAGTGTTAGATCATTAACCCACAATAGCATTCTAAATTACATCGAACCATCCTTCCTCCCTAACCTACTTCCATCTTCCACATCTTATCCTTTCCTCTATTGGAATATGGTGGAGCCTCAACTATATTGAACTAATTTTAGATAGAACATGTAAGTGTAAGTGTCAATTATATCTACCAAGCTTCCCCATCAGGCAACTAGTAGTCATCATCACTCAACTTGTGGAGCATGACTCAACACAACCCTCCCATGACTTTAGGTTTCAAAGGATACACGATGGGTAATACATCCACTCATTATAATATAACTAGGATCAACACCCTATATTGAGCATACTGTGCAATTATTGTTTTTATAGTCATGTCATCAAAGAACCATTATGGACAAGTTATGCATCATGTCAAAACCACACTTATTCGCAAATCATAATAGTGTTTGAAATCAAAAGAGAAACTTGAAGTACACATTATTTTAGTAATGTCTACGACATCCAATTTATCTCATTATTACAATCACTACATATCTTATATTCTTTTAGGTTAGGTAATTAATAACTTAAATACTATATAAGACATAACAATTTCATGTAAAATCCATGTTATGTACTACTATTCAGGTAAACAACACATTTTTATGGCACCATGCATCACATCCATATACATACATAGAGTGAAACTTGAACTAGTATCCATGTGACTAAATTTGACATTTTATTTTAAATGTTCAAAAGCAACCACATAACTATCATCATTATGAGAATATAAAAGTAAAATCATATGTTATAAACGTATATATAGATCCACATGCACACATATGTAATTTCTATATTGGTCTAATTGAGTCGAAATAAATACTAAGTGAATAGATTACGAACATGAGTAAAATTAGAGTTTTCATTGCCTAAGATCGAAATATGGGACACTACAATAAACATCACAAACAAAAGCATTGAAGTTCAAAATTCTATTATGAAGTCTAAATATATAAAATTTCTTTAATAGATTATATTAATGACAATGTTATCATAATAGTGGTTATGAGATCAATCTAATTATGATTGTATAGTTATAAACGTATATATAGATCCACATGCACACATATGTAATTTCTATATTGGTCTAATTGAGTCGAAATAAATACTAAGTGAATAGATTACGAACATGAGTAAAATTAGAGTTTTTATTGCCTAAGATCGAAATATGGGACACTACAATAAACATCACAAACAAAAGCATTGAAGTTCAAAATTCTATTATGAAGTCTAAATATATAAAATTTCTTTAATAGATTATATTAATGACAATGTTATCATAATAGTGGTTATGAGATCAATCTAATTATGATTGTATAGTTATTAATCCATCCATCCAATCATAAACAAAATGGTTATTGAAAAGAGATCTCATTATAAGATAAATCTAATTGAGGTAAGAGTAAGTAGCTCACTTAGTGAGTGAAGAGAGTCCAAGCATTTCAGAAAGTGCAGGGTGGGGTTCAATTCTCCAACATTACAAAAATATTCTGAAGAAGAAAAAAAAAATATATATATATATAATTGATTAAAATGAGTTAGTTGCTAAATCAATTTAATAATAAAATAATAATGAATGGAAAGATTAACTATTAGAACAACAAAAAGTAAGCTAGTTGCTAAATTTAATAATAAAATTAAAATAATAATGAATAGAAAAAATAACTATTAAAAAAAATTGGTAAAAAAAAATAATAAAAAAATACATACATACTAAATCATTAATACGAAAAGTCAATGTCCAACCATTAACATTGTCAAATAACATTTTTAAAGTTCTAGATGGTGGATATTACTTACCCTTGTCACTATCTACATTGATTTCCAAGTATTTCATAGCATTGTCAAATAACTTTTGAACTGGTTCATATCACTTGCCCTTATGACTTACCCATTGTCATTGTCAATACTAATTTCCAAGTTTTTCGTCACATGAATAACTTTTGAACTTTTACATAATTTTACATTGTGCATGTGCTTCACCAATTGTCACTATGTACCCAATTTCCAAGTCATTTCGTGAGAGATGAATCTTCATATTATATATATATATAATTGAAAGCATCTTGAAACCTACATCAATTGCAATTTCCTAGTCATTGCCCTAAACAAAATAAATGGAATCTTCCGTTCTTATTTTGAAGGTACAAAACATTTGGGACCCACAGATTTTAATAATCGAAGGCATCACTTTATACGTAACTCCCTTGCAATTTCCAAGTTTTATACACAATCGAGAGCACATATTTGGCGGCCCCTGTAGCTGCATGGAAGTAGAGTTTCTATTTGGCTCTCCAAAGTTTTCTCGGTTAAGTATATAAAAGGGAATATTTTAAATTGGATAAGGAATCCAAAACAATAGATCAGAGGAACTTCTTTGTTTGGGTGGGTTTTATCAAGGTATATAATTGGATGGCAAGGGATCTTATTTGGTGGGTTGGGAATGAAGAAGAGATTTCAGTTGGTATTGATCCAATTCTGGGTTTGGAAGAAAACTATAAATTGTCTGAGGATATCCTTGGCTACCTGAAAGAATGTGGGTTGTATACACTTAATTCTATCAAGAAGACGAGAAATAAGACTGAGCCTAGTGCCTACTGGTTTTCTGCAAAAGATCTGGGATTAATTGGGCAAGCAACCTTTGAGTGGAATCGGTACATTTGCAATTTGAATTCAGTTGGCTGTCGTCTTTCTAATATCAAATATGGTCTTTTCTGGAATGGCAATCCGACTACAGGTATTATCACAGCTAAATCTGCTTACAACACCATAATTAAAAGCAAATGCTTTTTCCCACAAAATTGGTGGTATAAAAGGTTATGGAGTTGGCAGATTTTGTTGAAGATTAAGTGTTTTATGTGGCATGCTCTGTTAGATGTCTTAGAACTTGGGACAATCTCATCAAAAAAGGGTGGTGTGGCCCAAGTTTTTGCTTGTTATGCAAATCAAGTTCTGAATCCACTAAACATTTACTAGTTGAATGTGAGTTTACAAGAATGATTTGGAATAGGATTCTATCGACTTTGAAGCTTGATCAGCATTGGGGTTTGGAAAATTTTGATCTCTGTTGTCTTGACTAGAGCAGAAAATGTAGATCTCATCCTACTCTTCCAGCTATGATTTCATGGGTCATTTGGCATACACGTAACAAAGCTGTTTTTTAGAACAAAACTTTGATTCTGCATCATACATGTATTCATATTTTGAACCTGGTTAAATATTACAGTTTGGAGGAAATTTATCAAAGGATTTAAAAAGTGAGTACATTTAGTTTTCAGTTCAATGGTGTTGTAGCCTTCTTCGATGGGGCTGCAAAAGATGGTTTATGTGTTGCAGGTGGAGCTATTATATTAAATAACAATCACTATTTCACTCTTAGGCTCAATTGTGGAAGAGGTACAAACATGAACATTGAACTTCTTGCTCTTTGGTGTACTCTGAAAGTGGCTAACACTTTCGGTATTGGTGTACTCAAATTTTTTGGGGACTCTCGGGTTACTATCAAATGGGCTTGTGGTGACTACAAACTGAAGGTTACTTCCGTTTTACATTGGTGCTACAGGATCAACGCTGAAATACAACTGTTCAAAAATCTTTCTTTTGAGCATATTTATCGACAACATAATTCACTGGCTGGTAAACTATCAAAACAAGCTATGGAAGGAGCGGAAGGGTTAATAGTTTGGGAAGAATTTCAGGGCCATCACAACTGTGATGATGAATCAGTGAATATATTTGAATTTTGAGTTGGTTTCTGTCATCGTTTTCTGGGACAATATAGGTGGTGAGATATTTTGAAAGATATATCATATGAGATATTTTTATTGAATTTTTATTTTTTTTATAAGCCTTTAAAGACTTGAACAATTATGTACTATTTGATTCGATTGAATATCAAGTGTGCTTTTTCTGCTAGGGAAAAAAAAAAAGAGTTTCGGCTTGTTTAAGTGTTCCACAAAATGTTTTTTTTTTAATTGGTAAATAAAAAATTATATGAAATTGAGGAAAGATGTTTTTGAAAATGCATGATTGTATTGTGATAACTTCAATAATGATTATAAATATAATCTAGATTGAAACAAATGACAACTTTTGATTGGTTGTGTATTGAAGAAGTATTTTGCAAGAGTGGAACTCTACCTTCTTATGGACCACCAACTAGTTATTTTTAATGGTCTTTTTGTCATGATCACAAACACTGTGTAAATTGAAACAACTATTTTCGCACCTTTTGATTGGCTAAGTATTGGAGAAGCATCTTGGAATGGAACTCTATCTCCTTATGGACCATCAGACAGTTATTTCATGTGACCAGGTTTTGTCTATATATAATGAGAGTATGGCTAAGTATTGGAGAAGCATCTTGGAGTGGAACTCTATCTCCTTATGGACCACCAACCAATTATTTCATGTGACCATATTTTGTCTATATATAATGAGAGTAGTCTAAACAATCAATGATTTTGACCACTTTTATTGTCATCTTCCAACCATTTTTTCCTGAAATCTAGTTGGAGTTGTTGGAATTGCACATACAAGTACCATTTTAACAATCTGGTTGGAATTGTTGGAATTGCATATATAAGTTGTTGAGATTGCACAAACTGGATGCAATAAAAAACAGAATTTGAATGAAAAGTTACCATTTAGTCAAATATTATGATTGCCGGAAAAATCAAAATCATCAATTGTTTAGATTACTTATATATTATGATATGTAAAACCCACAAACATCAATAATTACAAACATAACCAAATTTACTCCTCTACAATTAGTGTTTATTACTTTACAACATGATGCTTAGAAGTGTAGTAATATATCCTTCATCCAATATAGCTGAAAATTATAGTCTTGCCATAATTCAGTAAATAACCAAATATGACATAATTGACATAATTGCAGGTTGTTTATGGAATTTTGAAGATTGTGGGTAAATTTAGAAACCCTCAAAACCTTTGATGGCATGGAAAACCTATATCCCTCGCACTTCCATTAATAAAACTATAACTGACACTCAATTCAGAGAACAAGTTTCTTGTTGAGGTAGACACTGAAACATGTATAAGAATGCATGATCACCTCAAAGAATTGGGCAGAGTTTTGGCAGAGAAAGAGCCCTAGCTTCACCTTTGGCATCCAACTGAGAAGCTTTCTCCTTGTATGTTCCACTGATCATCTGTAAGTGTTTGAAGCTGGACGTTTTGTTGTGTTTTGAAATTTAAAATAAGAAATGGATTTTCAAGTTGTGGATTCTTAAACATTGCAAGGATGGCGATATTTTTCTTCTAACAGTTTCATATAACAATTTAGGTGCGGGGAATTGGCATGGTTCAAGAAAGATAAAACCTATGTAGAGAAGAAGCGCTTTGTTGATATGAACAAGTTGCAAGTGTTGAGGGATAAAACAATGATTGTTTGGAGAACATATCCAATGTGCTAGGACAATCAAATCTCCTATGGCTTTGTTGTAATGACTATTCCTACGCCTCGCTGTCTTCATGCATTCCAACTAAAAATTTAAGAGTTTTAGAATTGTCGAAAGAAGGGTTCCAAGCACAAATATTCGATGACAATTATCCATTGAGCTCATGCCAGCAGGAAACATTGTGGGAAACAGAAAGTGAGGTACATGTGTAATTTTTGTTATTTTGTAAAGTTGAGTTTTTTTGGGGTTATTTTCAGAAAGGGTTTTTAAGAAGTTATCTAGTATATTTGGGGCGAAATAAAAAAAATCAGAGTTTTTATTATTTTGGAATATTTTAGATTTAAAATTGGAAACAAATTTTAAAAATATTGTTCCACAATTTACAATGTATAAATATATAGTATAGAAAAAATTTGAAAAAAAAGCCTTTACTACATATTTAAATCACTCCATTTTTTCTAAACGATCATACTTAATTTATAATTTCTATAAATACATTGCAGGCACCTATGCACCTGAGGGAGTTGTTTATTGGTCATATCCTTTTACAATTTCCAAAGTCCATAGGAAAGATTAAGCACCTCCAAAAAATTGTAGTTGATTATGTTGAAACATTGAAGGAAGAGTTCTTTCATCTCCTGTCACTTAAGCATTTGAGAATGCATACACACATGGAATTGCTTCCAGATTCATTTGGGAATCTTACAAACCTCTAATATCTTGATTTGTTTGGGAGCTCCTATTTGCAAAAGCTCCTAGACTCATTTGGTAATCTCACAAATCTCCAATACCTTGACCTGTCTGGCTCCTATTTCCTAATGTTTCCACATTCCTTTGGGAACAATACAAGGAAAATGCCCTTTATTGGAGGTTATAGCATATGCTCCTCCCAAAAGAGCCCAAATATTTGTTTCTAGTGGAGGTTAGTAGAGGAGGTGAGCGGCCGGAGGTTTTTGCGGAAGTTTTTATTTCGATGCATTTATTACCTAATTGCACCGATGTGTTTTTAACCTAATCGCACTGGTGCATTCACTATACTGTCCTAATTTTCCGCACCATGACCATAAAGCATCATTATCAAAATATTTTCCAAATAACCATAGCAGTGTGAATTCCATCACATACAACCGCACCAGTGCATTTAGTAGAAACCACCGCACTACATACTCTTTTATTTAAAAATAAAATATTTAAGTACAAAATTCGCTCTACCATGAAGTCTAAACCCCTGGGTCTCTTTCCCACTACGATATACTCTCGGATCTCCTCAGCATTGCGATCGAAAGGCTCCATCCCACCGCTGGATTTCAGTTATCAAATCTGGGTTCTCCTCTCGATTTCTGGGCACCCCCCCTTCTCTAATTCTCCCACGGTTCAGGTCTATAAAATCCCTATCGAATTTCCCAAGCCCATTTCTGAGTGATCTTTGTTCTGCAAAACACCCCTTTTCTCCCAATCGTGATTTCTCCTTCTTCCTTCCCCGTTAGGTCTGCGTACTCCCCCCTCGAAAATTGAATCCTAAATCCTTCACCATGGCTTGGGGATGAGTGAAAACTTCCTCCCCTGAGATGGAGTGGCTTATGGGACAAGAAACCGAGCCCATACCGTACCTTATGGATTTCAGGGCTGCCCACACTCCATCAACTCTCATGGATTGATCTTCTCACCCACTTCCTTACAACAAAATTAAATGACCACTAGGACACTCAAAGGGGTTCTCAAGATGACATATGGCAGCCTAGGGTTCAATCCCACAACCCCCTCACCTCTCCTTAGTGGATACACATAGCCCCCTCATTTAGTTGCATCCATAGCCAGCCCCTTGGTATTTTTATTACATGATATTTACATCATTTTTACAATTTCAATGGCCTAATAGCACATGGATAACACAATGTCAAATACTTGCCTCTTGCAGCTGAGCATTCACTAGCGGGGCCTTGGCCTTGAGTTCCACGCTAGGAATCATACATCACATATGCACAATGTTTACATAAAAGCCAATATATCCTAAGGGCCAAAATGGGGACATTACACCTCACCATAAAATCCAATCGATAATAATAGATTAATTGTTACATCCATTTAATAATGATATTTTTTTAATTTTTTTCGTAAGCTAGTGAAGAACCTTGTATTGCCTTAAAAGAAAATAATGTTACAAACTATTTTCCGCTACTTTCCCGAAGGCCAAGTGAGGACGAAAGGAGTGGTTATCTTCCAAGAGAAGATCTTAGAACTCTCAGCCGAATTGGCACAACTAAAATAATGTTACAAACTATTTTCCGCTACTTGCCCGAAGGCCAAGTGAGGACGAAAGGAGTGGTTATCTTCCAAGAGAAGATCTTAGAACTCTCAGCCGAATTGGCACAACTAAAGACTGATGCCAGATCCCATGGCGGGTTCTAGTAGAAAGTAGCAGAAAGAAAAGCTATGACTAGGATATTACAACGAAGAAAATCAAAGACCTGAAATGGGATGATTCTCAGGTCTTTCTTTTTTTCCTTGTTTTTTCTTGACTTGTATCCATCTCTTGAAGCTGGGGACACTAAGGCCAGTTGTAGCGCGTCAATGGAATCATGGAGGAGTTCCTTATCAGAGTCTAAAGAGGAAGATTCATGATATCTTTTTTGCCCTTATGGAGGGTTGCTTTTTGTGCTTTCATCTTCTTGAAGAGGCATGTGCACCTCAGGCGAAGGTGGAGTAGATCTTTGTTCCAGCTTTGCTGGGGGCGT
This sequence comes from Larix kaempferi, assembly GCA_027924585.1. Lineage (NCBI taxonomy): Eukaryota > Viridiplantae > Streptophyta > Pinopsida > Pinales > Pinaceae > Larix > Larix kaempferi. Next base: position 7,131,696 of record BSBM01000003.1, on the reverse strand, counting down.
ATCTTTCTCAAGCTGGTCACCTAGATTGTCTTCTTCAAACAAGGACGGCCCGGGTTGCCAGCTTTTGGCTCTATGTGCTTTCATTGTCCTTTGTTGCTGGGGATTTCTTTGCGGGCAGGAATTGAGGAGGTGTCCCGTGTGTCGACAAATCTGACACCTGAAGGTTGTGTTTTCGTAATCCAAATATTGAGTCCAGATGGAGCTGCCTATTTTCAGGTTGATCTTGTCGGGAAGGCCTAAACTGATGTCAATGGTGGCATAGATGCGTGCAAAGGTGAAAAGACCATGTGCAGAGCGAGTGTCATCGGAGGACAAGAAGCAGCCCAGAGCGTTACCTATCCCTTTGAAGACCGATTGAGTCCAGAAATGGATTGGTAAGTTTGGAATATGTACCAAGATGGGCACCTTCGTAACTACCATTGTTAAAGGATCAAACTCAGGGAACCAGGGGGTTATGATGAGTCCTGCAGTTCCCCAAAACCAAGGCCCCTTGCTCGTAACTACATGAAGGTCTTCACGAGAAGGAAAAATCACTAAAAAAAACCCTTTAGAGTAAAGTAAAATTTGAGCATCCTCGTGCCAGTTTGAAATTATCCATTCGAGGAGATCCTTTGTTTTTTTCCACAATCCATTGAATCTACATATTAGGGTCTGCTCCTTGAACTGGAGAATGTTCTGGTTGACTTCTGGAAGAGTGATCTCCAATGTGGGAACTTCCTCAGCTTTGTCCACTATGTAGACTGGGTGTGGGATCTGGACCGGACTATGTGCATGAGAGATCCCCACTCGCGTTGCATCCTTGAAGGTCTTGTTCTAAGAAGCAGAGGGTTTGTTGTTTCCTCCTTGTAAACTTGCCACCATGGAAATGCATGCATCCTTTGAGATTCCAAGGCTGTGGATTTGCCGTTGGTTTGAGAGTTGCCGCCCTACAAAGATAAGTCTCTGCAGTCCTGAAGGGGTTCCTTCTACCTGTGGAATCAAGGATTTCAGCTCCAGAACAGAGTTTTGTGGGGTCACTCGTGAGCAAAGAGAGACCTGCTTTAGATATTTTACAAAAATCAAAAAATATGTAGGATCTTGAGGAGTCCTGGTGTCGTTGGCGCGTCTCGAGATTGCTAGATCTGCTAAAGCGGTTAAGTCTGAAAGAGCTCATTGAAAAGTGAATCTGTGATCTTCCTCCTTCGTGATCTCTGGCCGAGGAGGTTGCATTTGCATGAGTGGCGGCGGCGGGTTTGCTTTGAGCGCCTGCGCTAGGTATTGAGCACTCGCATGAGGGTGAGCCAGGGTTCCTTCTTCTTTGCATTTCGCAGCTCTCGTGCGTCTGTCGAGAAGATGAAGGGCTGAGGATGCGTCTATCTTGGGGACTGGCCGCTCTTTCTCCAACCCATTGTTGTTGTCTCCAAATTGCAGCAAATCTCAGCAAGGATCAGGGACCGTGGGTAGCTTCTCTGGCATGGGCAATGGCTTCCCTGAAGCGGCTAGGCAACCATGAGGCCCTGCGGTGGCACATATCTGCGCTAGAGTTTTCTGGGAGCATTTCATTCTTTTTTCCTCCTATTTCATGATCTTAACAAAACCTAATAATGATATTTATTAAAATAACAAAGAATGCTCTTTTTTCACAAGAAAATAAATGTTTCTTGATATTCAAGAATCAAAGAGAGCAATAAAATTTTACCTAGCAGATCATTATGAGTACTTCAAACTACTAATTGACATATATTTCTCAATAATCACCCAACAAAATAACTGTATGAACATCCCCCAAATAACTCATTACCCAGTAAAAACATTGAATGTATATCCCCCCAAAAGCCTAAACACCATAAGTAGAGACTATGAACTAGTGAAAATCCAAACACCATAAGTAGAGACTATGAACTAGTGAAAGTCCACTGCAAAGAAACCAAAGATTGAATCTCAGAACAAAGAAAATGAACCTCTAGAACATATAGAATTGTCCTTAAGTCCCTTATAATAAAGAACACCATCCTCTAAACCAATAGCCCTCTTAAATAATCCATCGGAGACATTATTAAACTCCTTAAAATTTGATTGAAAAATAACAAAGAATACTCACTAAAAGAAATTCACATAAAAAATATAAATACATACTAAATCATTAATAGGAAAACTCAATATACGTTAAATATCAATATATGTTAAATAACAAGTCACTTGCCCTTATGACTTACCAAGTGTCACTATTTACCCTAATTTCCAAGTCTTTCATAACATTGTCAAATAACTCTTAAACTGGTACATATCACTTACCCTAATGACATATCATTTGTCACTGTCGACGTGTCACTTCCCCAACTTCCACTATCTACTCTAGTTTCCAAGTCTAAAAGAGGAAATATTCATTTTTAAACAAAATATATATATAATTGAAAGCATCCCGAAACTTACTTCAATTGCAATTTCCAAGTCTCTGCAAAAAAGAAATCTTCGATTCTCGATTTGAACGTACAAATATTTGGGACCCAGAAATTTTAACTCGCGAATCACGATCATATACATTTTAGAGCACATGCAAACGAACCACTTTTGCAATTTCTATGTACTTGCAAGAAGTTGGAGTATAGTTTTGTGGAACCCGTAGTTGCATGGAAATAGAGTTTCCAGAGAGGCTTGTTTAAGTATTAGACAAAATATCTTTTTGGAAAATTGGTAAATAAAAAAGTATATGAAATTAAGGAGAGATGATATCCGAAAATACCTGACTTTATTGGGATAGCTTAAGTTATGATTATAAATAAGATTTGCATTGAAACAAATGATACCTTTTGATGAAGAAGTATTTTCGAAGAGTGGAATTCTAGTTCCTTGTAAACCATCAACTAGTTAATTTTTATGATCGTTTTGTCATGATCACTAATACTGTCCAGATTGAAACAACTTTTTTTGGCACCTTTTGATTGGCTAAGTATTGGAGAAGCATTTTGGAGTGGAACTCTACTTCCTTGTTAATCATGAGTCAGTTATTTTATGAGGCCAGGTTGGGTATATATATATATATATATAATGAGAGTATTCTTTGGGGTATTTGAGGGTATTGAATTCATTTTTACAATAAAAAATAGAATTTAACAATGAAAAATTATCATTTACTCTTTTACAGTTTTCATATCTACTTAAGGTACATATCAATCTTTATATTTGAAATACACTTGGATCAAATGGATTCATCCTAAACTACTTACTGCTAGTTATTAATTTACAATGGAGTACATAAAATAGTAGTATATCCTTCATCTAAAATGGCTATGAAAGTTTCAGTCTCACCCTAATCTGGTCAAGTAAATAATCCAAATCCGGAACAGTTATTACTTTACAGTGGAGTACATAAAAGAGTATTATATCATTCAACGAAAATAGCTATGAAAGTTTCAGTGTCACTCTAATCTAGTCAAGTAAATAATCCAAATCTGGAACAATTATTACTTTACAGTGGAGTAAGTAAATAATCCAAATCTGGAACAGTTATTACTTTACAGTGGAGTACATAAAAGAGTAGTATATCCTTTATCTAAAATGGCTATGAAAATTTCAGTCTCACCCTAATCTGGTTAAGTAAATCATCCAAATCTGGCATAGTTGCAGAAACCCTAAAAACCTTCAGTGACATGGAAAACCTATATACCTCACACTTCCATTCATGAGACTATATGCAACACTTAATTTTCTACCACTTGAAATTTTACCATAAAACAAACAAATTTGTACCATCAAAACAGATATGTACAATTTAGGATAAGATTATCCTACTCCGCTCCACTTGGACATAGCGGGTGACATCGTGGACTTGTAAACTAAAAGTAAAGTAGGTAGAACCCGCAATTATGAGTAATGGAAAACACACTGAAACTTCCTTCATTAAACGACAGGTTATTTTGTTATAGCTATAATAGAATATGCATCTAGAAGCCTACGGGGCAATTAAAGGTTCATTCCATGTAAAAAATATTCAACGACCCGACCTTGGATAGAACAAACCGTGATAGGTAGTTTAGTGCTTTGAGTGGGATTTGGATTTGACCAGGGATCTATGTCTCTGGACCCTTTGAGGTAGTAAATTTGCTACAAAACACTAGTGATAGGTGCTCCATGCAAAATGATTGGGGTATATTAAATGAAACGATCTATTTCTCTGAGTGTTGCACCCTTTGAGGTCTTGAAGCGTATTTGTCGGGTTATAACTATTTAATGTCAAATAGCAGGGGAAGAGAGTAACCAACACTAAATAAGAGATATAGCACACTCACTTGTAGAGGCAGACTTCTAGCTTGGGAGGAAGCAAGCAGTGGGAAACTCTTTTTATCAACACAGATACATGTCCCTTTCTCACTCAATCAATCTCCCCCTTTTTATATAATCTGTAGATCCAATATTATTGATGGCTCAAAATCATACATTTACTTCCTCTTATCCAGCACTGCATCAACCTCCTCTGCATCACACATTTAAGACGTCTTTATAAATCATCGAGGGCCGAACTTTAAGAAAACTTTCGCCAGTCATCTATATCGGCGGCTTCTTTCGTATGGGTTCTGAGTATTTCTGGACAAGCAGGAATTGTAGGAGGGGGGAGACTTTACATATCAAATAAAAGAAGCTATTGAAACAGCCTCTGTTTATGTAGCGATTTTCTCTATGGGATATGCAAAGTCAGAATGGTGTCTTAAGGAGCTCAGTTTGATGTTGACGTCGAGGGGTACCATTATTCTTGGCTTTTACCATTATTCGGAAAGGAAAACTCGTCTTATTACGAAGTTCTCTTGGATAACAGAGATCCACACTTTCTAAAAGAAAACAGAACTTAGTTATTTCAAAAGGTAACATAATTCTCTGTCGAAAGGAGATTATTCATACTCATAATTCCGAGGGATTTTGTTAAGAATTATTACCGAGAGTGAAAACTGGGAAATAAAATAAAATGCAATTTAAGACAACACCCTTCTTGAACACACTAGTTCAAAACACTTACATACATAAGCGGAGATCCTAATAATTTAAGCAGAGATTTTATAAGAGAATAAATCCAAAGTTCTCTAAACATCCACACCCTAACCAATCTACGACGAGTTGGTCAAGACCAAAACCACAAAGAGCTTCTATGATCTCGAAGGAGGAATTCCAATACAGAGTTTTCTAACCCTCGACACCAAAGCAAACACAAAGTAATAATAACAACATCCTGATGACTCTGTCATGATGGTCATGAATCAAATCTGCAGATTATGCAAAGGATCATTATCAAAACTAAAACATCTCTTACCAATGGCTGTGTAACTTATCCTCATCCTGGATTGACTACAGAAAAATGAGAGGGTGCTTAACACTATACTGGACTGAGATCTACAATAAAAAGTTTTGCTAACAAGATATTCATGCTATGATAGAGTATACACCCTAATCGACATTGGTTTCTTCGTTTTTATAATTTAAGGCTTCGATCTAGTTCAGTGATATCTTAATCACACACCATTGTGTCGAACTTCACAAGCTCAGTTCGAATACTTACCCTGGAGGCAACAATGATTTAAAAACTCGTGGAGGTTGAGGTCCCGTTTTTCTCCATTGGCGAATCCTACGCTTTCACATCTTATAAAGATCACCTCCAATCCCTTTGGTACTTGCAGCTCGTTTCATAAATGTTGCAGAGATCGTTTTTTTGTACATGCCCTTAACACTGATTCATTCTTAACCATAATAATCAACCAACAAAACTCAAAAAGGGGTGGAAGTAATGCTGAGGAACAACCGACTTCCCCATACATCTCCCTCCTCAAATCAGGCTGCCTACCCAGAGCGAGTCCCCCCTCTTGTAATTACTTCACCTCTTTAAGGAGGCAAACACCCTAGAGCTTGGCGGTGGTAGGAGGTTAATGACTGTCCTTAGTGGGACAGATGGCCTTTCAAAATGTTCCATGTGTGGAACAACTCGGTATGTAAACTGAATGCGCATGCTCACTAAAGAGACAAACTCCCTAAAATCTCTCACCGAGATCCCTATTCTGATAACTAAGCCATTTTTTTTTTGTAAGATTATAAATATAAGTGATGCGCTCTTGCATAAAATCTTTTAATATTTTAAATATCCTATTTTCTATCTATATTATAAATAGTGTGCATTTACCCCCTTTTATATAAGTATTCACATGTGCGAGGTAACCTCCCTTACAAGTGGAAATTAAATATACAATTTGTATGTATTTATATATATCTATCATTATTTATTTTAATTTGTGCACAACCTATAAACCTATTTTTCACCAAATAACTAAGATAATGTATGCTTCTTTATGGTATAAACTATATAGATATCTTAATATAAATTTTCGATTTATCTTAAATAAAATATTCACAATATAATACTTATATGAGAAATTCATATGAGTAATTTGAGTAATTTCTTAAATTACTCCTTATAGAGATTACACCTTAGCCTCTTTTCCTTATGAAATATATATATATATATATGATATAAATATGAATCTCTAAAATGACTCTTTTAATGTAATGAATGGCCCTCTTCTTTCGCTTAGTTAGGGGTCATAGTTTACTTAGAATAAAATAGTCAACCTGGTAATGATCTTTAGCCCTTTAGAATTCTTTCACTTCTTTTCGACAACTAAAGGTGTTTTTCGGTATCCCTTACTAGGGCTTAACCGATAACTTATCTTAAGTGCTTACGGCACTATTATGACATTTGTCGTCAAAATTATTCCTACTATCCATTAGATTTTTTCCACTTAGTGGATTTAGTTGTTGTCTCCTAGATGCGCCATCTCGAAGTCTCCTAAGTTTAATAATAATTTTTACGGCTTAGGAAATAAAACAACATTACTTTCAAAGTCCACTGGTAGGGCCTTGGCCTAGAGCTTCTCACCAGGGCAATTTTCATAATTACAATTACTTTTATAAAAATAATATTAATTAGGGTCAAATTGGAGGAATGTTACATCCTCCTCCCCTTAAGAATAACACCATCCTCGGTGTTCAACAGTTTGTCTTTCGCATCTTTTCACCATCTTTCGCTTGCTTTATTTTTCTGTTTTGGTCGTCTTCATATTTTTGCGATTTCCGCAAGATCTTATCACTTTTATGCTGCACATTATACAGATCATAAGATCTTCCAACTTTCTTTTAGCATAACATAAGTATACAAAATTTCAAAATAGTAAATGTTCATCAATCTTCCTCATCCTTTGAGGGGATATTTGCTTATTCTAACATTCATAACATTCACGCATAAATACATCTCATAGTCTAGTTACAAGACAATTCATTAACATTTGCTTATATCATAAAACAATTCTTTCAACAAAACCTTGTTGATCATCAAACTCTTTTGTACTTTAGCAATTATGGAGACTTGCGTACAAAATGCTCTTTTGTATTTCAGCAATCATAGAGACTTGCATACAAAACTTTTATGTACTTCAGCAATCATGGAGACTTGCATACATAACGCTCTTTTGTACTTCAACAATCATAGAGACTTGCATACAAAACATGAGCTCTTTGCAAACTCGGCAAGAATACCATCTGCATATAGCAGGAATAGGACAGTCTTATTCTGCAAACTCATTACATAGCTTCCCCTCATCGAATCTTCTTGTGGGCTCAATTCTAACACCACAAGGAAAAAGTTAAGTCTCCTCAGAGAACCTCTTGTGTGCTCAGTTCCAACAACACAAGGAAAACATTAGCCCTTCCTCTGCTCAATTCAATGGATATAAAGTTTTTCTAGGACTTTTGGGTCAGTATAACATTCAACGAGCTACCCACCTGCTCTGTTCCACTTCCATGGGGAACATGACCACAATTTAGGGAAGTTGCACCCTGCAATAGCTAGTAAGTTAATGCAAGATCCAGCCTCTGCTTGAGTCCAGGAAATATTCTTTTCCCCTCAAACCTTGTCATTTGAGTCCAAAAATTTTACTTAATAACGATCGTTAGTATTTCTTGCATGCCACATGCGACGTAGTAGCAACAAAATATTTAACGAATATATCATATTCTATGCATTTTGGTGATTACACATCATCAATCATAAGTCTTATCACCAACCATGATTCATAAAGCCATGTAATCCAAATAAAAATGTAAAGTAAATTATTACTTACTCTTGAGCGATTTAGCTCAACTTATCTATATAAGTGGTTGTATAATCCACGTTCCTCTCGGATTATGACATTGGTCATGATCCAAAAATCACCTTCTGAAATGTTAGTATAAAGGAAAATTTTCTTTGCTTCAAATGTTCAATAACTGGACCCATTAGTTCCATAACATTACACGCATGCTTATTGAATTAACTTGTGCATCCTCTTCAATTCATCCTGATGCAAACTATTTTGCTAACAAATAAACATGTTAGTTTCATAATTAAAACGACTAGTTGTACATAGATTCATTTCAAATTGAAGACTTACCATCTAAATATTCTTTTCTTAATAAATTTAGATGTTAAAAAGATCCTATGCTCAATCAATTACAAAAAGATTAGGATTCTTCTTTTCTTATAATCAAACTCCTACTATTTACAAGATCTTTTAATTTGATGCACGTCAATCTTTATATCAAACCCTAGAAGAAATAATTAGAATCATAATGCTTTCAATAAAATCATTTTAAACTCCTAGGAATACTACGTGCAATTCCATACAGTAATACACTTTTAAGCTTATACTTATAATTCTAATAACGATAGGAAGTTCTACAATTTATCTTCATAAAATCTTAACATTTAACAAAGTGACGATTTTTCATTTAACCAAAATAATGTTCAACACGTCAATATCTTTTCACATGAACTCGTTTACGCCTTTAAATATAACGTGTAATCTAGTATATTAAATTTATTCTTGCTATCAATACTCAAGGTAACCATTACTTAGGAAACTCCATATTATTGAATCGACTAGAAAGAAGGACAACATATCCTTTTGTAATAAGCATACTATTGAAAATGTAAGTAAAAATATGTACATACTTGAGGATCAACTTTTCGTTTCGAAGAATGCGCCTAAGAAGTAACTATAGCTTTTACCAACAAGTGTTTCACCTGATCATATACCTACGAAGGAAATATTTTCTAAAATAGCATTATATGAATTTGCCGTAACTACTATGCGTTGAAATTGAAGGTGTTCAAGTGACTTTGCCTAATCTACAAACTTACTCCTTCGGAGTTCACTGGTAAAACTATACTTTTAACCTAGTGATGTTCATTGGTAATGCAATTAGTAATAAAATATGAACAACTAAAAATGCGGAATTAAATGATGTTCCTACGAAATTTTAATTTTAAAAATAAGCGGTATGTTCATACTCCTTGCACAATTACGGAAGTCATTTCAACAGGTTACTACTTTTCATAACAATACCATACAACAATATAAGTATTTGCATATAGAAAAATAGAAACTCATAATATAGGAAAACATACCTGATTCAAAATTTGGTAGGAAAACAATAGTGGAATACATATCTGTTACTCTTTTGGATAACTTGGAATTTTAAACTCCGTCAACAGTACTCCCTCGTACATTCAAGTTCATGCATCCAAAACAAAACAACTTGATTAATTAGTTTATCAACCTTCATATTCCATGTTGAGCCCAATAGGCCGGAGTGTTGTAACCTAGCGCTCTGATACCATATGTCATGAACCCAAATTTCTATTTTAGTAATTCTGGGAATTTTTTCAAAGAAAATGTTTAATAATAGTATAAAAATACTCTAACTTCCTTTAAGACAAAATATCGATCAATTATCCATCAAATTTTAACGAGCATGTATGATCAAAACACACTAAATAATATTTCTTCTATTTCACTTAACTTACATATTAATTTTCTTCAAGTAATTGTATGGAATCACTACATTATCTAACATAAATCAATAGTACCAATTTATACCTTTGAAACTCTTCATAGTGTCCTTATCATTATTCAACAAAACTATATCTAAACCTAACAATATAGTTCAATGATCACTACATGGTCAACATCATACCTCTCATGATCAATATAATATTTACTACCTATTTTCTCATGCTTGTAATCAATACTCGTATCTTAATGTAAACGACACAATCATTTTTCTAATATTTACTCTTCTCAAATAATGTTGTTAATAATCGTCATGAAAGTCTTAGCCACTAGTGATAACTTAATTGCTAGAATCCAACCATCAATATACATCCTCATGTAAACAATTTATGAATTGAAATTTCAATAAGGAATTCATGTTTACAAGAAATTCATTTATACGTTACATAAACAATAAAATTGTTGCAATTACTAAGGAGAAAATGAGTAAATCATACACATGTAAAGACAAGAAGTGCGCACATAAAAGACACAATCATAAATACCACTTTTACGGTGGTTCACCCATACCTTGGGCTACGTCCACAAAGGGTGTTTCTTTTATTTTAATCATTCGAAGAGTGGGTTACATCCTGCAACACAACTGTTTCCATACTATCTTTTTCTAACTTCCCATACCTTCTCTTCTAGAGAGCTTTTAAATGCTATCTTTACAATCCAAAGATGGTACCATCTGTCTAATTACTATCAAAACCACAAGCTACTCTTAGCTTTGTTGTAACCACAAAAATAAGAAAACCGCCTATAACAACTAACTTCTAGTACTGGGAACAAGTATAACATTATCTTCGTTAAAGTCCCTTTCAAGGGTAAATCATAATTTGTTATAATTCTAGTTGAAATATCAAGGGTAACATTCTCTCACTTAAATCACTGATGACCTTGTCAAAAACTAAGAGTTTAAAAAGATTATCATACTCGCCATAATGTTTCTCGAAGTGATAAAGATCGCTAGACTCTCATGGTTAATCAAATCCTTATTTTAAGTTTTGATACCTTAATCACATCAAAACTAAATAAGAACATATATACCAAGTATATGATAGTAACCCTAAACTCTAAATCAAGTTGGATGCTATTCTTTTGACATGTATCGAGTTTTCAGAGAATGCTACATGAACCTTACAAAATCTCCGTTGAGACACTCATTCCTTTTAAGCAGACTGAATATAAAACGTACTGCCAAACAGATTTTGATAGCATGTGTAATGTACCCACCTGCTGACCCAATGCAAGGAAGGGAACATGGCACTAATATCTCGGCATTTCATAAAACTCAGCCCACTAATTAAAATCATACAAATTTAATTATTGGTGTGCAGATACAAATTAGGCAATATGCACAGCGGAATTAAAACTAATCCACACACACGATTAATGCTCATCCGGCATATCAAAATAATCATTAATTAAACATTGCAGAAGTAAATACATAGACATAAAAACACTTATCTTCATTATGCAGCTGCCCCAAGCAACTAGCTATGTCGCTGCAACGTTCCACCCAACCATAGGCTCTTCGACAACTTATACTGAGTCCATCTGAAGGCCACCCCCGAGCTGGGCATGATTCTCACAAGGAAAGGGAACATTCCAGCTCCCACGCAGCCCATTAACCATTTCATCTCAACCAAGCCAGTCCAACTGGGTTTATCAGGCTGCACTTGAACCCTGGAGGCTTACACTCAAGCTCAAGCCAAAGCTATGGATACCCATAACCCATACCCAACATACTCTTCTCTCACACAGCATGCACAGACATGAGGCAGGGATACACAATTCAAACAATGGGATTTTACAAATAATATGGCCATAGGTTTTCCCCAAATCGTGGGCACCCCAAAACGGATTGGGAGAAGGAAATTCGACCATAGGGGAGAAAACAATTTCTTCCACAGATATCATAGCATTCCATGGGCCAACGAGCCTCTATACTGTAAAATTAGTCACAGCAGATCTAATGAACAAGTAAATCAATCACAACAGATGAACATAGAAAATATGGTGCAAAACTGTGCAAAACATGCAGCAGTGCTCTCTATCCCAGAAAGGGTGAATGAATTACAATACAAACTGTCACAATGAACAGAGCAATTCGAATTGCCTAAGGAGGTCATTCGAATCACTGAATGGAGTAGCTTGACTCTATCTAGGAGTCCTCATCAATCATCGGTGTTGCTCATCAATCACAACAACCAGTCATCCAGGTGTCAATCTGAGTCTAACTGAGTGTAATAAATGTAACTGAAGTGTGTAGCACTGATATAGGATCTGGAGGCTCAGTGGGGGCGCATGGGAGGCTAACTGGAGTCAGAGCAAGTCACCTAATCGAACTGGAGGTCAATCGGAGGTGAAACAGTCAGTCAGGAGTGAAACTAGCCTCAAATCAGGGAGAATCGGAGCTAACTGAATGTAACTGAAGTGAATCTGCAGTGGTAGGTGAAGAAGTGCGCCCTTCTCTGTCAGTAGGTGAGAAGAGGGTGCCTTTCAGCTTAGGAGGGCTAAAACTCTGTGGTAAGTGGCTCCCGGGTGCTAGAAGAAGGTGGATAAGGTGCCGGAGGCATCAAACTGGTGACTGGGCTGCATATCCTGAAATAGATCATGCAAGATCCTGAAGTAGATATGTATCCTGAAATAGATGATCCTGAAATAGATATGTATCCCGAAATAGATGATGGATATCCGAACACCCCCCCTCAAGCTAGACTATGATGTGCCAACTAAAATAATGTGGGGCCCTGGTAACTAAGACCAAAGGTCACCCCAATACAATAATCCAAAAAATGCTGAAAATAAACTAAGTGAGGAAAGAGGGAAAACCCAGTGGGAAGAAAGCCCCCCCTCAAGCTAAAGCATAATAATGAATCAATCTGTCTCCACCATGATGGAACTCACCCCCAACAGTGAACGGAGGTAAGAGAACTTCTTCTCAGTGAAGCTCTTGGTGAAGATGTCTGCAATTTGCTCATCAGTAGGGCAATATTGCAGAATGATGGTGCGGTCGTGCACCAACTGTCGAATGTAATGCATATGAATCTCAATGTGTTTGGTCCTCTGCCGCTGAACTGGATCTGTGGAGATCTTGATAGCACTTTGATTGTCAAAAAATAGGATAGTCGAAGTAGTGCCACCAAAACCAAACTCGGAAAGAATACCTTGCAACCAAACTGCCTGAATGCAGGCATTGACTGCCCCTCGATACTCTGCCTCTGCTGAAGAAAGTGCAATGGCTGCTTGCTTTTTGCTGGACCAGCAAATAGCACCATAACCAATCATGAAAACATAACCGGAAGTGGACTTCCGATCAATGCTATCACCTGCCCAATCTGAATCAGTAAAACCAATGAAATCTAGCTCAGAATCTGCAGCATAATGTATGCCAAACTGTCTCGTACCTTGCACATACTGCAAGATCCGCTTGGCTGCTCGCCAATGAAGCTCATGTGGCTGCTGCATATATCTTGACACGGCACTCACGGCATATGAGATATCAGGCCGTGAATGTGTCAAATAAAGTAGTGAACCAATCAACTGTTGATACATACTGCAATCTGCAAGCGGTGTGGAATCTCCCTCCTCAAGACTGATTCCTGAGAGGAATGGGAACGGGGCTGCCTTACATTCAGCCATATTAAACTTCAATAACAGGTCGGAAGCATATTTTTTCTGAGATATAGTGATCCCATCAAAATTTTGAGCTATCTCCAAGCCCAAAAAGTGACTCAGCAAGCCCAAATCGCTCATGTCAAAAGCTAGATTTAAGGCAGATTTTAGCTTGTTTATTGAAGTAAGTGTGCTACCAGTAATAAGCAGATCATCAACATAAAGTACAATAACCAACAAATTACCTTTAACTCGCTGAAGATAGACATTCGGATCAGATTTGCATCTTTGGAAATTCTGAGAAAGAAGGAAGGAGTCCATCTTTGCGTACCAAGCTCTTGGGGCCTGTTTTAACCCGTACAAAGACTTCTTCAATCTACAAACCAATGATGGATCTGATGTATAACCCTCTGGCTGCTGCATATAGACCTCTTCAGCAAGGTCTCCATGTAGAAATGCACTCTTCACATCCATATGGTGCACTTCCCAGTGCTTGGATGCGGCAATAGCTAAAACAAGGCGGATGGAATCCATCTTTGCAACCGGTGCAAAGGTCTCTGTGTAGTCCACTCCTTGGACTTGGGAAAAACCTTTTGCCACCAACCTTGCTTTATATTTGCTGATAGTGCCATCAGCAGCAACTTTAGTACGGTAGACCCATTTACACTTCACTAATTTTCTTCCAGGTGGAAGAGAAACTAGCTCCCATGTATTGTTCTTTTGAAGAGAACTGTACTCTTCATCCATGGCATCTTTCCATCTCGGATCTCGATGGGCTGAATAGTATGATTGGGGATCTGAACCAGCCATCAAATAACAAATCTCAGGAAGAAATGGATCAGAAATAGAAAGATCCATACCTGCCCTTTGAAAGTCTCCTCTTGTTCGTCTCGGATCAGCAGGATTTCCAAGACTAGAACCAGCAGATTGTAGAGTATTTTGGGCCCACTTTGGTAACTGAGGGGGATCTGATTGGTCGGATTCCGAACATGATATGTCATGATCATCATATGCTGCTACAATATCAGAAATATCAGAACTCATACCTTCATTATCACTGCTCGAATCTTCTTCTGGTGAAGGCGGTGAATCGGCAGTTTTCTCCTCAACTAGTTGCAATTCTTGAAGCGGTTCTTCAAACTGCACACTGCGCTCTATGAATATCTTTTTAGATCTGATATCCATGAGTTTATATGCTTTTGATTCTTCCCCATATCCTATCAATATGCACTCGATACTTTGTGGATCCAAAGCTCGTCTCTTCTCAGAAGGAATTCTAGCCCATGCAGTAGAGCCAAAAACTCTCAAATTTGACACATCCGGTTTGTGACCAAAGAATGCTTCGAAAGGAGTCATACCTTTCACGGATGAATGTGGAAATCGGTTCTGTATATATGCAGCAACATTGATTGCTTCATCCCAAATATTTGCAGCCAAACCTTTTGATTCAATCATGCATGTAGCCATCTCTTTCAGTGACCGGTTTTTCCTTTCCGCTACACCGTTCTGCTGGGGTGTGTAGGGAACTGTATGTTGGATCTTGATTCCGCTTTGGGCACAAAGTTGCAGCAACTCGGACTTGATATATTCCCCACCATTATCAGATCTACGAGCTTTGATCTTGCTCTCAGTGGTGGTCTCAACAGAAGCCTTAAAATCCTTGAATTTTCCAAGCACTTCTGACTTGTTTTTGAGAAAGAATACCCATGTAAAGCGAGAATAATCATCAATAAATGTCAAAACATACCTTGAACCATTTAATGACATATGGGGCAGCGGACCGCTGATATCAGAATGGATCAATCCCAAAATAGTAGAGGCTCTGCTAGCCTTGCCGCGGTCGAATCTGTGCTCGGGGTGCTTCCCAATAATGCAACCGGTGCATATTCCCTTCGAGGAACGGAGTTGTGGAAGCCCATCTACCATGGATTTATTTGATAGCAGCAGCAAATACTTATAATTTAGATGTCCAAATCTTTCATGCCAAAGCCTACTAACCTCATTACCATGTGTGCGAAGAGCAGTGGGCTTTGCAAGCGGAATAAAGTGCGAAAACTCATAACATTTTGCAGTGTGGTTTGCCTTTCCAACCGCAACTAGTCTTCCACTTTTGATATCAGAAATTTCAACTGTATTAGGGATGAATGTGAATTTCTTTGGATCACCAGTATGTGTCATTTGATACACAGAAAGGAGATTCGAAGCTAAGGAAGGCACATAGAGAACATTCTGAAAGCATCCATGATCTACATGAATCGTACCTTTGCCCTTTGAAGAAATTTTTGAGTCATCTCCGAAATGGATGGGGATGGAGCTGTTTGGATCGAATGAGGAAAAAGAATCAATATTTGCAGCCATATGATTTGATGCACCCGAATCTATCAAGAGAGTTGAGGGCTTCGAAACTGTTGCCATGAGTGCTTGTCCTCTTTCATGATCATCATTCCGATCTTTCTTCCTTGCACCGTCAGGAAGGGTTATGTTGTTCTTTTCCAAAAGGAGGGCCATTTGATCTATAGTCTTCTTCATACATGAACTTTCGGGATGAAAGCCACGGTTACAATAAGTACATTTAGATTTTTGGTTACCTTCTTTGCCCTTTTGCTTGGATTTCGAACTGGATGGTGCATCCGTTTGCTTGCCTTTGTCTTTTTGCTTGTGAGGCTCGAATTTGGGCTTCTCCTTCTTTAGCTTTCCTTTACCATTCGAGATCTTGGGTCCTTGAACAAATAGGGCTGAATCTTTGGAGCTTATGGACCCCATTTGAATCAACTTGTCATGCTCTTTCGTAACGGACTCAATGAAGGCATTCAAGGTAGGCATCTTCCAATTCGGGGTAGTTAGCCGACCGGAATTGAAAGTGGAGACAAATACCGAATAATCTTTCCCAAGCTTGCTTAGAATGGAGAGGATCAACTGTTTATCCTCTTTGATAACACCACTGTTCTTCAATTGCAAGTTCAAGTTCTTGAATTTTGTGAAGAATTCATTGATGCTCTCGAAATTCTCAGGATTAAGGCCAATCAATTCATTCTCTAATTGAAAAGCCCTAAGCTCATCCTGCTTGCCGAATAGTGTCTCAAGTTGCTCCCATATGGCTTTTGGAGTCTTCAATCCGCTGAGATGGAAGTGAAGATCCTTGGAGATGGAGAGACAAAGAAGACCATAAGCTTCATCAAGCTTGTTGTAGTGTTTGGTTCTTTCTGCTACATTGTTTGGCTCCAATTCAAGACCAAGAGTGACTCGGTAGTAACCTTTTGAACGTAATATGATCTCCATATCATATTTCCAATCAAAATAATTGAATGGGGTGAGGATAGGCTTTGAAGAAGAGTATTCCATTGCAAGGATTGAGTCAACTGATGAAGAGGAAGCTTGCATGCAGACTATAGCGAATGCAATTGAAGGAGGAAACCTTGCATGCAGAAAATAGCGAGTGCACTTGAAGGAGACAATAAACCTGCAAATCACATCAAAACAACCACAATAAGGTCGAACAATCCACCCTTTGAGAGTTGCATCACACCTGGGATTGGATTTCAAGCAATGTTGAATAGGTCCAATGTATCAGATCCAGGAATTATGTGGTAACTCAAGCTTCTGGAGTGGTATTGGAATATTTTTCAAGCTTTGCATGCACAGGAGCGAATGCCCTTGAGATATCTCATGCCAAACTTTTTGCAATTTTTAGCAATTCAGTCAAATCTTCTTGTATAAACACCTGTAGAAAAGAGATCTTGTCCCTGCAATGGCTCTGATACCATGTAAAATTAGTCATAGCAGATCTAATGAACAAGTAAATCAATCACAACAGATGAACATAGAAAATATGGTGCAAAACTGTGCAAAACATGCAGCAGTGCTCTCTATCCCAGAAAGGGTGAATGAATTACAATACAAACTGTCACAATGAACAGAGCAATTCGAATTGCCTAAGGAGGTCATTCGAATCACTGAATGGAGTAGCTTGACTCTATCTAGGAGTCCTCATCAATCATCGGTGTTGCTCATCAATCACAACAACCAGTCATCCAGGTGTCAATCTGAGTCTAACTGAGTGTAATAAATGTAACTGAAGTGTGTAGCACTGATATAGGATCTGGAGGCTCAGTGGGGGCGCATGGGAGGCTAACTGGAGTCAGAGCAAGTCACCTAATTGAACTGGAGGTCAATCGGAGGTGAAACAGTCAGTCAGGAGTGAAACTAGCCTCAAATCAGGGAGAATCGGAGCTAACTGAATGTAACTGAAGTGAATCTGCAGTGGTAGGTGAACAAGTGCGCCCTTCTCTGTCAGTAGGTGAGAAGAGGGCGCCTTTCAGCTTAGGAGGGCTAAAACTCTGTGGTAAGTGGCTCCCGGGTGCTAGAAGAAGGTGGATAAGGTGCTGGAGGCATCAAACTGGTGACTGGGCTGCATATCCTGAAATAGATCATGCAAGATCCTGAAGTAGATATGTATCCTGAAATAGATGATCCTGAAATAGATATGTATCCCGAAATAGATGATGGATATCCGAACATATACACCCCCAAATCGATTTCCTCTTTCTTCCCAACTGCTATACCACAAAAAACGCCCTTCTCTACTGGGAGAGTGAAGGAAAAACAACCCCCATGCCTGGAAAACGCACAGGTAGCTCTAAAATCCTGAGGAAGAAGGAATGATCATGGATTATGGCTTGGGGGAGAAACACATGGCTCTTTTCTTGCCCCAAGAAGCAAAACGCGAATTCCCATGAAGGGTGGCTTTCCCATACCCGAATTTGGACAGCCATACCTCCCTATTCCCAAGGCATTAACTACCTCAACCAACTCTTGGGAGAAATCAATGGTTGGGTACAAAAGTCAACGTGGGTAGTTGAGGGTTTGATGGGTTCTCTGATTGACACTTGGCTTGACCTGATTGGCTCAAGGGTTTGAATGTTTTCCCCCCCAATTCCTTGTGAAATCATGCCCCCAACACTTTGTTGCATTGCATAGCTAGTTGTGGGTATTTTTATTAAAATGCATATTACATGATATTTTAATTTCCAATGTGCATGGCTAGCACGCAAATCATATGCATCACTAAATCGATGGCGGGGCCTTGGCCTTGAGCTCATCACCATGATTTCATAACAATAATACATCATTTATAATGTTAATGCCATGGGGTCAAACTAGGGACATTACATTCCCCTCCCCTTGGAATAACACCGTCCTCGGTGTTCCAACACTTCGGACTATATACCCGCTTTACACATGATTCAAAATTCACAAAATGTGACAGGTCTGTCCTGCGTTTCATCCCTTTACTTTGAAATTTCAGGATCAAGTCCTCTAGCTTCCACAAGCTTCTCCTACTAGCTTTGGTCTTCCATCTCTACAGGTGGGCATTGCTCCAGAGCAATCCTTTTCCTTTATTCACCTTCTAGCTGATCCACAAGTCTAGAATTTCATGGATGCCATCCTTCTTGTTGTCCCAGCAACTATCTGAGGAAGACTTCCATCCAAAACAAATAGCTTTTGGCCTGCTACCATGATCAATGTGCACAACTGGCTCTCGCTTTTCTCACTAGCGATCATTTGGCTAGTAACAGCTGCAACAATGGATTTCAATGTCTCTCCTGTGAGACTTATCATGGCAATTCCTGTCAGGTTAAGCATAACACAATGTTAAAATTAGTCAATTAATTGCCTAATTGACATGGAACGTCCATGCTTTACTCATGAGACTTCCACACATTTCATGCTTTCCCAATATACATAGGAACTCATTCATGTTCATCCTTTCACCGGAAATAACTATTTTAGCATTCACAATTCATTTCAAGCAATTAAACACAATTGGTTTTCATTTATGGCATGCACTCAACAGTCTTTTGTTTCTGAGATGCATTAGTCAAAAAGGAAAGAGAAGAGTAAGAGTTTCCCCCTCTTAGTCTTGTTCCAATCCGGAGCCACACCATCACCGGTGGTTCTATGCTCCTTAACCTCTTTCACTTTAATGTGAATGCTTGACGTGCCATTTCTTGGTTATGACACTTTAGTGTCTAAGGTCTGTCTAATGCCTTTCAACTAGGGAACCCTTCCCCATTGTTGCTTACAGAACCTTTGGCTGTTAGGACCCACACAGTTCCACTAGCACCATCTTTCATTACTGCCCATACTGAGCTCTCTTTAGGACGGTCACATGTCCACATGCATCTCTAGGATGCCTTCATAATCCTTTCTTCCAGCAATACCTACACTCAAACATTTAATCAATTCACATGTTTAGTTCATTTTCATAGGGTTTATCTCTAAACAGGAGTTTAGGAAATCATAACCAAATCATATACACACGTATATTCATAAGCAAGAAGCTGCAAGGTAACTGAATACTTATCTGTATTGGATGTCTTTACTTGATTTCACGAGATCCTTCTTTGCTTTACGAGCCTTGGATTTTCCGTGAACACAATAACGAATGTTGGTCCAGCACGTAGGCTACTCCACAATCATTCGAATAGGCAATCCCAGGCCAGTACGCCGACTGGGTTTATCAATCATTTCCTTTAGCAATATGCTAGGCCAGTGCTCCGACTAGTTTTATCAATTGTTTAAGGGGTGTTGGGCCAGCGTACAAGCTGTTCTACCATATCAAGTAGTTAATGCCCAACTAGTCACTCTCTGGACTTATCAAGGACTTTATAGCGTTCAACCAGCTACTCCCTGGATTTCTTAATAATTTATATCCCCCACTCATTTACTCTCTGGATTATCGGCAATTTATGTTGCCCACTCATTTACTCTCTGGATTTACTAGCAATTTATGTCGCCCACTCATTTACTCTCTGGATTTACCAATAATTTATAGTCTTTCAGGGTCTTTCCTTCCTGCAATGACCAAGGTTTCCAACAAAGAAACAATAGTGTATCAGCTTAGCTGTTAAAATATTTATACCAAAAATCTTCATTATTCCAAACAAGACATAAATGAAAACGAATACTTATCTGTATTGTGCATTTCCCCTCTGGTCCATAGGATCCTGCTTCGCTTTGCAAGCCTTGGAATCGCCTATGGACTTGGATAGGAATCTCAGGGTTTTCAGTCAGTGTTGGCGCCCGCCCTCCTACTGCTGACCCAATAGGCATCTCAGGGTTTTCAGTCAGTCTTGGCGCCTGCCCTCCTACTGCTGACCCAATAGGCATCTCGGGGTTTTCAGTCAATCTTGGCGCTCACCCTCCTACTGCTGACCCAATAGGCATCTCAGGGTTTTCAGTCAGTCTTGGCGCCCGCCCTCCTACTGCTGACCCAATAGGCATCTTAGGGTTTTCAGTCAGTCTTGGCGCCCGCCCTCCTACTACTGACCCAATAGAGATTTCAGGGTTTTCACCAATGTCACCACACCTTCTTGCACCATAACCCTTCACACATACAACTCTTCATTCATACAAGGACGCCACTCCTTCTCTTGAGCAAATCGGTGGTTCCTTTTAGGAACTTTATAGGTGACTTTCTTGACTGTAGGTTAGCATGACCCCACTCACACAAGGATGATACATCTTCTTATTACATAGCTCTTCGGGCCTGTCCACCCCTTATGCTAATATTTCGCGTGAGCATAGAAAGGTTGCCAATTCCTATACAGTCCTTTTTGCGTACCCTTCTTTACTTTGCCTCTTAATGTGCAGCATCAATCTGCATCTATGTAGGTTGACAACACAAGAAGTATAAGCAAGCTCATCAGTATTGTTGTTCAATTTTTGTAACCATAATCCATATAATTCACTATCAAGTATTGAAACACCAGGAATGCGTCCATTCCCTTAGGGTGTAGTCAATATTGAAAACCCTAACATAACTCAGCACCAGAAAGGCGTGCACTCCTTACTGATGTGAACTATGAAGGTCCTAATCATACTTCAAGCAGTCTGCCATAATGGAAATAAAATCAAAACATGCCCTGCATATTAACTCTAATAATTGGACATGCATGTATGTATATATATATATATCATTCAGGGTTTATGGAACACTTATCCATTTTGCAGACGTTATTTCTCTTCTTTAATGAGGAATGGAGGCTCCTTCTCTGAGTTGACAGTCCCTCGGTGTGCCATACCAATTCCTTTTGATGTTATATAACCTTCATATGTCTTACTGACATAATCTTCACCATCCCACTCATATTGTTTACCACTCATGTAGTGCAGGTGAAACATTAATAATGTCTTATGGTGTTTCATCTAAAACCCATTTTCAAATCATGGAATCTCTCCCCATGAAGTTTGGCTTCTGCAGGCCCACTCTCATGGTCTTACTGCAATGTGTCTTCCTGGCACACTTATTGAACAGCCAAACAGTTAGCAACATTTAACAATACAATTCAAATCTGATTGTTCCATAACCAATCCATGGCACTAATAATTAAATTCAGTATGAATTTGCAACTCTGTCTACTACAGAAATTGGTTTTCTTATCCATGAGGCTATCCTCATATTGTTTGGCTCCTGTAAGTGACACCACTCTGCCCTTATGGTCTTATGCCCGATGCCATACATGAGCATCCACTTACAGCATGTCCTCCTGACACATTTTCATATAAGCCAAACAGTCATTAGCAACTATTAGCAAAATTTCAAATCCGAAACATTTACAAATCTGAGATTTACAACTGTTCTTACTAACAGAACTTAGAGCTCTCGACCATGAGATTTCCTTCTCATAAGCTCTAGATCAAATTTTCAAATCCGTTTCTCACAGAAATTTGATTTGCAATTGTGATATTATTCTCATAGTCATATCATTCATACAACTCTGTCCTTCCACAGAGCATTCTAGCAGCCCATCGATCATGATTGGGCTCTTCATGCACTTACTATTCTGCATTCATAACAGCCCACGAAATGGTCCTAGAATTATCATCAATTCATCATTTCATTCATTATTTATTTTGAAATAACATATGCATCATCCCTATGCATTCATACAATGCATCACAAGATTTATAAGATCTCTTAATGCACATCTACTCAATGCTACCTTGCATTGTTTCATGAGTACTATGCATTCAAGCATATTATGATCGAAACATGACTATCTCATATAACTTGCATTACCATAATCCGGACCACCAGTCCTCACTTGCTTTGGTTATTAAGCACATAACCAACATACAAATGGCATGATATAAATTCATATGAATGCATTGAGATTTCCAAACAGTCATAGGGTGTAAGGATCATTTCCTTCACTTACCCACACCTTACCAAATCCTTTTTCAATATTCATGCAATTTGGCACCAATAATCATTACCTGCATGGTTACCATTAACATCGCCTGATGTTACCTGATCAATTGGCCTCTTACCGAGGCTGCTCAGTCCTTTTTCCAACTTTATGATCATAGGTTTGTTGCACCATAATTTCTGCATAAGGTTGTTGGCTTCATGCAACAACATCCTCAGCACATTTAGCCATGCTCTTTGTTATCTTTGGTCCTACAACCAATACCAACATCAATAGTGATTATCAACCACAATATTCTCCATTAGTGGTTCATTGCATATGCAGACTTCATTATTCTACCAATATGCAATATCCCATTTATGCACAAGCATTTCCATATGTACTATGCAATGTTTGTTAAGATGCCATCTAGTGCATATACATCTGTGTAATCCCTCACATTTTTAACATTTTTATGCCATATGACAATTTCATAATTATAAGTATGATAACAAACAGGGGTTTAAGGAATTCTTCCCTTTTCCATCCCTCATCGTAACATGGAATTCCTCTTCCATATCATGCAATTGTAGAGATTGTCCATATTGACAACAAAATTTGTTTGTCAAAACAGCCGCTGGCACTCTACTGCACTAAATATCTATGATATATGTAGACCTCATTCAAACTCTGGTCATGCATCATTGTTCCCTACTGGACAAGCTTTCCAATGCCTGTCTTCATGCTCCATTCCGACATCGGGTGCGGGAACTGCATCTCAAAAAAAATGACAACTTTCACTCTAATTCTGCACATTTTACACAGTTGCATTTTGGTCCAGAATGCCAACTTTAGCCACCTGCGGGAAAAAATCTATGAGGAATCACAAAAACGTATCTATCGGGAGAAGTTAGTCCATATAACAAGGAACACTCAGCAATTCACGGATTTCAATTCCAATGCACCATTCATCTTCTATGAATTTCTGGGTTTTACTATTTCCCACTTTTCACATTTTTCCAAAATTCCAAATTTTGGGCCAAAAATGGCTATCTCCCAAACGGTGCATTTCTGGGAAATCTTCGTCTAACGGAAACTGTCCATCTTAATGAGAATATGAAATGTCTAGTTCAGTAATTATTTTGATTCACATCTAGGGTCACTTTTACTGCCCACAAGCTTTTCAAAATCCCGAAAAAGTGGCCCGGAATAGTGCTTTTTGGCCTTCTTGCTTACCCCGACTCCACATCCTTTGGAGTTTGGCTCCAAGATTCTGAAGTTAACACTGTGCCTGCTTCATGGCCACACCTGATCAATTTCCGCTCAAACCGACCTTTTGTTAAGCCTCGGGACTCCGTCCCTCAAAAGTCATTATTCCCCTTTTTCTGTCAAATCGGAGTGTAATGGGCTCGGGGTCTTCACTGGTTCTTTCATAGCCTTCGTCAATGGCCTCCGAGCCCCACAGGAATCATTCCATTTTGAGCCCGGATGCTCCTTCTATCCAAAAATCAAGTTTTGGTCACTTCACTCTCTTTTTTCTTTTTTCTTTTTTTTTTTACAAAACTTCCCGCCGTTGCGGGGTGGTTCGCTGAACACTCTCGCAATTGGGGAGCCATTCGGCGAATGCTCCTGCAGTTGCGGAGCCATTCGGTGAATGCTCCCGCAATTTCGGAAGCCACTGGGAAATTCTTTCCGCAGTTTCGGGGAGGTTCGCGGAAGTCTTCCGCAATTACGGAACGATTCGCCGAAGCCTTCCGCAGTTGCGGAACGATTCGCCGAAGTCTTCCGCAGTTTCGGAAGAGAATTCCTTCCGCAAATTTCGGAAGAGAATTCCTTCCGCAAATTTCGGAAGAGAATTCCTTCTGCAATTTCGGGGCGGTTCGCGGAACTCTTCCGCAAATTTCGGAACGATTTCCCGAACTCTTCTGCGTTGCGGAACGATTCACGGAATTTTTCCACAGTTTCAGGACAACTTCCCGAATTCTTCCCGAAACAGACTTAAACAAAATTTTCGAAAACACTTAGGAAAAATTTGAAATCTTTCTTTCTTTCAGGGATGAATGCTGTTCAGTAGAAGGTAGCTTTACCTCTGCAAACCATCCAACTTATCCAGTTTAGGCCCTATGCTGCTATCTGTGGTGATTAGGAAAAGAACCTTCCCAGGTGGGTGTGATTGGATTTGGCCCATAGAGGCCCAATACTGCAACCAGCAGCTCTGATACCAAACTGTAATGTACCCACCTGCTGACCCAATGCAAGGAAGGGAACATGGCACTAATATCTCGGCATTTCATAAAACTCAACCCACTAATTAAAATCATAAAAATTTAATTATTGGTGTGCAGATACAAATTAGGCAATATGCACAACGGAATTAAAACTAATCCACACACACGATTAATGCTCATCCAGCATATCAAAATAATCATTAATTAAACATTGCATAAGTAAATACATAGACATAAAAACACTTATCTTCATTATGCAGCTGCCCCAAGCAACTAGCTATGTCGCTGCAACGTTCCACCCAACCATAGGCTCTTCGACAGCTTATACTGAGTCCATTCGAAGGCCACCCCCGAGATGGGCATGATTCTCACAAGGAAAGGGAACATTCCAGCTCCCACGCAGCCCATTAACCATTTCATCTCAACCAAGCCAGTCCAACTGGGTTTATCAGGCTGCACTTGAACCCTGGAGGCTTACACTCAAGCTCAAGCCAAAGCTATGGATACCCATAACCCATACCCAGCATACTCTTCTCTCACACAGCATGCACAGACATGGGGCAGGGATACACAATTCAAACAATGGGATTTTACAAATAATATGGCCATAGGTTTTCCCCAAATCGTGGGCACCCCAAAACAGATTGGGAGAAGGAAATTCGACCATAGGGGAGAAAATGATTTCTTCCACAGATATCACAGCATTCCATGGGCCAACGAGCCTCTATACACCCCCAAATCGATTTCGTCTTTCTTCCCAACTGCTATACCACAAAAAACGCCCTTCTCTACTGGGAGAGTGAAGGAAAAACAGCCCCCATGCCTGGAAAACATCCAGGTAGCTCTAAACTCCTGAGGAAGAAGGAATGATTATGGATTATGGCTTGGGGGGAAACACATGGCTCTTTTCTTTCCCCAAGAAACAAAACGCGAATTCCCATGAAGGGTGGCTTGCCCATACCCGAATTTGGACAGCCATACCTCCCTATTCCCAAGGCATTAACTACCTCAACCAACTCTTGGGAGAAATCAATGGTTCGATACAAAAGTCAACATGGGTAGTTGAGGGTTTGATGGGTTCTTTCATTGACACTTGGATTGAACTGATTGGCTCAAGGGTTTGAATGTTTTCCCCCCCAATTCCTTGTGAAATCATGCCCCCATCTCTTTATTGCATTGCATAGCTAGTTGTGGGTATTTTTATTAAAATGCATATTACATGATATTTGAATTTCCACTGTGCATGGCTAGCACGCAAATCATATGCATCACTAAATCGATGGCGGGGCCTTGGCCTTGAGCTCCTCACCATGATTTCATAACAATAATACATCATTTATAATGTTAATGCCATGGGGTCAAACTAGCACAACTAGCAAACTAGCACAAATCAAGTGAGCCACTAGAATTACTTATAACACCGCTGAATGTCTGCGATTCCAGCTACGTCATCTTCACCAGCGCCGATCTAACTCTGCATCTTCGCTAGCTCTCGATGACGCTAGGCGGCCGACTAACCAAAATCCA
Organism: Larix kaempferi; assembly: GCA_027924585.1. Taxonomy (NCBI): domain Eukaryota; kingdom Viridiplantae; phylum Streptophyta; class Pinopsida; order Pinales; family Pinaceae; genus Larix; species Larix kaempferi. Next base: position 7,105,242 of record BSBM01000003.1, on the reverse strand, counting down.
TAAAAAACCAGGGCCATCAGAAGACCCATCGCTGCTGCAACTGCTTCTAAGGGCCTAGAACTCCCCCGGCAGGAAAGTCCGATTCTTCTAAGAAAATATCCCAAGGAGAGTCCATAGCTTCCTTCAGAGCTTTCTTCATCATACGAAGCCCTGAAGAATTGGCCTGCTGGCCACCTTTCATAACATTCAGGGCTTCACGAATATTCTGCATTAGCAGTGTATGAGCTTGAATTTCCCTTACCAACAGAATTTTGGCCATCCAGAAAGGGCTTTCCACCACCTTGCGACCAAGCCTGGCCTCCACTTCATTCACCAACTCTATTTCTTTATACGCAATTTTGGAACTCACACTAGACGAAGCTTCATCCAGATACATTGCACTCCAGTTAAACGGCTGAGGGTTCAACGGGTCCCAATTTTTAGAGTGTCGCTGGGCCGATGACGACCCAGCTTCCAGATCCTCACCACCCGGGCGACCAGACACCCCACCCCAATTCGTCCCTCTATAGCTACATGCTCTCTTGTGCATAGCCATGAACTCACTTGCAGAAATTAGATAAACCCAATCTGCACTCAAGACCCACAGAGGAGGCAACACAGGAAAGTTACTAAAAATAACCCAAAGCCAACAGTACCAGCAAGGGATTCCAATAAGATTGGTCCGCCGAACCATTCTTATACCCATCCTCCCGGGAGGCTCATTAACTGCCCATCCAGCCAAATGATTCATAGCATTTCCTTCATTGAGGACCATTACAGGTCTCTTCATACTCTCGTACCTCCAACATACCACGAAATCACCGCTGGAAGTACTACCCCGTAACCTCAATCTCCACATATCCTCCCTCGATTTATTCGAGGGACTACTCCACCATTTGTCCAGGGTACGGGAGGAGATTACACCTGATGTGCACTCATCCCTACTCCTGTCAATCATGCTGCAGACAGCAACCACGATGCGTTGGCCTGCCCCAAAACTGGCGGCAAATTCCCCCTTGAGATCAACTCCGTCCCCGCCTTTCAAATTTCGGTTATCACCGACGAGCAGAAAGAGACGTGTCCCACTCAGATCGTTCCACCGCGCTTCTCCCACTCTTGTGATCGCATCCCTCCTAACACACTCCTGATCGTCTATGATGTGAGCCATCGGGAGTGATGATCCTCATTATGGCATGATCATTATGCGAGGTGATATTCAGAGCTTGTAGAAATCGGCGGTCCACATGGCCTGTACTGTGACCCTGTCCCACATCCATGCTGCCCTCCACATGGCTAGTACTACCACCACGTGTCTTCTATCTTCCACGGCAAGCCTGAGGCACTTCTCCCTAAACTCCCAGTCTTCTAACTCTGGTAAAGAGCACCCGCAAAAAGAACTTCCGGCCTTCACCCCTTTGTTAGCTAAGGCATCCGCCACCTTGTTGTTGTTTCTTCTAACGTGCAGAAATTGCAGAGCCGAGATCCTATGCACCATCAATCGCAAAATACTTAGGTGACTCTCCCACCTCCATTTATGCACAACTTTCTCCATTGCTGATCCACATTGCACCCTCTTCGCCATGGCTATAATGATAAGCGAATCTCCCTCTACTTCCAGTGGCAGCCACCCCTTCTGGATCACCCATCTGCACCCACTGATTAAACCTTCTAACTCCGCTACATTGTTTGTATTTTCCCCCAGGTCTCCCCAGAAGACACCGAGACTATTTCCATCACTGTCACGAATCACCCCCCCGAAACCTGCATCTGCAGGGTTTCCCTTAGCCGCCCCATCAAAGTTGAGTTTGAACACTCCAACAAGAGGCTGAATCCACTGTTCTAGACTGACAGGCTGCGAAGACGAAAGACGTGGATTGTTTATACACACAGGTATACTTACAATTCCCCACGCATTCAAAATAATTCTTTCCTGCACATCGTTACTCATGACTTCTTGGTTCCAATGTGTTAGGGTGAGGGATTCTTGGAGATAACTTACCAAAATTTTCCAGACTTCCATTGGCATATTTTGCTTGCCTTCGAAGATTCTTTTATTATGTTCCTTCCATGTTGTCCATACCACAAACCCCGGGAATAACTCCCACAACCTATTCAAAATATCATTTTTATAGACTTTGGTCGGCCAATTTGCCTCTGATAAATCTGGCCGGTCATTTACCTTGGTTGTCTTCCCTAACCGTTCATTTCCTTTGTCCCATAAAAATGAAGCAAACCGGCAAGAATCTAGCAGGTGATTGATAGTTTCAGGATTTTACTTGCATAATGGGCATATGGAGGGTCCGACGAAACCCCTTCTTATCAGGTTATCCCACGTTAGAATCCTTCGGTGCAATAGGAGCCAACAGAAAGTTTCCACTTTTGGCCATAGTTGTCCTTTCCATATTTTCTTCCATCTTTCTTCTTCATTCATTAGGTGGATACCCAACGATATTTTCAAGGCTTCTTTTACATTAAAATTCCCAGATGACGAATACCCCCATCTAATCTTGTCATTACCCTCCTGGATAGGAATTTTACTTTTGTTAGCTCAATATAAAACTCCTCCATGCTCATTTCCGGCACTAGAGCTTGCCACCAATCCTTGTTCTTCCATACCCGGAAATGGTCATCTTCATTCTGCGTTTCCCAGAATTATCGCACCATCTTCTGCTAGTTAGCCTCCAGAATAAGCTTGAGGGTCGGGTCCATTATCGTACTTTCGAGACTTGGCATCTGCTTCCATGCATCTTCCTTAAACCGAGCTATAGCCCCATCTTTAATCTCCCAAAAACTATGTTTCTGGACGATGTCTCTGTTTTCCAACGCTGCTTTCCATATACTTGATCCCGAACCTTCAATGTTGAAACGGATAAGTTGGGTCTTATCCCATTGTGAAGCGTATTTCATATGCCATAATCTTCGCCAAGGTTCCTCTGTGTGGTTTACCCATTTCCACCAGATTTTGCTTCCCATGATCTTGTTAGAATTAACTGGGTCCCTAAGGCCTAGTCCTCCATTTAATTTCAGTCTACACAGGGTCTTCCAGTCTATCAGAGCCCATTTCCTCTGATTCTCCGATCCCCCCCCCCCGAGAAAATTTCTTTGACAATTACGAATTTTCCTAAGAACCGACTTCGGGGATGCCAACACCGAGAATAGGTAAACAGGAATGGCCTGGAGAATAGACTTCACCAAGGTAGTACGGCTCGGAAGGTTCAACTAACGGAAGGTCCATTGCTCCAATTTAGCTTTCATTTTGTCCAAAAGATCTTTCCATGAGATCTGCCTGATGGTAGATTCCACCAGAGGAGCTCCCAGGTACTTGGAGGGTAAGGACCCTTCTGAAAATTCCAGAATCCAAATAACATTCCTTCTAGTTATTCTAGGGGTGTGAAAAAAGTAAACTTGCGACTTATCCTTGTTAATTTCCAAACCACTCGCTAGCATAAATAAATCCAGCCCCTCTTTAATCCCCCTAGATTCCTGAACACTGGGGGGTCCCATAAGCATCGTGTCGTCCACAAATTGCTGTTGGGTTTGAGGATCCAGACCTTAACAAAGTGTCAGACCCCTGATTATGTTTCTCTCTTTCAAATGCTTCAACCATCGGCCCAATCCTTCGGCCACAATGATAAATAAGAAAGGAGAGAGGGGGTCCCCCTGCCTAATTCCTCTTGAGGCCTTGAAGGGCTTGGAAGGGGTTCCGTTAACTAGAATAGAAAAAAATGCTGAGGATAACAAGCTCATAACCCAGCTAGTCCAATCCTTACTAAACCCAAATTTCCTCAGAATATTTTCAAGAAATGACCAATTCACTCTATCATAAGCTTTGGAGAGGTCAAGTTTGAGTAACATACCAGGGATTTTCTCAGTTTTGAGGGAGTAGATAATCTCATGTATTAGGATTATCCCATCCGTTATTTGGCGGCCTTCCACAAAGCATGCTTGCTCTGGGGAAATGACTAGCTGGAGAAGCGGTTGTAATCTATTCACTATTACTTTCAATATAATCTTGTAGATAACATTGCAGAGAGCTATCGGTCTGAATTTCCCAGGGTCTTCCGATCCAGACTCCTTTGGAATGAGAGACAGGTGGGTAGCATTGAGGGCTTTAAGGATAGTCTTCGACTTTCTGGAATTCTCCACCAGTGCTAAAACTTCCTCCTTAATCCAAGACCAGCAGACATGAAATAAATTATTGGTGAACCCATCCAGACCAAGGGCTTTATCCTTTTCCATCTGTTTCACTGATTCCTCTAGCTCTTCCATCCCAATAGGTTTCATAAGCAATGCATTGTGATTTTCATTAATCACCTTGGGGATGACCTGTAGGATTTGGGCTTGGGCCTCTCCCCACGCGATATCCAGTTCATCCAGAAGGTCTCCGAAGAACTCATTCAGAGTTTCTTCTAGCTCTTCTTGAGTTTCCGCAATCGTTCCATTCCTTCTTTTGAGACGCATCACCCTGTTCGAATGACGATGTTGAATGGCCGCTCTATGAAAGAATTTGGTGTTCCGATCCCCTTCCTTCAACCAATGGTTCCTGGATTTCTGCTTCCACAGAAGTTCCTCCTGTCTCTCCCTATCATTGAATTCCTGGAGAAGCAATTGTTCTTCCTGTTTAACTTCCTCCGAAAAACCCCGGGAAATACCTTTCATCTGAACTTCTTTCATTTTTATATCAATACGCATTTTTTCTTGGAAAATGTTCCCAAAGGATTCCCGGGTTCCAGCGTTTTATATTACTTTTCAGAGCTTTCAACTTTTGCTGGAATTTGTACATCAAATTACCCTCAAAGTCCGGACTGTCCAACCACCACTGTTTGAACTTATCCGGGAATTCATTATTGAGCAACCAGAACTGCTCGAATCTGAAGGGTTTGTGAAGATTTTCCCCGATGCGCGACCATTCCAGACTGACTGGACAATGATCAGAGCCCGTCGACGGAATAATCGCCGCTGTTATGTCTCCCCCAGCCAACATGATCGATTCAGTGACCAAGAGCCGGTCTAAACGACAAGCTATGCTCTTGTCCCTTGTTCTCCTATTATTCCAAGTGAAAGTACCATTCGAGGTTCTAATATCCACCAGGCCCAGGGCTTCAATAGTATTATTGAAATGTTCATTGATGGGACTCAGCTGACGTAAACCACCATTTTTCTCGTCCAAATGACGGATCAAGTTGAAGTCACCTCCCAAGATCCAAGGTGAAGGTCCCACCTGATCTTTAAGGGACTGCAAAGAAATCAAGAAAGCTTGCTTCAAATTGAAAGTTGAGGGGCCATACACATTAGAGAGGAAGCCCCTAGTATTTGTGCCCAAGACCTGAAACTCTGCCGTGAGATAGAACAAAGAGGCAAAGAACCCAGACAACGCAACCTTTTCAGGGTTCCAAAGGATCCCGATACCTCCTGCTGATCCTCTTGCTCCTGACGCCATAACTTCACAATTGCGCCAAACCTTCCTTCCTATTTCCTTTAGTTCCTCTATCGAACACTTGGTTTCTTGGAGAAATACTATTATGGGTTTCTCTAGTACACAACTTTACTGGCTCCACGTGGCCTACTAGCTTCGCAGCACTGAACCTGTTCAGCGTTGATCTTCGCAGCATCCTTCAAAACTCGGTACTGTGCACATCTTTGCAGCACCCCCAATACTTAGCCAAAATTTACTTGTTTTTTGAGCTGCGCTCAACTCAGCTCCATCTAGCCTCAAAAATGTTATAAAATATGGCCCTGTTGGGCCAGGCCCAACATAATGTATGCTTCTTTATGGTATAAACTATATAGATATCTTTATATAAATTCTCAATTTATCTTAAATAAAATATTCACAATATAATACTTAATTCATATGAGTAATTTCTTAAATTACTCCTTATAGAAATTACACCTTAGCCTTTTTTCCTTTTACAATTCTTTCACTTCTTTTCGACAACTAAAGGTGTTTTTCGGTATCCCTTACTAGGACTTAACCGATAAATTATCTTAAGTGCTTACGGCACTATTATGACATTTGTCGTCAAAATTATTCCTACTAGCCATTAGATTCTTTCCACTTAGTGGATTTAGTCGTTGTCTCTTAGATGCGCCATCTCAAAGTCTCCTAAGTTTAATAATAACGTTTACAGCCTAGGAAATAAAACAACATTACTTTCAAAGTCCACTGGTGGGGCCTTGGCCTCGAGCTTCTCACCATGGCCATTTTCATAATTACAATTACTTTTATAAAAATAATATTAATTAGGGTCAAATTGGAGGGATGTTGCATCCTCCTCCCCTTAAGAATAACACCATTCTCGGTGTTCAACAATTTGTCTTTCGCATCTTTTCACCATCTTTCGCTTCCTTTATTTTTCTGTTTTGGTCATCTTCATATTTTTGCGATTTCCGCAAGCTCTTATCACGTTTATCCTGCACATTATACAGATCATAAGATCTTCCAACTTTCTTTTAGCATAACATAAGCATACAAAATTTCAAAACAATAAATGTTCATCAATCTTCCTGATCCTTTGAGGGGATATTTGCTTATTCTAACATTCATAACATTCACGCATAAATACATCTCATAGTCTAGTTACCAGACAATTCATTAACATTTGCTTATATCATAAAACAATTCTTTCAACAAAACCTTGTTGATCATCAAACTCTTTTGTACTTTAGCAATTAAGGAGACTTGCGTAAAAAATGCTCTTTTGTATTTCAGCAATCATAGAGACTTGCATACAAAACTTCTATGTATTTGAGCAATCATGGAGACTTGCATACATAATGCTCTTTTGTACTTCAGCAATCATAGAGACTTGCATACAAAACATGAGCTCTCTGCAAACTCGGCAAGAATACCATCTGCATACAGCAGGAATAGGACAGTCTTATTCTGCAAACTCATTACATAGATTCCCCTCATCGAATATTCTTGTGGGCTCAATTCTAACACCACAAGGAAAAAGTTAAGTCTCCTCAGATAACCTCTTGTGTGCTCAGTTCCAACAACACAAGGAAAACATGAGCCCTTCCTCTGCTCAATTCGATGGATATAAATTTTTCCTAGGACTTTTGGGTCAGTATAACATTCAACGAGCTACCCACCTGCTTTGTTCCACTTCCATGGGGAACATGACCACAATTTAGGGAAGTTGTACCCTGCAACGGCTAATAAGTTAGTGCAAGATCCAGCCTCTGCTTGAGTCCAGGAAATATTCTTTTCCCCTCAAACCTTCTCGTTTGAGTCCAGGAATTTTACTTAATAACGTTCGTTTAGTATTTCTTGCATGCCACATGCGACGTACTAGCAACAAAATATTTAACGAATATATCATATTCTATGCATTTTGGTGATTACACATCATCAATCATAAGTCTTATCACCAACCATGATTCATAAAGCCATGTAATCCAAATAAAAATGTAAAGTAAATTATTACTTACTCTTGAGCGATTTAGCTCAACTTATCTATATAAGTGATTGTATAATCCATGTTCCTCTCGGATTATGACATTGGTCATGATCCAAAAATCACCTCCTTAAATGTTAGTATAAAGGAAAATTTTCTTTGCTTCAAATGTTCAATAACTGGACCCATTAGTTCCATAACATTACGCGCATGCTTATTGAATTAACTTGTGCATCCTCTTCAATTCATCTTGATGCAAACTCTTCTGCTAACAAATAAACATGTTAGTTTCATAATTAAAACGACTAGTTGTACATAGATTCATTTTAAATTGAAGACTTACCATCTAAAGATTCTTTTCTTAATAAATTTAGATGTTAAAAAGATCCCATGCTCAATCAATTACAAAAAGATTCGGATTCTTCTTTTCTTATAATCAAACTCCTACTATTTACAAGAACTTTTAATTTGATGCACGTCAGTCTTTATATCAAACTCTAGAAGAAATAATTAGAATCATAATGCTTTCAATAAAATCATTTTAAACTCCTAGGAATACTGCGTGCAATTCCATACAGTAATACACTTTTAAGCTTATACTTATAATTCTAATAACGATAGGAAGTTCTACAATTTATCTTAATAAAATCTTAACATTTAACAAAGTGACGATTTTTCGTTTAACAAAAATAATGTTCAACACGTCAATATCTTTTCACATGAACTCGTTTATGCCTTTAAATATAAGTGTAATCTAGTATATTAAATTTATTCTTACTATCAATACTCAAGGTAACCATTACTTAGGAAACTCCATATTATTGAATCCACTGGAAAGAAGGACAACATATCCTTTTGTAATAAGCATACTATCAAAAATGTAAGTAAAAATATGTACATACTTGAGGATCAACTTTTCGTTTTGAAGAATGCGCCTAAGAAGTAACTATAGCTTTTACCAACAAGTGTTTCACCTAATCATATACCTACGAAGGAAATATTTTCTAAAATAGCATTATATGAATCTGCCATAACTACTATGTGTTGAAATTGAAGGTGTGCAAGTGACTTTGCCTAATCTACAAACTTACTCCTTCCGAGTTCACTAGTAAAACTATACTTTTAACCTAGTGATGTTCATTGGTAATGCAATTAGTAATAAAATATGAACAACTAAAAATGCAGAATTAAATGATGTTTCTATGAAATTTTAATTTTAAAAATAAGCGGTATGTTGATACTCCTTGCACAATTACGGAAGTCATTTCAACAAGTTACTACTTTTCATAACAATATAAGTATTTGCATATAGCAAAAGAAAAACTCATAATATAGGAAAACATACCTGATTCAAAATTTGGTAGGAAAAAAATGGTGGAATACTTATCTGTTACTCTTTTGGATAACTTGGAATTTTAAACTCCGTCAACAGTACTCTCTCGTACATTCAAGTTCATGCATCCAAAACAAAACAACTTGATTGATTAGTTTATCAACCTTCATATTCCATGTTGAGCCCAATAGGCCAGAGTGTTGTAACCTAGTGCTCTGATACCATATGTCACGAACCCAAATTTCTATTTGAGTAATTCTGGGAATTTTTTCAAAGAAAATGTTTAATAATAGTATAAAAATACTCTAACTTCCTTTAAGACAAAATATTGATCAATTATCCATCAAAGTTTAACCAGCATGTATGTTCAAAACACACTAAATAATATTTCTTCTATTTCACTTAACTTACATATTAATTTTCTTCAAGTAATTGTATGGAATCACTACCTTATCTAACATAAATGAATAGTACCAATTTCTACCTTTGAAATTCTTCATATTGTCCTTATCATCATTCAACAAAACTATATCTAAACCTAACAATATAGTTCAATGATCACTACATGGTCAACATCATACCTCTCATGATCAATATAATATTTACTACCTATTTTCTCATGCTCGTAATCAATACTCGTATATTAATGTAAACGACACAATCATTTTTCTAATATTTACTCTTCTCAAATAATGTTGTTAATGATAGTCATGAAAGTCTTAGCCACTAGTGATAACTTAATTGCTAGAATCCAACCATCAATATACATCCTCATGTAAACAATTTACGAATTGAAATTTCAATAAGGAATTCATGTTTACAAGAAATTCATTTATACGTTACATAAACAATAAAACTATTGCAATTACTAAGGAGAAAATGAGTAAATCATACACATGTAAAGACAAGAAGTGCGCACATAAAAGACACAATCATAAAGATCACTTTTACGGTGGTTCACCCGTACCTTGGGCTACGTCCACAAAGGGTGTTGCTTTTATTTTAATCATTCGAAGAGTGGGTTACATCCTACAACACAACTGTTTCCATACTATCTTTTTCTAACTGAGCTAACACAATACCGAGGGCAATGCATGATGCGTACACATGAACGTGAAACGACTTTGCCCAGTCTGGAAAGACTAGTATCGACGCAATAACCATATTTTCTTTAAGGGTGTCAAAACCCTGTTCGCATTCTTCATTCCAAATGAACGGCGTGTCCTTCTTTAGCAGCTTCTCCATTGCTGCGGTGATCTACGCGTAACCTTTAATGAACTTCCTGTAATAGCCTGTATGGCCCAAGGTAGAGCACAGCATTTTAACTGAAGTTGGTGCAGGCAAATTTATAATGATGGCAATCTTCGCAGGGTCCACCATCAATCCCTGTTTGCAAACAATATGTCCCAGTAAAATTCCATAGGGCACACAGAAGATGCACTTCTTTAAATTCAATGATATTTGATGCTGGAGACACTTGTCAAGCATCATCCTCAGGTTCGTGCAATGGTTCTTCAACAAACCAAAGACAGTCCAGTCATCAAAATATGCTTCCAGAAACTTATGCATGAAATCTTTGAACGTTGCGATGACAACCCTGGAGAAGATGGCGGGCGCGTTCTTCAGACCAAACGGCATGACTGTATACTGGAACGATCCCCATTCTGTAGCAAATGCCATCTTATGCCTGTATGCGGGATCGATCCTGATCTGATGATAACCAGAGAAACCATCAGTAAATGAATAGGCCTCATTCCCTCCAACATTATCAAGTACCTCATCTGTAAACGGAGTAGGGAATGGGTCATGCATAGAGGCATCATTAAGTTTTCTGAGATCAACACAAATATTGATCTCGCCCTTCATCTTCTTGTCCTGGACAAACATAGGACTGATCCATTCAGATTCCTCGACAGGTTCAATGATTCCTGCCTCTAACATGTTGTCCAACTCTGCGCAGACTCTCTCTTTATACCGTGGATTCAATCTATATGGTCGCTGCTTCATAGGCTTAGTGCCTGGCTTCAAAGGGATTTTCATGACTCCCAAGTCACCCAATATTCCTTTCATCTCTGTAAACTTGGTTGGAAATAGCTCTTGATATTCATGTAAAGTGTCTGCAATCTCCACAACAGTCTGATCATCCCAGTAGTCTCCGATAGATGCGAACTTTGTCTCTTCACTCGTGCCAATGTTTACCTTCTGTGTCTTAACCGGTCCACTCATGTCCAGGATTTCCAATGGCGGTCCTTCTGCATCACACGCACCTTCTGACTCTGGTATATTGAGATTGTGCGGATCATCTTCATCTTCTTCTCTTCCATGCTCATCATCTTCAGCTAGATTATAACAGTCTATCAGATGTTCTTCATGTTCTTTCCATTCTGAGTGTATGTTCGCAGGACTGTCATCTATGCCAAAGAATTCTTCCCATGACATGTCTTCGCAAGGACAATCTTGTCTGAATACACGTTCCTTGATTATCTGCAGTGCCTCATGTATTAAAGGGTTCTCATCCTCGAAACTGAAATCTCTTTGGAAGTTCGCAGTTAATGTATCCCAATCTGTGGTCTCCCTGCATAACTCCAGGTCTAGATACCATTTCTTCGGAATATCCTCTTCCAAAGTATGCACGAATAAGTGCACCCACTCTTTAGGTGGCCTTCCTTCCCATGCCTGCAAGCAGACTTCCAAATGCTGACTAGGATCTGTCTGCCCATTGAATTTCTCAAAGGGTAAGGTAACCCTTGCTGCGAACCGAATCTGCATCTTTGTTCTGCATTAATCCCAAGTGATCAATATCTGCTTGTGTGAAGCCCACCATCTGGCGGGTATGCCACGCAGTGCCATATCTAATGCTAGAAAGCTGTGCTCTTCTGGAATTGTTGCAGTATAGTCTTGAATAAAAGTATAAACGTTAGCAGAACCATCAAATGTAGGGATCGAGCTTACCTCCTTTCCAATCTAGCGTAGTGATTTCGTGAACTGCGCGCACCTTCTAGCTGACACATCATGCATGCGATTCTGCTAGTTTTCCAGTCCAGCGTCCAAGTCAAAAATGCAGGAGCTAGCGCATCTCCAGCTGAGTGCATCGTCCACAGTAGGATTAACGTAATCCTCCTGGTTCGCAATCATCTGGTACAGCCAGTCCAAATCCTGAGCCTTAGATTCTTCCTGAATCGAATCACTATATCTATCCCCATCTGCAGGATCCAATGGTGTGATAACCCGCAGATGCTTGCCTTCGAATATCATCTTCTTTGTTTTCAAATTTATAATGGCCAAATTGTCAATAGCCCAGTCAATTCCTAACAGTGCAGGAAAGGGTTGGCTATCGTCAACAATCTCGATGACTTCAAAGTCCACATGGATTTGTACTCTATCAATATCAACCACAACATTGGCTAAGCGGCCAAATGGTATAAATTTCTCTTGGTTGGCCATTCTCAGCTGGATAGGTGACCACGACAGCTTTGGTCGACCCATCTGCTGCCATGTCTGCTTGGTTAAGACATTTAGTTTTGATCCCAGATCAAGGATAACTTCATCCATCTCAAAGTCTCCTATTTGTGCAGTGAGCCTCATCTCTCGGCCCAACCTCTTCTATTTCTTTATATGATGTAGTGCACCATCAGAATTTTCTGCTTCTGTCTGTGTTTCGTATAGATTTATTAGCTTCTTGAGCTTTGCTATCGCGTTTTCATTTTCCAGCAGCTTCATGCAGCTTCTTAGGAACTGCGCAACAGAGGTGCTAACATCCGCTGTGTGTCTTGTCTTGTCATACGTAGCAGGTGCGTCTTCAACACATGGTACTTCACTGCGCAGCGAGATCCTTGGTGATTTAGGTACTGGTTCTCTGAAAGTATCCCGCGCGTCAACAAAAGCTTCTTTGTTCTTCTTCAGATCTAGAGTAGGCATCTTTCCTGGGGATTTTCTTACCCATATTGTTTCAAGAGGGCCCTGCTTCGCATCAGCCTCTCCTGAAGTGGAAGCCTTTGCTCCCCTAGCATGGCCTGTCTCCATGCCACTGCGTGTGACTACTTTAATGCTAGGATCCGCAGGTCTGTTCTCTGCTGCAATCCACTAGATGTTCAAGGCTGACGCGTCTGTTCTTTTTCTTTTCTGCATCTCTACCTCTAGCACCAGGAATCTTCTATCACATGCTCAAATGATTTACAATAATTACAGGTGGTGCAGGGATTTACACAGTCTCTGGATACGTGACCTGGCTGGCCACAGTTATAGCAGATGACCCTGCCGCGGCCTCTTCCTTGTGCCGAGCCTGTATTTCTTCCTCTACCGTAGTATCCACCACCATGGCCTCTATAGGTAGATTGATCATAATGCGTGTTTTCTTGCTTTGGATGGTTATCTTCTTGCACTCTGTACAAGCCAGCGCCTCTCATTGAATCCATGTCATGCTTTCTTTCATTCATTAGTTCATAGGCGCGGCAGTTGGATTCATCATGTCCAACTGATTTACAGAAATTACAATATAGATTCTTAGGTTTCTTCACATATTTCTGTATCAAGTAACAATCTTCAAGTCTATGACCAGTTGTTTTGCAGATCTCACACCAAGGTGCTTGGTTCTGATTGATGCGGTTAGGCACACCACTACCGAGGTAGTTGCGGTATAGGGGACAATGTTCGCGGTCATGCCTTTCTCCTTTGCAACTTGTGCACCAGATCTCATGACGAGGTTCATATCGCTGCTCTTTTCCATTCTTCATGCTCTACAGTTCCAGTTTCAGGGTGGTAAGTTGGTTCTGAATCTGGGTCATCCCAGAACTAGACTCACCGATCGAAAAAACCTCCAACTTCATCGTGATCTCTAAGGCCTCTTCCGGCGACGTAACCTTCTGCTGCATTAATGGTAATCTAATGTGGGGTAACAGCGCAGCAATGAACCATTCCTTGTGTTGATTCGGAGCTATAACAAAGCTTACTTGGTCTAATAGGGTCTTGAACTTCTGATCAAACTCCCAGACTGATTCAGTTGGTCTCTGCTTGATTTCCTTCAGCTCAGTTATACACTGAGATTCAGAATTTGGTTTCTTGAACTCTGCTATCAGCGCAGCTTTAATCTCTGCTAGGGTTTTGGGCTCCGTGGTAGAATACTTCATGAACCAGTGCAACACTCTATCTCTGAATGTGGTAATAAGCTGGGCTTTCTTCTCATCGTCATCCTGGATCTGTCTGACACTCCAGACAGCTTCACAAAGGAACCAGTGTTGATCAGGATCTTCTAAACTCGTCCCTTTGAATATAGGCAGCTTCATATCCGTATGGGCCATGGCTCTAGGGGGAGGTGTAGCACTCGAGGGGGCACCTTGAGGTGTGCCCTGAGGGGTGCTAGGGTGTCGTACAGGACTCTGCGCAGTGAAAACAAATGGGCGTATAGGGGTAGACGTACTAGGCTGTATACTCGACGGGGTTGGCTCTACAAGTGGAGGATTCTGAGGAGTAAATGGGGTTGCGGCTTCATTTTCAATATCAGAAGGAATCTCAGTATCTACGTGGAGTCCAGAGCCTCCAGTATTCTTATTGAACTTGTATCTTTTCCCACTTCTTAAAATGTGAGTATCTTCGTCGGAATCGCTATAAATGCTATTTACCATGACAACTTGAAAAAACTTACTGCATTCTTAAAATGCCTTTCTCAGCTAACAACATCTTAATGTATAGACTGAGATTGTTCATAAATTTACCTTGGAAACCTGCGAAAAAGTGTGCCTCTGCTTGGCTATACGATTTGAGCGTATCCACAGCAAACTCTGTGACAAAGCCTTCTAGCATATGATCGACCCAAAAATCCACTACGCGCGTCAATGCGTTGTCTATTGCTTTGAGCTATGATATGAGCTCAGGATTCCACTCTTTAGGAATGCCTCCTTGAAAATAGGTTTTCTTTACTGCGAGCCGCGAGATCCACGCGTGCAGCTCGTTCGGAAATGTAGCCCAGAAAATCTCATGAATGTCGTCCAACATATATCTATCCGACCACTGTGTGTCATTTAGACGCGGATGTCTGTTCTCTTGTCTTTTAAAGTCTGTTATGGTCTTATCCCACCAAGCCTGGATTTCTGTCTTCTCAGGATGCTAGTTCAATGCACTTTCCGGGAGCTCAGACTCTTCGTCACTCATCACGACTGTAACTCATCACGGATTCTATCATGGCAACGGAACCATTTGTTGGCTATATAATTCTAACAAGAGGTTTTATGAAGACCCAGGTTCTGCGTTGTTACCTTAAACCAACAAAACCCCTTCGCACCGGCCCTTTCGGCAACAGCCTGCGAGCAGGCTGAGGTATCACCCGAGGTGTTTCTAATGGGGTACTACGGAATCAGATGTCCACAATGAGTGATGAGTTGATTACTGTGACAAGGTTTGCGGCAGCGTACTAGCTGTAAGTTGCGAGAGTCATACTGCGCGGCGATGGTCACCACCGCGGCCCGCACCACTATCTTCTACCTTACTGCGGGATTTAATACTATACTACGAACACGGCCACTTGACCTCTTATACTTAGACTAAGTGAAAAATGCTTAAGGCAGTGAGCTGAATACCCCTTATTCACTTAGTCATTCACGTGACTATCTTACTACTTAATGCTCATAACACACACTTATAATGTTACTATTTTAAGCATAACCCTCAGGTGCGAAATAACTGTTATACATTCATCGACTGCATCCATTTAAACACGTAAGCAACTTTCTCCATACTCAAGCAAATGATAGATTCACTGTCCTTAGAAGCAAAGCTAATATTACCCATACATCTATTCATGCAGACTTAACATATCATTCCATACTCTCTTGATGGAAAATGCATATAAAAGCCTCCTCATAACAGATTGTGAGCAAATATTCAGACATCCAACTACAAAAATAGATAAATGCAAACACACATATAAACATGTAGTCACTCGACACACTATTTAATGTGGTTCACTCCCCCGGATGGGAAGCTACGTCCACAAGAATTGTGTTTGATATTTCTTTTAAGGAAGGGTTCACAGTTCTTAGCCACACACTCAGTTGCGGCTCTCTTCTTGCTCAGATAGGTCTCTGCGCACTCAGCTGCAGAGCCTTTACAATCTATTCTCGATTCGAAATATATTACAATACAATATGATCACCATAACAATCATCAACAACGACCGACCCTTCACCTTGACCAACCCTTCCTATACAAAAATGGTCTTCTTAAATATATCACGCCCGAAGGTCGTGTCTTTACAACATTGAAGACCGAAACCCTTAGGGTTTCCAAACCACTACGGTCCCTATGAACCGTCATGCAGGCTTCTGGAAGCGATTCTGCTATAGTGGCAATCCTCCACGCCTTAGACCCATCGCTTTCAGCCTTCCCGTTGTGCGCACACCAACAGATCATCCGTTTTGAGCCGCCCTTCCACTAACGGACTCGTGTGACTGGCTCAGCTCCCAGTCACTTTCCCTGCAGCCCGTCCGTCCTCTAACGGTCGCGTACAACTGGCTCAACTCCAGTCATTGTCCATCCGTCATTTTCCCCTTAATGGTCACGTACTCTGCTGTACACCGAACTGTCACTTTCCTGATCCGTCCTCTGCTTAACGGACTCGTACAGTCGGCTGCCTTCCTGATCTGCTTATGCCCTCAACTCGACATCTTTCCAACATTCTTACCAAAAGTAGACCATCGCCGGTCTATCCACTCTATCTGGCCATCCTCCGTCCAGTACACAACTTTACTGGCTCCACGTGGCCTACTACCTTCACAGCACTGAACCTGTTCAGCGTTGATCTTCGCAGTATCCTTCAAAACTCGATACTGTGCACATCTTTGCAGTACCCCCAATACTTAGGCAAAAAATACTTATTTTCTGAGCTGCGCTCAACTCAGCTCCATCTAGCCTCAAAAATGTTATAAAAAATGGCCTTGTTGGGCCAAGCCCAACATAATGTATGCTTCTTTATGGTATAAACTATATAGAAATCTTTATATAAATTCTCAATTTATCTTAAATAAAATATTCACAACATAATACTTATATGATAAATTCATATGAGTAATTTCTTAAATTACTCCTTATAGAGATTACACCTTAACCTCTTTTCCTTATAAAATATATATATAATGACTCTTTTAATGTAATGAATGGCCCTCTTCTTTCGCTTAGTTAGGGGTCATAGTTTACTTAGAATAAAATAGTCAACCTGGTAATGATCTTTAGCCCTTTACAATTCTTTCACTTCTTTTCGACAACTAAAGGTGTTTTTCGGTATCCCATACTACGACTTAACCGATAACTTATCTTAAGTGCTTACGACACTATTATGAAATTTTTCGTCAAAATTATTCCTACTAGCCATTAGATTCTTTGCACTTAGTGGATTTAGTTTTTGTCTCCTAGATGCGCCATCTTGAAGTCTCCTAAGTTTAATAATAACTTTTACAGCCTAGGAAATAAAACAACATTACTTTCAAAGTCCACTGGTGGGGCCTTGGCCTGGAGCTTCTCACCATGGCCATTTTCATAATTACAATTACTTTTATAAAAATAATATTAATTTGGGTCAAATTGGAGGGATGTTGCATCCTCCTCCCCTTAAGAATAACACCATTCTCGGTGTTCAACAGTTTGTCTTTCGCATCTTTTCACCATCTTTCGCTTGCTTTATTTTTCTGTTTTGGTCATCTTCATATTTTTGCGATTTCCGCAAGCTCTTATCACGTTTATCCTGCACATTATACAGATCATAAGATCTTCCAACTTTCTTTTAGCATAACATAAGCATACAAAATTTCAAAACAATAAATGTTCATCAATCTTCCTGATCCTTTGAGGGGATATTTGCTTATTCTAACATTCATAACATTCACGCATAAATACATCTCATAGTCTAGTTACAAGACAATTCATTAATATTTGCTTATATCATAAAACAATTCTTTCAACAAAATCTTGTTGATCATCAAACTCTTTTGTACTTTAGCAATTATGGAGACTTGCGTACAAAATGCTCTTTTGTATTTCAACAATCATAGAGACTTGCATACAAAACTTTTATGTACTTCAGCAATCATGGAGACTTGCATACATAATGCTCTTTTGTACTTCAGCAATCATAGAGACTTGCATACAAAACATGAGCTCTCTGCAAACTCGGCAAGAATACCGTCTGCATACAGCAGGAATAGGACAGTCTTATTCTGCAAACTCATTACATAGATTCCCCTCATCGAATCTTCTTGTGGGCTCAATTCTAACACCACAAGGAAAAAGTTAAGTCTCCTCAGAGAACCTCTTGTGTGCTCAGTTCCAACAACACAAGGAAAACATGAGCCCTTCCTCTGCTCAATTCGATGGATATAAAGTTTTCCTAGGACTTTTGGGTCAGTATAACATTCAACGAGCTACCCACCTGCTCTGTTCCACTTCCATGGGGAACATGACCACAATTTAGGGAAGTTGCACCCTGCAACGGCGAGTAAGTTAGTGCAAGATCCAGCCTCTGCTTGAGTCCAGGAAATATTCTTTTCCCCTCAAACCTTCTCGTTTGAGTCCAGGAATTTTACTTAATAACGATCATTTAGTATTTCTTGCATGCCACATGTGACGTACTAGCAACAAAATATTTAATGAATATATCATATTCTATGCATTTTGGTAATTACACATCATCAATCATAAGTCTTATCACCAACCATGATTCATAAAGCCCTGTAATCCAAATAAAAATGTAAAGTAAATTATTGCTTACTCTTGAGCGATTTAGCTCAACTTATCTATATAAGTGGTTGTATAATCCATGTTCCTCTCGGATTATGACATTGGTCATGATCCAAAAATCACCTCCTTAAATGTTAGTATAAAGGAAAATTTTCTTTGCTTCAAATGTTCAATAACTGGACCCATTAGTTCCATAACATTATGCACATGCTTATTGAATTAACTTGTGCATCCTCTTCAATTCATCCTGATGGAAACTATTCTGCTAACAAATAAATATGTCAGTTTCATAATTAAAACGACTAGTTGTACATAGATTCATTTCAAATTGAAGACTTACCATCTAAAGATTCTTTTCTTAATAAATTTAGATGTTAAAAAGATCCCATGCTCAATCAATTACAAAAAGATTAGGATTCTTCTTTTCTTATAATCAAACTCCTACTATTTACAAGATCTTTAAATTTGATGCACGTCAGTCTTTATATCAAACCCTAGAAAAAATAATTAGAATCATAATGCTTTCAATAAAATCATTTTAAACTCCTAGGAATACTGCATGCAATTCCATACAGTAATACACTTTTAAGCTTATACTTATAATTCTAATAACGATAGGAAGTTCTACAATTTATCTTAATAAAATCTTAACATTTAACAAAGTGACGATTTTTCGTTTAACAAAAATAATGTTCAACACGTCAATATCTTTTCACATGAACTCGTTTACGCCTTTAAATATAACGTGTAATCTAGTATATTAAATTTATTCTTGTTATCAATACTCAAGGTAACCATTACTTAGGAAACTCCATCTTATTGAATCCACTGGAAAGAAGGACAACATATCCTTTTGTAATAAGCATACTATCGAAAATGTAAGTAAAAATATGTACATACTTGAGGATCAACTTTTCGTTTCGAAGAATGCGCCTAAGAAGTAACTATATATTTTACCAACAAGTGTTTCACTTGATCATATACCTACGAAGGAAATATTTTCTAAAATAGCATTATATGAATCTGCCGTAACTACTATGCGTTGAAATTGAAGGTGTTCAAGTGACTTTGCCTAATCTACAAACTTACTCCCACGGAGTTCACTGGTAAAACTATACTTTTAACCTAGTGATGTTCATTGGTAATGCAATTAGTAATAAAATATGAACAACTAAAAATGCGGAATTAAATGATGTTTCTACGAAATTTTAATTTTAAAAATAAGCAATATGTTCATACTCCTTGCACAATTACGGAAGTCATTTCAACAAGTTACTACTTTTCATAACAATATCATATAACAATATAAGTATTTGCATATAGCAAAAGAAAAACTCATAATATAGGAAAACATACCTGATTCAAAATTTGGTAGGAAAACAATGGTGGAATACTTATTTGTTACTCTTTTGGATAACTTGGAATTTTAAACTCCGTCAACAGTACTCTCTCGTACATTCGAGTTCATGCATCCAAAACAAAACAACTTGATTGATTAGTTTATCAACCTTCATATTCCATGTTGAGCCCAATAGGCCAGAGTGTTGTAACCTAGTGCTTTGATACCATATGTCACGAACCCAAATTTCTATTTGAGTAGTTCTGGGAATTTTTTCAAAGAAAATGTTTAATAATAGTATAAAAATACTCTAACTTCCTTTAAGACAAAATATCGATCAATTATCCATCAAAGTTTAACGAGCATGTATGTTCAAAACACACTAAATAATATTTCTTCTATTTCACTTAACTTACATATTAATTTTCTTCAAGTAATTGTATGGAATCACTACCTTATCTAACATAAATGAATAGTACCAATTTCTACCTTTGAAACTCTTCATAATGTCCTTATCATTATTCAACAAAACTATATGTAAACCTAACAATATAGTTCAATGATCACTGCATGGTCAACATCATACCTCTCATGATCAATATAATATTTACTAGCTATTTTCTCATGCTCGTAATCAATACTCGTATCTTAATGTAAATGACACAATCATTTTTCTAATATTTACTCTTCTCAAATAATGTTGTTAATAATCGTCATGAAAGTCTTAGCCACTAGTGATAACTTAATTGCTAGAATCCAACCATCAATATACATCCTCATGTAAACAATTTATGAATTGAAATTTCAATAAGAAATTCATTTATACGTTACATAAACAATAAAACTATTGCAATTACTAACGAGAAAATGAGTAAATTATACACATGTAAAGACAAGAAGTGCGCACATAAAAGACACAATCATAAAGATCACTTTTACGGTGGTTCACCCGTACCTTGGGCTACGTCCACAAAGGGTGTTGCTTTTATTTTAATCATTCGAAGAGTGGGTTACATCCCGCAACACAACTGTTTCCATACTATCTTTTTCTAACTTCCCATACCTTCTCTTCTAGAGAGCTTTTAAATGCTATCTTTACTATCCAAAGATGGTAGCATGTGTCTAATTACTATCAAAACCATAGGCTACTCTTAGCTTTGTTCTAACCACTAAAATAATAAAACCGCCTATAACAACTAACAACTAGTACTGGGAACAAGTATAACATTATCTTCGTTAAAGTCCCTTTCAAGGGAAAATGATAATTTGTTATAATTCTAGTTAAAAGATCAAGGGTAACATTCTCTCACTTAAATCACTGATGACCTTATCAAAAACTAAGAGTCTAAAAAGATTATCATACTCGCCATAATGTTTCCCGAAGTAATAAAGATCACTAGACTCTCATTGTTAATCAAATCCTTATTTTAAGTTTTGAGACCTTAATCACATCAAAACTAAATAAGAACATATATACCAAGTGTATGATAGTAACCCTAAACTCTAAATCAAGTTGGACACTATTATTTTGACATGTATCGAGTTTTCAAAGAATGTTACATGAACCTTACTAAATCTCCGTTGAGACACTCGTTCCTTTTAAGCAGAATGAATAGAAAACGTACTGCGAACAGATTTTGATAGCATGTCTAAAATGGCAGAGAAGAAAGTTGCATATAACTCAATACAACCAACTTTTCAGTATATAAAATATTAAGTATGTACTATATATATATATATATATATATATATATATATATATTAAAAATCTTGAATTTTAAGAGCAGAGCTACCCTCGGATAGGTACCCATAAACATACTCCGGCAACCAAATGGCATGGTGAAAACATATTCACAAGAAAAGATAATCATTATCTAAACTAACCTATACGGATGTATCTTTGCAACAACAAGAATAGGGCAAAGATAATAATAATGCACAGTAAACCAAATACTTCCCCTGAGTATATAAAATATGAATTCATCGTTGTTGTCGAACTGGAAAGAAATAACAAGAGAAATAATACTGAAATCAAGATCCAGCTATAAATAAATTAAGGATTCACACAAGAATCCACCGAGACCAAAGTAGGCTATCACGATTAAATCCGGAGGTAATACCAAGTCGCGAGATGATTTCAACGAGCTGGGGATCGGATCTTGGTCTCAATGACACAAAACATAGATGAGACAGTTCTCAAAACAAAGGAAGAAATCGGAAAGGAAAACTCGTCTTATTACGAAGTTCTCTTAGATAACAGAGATCCACGCTTTCTAAAAGAAAACGGAACTTAGTTATTTCAAAAGGTAACATAATTCTCTGTTGAAAGGAGATTATTCATACTCATAATTCCCAGGGCTTTTGTTAAGAATTATTACCAAGAGTGAAAAATGGGAAATAAAATAAAATGTGATTTAAGACAACACCCTTCTTGAACACACTAGTTCAAAACACTTACAT
The DNA here is from genome assembly GCA_027924585.1 of Larix kaempferi. NCBI lineage: Eukaryota > Viridiplantae > Streptophyta > Pinopsida > Pinales > Pinaceae > Larix > Larix kaempferi. The sequence goes on along the minus strand of BSBM01000003.1, from coordinate 7,083,005 downwards.
ACATAAGCGGAGATCCTAATAATATAAGCAGATATTTTATAAGAGAATAAATCCAAAGTTCTCTAAACATCCACACCCTAAACAGTCTACGACGAGTTGGTCAAGACCAAAACCACAAAGAACTTCTTTGATCCCGAAGGAGGAATTCCAATACAGAATTTTCTAACCCTCGACACGAAAGCAAACACAAAGTAATAATAACAACATCCTGATGACTCTGTCATGATGGTCATGAATCGAATCTGCAGATTATGCAAAGGATCATTATCAAAACTAAAACATCTCTTACCAGTGGCTGTGTAACTTATCCTTATCATGGATCGACTACAGAAAAATGAGAGGGTGCTTAACACTATACTGGACTGAGATCTACAATAAAAATTTCTGCTAACAAGATATTCACGCTATGATAGAGTATACACCCTAATCGGCATTGGTTTCTTCGTTTTTGTAATTTAAGGCTTTGATCTAGTTCAGTGATATATTAATCACACACCATTGTGCCGAACTTCACAAGCTAAGTTCGAATACTTACCCTGGAGGCAACAACGATTTAAAAACTTGTGGAGGTTGAGGTCCCATTTTTCCCCATTAGCGAATCCTACGCTTTCGAATCTTACAAAGATCACCTCCAATCCCTTTGGTACTTGCAGCTCGTTTCATAAATGTTGCAAAGATCATTTTTTTGTACATGCCCTTAACACTGAGTTATTCTTAACCATAAAAATCAACCAGCAAAACTCAAAAAGGGGTGGAAGTAATGCTGAGGAACAACCGGCTTCCCCATACATCTCCCTCCTCAGATCGGGCTGCCTATCCTGAGCGAGTTCCCCCTCTTGTAATTACATCGCCTCTTTAAGGAGGAAAACACCCTAGAGCTTGGTGGTGGTAGGAGGTTAGTGACTGTCCTTACTAGGACAGATGGCCTTTCGAAATGTTCCATGTGTGGAACAACTCGGTATGTAAAATGAATGCGCAGGCTCACTAAAGAGACAAACTCCCTAAAATCTCTCACCGAGATCCCTATTCTGATAACTAAACCGTTTTTTTTTGTTAACATTATAAATATAAGTGATGCGCCCTTGCATAAAATCTTTTAATATTTTAAATATCCTATTTTCTATCTATATTATAAATAGTGTGCATTTACCCCCTTTTATATAAGTATTCACATGTGCGAGGTAACCTCCCTTTCAAGTGGAAATTAAATATACATTTTGTATGTATTTATATATATCTATCATTATTTATTTTAATTTGTGCACAACCTATAAACCTATTTTTCACCAAATAACTAAGATAATGTATCCTTCTTTATGGTATAAACAATATACATATCTTTATATAAATTCTCAATATATCTTAAATAAATATTCACAATATAATACTTATATGAGAAATTCATATGAGTAATTTCTTAAATTACTCCTCCTTATAGAGATTACACCTTAGCCTCTTTTCATATTTATATCCTATATCTATATATATATATATATATATATATATAGGATATAAATATGAATCTCTAAAATTACTCTTTTAATGTAATGAATGGCCCTCCTCTTTCGCTTAGTTAGGGGTCATAGTTTACTTAGAATAAAATAGTCAACCTAGTAATGATCTTTAGCCCTTTAGAATTCTTTCACTTCTTTTCGACAACTAAAGGTGTTTTTCGGTATCCCTTACTAGGACTTAACCGATAACTTATCTTAAGTGCTTACGGCACTATTATGACTTTTGTCATCAAAATTATTCCTACTAGCCATTAGATTCTTTCCACTTAGTGGATTTAGTTGTTGTCTCCTAGATGCGCCATCTCGAAGTCTCCTAAGTTTAATAATAACTTTTACGGCCTAGGAAATAAAACAACATTACTTTCAAAGTCCACTAGTGGGGCCTTGGCCTTGAGCTTCTCACCACGGCCATTTTTATAATTACAATTACTTTTATAAAAATAATATTAATTAGGGTCAAATTAGAGCGATGTTACAGGCTTGAAATTCCAAGTTCTGATGGTGATGAAAGCTTTTTTTTCAATTATGATGAGTGCAACATTTGGATCGCAAAGTAGTTGTCTAGGAATATGAGATTGCAAGAAGATGAGTTGCATGGTGACCCTTGTTGTCCCAAAATAATTGCAGTAGGTTGAGGGAGTGTTAAACTATGATAATTACTTCCATTCACATGGTCAAATAGTGGTTGGCTCTTTGTGAGTCCCGAGATTGACACAGTCAAAATCAATACATTGCATTTTGGAAGTTTTTTAGTATAACATTTCCTTACAATTGGGCTTGTCTCCTCACTTCTTTCGAGATGCTCATGAGAGTCATTAGAATGCAAAAAAATGTATTCAAAGGTACATTCAGGGTACTACCAATTTTGGCATTCAACAAACCTCTAGTGCTTTAATTTGTGGTTTTCAAAAACTCAAATTGGGTTGGTTCAATTGATGATTATAATTCTACACCTAATTTTGCTTATTGCCATGGCTTTGCTCTTATTGTCTGGTCTTGTAAAAAAGTATCAATGATTGCACTATCTTCTATAAGTTGAGTATCGTGTTGCGGTTCTTGCTAGTCAGCAGGTTAGTTATCTTTGACAAATGATGATAGAGTTTGGCCTCCATCTAGATCATTCCACTATTCTTTGGTTTGATAATCAAAACTTGCCATACATTTCTCCTGACCTAGTGGAGCGTCAACATACACAATATATTTAGATCCATATGCACTTCATTCAACAACTCATCTAGGATGGTATTCTCAACTTGAAATATTTGTCTACTAAAAATTAGATTCCCGACATCTTCACTAAGCATTTGGCATTGCATTGTCTTATTTTATTGCAATCGATGCTTGGGTGAAGTATGTTATTCCTAAGAGGTCCTCTTAATCCCTCCTTCCTTCAGATGTTATTTTTATGTTGTTTTCACTCTTTTGGGGAGGAGTAATTTTTCCTATTGGGTTTTTTCATTTTCTCCCCTTATGAGAATTTGTACTTGGGTACCTTAAAAAGCCTTATTGCCAAGACTCATTTTCGTCTTTTTTTTTGTTTTCTCCCTACATTTCACTTTCAAGGTGAGGTGTTAATAGACAAATGTAAGCCAACTATCCACAATTGTAAGCTTATGTAGATAAGTCATTATTTTCCTAGTTGGTATAGTTGCCAACTACTAGCCAATTATATTTCTTAAATGATGGGCCTCTCCTGGTTTGTTATAAATAAATGGCATTCTCTTGTATAATTTATATATATTAGATCTTATAGAATCAATCTTTTATCCTTCTTTTTTCCTTCTCGTCAAAGGTTTTTGGCGTTGCAAATTTTTCCTAATCATTTGGAGTTGCTTTTTCAACATCTTGAAACACATACTAAACAATGGGAATATAGTAGCATTGCCCACTACAACATGATATCTAGTTTTTCCAATGTGTGGATGATTTCTTCTTGTAGTAATTGTGTGTGTTTTGCATTAACGTGTTTCAAATATGGGTAGAAATATATTAGTTAGCATCGAGAAGCAAAAGCCTTTAATGTCAAGAAGTTCTAAATTTTGTTTATGAATGAAATAAGTTCTAAGTATATATGATTACTTTAATAAAAGAAGTTCCAAATTCTATTTATGAATGAAATAAGATCTAAGTATATATGATTTCTTTAATCAATAATATGTCATGACATTGTCATAATTGTGTGGTCCATCCATCCCATCATAACTAGCCATGATTTATTAAACTTTTCAGTTTTCAGTTTAAGACTTTCTACCACATCTGGTGATATATAACTTAAACTAGCACCTGGGTCAATTAAAACAGTAACAGGATGGTCATGTATCATACCACATGTAACATCCCATATTTTCATAAAAATTTAAAATTTTTGTAAATAGCAACAATTAGCTTAATTTATGATAATTTGTAACTGCGGAATTTAAAAATGTGAGCTGCAACAATGTTAACTTAATAGCTGTTGTATTAAACATAAATAAAATTCTGTTATAAAAAATACGTCCATGACATCTTAATTATATTTATAACAACTATCATTAAGGTAGTTAAATGCATGAATGGATCAATTTTTGATGCGACACCTTTTTAATGCAATGAAATGTATGATTGATATAATAATGAAATGCCAAGTTAGAAATATGACATGGTACTTTTTCTTTGAGATGATACTGACAGTTTGCTTCTTTACTATCCAAGAGAGTCCTATGAGGGACCCCGAAGCTTACTTAGCTGCAACGCTAAAGCATTTGACCTGTTCTATGTGCAGACGACGGGTAAGAAGTTTCATGATTGCAACAAATTCAAGTTTTCGTGTAAATCTCAATTCAACGTCGTAAATAAAATAGCATGTTTAGAGATTGTTGCAACTATAAAAACGTACAGGTATGACTCGCATGCTTACACCTTTGCTTTCCAAAGTTCATCTTATAACTGAGTAAGCTCAACCCAAGTTAACTGTCGAACAAGTATCTTATTAACAGCATTGTTGTTGTTGTCGTCATTGTTCTAGCTAGTTGTAGTGATAGTTGTCTTGTTGTCGTCATTTAGAATGATAGTACCAAAATGTATGTAAAAGTTATGAGCTTGTAAACTCTTGCAACCAATATTATTCAATATATATGAAAAGATAAAAACAATAATATATAAACATGACTAAACCAAATGTTATGTAGATATAGTGCAAATAAGCTTTGGACTATATATATAATTGTTATTCTATTTATAAACAAAACACAACCTATCCAGAGTCTTTATGAAAACAATAGTGTGACTAAAACTATTTTCAATTTAATGTCAATATTAAGACATATATCGGAGATGTTGGCAATATATGCATCGTTAGGATCATGACAAAACTATGTAAGTGTTTGTAAATTAAATACAAACATTATAATGTATGAAAGCAATGACAATAAAGTGCAAACCTTGGAATTATAATAATGTATTGCATATACGTTATTACTACTATGACAATTACGACATTGTTAAAAATTGTTATGTTAACAAACGAAGCATGTAATATTGGTTATCACATCAAGGTACTGACAAGCATTGAAATGGGGTTTGACAGGTCACTGGCTCATAAATTCGACGTTGGTCTGGAGCTGTGGTAAAGTTCACGTAAGGATCTTACAATTAAAGGTTTGGTACTGCATTCCTGCCGAGTTGTAACTCCAGGAATCCACGTAGACGTGAATGCCTCCATGTTCGTTGTTGTGTAAGGGTTATATGCCTAGTGTTGATCGTGCTCAATCCACCATGTGTTAAGGTGGCAATGGCGACCTACGAAGTGGGTCGAGCATTAACTGTTGACGTCGTTTAAACCAAAGCTACAATCGCTGGCAAGATGATAACCGTCGATTGTGACCAAAAAGGGTCGTTGGATGAAAACTCTAACATCTACCGTGTGTTGAGTTTATGAACTTGGAGAAAGTGGTTTCATTGTGTTATTGTCTTCGTTGGAGGTGGCCGACAGGCTGCCGAGATTTTGGTAGGAAGTGTTGTAAGGGTTTCGAACCCGAGACTAGTGAACCAGGTTGAGGTTGCAGTTCTTAAACCTATGTAATGTCATTTTTAGCTGAGATCTAAGTCTCTGGTTCAGAGTAGTATTGAAATCAAAGTTGAAATTTTCCTGGTATCGTTCACAACACCAATCTCATCGTTCGTCTAAGAACTTCAAGACTTGGCCAGGGTTTACGAAGGTAAGCATCCTTCTGAGATGAAATATATTTCTTTGATGCGTTTCATTTTCAATTTTAAATGTAACATTTATCTAACTTAACTCCGTCGTTTTTCAGCTATAGGGTTTAAGGAAGCAAAAAGAGTAACATTTTGGCAAAGGTGTTAGCGTGGCTCAACACCAGTAAGCCTCAGGTCTTCCATAACCCTTATAGTTCTCTTGTACGGTGGTTGAAGTGGTTCATAAGAATGAGTAACAGGCTTATCAGGGCTCATCGTTTTCTCTGTCGATGTTGATAGTTGAATAAATCTCGAAAACAAGCTTGCGTCTTTTGTTTTCGTTTGACTAGTTCTTGGTTTCTATAATTTGTAATTCTGTGAGGCCGACTGGAGCTGTGACTCGTCGATGTTCTGGGAAATTGGTTTTTTTTAGAACTACTATAAACTTGGATAAACCCTGATTTTAATTTTGTTTGCAATCAATGTTGGAAATATTTGTTCTGAGAATTCACGATTCCAATGGTTAAGTTTTGAAACGGGCCGTGGGCTCAATTACTGTGTAAATGATACTTCTTTCCTCGGAAAAATGAATTTGCATGCTAAAGTATAATGGTTAAAATGTTTGTGTAAATCGACTTCATACTGAAGGTTACTAAAATTTCTTTCGAGCTAGATTAGGGTTTGAAGATATCGTTGATGATAAGGGTTTTGTGTATAAATAAAATTCAACCTTAAGATGGAAATGTATGCTAACTTTTCGTATCAGTCTGTGTGGTTTGTCTTGATACTGTACATTGATAATGTGTGTTCTTATTTTTCAATGTTTAGAATCTAAGTCGAGTAAAAGTTGAACTGAGATTTCAATAATGTTTTGCAAAGAAACCAAATAGGGTCAAACCCTAAATTAGTTTTTGTTGAAAATGATAACCTAAACAATACTCAAGATAATGGATCAGTTTCGATCCCAGGTTTGAATAGAGTGTAAAGTTTTTGTTATAAAACAATAAAAGAAAAAGTATGAATCTAGCTAGGGTTTTCTTTTTGATACGAGACCCAGATTTACAACAATCACAAACAATATTAGCAGATATAAAAGAGAGAAATAAATACATGGTGATAATAGTAGTGTTTAGTAAGTTCTTATCATTTGTTAAATTTCTGAGATAATACAAAATTACTATAGAAAAAGAGAGCAATGTGAGTGTATAGTGCAGAAAATCGTGAAGACTGTAAATTATAACCCTATCTATGATTTAATTTCTATACATATAATACTGGTGAAGTAATTGTAATGAAACTGTGTGTGTGAGTGAAATATATGAGTATGAAATCTGTGTGAAAAAAAACTATTGTTTTCCAGCTTATTATAAGGAATGTTTTATTCAATGTTAGTAGTCTTAAAACAATATACCGTATGTAATTTATCTACCTTCCATGGACATAATTTAAATATAATGCAGGATGATTGTATAGGAATTATTTGTTGACTGTTTATCATATAATTGAGAAAATATTATATATACTAATTATTATACAGAACCTCCTACAATTATTTAACTTGGGAACAGAAAACTGATACATATAAGATTATTATCTATCTATCGAATTCAATGGCAAATTTTTCCTATCTTCTAATCTATTTTAATTTGCATATCTCTACTAGAGTACGATGCTGCCAAACAGCATGTGGAAAAATGGGGATATTGATTTATCAATTTAACATTAAACTTAAACATTCCCAGAATTAGATTCTTTTCGGAAGTAAATAAACAGAATAATACTAGATAAACAGAACATAATTATTTACTGAGAATAAGTTAGGAAATCTTTTAGGAACCTGAGAAACTCTGTAGGGAAACAAACAACTCAGGAAGACTGTTCCACCCAACCAAACTCCTGAAAACAGTCAAATACTGTCTTAGGACCCCCGAGCCTATTCACTGAACCACCAGAAGGAAGAAACTTCGGGAATTAGGACTTCTTCTTGTTGTAACAGTAATCTTCTAAATCATCAATAGGTAGCAGTCCAAAAAGACTTGCTCCTACAACTCTGATTCTCGTCAGTAAATAAGCAAAACTCAGTTTTCAATCACCACTAACCTCCCTTATTCGAATCTCTCTTGAAATCACATGATTTTCAAGAGGAAAATATTCTGCAGAAATATTGAGTAAGGGTTTCTTTCCCAATTCGAATTTGCCTTTATAGGCTGCCTAGGCCTTTTCAAATGTTACTGGGTCATTAAATGAGTTGCCTGCTCACTCCCTCCACCTGGGAGATAATGCCCTATTTTAGGGGAAGTTGTCCCATAACCAATAGTTAGTGGTGTGATGTAACTGATGCCATGTGTCCCATACCTTCCAACAGCTTCCATTCCTCCTAGTGGGTCAGTGAACACTCATTCAATAGTCCTCTTGAGTGTTTGTCTCCTAATTAATTTATTTAAATAATAATATTCAGTAATTACATTCATCCATGATCAAAACTGATCATAATTACAAAACTTGTAATTAAATTTAACATAAAGTATTTTTGCAAATAAATAATAATGTTCAAAAATTTGGGTAGGTGACATACACCCCCCCTTAAGTCTCAACATCATCCTCGATGTTGGCTAGTCACTCCTTGAGTGTTCCTGAAATAGAGTTGGGTATGCTGCCCGCATACTACTCTCCAACTCCCAGGTTGCCTCTTCTGGGTTAAGGTGCTTCCATTGCACCTTCACTTGCCCAGTGCTGCGATTCTGGAGAATAGTTTCCCTCCTTCTGAAGATACAATTCGGTTCCACCGAAAAATCTCCGTCTTGTCCCACCCGTACATCATTCAAGTTTACAACATGAGTAGTATCGTGCACATATTTCTTTAAAAACGATATATGAAAAACATTATGTATTTTCAGATTAGGTGGTAAAGCCAGTTGGTATGCCACTGCTTCAACCTTAGATAAGATTTCAAAAGGACCACAATACCTGGGTGCCAACTTGGCACAGCTCCCCAATTTCAGTGAACTCTTTTTTGGTCTTACCTTGAGAAACACATGTTCACCCACCTAGAACTCTTTATGAGTTATTTTTGAATCTGCTTGACTTTTCTGCCTATCTTGGGCAGCTTTTAAATGTCCTTGCACCTGTTTCACAATTAGTTCTAATTCTTGCAATAATTCAGGTCCTAAAACAACTCTATTGACTGGATCATTCCACGAAATAGGTGTATTACATTTCCTACCATAACGAATTTCAAAAGGACTAAGTTTGGATGAAGCATGATAATGATTATTATAAGCAAATTCTGCTAAGTGCGGATAATATTCCCACTTACCAGGCTGATCCTTAACATACATTCTTAATAAATCTTCTAACACTTGATTTACCTTTTCTGTCTGTCCATCCGTCTGTCGATGAAATGTTGTACTGAAATTTAGAGTTGTATTCAATCCCTTAAATAATGATATCCAGAAGTTTCTTGTAAACTTCGAGTCACTATCTGAAATTATTACCTTTGGTATTCCGTGCAGTCTAAAAACTTGTTTCATAAAAATATCTGCAATGTCTGGTGCTTTATGTGTGGTCTTCACTGGTATGAAATGTGTTTCCTTGCTGAGTTTGTCCACCACCACCATGACGGAATCATGTTGTTTCTTATTTTTAGGCAATCCAGTAATCAAATCTATGTTGATCACTTCCCATTTCTAGCTTGGTATTGGTAGTGGTTGCAACAATCCAGCAGGATGTTGATGTTCAACCTTCACTTTTTGATAGTCCAAGCATTTTGCGATGTATTCTGCTACTTCATCTTTTATTATGGGCCAATAGTATTCTTTTCTCAGCACAGTGATGGTCTTTTGATATCCTGGATGACCTGAATAGTGACTTTTATGCATTTCATCTAATATCAGAAATTTTATTTTGGTATATTTGGTACATACAATCTGTTTTTATACAGTAATAGACCATTTTCCTTAATTCTGTAATCTGCCATACAATTTTCAGAACTGTTATTGGCTGTCTTTTCCTTCATTTTTCTGTATTCTTCATCTGTTTGACCTTTTTCGAAAATTTGATTTTCCAAATCAGTTGAATAATTACTGATTGCTGAAATGAAATTTAATTTTGCCTTGCGACTCAAGGCATCTGCAACTTTGTTCTCCTTTCCTTTAATATGTTGAATTTTGAAATCATACTCACTTAAGAATGTCAACCATCTAGCTTGTCTAGCGTTCAAGTTTGTTTGATCCAATAAATATTTCAAACCCATGTTATCTGTTAATAATGTAAACTTTCTGCCAATAAGGTGATGATGCCACATTTTTAAGGCATGAATAACTGCTAATAACTCTAAATCATAAGTAGAGTAATTCTTTTCATGTACTTTCAACTTTCTAGATTCATATGCTATTGCATGCCCTTCCTGTGTCAAGACTCCACCGAGTCCATCTTTGCATGCGTCCGTACAAACTACAAAATCCTTGTTGGGGTCAGCTATCTTCAAGATAGGTGTTGTCGTCAATAGTTCCTTTAATTTCTTAAAACTCTCAGCACATTTCTGATCCCAAACAAATTTCTTCCCTTTCTTCTGCAAGGAAGTTATGGGGTTGGCAATTTTTGAAAAATTCTCTATAAACTTTCTATAATACCCTGTAATGCCCATAAATGATCTCACATCCGACACATCTTTCGGAATCGGCCAATCATTAATGGTCCTTATCTTATCGGGGTCAACCGAGATTCCTTCTGCTGAAATTATGTGTCCTAGATACTGAATTTTGTCTTTGTGGAAGTCACACTTACTAAATTTGGCATACAGTTGATGATCTCTTAATACTTGTAAGATAATCCGTAAATGTTCATCATGCTCTTCTGTGTTTTTTGAGTACATTAAAATATCGTCTATAAACACAACAGCAAACTTGTCTAAGTACTTATGCAAAATATTATTCATCAAACACATAAATACAGCCGAGGCATTAGTTAATTCAAACGGCATGACTACGAACTCGTAATGTCCATACCGAGTTATGAAAGTTGTTTTGAAAATATCTTCGTCTTTAACCCTTACTTGATGATATCCTGATCTTAGATCAATCTTCGAAAATAATGTTGCTCCACGCAGCTGATCAAATAGATCATCTATGCGGGGCAACGGGTATATATTCTTGATCGCCATCTTATTAAGCTGGCGATAATCTATGCACAGTCTTAATGTTCCATCTTTATTTTTAATGAAGATGACAGGTGCTCCCCAAGGAGACACACTGGGTCTAATATACTTCTTGTCAGTAAGTTCCTTCAACTGAGATTTTAATTCGTTTAACTCCAATATATTCATTCTGTACGGAGCTTTTGAATTTGGTATTGCTCCTGGTATTAACTCTATGGTAAAATCTAAATCTCTTTTGGGTGGTAATCCTGAAATCTCCTCAGGAAATACATCTTTAAAATCTTTTAGGATAGGTATGTCTTCTAATTTCAGTTTGTCCTTTTTATCCATAATCTCATCATTTACCACGTTTACTGCAAACATTTGGCATCCCTTCCTAACTGCTCTCTTAACTTGCATGGCTGAAATTTGTCTAAGAGTTACCTTCCTTGGAATGCCTTTTATTTCTACAGTTTTCCCTTCATCATTTAAGCATGTGAAACTTTTTCCATAACAGTCTAGGATGACATGATGGGCTTCCAACCAGTCCATCCCAACTATAATATCATACGAACCTAAAGGTAAAATATTCAGCTTGATTTGTGTTTGCAAAAGATTCATGGATAAAATATAGTTCTCTATAAAATCTGAAATTTTCCTCTTCGTCCCAGTTGTTAGTCTAACTAGCCATGATTTACTAAACTTTTCAGTTTTCAGTTTAAGACTTTCTACAACATCTGGTGATATATAACTTAAACTGACACCTGGGTCAATTAAAACAGTAACAGGATGGTCATGTATCATACCTTCAATCTCTACCATGGAGATTTGATGATCTGCTTGCCTGTTGTCAAGTGCTACGTTAATTATTGGCATCTCCCTTGCTACGTCTCCAACAATAGGTTCAGTCTGAATAGAGTTGATGTTGTTTGTTTTCTGCTTCCGTAAGGGACATTCTGATGCGTAATGAGGGCCTTGACATTCAAAACATTTAATATGTGTCTTTGGCTCACTAGTCTTGGCAGGATTAGATGCATTTTTCAGTGTTGTAGAATTCTATCACTAATCAAATCCAATCTATAATAATAGATTAATTGTTACATTCATTTAATAATTATATTTATTGAAATAACAAAGAATGCTCTTTTTTTTCATAAGAAAATACATGTTTCTTGATATTCAAGAATCAAAGAGAGCAATAACATTTTACCTAGCAGATCATTATGAGTACTTCCAACTGCTAATTAACATATCACTAATTATGAACATCCCCCAAATAATTCATCACCCAGTGAAAACATTGTATGTGTATCCCCCAAAGACCTAAACATCATAAGTAAAGACTATGATATATAGTCCTCTAAAACAAGAAATTAAATCTTAAAACAAAGAAAAAGAACCTTTAGAAAATATAAAATTGTCCTTAAGTCCCTCATAATGAAGAACACCATCCTCTAAACCAATAGCCCTCTTAGATAATCCATGAGCAACATTATTCAACTCCTTAAAATTTGATTGAAAAATAACAAAGAATACTCACTAAAAGAAATTCACATAAAAAAAATATAGATACATACTAAATCATTAAAAGGAAAACTCTATATACGTTAAATATCAATATATGTCAAATAGCAAGTCACTTGCCCTTATGACTTACCAAGTGTCACTATTTACCCCATCCCGAAACTTACTTCAATTGCAATTTCCAAGTCTCTGCGAAAAAGGAATCTTTGATTCTTGATTTGAACGTACAAATATTTGGGACCGGGAAATTTTAACCCGCAATCATATACATTTTAGAGCACAGGCAAACGAACCACTTCTGCAATTTCTATGTACTTGCAAGAAGTTGGAGTATAGTTTTGCGGAACCCGTAGTTGCATGGAAGTAGAGTTTCCAGAGAGGCTTGTTTAAGTATTAGACAAAAAAATCTTTTTAAGAAGTGGTAAATAAAAAATTATATCCGAAAAGACATGACATGATTTTATTGGGATGGCTTAAGTTATGATTATAAATAAGATTTAGATCGAAACAAATGATACCTTTTGATGAAGAAGTATTTTACAAGAGTGGAATTCTACTTCCTTATAAACCATCAACAACCATCAACCTGTTATTTTTTTATGATCGTTTTGTCACGATCAATCTTTTTGTCATATTTTATGATCGTTTTGTCAGGATCAATCTTTTTGTCATGATAACTCATACTGTCCAGACTGAAACTAATACTGTCCAGATTGAAACAACTTTATTGGCACCTTTAGATTGAAACAACTTTTTTGGCACCTTTTGATTGGCTAAGAATTGGAGAAGCATCTTGGAGTGGAACTCTACTTCCTTGTGAATCACTAGTACCTTTTGATTGGCTAAGTATTGGAGAAGTATCTTGGAGTGGAACTCTATTTCTGTGTGAATCACTAGTCAATTATTTTATGAGGCTAAGTTTTGTATATATAGAGAGATAATAAGAGTATTCTAAGGGGGTATTTGAGGGTATTGAATTCATTTTTACAATAAAAAATAAAATTTAACAATGAAAAATTACCATTTACTCCTTTACAATTTTCATATCTACTTAAGAAATATAGTAATCTTTAGATTTGAAATACACTTGGATCCAATGGATTCATCCTAAACTGCTTACTGCTACAACAGTTATTACTTTACAGTGGAGTACATAAAAGAGTAGTATACCCTTCATCTAAAATGGCTATGAAAATTTCAGTCTCACCCTAATCTAGTCAAGTAAATAATCCAAATCTGGAATAGTTATTACTTTACAGTGGAGTACATAAAAGAGTATTATATCATTCATCTAAATGGTTATGAAAATTTCAGTCTCACTCTAATCTGGTCAAGTAAATAATCCATATCTGGAACAGTTTTTACTTTACAGTGGAGTAAATAAATAATCCAAATCTGAAACAGTTATTACTTTACAGTGAAGTACATAAAAGAGTAGTATATCCTTTTTATCTAAAATGGCTATAAAAATTTCAGTCTCACTCAAATCTGGTTAAGTAAATCATCCAAATCTGACATAGTTGTAGAAACCCTAAAATCCTTTGGTGGCATTGAAAACCTATATACCTGGCACTTCCATTCATGAGACTATATGTGACACTTAATTTTCTACCACTTGAAATTTTACCATAAAACAAACAAATCTGTACCATCAAAACAAATATGTACCATTTAGGATAAGATTATCCTACTCCGCTCCGCTTGGACATAACGGGTGACATCGTGGACTTGTAAACTAAAAGTAAAGTAAGTAGAACCCGCAATTATGAGTATGGAAAACACACTGAAACTTCCCTCATTAAACGACAATGACAGGTTATTTTGTTATAGCTATAATAAAATATGCATCTAGAAGCCTAGGGGGCAATTAAAGGTTCATTCCGCGTAAAAAATATTCAACGACCCAACCTTGATAGAACAAACCGTGATAGGTCGTTTAGTGCTTTGAGTGGGATTTGGCTTTTACCAGGGATCTATGTCTCTGGACCCTTTGAGGTAGTAAATTTGCTACAGAACACTAGTGATAGGTGCTCCATGTAAAATTATTGGGGTATATTAAATGAAACGATCTATTTCTCTGAGTGCTGCACCCTTTGAGGTCTTGAAACGTATTTATTGAAGCGTATTTGCCGGGTTATAACTATTTAATGTCAAATAGCAGGGGAAGAGAGTAGCCAACAATAGACATAGCACACTCAGTTGCCGAGGCAGACTTCTAGCTTGGGAGGAAGCATGCAGTTGGGAACTCTTTTTATCAACACAGATACATGTGCCCTTTCTCACTCAATCAATCTCCCCCTTTTTATATAATCTGTATATCCAATATGATTGATGGCTCAAAATCATACATTTACTTCCTCTTCCCCCATCACCGCATCAACCTCCTCTGCATCACCCATTTGTGACGTCTTTATAAATCATAGAGGCCCAGACGTTAAGAAAACTCTTGCCAGTCATCTATATCGGCGGCTTCTTTCGTATGGGTTCCGAGTATTTCTGGACAAGCAGGAATTGCAGGAGGGGGAAGACTTAACATCTCAAATAGAAGAAGCTATTGCAACGGCCTCTGTTCATGTAGCGGTTTTCTCTATGGGATATGCAGAGTCAGAATGGTGTCTTAAGGAGCTCAGGCTGATGTTGAGGTCGAGGGGTACCATTATTCCTGTTTTTTACCATTTCAAGCCACACGAGCTTCGGTGGACACGGGGCAAAGGCAATGGTAGTGTGTATGCTAAAGCCCTTCGCAGCCTAGAAAAGAAAGAAGACTTGTGACCCTCAAACTCACAAAGAGAAGCGGAGATACGACCCCAAGACTATTGAAAATTGGAGGGACGCTCTTTCTCGCGTTGCAGGTATAAGCGCTTTGGAGCTGGAGGCGTGTAACCGGTGAGAACTCTTAATTTCTATTGTGCGAATAACTTTATTTTTGATAGAGAACGGGCATATTATGCTTTTAAAACCTGTTTCTCACTACCTTTAGTTATCAAGGACGAGGGTGAGCTCGTGGATAAGATCGTGCATCTCGTTGAGAAAAAGGTTATAAAACCACCATTAGATGTGGCCACATATCCAACAGGTTTGGATGAAAAGCTACAAGATTTTGAAAGGGCAGTATTATTGCAGCATGACAGCGGGGAAACCAAGGTTGCGGGTATAATGGGCCTTGGTGGAGTTGGCAAGACGACTCTAGCGAAACAATTCTTCAACTGTAAGAGATCATCTTACGATCGATCCTGCTTTTTGTTTGTGGTAAGAGAAGCTGCAGCTAGGAGCTCTTTAACATCCTTGCAGAGAAAACTTTACAAGGACTTGACTGGGCACGATCAGGCAATTGATAATATTGATGAAGGCATAGGAATGTTCGCCCATCGTGTCTCGCGTTGTCGAGCTCTAATCATTTTAGATGATGTGGATTCTCTTGAGCAGCTGCGTGTGTTATATTCACCTGTGAAAAACGTCCTGCGTTCAGGTAGCTTAATTTTAATTACATCCCGCAATAAAGATGTTCAAGTTGACAGGCCTCGATAGAGAGAATCATCCATTTTCAAGCTGACAGGCCTCGATAGAGAACATTCTCAAGAGCTTTTTTGCTTGCATGCCTTCCACCAGCCTTGTCCTGTTTTGGGATTTGAACAAGTGGTTCGGGAGTTTCTGGATGTGTGCCAAGGATTGCCATTATCTCTCAAAGTGATTGGAGCGCTACTTTACATGGCAAGCCCTGACATGGAGTGTTGGAAGGACCAATTGCGCAAAATGTCCATCTTAGTTCCCACCGATATACAAACAAGCCTCAAAGTTAGCTACGACAGTCTCGATAAAGAGGACAAAGAGATATTCCTAGACATTGTCTGTTTCTTCCTAGGAGAAGACAGTGACAAAACCATAAGAATATGGGACGGATGTGGCTGGGGAGGATCCATTGGTCTTCGGAATTTAGAGAACAAGTGTCTTGTTGAGGTAGACACTGACAACTGTATAAGAATGCATGATCACCTCAGAGACTTGGGCAGAGCTTTGGCGGAGAAACAGCCCTGGCTTCGTCTTTGGCGTCCAACTGAGAAGCTTTCTCCTTTTGTGTTCCACCGATCATCTGTAAGTGTCTGAAGTTCAACAATTTATTCTGTTCTTAAATTTAAAATCAGAGAAATGGATTTTCACGTTGTGGATTCTTAAACATTGCAAGGATGGCGATCTTTTTCGTTTAACAGTTTCAGATAACAATTTAGGTGCGCGGAATTAACATGGTTCAACAAAGATTTGGCCCGTCTTTGGCAGAACCTGTGCAGAGAAAGAAGCGTTTTGTTGATATGAACAAGTTGCAACTGTTGAGGGCTAACGGTGATTGTTTGGAGAACATATCCAATGTGCTGGGCCAATCAGATCTCCTATGGCTTTGCTGGAATGACTATCCCTACGCCTCGCTCCCTTCCTGGATTCCAACTAAAAATTTAAGAATTTTAGAACTACCTAAAGACGGGTGCCAAGTGCAAATATTAGATGACAATTATCCATCGAGCTCATGCCAGTTGGAAACATTGTGGGAAACAGAAAGTGAGGTGCATCTGTAATTTTTTTTATTTTGTAAAGTTTGAGTTTTGGGGGGGTTATTTTCGGCAAGGGATTTTAAGAAGTTATCCAGTGTATTTTGGCTCAAAAAGACAATTAGAGTTTTTATTGTTTTGGAATATTTTATATTTAAAATTGGACAAAAATTTTAAAAATATTACTCTTTCAATTTACAATCTATAAATATTATAGAAAAAAAATTGAAAAAACTCCCTTTACTACAGATTTAACTTCATCTTTTCTAAATAATCATACGTAATTTCTAATTTTTATAAATACATTGCAAGCACCTGGAAGCCAAGGGAGTTTCTTATTGGTCATAGCCTTTTATAGTTTCCAAAGTACATTGGAAAGATGAAACACCTCCAAAAAATTGTAGCTGATTATGTGGAAACCTTGCACAAAGAGTTATTTCATCTCCTATCGCTGAAGAATTTGAGAATGCATACACACACATGGAATTGTTGCCAAATTCCCTCAGGTATATTACAAATCTTCCATATCTTGACTTGTCTAGGATCTCCTATTTCCAAAAGCTTCCAGACTCGTTCGGTAATCTCACAAATCTTCAATATCTTGACCTTTCTGGCTCATATTTCTGAATGTTGCCACATTCCATTGGGAATCTTATAAACCTTCGATATCTTAACCTGTCTCAGAGCTTCAATTTGCAAATGCTCCCACCATCCTTCCGGAATTTAGTTGGACTTAAATATCTCGATTTGAAGGATTGCACTAAGTTGATGGTCACATGTGAAACACTTGAAAAAATCACCACACTTTTTTTTAAGATCTAGAGGAATTGGTAACTAGTCGGGATTACCTAAGAAAGACCCAGGTTCAAATTCGATTGGCTTCCACTATAACCTCTAGGCCAGTTGCAAGCATTCTACAAACCCTGGCCAACATGAAACTTATGACTTAGCAAGGATCAAGACGTCTGGAGACCACAGACGAAGCCCTGATCCCAAAGATCTTCAATTTTGTGGGGAAATGGAGGGATTCTCTACCCAAGCCACAAGTCAGTGAAACCTGGAAAAGTTATATTTTTGGAACACAAAATTTAAAAAAAAAATCACCACTTGCTATTGGAAGCCTAAGCAATTTGGATATTCTAGTATTAGCATGTTGTGTATTGGAAATGTTGCCCCATTCCCTGGATAATCTAAGGAGGTTAAAGGAATTGATGTTTTCCAGTTTTTTTAGATTGAAATGTTTTCCTAACACAATTGGGGAGTTGAAACAATTAACAAAGCTCAGGATACGTCGTGGAATATTAGAATATTAACCAATGTATGTCATATAGTTGAACAATATTGAATATTTGAGTGTAACAGTTGTCTGTTGCGTGCCATGTCATTGGTCAACATGGAAAAGGTTGCAAGAGGGAAAGGGGCATGAAAGTACAAAATGTTAGACTCTTCTATTAGCAAGTGCATGATTTGACTCAAAATATTACATTTCCTTAAATGTTTTGTTCCAACCTTCAACATCTTGACATCAAATTTTGTCATCAACTAGTGGAGTTTAGAGCAATATTGCCAACAACACTGAGTATCAATGGAGTTGGGAAATTGTCCTGTATTGAAGAAAATAACATGCTTTTATGGTTTTTCAAGAATTCTACAACTGGAAATCAATGAGTGTCAACGAGTAGAGGAGCAGATAGGTGTTAAAACAATGATATCTAATTCGCAAGGTGCCAATCCGAAGAAGGTATGGGACTTGGCTTGGTAGATTCCTGAAATTCCAAGTTCTAATGATTATGAAAGCGATTTTTTCAGAAATAAGCTAAACGTTGTATGATTTGCACCGACTTTCTAGTTATTTTTCCAACCAAAATCTAGCTGAAATTGTTGGATTTCCACTTTTAGGTTGTTGGAATTGCATAATTGGGACATTAAAGGGTAAATAAGGGTGTTGAATCCATTTCTACAATTAAAATTTCAATTTGAACAATGAAAATCCATTATCGGATTCTGAAAAAAATTGTTGAAAAAGTGCAAATTGTAGAACATTTAGCTTACTCTGTTTTTTCAATGAGACTTGGCATGGTTGGGCTTGAAATTCCAAGTTCTAATGGTGATGAACGCATTTTGTTCAATTATGATGAGCGCAACATTTGGATCACAAATTAGTTTTCCAGGAAATTGAGATTGCAAGAATATGAGTTGCAAGGTGACCCTTGTTGTCCCAAACTAATTGCAGTAGGGTGAGGGAGTGTTAAACTATGATAATTACTGCCATTCACACGGTCAAATGGTGGTTGGTTCTTTGTGAATCCTGAGATTGACATGGTCAAAATCGATACATTGCATTTGGGAAAAAATTTAGTATCTAGATCTTTCTAAAGAAGTCTCCTTCTATGTATTTAAATCATTTTATGAAGTAATGCAAGAGTAGTGTGTTGTGGTATGCAATTTATCTCTGCCTCTGGTTTGATAAAGGAGAGTATACATTTCAAAGAAATGAGAGAAGGATTAAGACTCTTTGAAGAAAGGAGAGCAATTGCAAAGCAAGTTTAGCTCTGAAGTAGAGATCCGCCCCTCCAAAGAAAATAGGAGATTGTGCATTGAGACTTGTGAAGTGAGGAGAAAGCTCACTCATGAGGAAATATGTGGATATATCCCGCTCCAAAGCACAACAAATATGGCGCATATTAAAAACAAGAGCTACGTGCAGCTTAGTCCCTACCTTTTAGGTTTAAAAGAATATAAACAACAAAAAAACAAGTTATTCAAACCATTAACACTAATTTAGGAATTTGAAAAAAAATGTTCAATAAATCATATGAAAACCTGTACACATGTTTGGTTGACTATGAAATGCAGGAAAACGTAAACTCTTGGTTGCTAGATTCAACCAATACAAATAGTTTGAACTCATCCAACTTCGTTATCTACAAAGATCATATCAGTAGAACTTGAAGGTGTGGAATCCCCACACTCAAATTTCTCCAAAGAATGAGCATTGTTTTGCCTCCTAATTAAAAAGCTAGCAAGAGTTATCTTCAGTGCACGTATTGCCGACAGATTGCAATCAAACAGTTTGACCATTATCGTTAATCAAAATACAAATTGATTATAAAACTATCCATTATTGTCTTAGAATTCTAGAATTCTGGGACTATCAGCCTGAGAATTCTAGGACTAAGAAAACCCTTTCGATGAATCAATCACTAGGATTGCAATTTGCAAGAATGAATTCCAAGACCACAACATGCTAAGCAGCACCGGGTTACCAATATATGTAAGCTCGTATTCTCAATTATGTCTACCTTACGAGCTTATGTCTACCTTATGAGTGATGCCAGAAATTTTCCATTCAAGATCAGTCACATGGATTGGTTTTGCTAGAATGTTCAGAAAATCATCTTTTATTGGGCTTTTAAGCATATAAAATGTAAAATTTTCTACTCTTTCAAATTACCATAGGTTCCTGTACTTAAGATAACTCAATTAATACAGGCTAGTAAGAGCTTATACTGCATATTATTGCTATATCTAGCTTGGTTACTAATACACATATAAGCCTTGTTAACCTAAAGCAGCTAAGAGTATCCAATATTATTTACTCTTATTTATTACGTGATTACATGTTTAAGATATGAGATTACTGGTGTTCTAGCTTGTTCATGTATCTAATGTATTAGCTATATGTGTAATAAAGGCATATAACTAGATAGTAAAATGGAACATCCTACAGTGTAAGAGTTTTTTGTAGATATTTTTTTGTACACGTGCCAGCCATTTGAAAAGGCCAAGAATAAGTTAAAGTGGGGACTAATGGTCAATTTGACCTACAAGGGTCATTAGCAAAGGCAATTACTTTAAATTAATTTGAATTAAAATAGGTGGAGCTGAATAAGTTGAAGTATGCTGAAATAGAAGTTCTTTAAGTACCTCGTGAGCTCCTTTTAGAGAGCACTGAAATGAAAATACATAGGGTTTAGTCAAAGCTTGGTTGAACTTAACCTTTCAAGAAAATTCAAAGGAATGAATTAACTTTTACCTACGGAAGTTGCCCTGAATCTAACATACATCAAGATAGCCTCTATTGAACCATTTTAGATACAGCTGCCACTGCACTGAGCTAACTGGAAACAAACATAATGCATGTCTTTCGAAGAAATCTTTAAAGGAAAATGAGTTTTATGTAAATAAGTAGTTAAAATCATTGATTGTTTCATCTTTAACTACCGTCACAGCATTGAGCTAACTAAGCTAATTGAACACAGATTTCACGCTGAAACCTGTAAAGAAAAGACGATTGCTCTGTTTGTTACAGATAAATCGAAATTTAAAGACAATTTGCGTTCCAATTTAACGAAAAAGACATAATTCTCGTTTTATTTTTTAGTACTGTCCACAAGAGAAATATTAACGGAAACATAAATTTATTGAACTAACGTTACCTGCAAATAGTCCGAAAATGCTTCATTACCACGACGTGATTCTGTATTCTGTAAATTCTCGCTTTGTTTTTTAGTACTGTCGACAAGAGAAATATTAACGGAAACATAAATTTACTGAACTAACGTTACCTGCAAATAGTCCGAAAATGCTTCATTACCACGACGTGATTCTGTAAATTCTCGGCATGCCAAATCAGTTATACTAAATGGAAGCTCCGACAGGCCATTGCACCCCGCCATTGCAACCATTGGCAGCGACTAAAATTTCTCTTCAAATTCAGCAATTAATAATTGACCAATAATTGATAATTGTTATAATATATATATAACAATTTAAAACATTTAGGTGGGAATGTATATATATTATCCAATTGACACTAAATGCTGCATTGTACCCTGCACTTGCCTTGTGTGTTGGCATGGAAGGGGAACAGGTAGGGAACGGATGGTAATAGCTAAGAGACTGTAATGGATAGAACATGTGATAGCATAATAGTGTTACAGGGTTAAAGAAATGTCTCGTCTGCCATCTTCTAGTTCAATTCTCCCAGAACATGGAATA
This sequence comes from Larix kaempferi, assembly GCA_027924585.1. NCBI lineage: Eukaryota > Viridiplantae > Streptophyta > Pinopsida > Pinales > Pinaceae > Larix > Larix kaempferi. Next base: position 7,061,118 of record BSBM01000003.1, on the reverse strand, counting down.
CATTGAATACTCCCCAATTAAAAATCCCCACACCAATATAAACAATTGGGACCTTCTCAACTTTATGTGCAACTACCGAGAGGCCATTTGCTTGAGAGCTGTGCTATGGATACAATGAGGATAATCCTTCATAAAGCTGTAGAAATATTTAATATTAGATGAAACGTACCTGCATGAGTCATCACTCACTAAGTAGATACAGAGATCCCCGCACGCCTGTCACTGCTTCTGACTGTTAGCAGAATCTGCGAAAGTGGTGGCAGCAATACGAATGGAAGGAGGGAGTCTTCTAGTGAGACCAAAGTTTGTCTGGTTAGTTGAAAAGAGTTGAGAAAGCTTGTTAGCTATTAGGGCGAATTGGTCAATTGGGCTTTGAATTTGGGATTGTAAGTTGGGGTAGAGATAGCTAGAGTCATTCCAGAGCCAATTTAGAAGCCACATTATGCCAACAATTAGGAGTGTCCTTGTCATAAATAGATAAGGCATTCTCAAATAGTTTGTTTTGCTGGGAAGTCCAGTTTGTTGCAGTATTGCTGGAAGAAATTTCTTTTCAAGTTTTATATCAAAATGTTGCATGCCGGGGCTCTGGACATTCTTAGGCCGCTAGGTGTGATGTAATGCCTGTTTCATGAAAATTTATCGTCATTTCAGTCGCAATACATCGCGCTACCAATTCTCGTCTCGTGTTTCACTTATTGCTGCTAGGTTTAGTTAATAACCAGTGTAAATGTGTCTTTGAAGCGAAAAATACCCGTATTCATTTGTTATATGCTTTTAAGATACTAGGAGTTCCTTTAAGTCAGTACATTTTAGGGTGGCTCGTGACAACTTGATGTTTAGTCGAATCCAAACTGGCCACTTTGGAGTCGTAGTCAATTAAGCAACGCCATATGTTTTATGAGGCCACAGAAATATCTGTTAATAATCTATTCAGATTGGTTCATTTTGTATTTTCTAAAAATATATTGTGAGATAATGGAAGAAAATTTTCACGACACGGCATCTTTCCTCCAGAAAAGGAATTTTTATCAATTTAGTAATTTCCAAGTCCGGTTTTTGGGATCCCAAGAGAGCACATAAATTGCAGAATGACAAGCAGAACTGGATTGAAGACCGAAGTGCCAAATTGAAGAAACAAAACAGATTACAGATAGCCCACAAAGGTAGCCTGTAAGACTGAAAATTAGGGCCAAGGCAACCGAACTAGACTTTTGCTGCAGGTTTTATTTTATTTCTATATTTCCTGGTAAATGAAATAGAGAAATTACATTAAAATACAGAAAGTTACATCCTTGAGATGAGACATATTGCCCCTTTTCAATCTAGCATGTGGATTCCAATTTCCAGGTGAATGCCAAAATGACAGGCCATACTAAGATTGCCTCTTTCCTCTTGCCCCTTTTCTATCCTATTATCCATTATGCCACTGTCTGAGATTTATCCACTTGAGATACAAAGAGTACCAAACCAAAGACTTTTGCTGCAGAGTTGAAACAAATTTCCCTACTGAAATTCAGGAACCATATACAGATCAAGGCTTCAAACAGAGATTGAAATTAACAAAATCCAAAAGACAACTGACCACAATTTTCCTTCTGCTAACTCAGGTTGTCGGGACTGGGGCTGATATGTCCTCTGTCAGTTGTTCTGTTTAAATGATAATTGGGCTAGGCACTTGTTCTTCCAATTGTGTTTCGAATCATCTATCCCATCTCCCTTATGCCATGGAAAAGGATCTCATATTCTTAGATACACCCTCACGAATGTTAGTCAGTTGATATACAATGATCCTCAATCTTATATTGATTCCATTGATTTTTTATTGAATTTGGCCAAGAGTTCGCTCATGGCTTTTCTATAATTGTAGAATCTTCTCCTGCAAATCAGCCAATGGCAAATTAACTTGTTTGAGTTGAGCTCCCAGAATAGAATCTCTTTTGCAAGACACTGTATAGTTTGGGTTCTGTAAGTTTGTCTTAGGCTATTCCCTTATTTTGGTCTAGCCCCTTCACAATTTTCAGGAAACGGGGAAGTAGGTGATGGAAAAAAAATAGAAAAACAATACAAATTACAGGGAAAAAAAAAGATAATAGAAAAATTACAGAATATAAGAGGCATCAATATTTATGTATTTCACCTTTCAAACACCGTGAAAATTCTTATATAGCTGAGTAGAAAACCAGAATCGATCTTCATTATATAAGCCGATTGACTAGCCATATTACTATTAGGTCAGGAGAGGCACAACAACATCAAAGGTAAAGTCTATGGACAAGAATGATGCACGTAGGTGTGTTCTACCAACCTCAACAAACACATACAGAAGATCTAAACCATAAAAGCAAAAACCCAACTTTTCAATGCATGCACTACAAGCAAAGATGAAGGGTCAAAATAAATATAATTGTAGATAAATAGTGGTGTGGATAAACACCAGCGCCAAATTGTCATCTGAGACGAAGGAATTTAAAAAAACACTGCAAAAACCCAATCTTTGAAATGGTACAGTAGCACATATGGAGGATAGGAATTGAACAGAAGTTTTCTAAAAACAAAGGATCCCAATGAGCAAATTCAATACAAAGCGATAACTAAAAGACCCTAATAATCAAACTGTACTAAAAGTAAAGTTAAAGGGCTACAAACTGACTAAAACCAGTAGTAAATATTGAAATCAGGACTAAAACGTAGTAGCTGCTTCCTTCAAATGCTCTGATATACAGTAAAAAGAGTGCAATTCAAGGCAAAAAAACTACACAGTAATACCAATACCGAGACTCTAGAGGATTGGATACAGGAAGGGCTCAGAGACTCACATTCTAGCCAAGGACTGAAGGAAGCAATTTACTTTGACTCCATTATTGCAAAACCTCATGTGTCCTTATAAATGGAAGGACATCCGGTACTGTAGTAGTGAGGCAGTTGTCAAATCTTTGTAGAATGAAGTAATGTGATGGAAATTTGTTTATCCTATAGGTGGAGGACATGCATTCAATTGCATGCACACATAAATCCATGCACACATAAATCCATGCATGGAATCATTTGATGCTTGCATGACAAGTAAGTTAGAGCAATTTCACGGGTAAAATTTTAAGGTAAGGTTTTATTTTTTATCTATTTTTTTATTTATTTTAATGTTGCGCAATGAGAAAAAATAGTCAATTCAAGGTTATTGTCCAATTATAAAATAGTAATTTCTTTTTTCTAACTAATTATAAATACAAATTTTATGTTAACATTAATCTAACTTTAGAAAAAATATATATTGATTGCAATTAATAGAAACAACCGGAACATATAGTCTCCTGCCTACTGCCTACGGCAGGGACTAACAATATTTGCTTCTTACAGATTTATAAACAAGAAGATGCCATATATTTAAAAGGTTATTTGAGATCTTTATTAAATATTTTTGTGAAAGGGTGTCAAAAGTGAAATTAAAAGTTGTGAAATTGAAAGAATGGAGAATTACGAGCTTTAGAAACCTTGAATGTTTTTTAAATTAAGTGGTTGTATTACTTTGTAAAAAGTGGTAAGGTTTCTCAAAAAAAAATTATATGGGGTAACCAATTGTTTTATTTGTTAGTGATCACTTTGTCAAGGCATGGCTAGATCCAGGCATTCTTATTCCTTACATTTTTCAATTTTAGTCGTGACCATACTCAAGAACTGGGTGTGGCCATCTCCCTTTTTTTAAGCAAATGTGTTTTAATTAATAAAAAAATAGCTTTTAAAAAGAAAAAGAAATCATGGAAAAACGATATTACTTTACCTTAAAAGGGTGATGAAAGTTATTTGTGAGTCCCAAGATTGACAAAGTCAAAATTGGTATATTGCATTTAGACAATTTTTTGGTAGCTAGATCTTTCTATAAAGAAATTTGCTTCTATGTATTTAAATCATTTTATGAAGTAATGCACGAGTAGTGTGTTGTGGTGTGCAATTTTTGTCTACCTTTGCTTTGATAAAGGAAAGAAGACTCTTTAATAAAAGGAGAGAAGGATTAAGACGCTTCGAAGAAAGGAGAGAAGATTGCATAGCAAGTGCAACTTCAAAATAGGGTGAATCCTTGAATATGGGTAACACCTTTTAGCCAAAAGTGACAGAACATTCGATATTTTACTCATTTATTAAATCGAATCCCTCGAAACTTATCTCTTCCTCGTTAATTTTGACATGCATAAAATAACAAATTGTAAGCAATTATGTTGTCTTTCCAATGATATTTAAAAAACATTCTAATATCATTGAATGTGTCAAAATTGCATTTAATGAAATGTGTGTGCTTGCAAATTTCAAGAAAAGTTAACGAGTGGTTTATGTGCACGTAAAATAGTATAATGATAAATGTATAGATTTTTTGAAAAAATATGAACATAATCTACACAAAATGCATTGAGCCGTACAATTTTTATTTATTTATTTTGGAAATTATATATTTTATTAATTTTCAAAAGTAACATTTAAAAATTTGAATCGCATTTTGTACACATTTGTGTGCACGTAAACCATTTTTTCACTACTTACAAAATTAAAAAACTAGAGATACCCTTTTGAAGAGGATGTGTCAGTGTAAGGTGTATACATTCTTTTATATTTTTTGGTTGTGTAGTTTTTATGATGTTGATTTTTCTGTGAGTTGCTTCGAAATTGTGGACATAGTTTTTAAGTGCAAGCTTTAAAAGAAAATTAAAAATATATATCATACGAACTCAAAAACACGTAAATATTATGCCAATGGATAGGCGATTCTTTGATGAATCCATTGGCATCAATTCCACCACCAAAGGTGCAACTACTGATAGGGTTGATGCCTTTCAAAGAGGACAATAAAATTAAATCTAGAGAAAAGGTTGTTGAAGGCCTATTTTTAAAACCCTCAAATGAGCTAATAGCTCAATCGAAGTATTAAAAATCCTCAATCAAGGGTTAGTGGTTTTTTAAATACCTCAATCTAGGATTTAGATGTAGTTGAAGAAATAGCTTGATCAAGCTTCCTAAAATATCGATCAAGCTACTTTATATATTTTCATTGGTGAACAATATACCCGTGAACTATTTTATTTTTTTTATTTTTAATAATGGAAATAGCTCGATTGATATTTTTTTTAAACCTTGATAGAGGGTTTAGATAACCCTCGATCAAGATCCAAATCTCCATTGAGGGTTTAGATAACCCTCGAACAAGGTTTAAAAAAAATTCAATCAAACACTTGGTAAATCCCTCAATCAAGCTTTCAAAAGCTCAATCGAGTTGTTGGTCAAGTCGTCGATTGCGATTTCAAGAACTTGATCGAGGGCTTAACCAAAGCTCGATCAAGCTTTTGTTTTTTGTAATTTTCTCCCGCCTCTTTCCAAAAAAAATTACTCATCTTCGTGGGAACACCCAATAGAGATCTTCCATTCCAGAGAAAATAGGAGGTGATGCATTAAGATTTGCAGAGTGAAGAGAAAGCTCATTCATGAGGAAATATGTGGATCCATCCCATGCTAGAGCACAATAAATATGGCACATATTAATAACAATATTGATTTATTTGTATGCTTTGTTTGTTATAGATTTATAAACAAGAGGCTTGCATATATTTAAAAGGTTATATGAGATCATTACAAAAGATTCTTGCAAAAGATTTCCAAAATTGAAAGTAAAAGTTGTGAAAGCGAAAGATTGGAGACTTACAAGCTTTAGAAACCTTGAATGTTAAATTAAGTGGTTGTATTACTTTGTAAAAGGTGAAAAGGTTTCTCAACAAAAAATTACAAGGGGACAACTAACTATTTCATTCGGGGAGTGTGCAAGCTAATGAGGGTCTCTTTTGACATGCTAGGTGCAATAGAAAACTAGAAAAACGAACATCTGTTAACTTACATGGATTTTTTGAGACAATACACAATGAATCTTGCGAGGAGTAAAAAATATGAAATGTAGGAAATTGAATGACATTTTTTAATATATAATTTTTTTCTATTTAAAATGTTCTTAACCATCTGAAGTTTGATGCTTTGTAACATGCACTTTTTATTTTTTGGACAAATTATAAGGTAATGATGTTTTTGTGGGTGCGGCCTTTGAGTGCCTAAATGATGGAATCAACTTACGAAAACTGGTAGACATATAGAAAACAAGTAGTACTAGTGCACCGTTATTTTTCCCCCCAAAATTAATAATGAATATATTTTTCTTAATCATCTAAGTGATCGAACCTCGAAAACAGTATGCCAATTGTGGGTGCACCCTTTGAAGGTCTTAATGCAATTAATTTGAAACATTTTTTTTATAGCATGTAGAGGTTAGTGTCTTTTAGTGCACCATACATTATTTTTTCAAAATGGTTGAGAAACGGAAGAGTTATGGATGAAACACTAAAAATGTGTATTTTGAGTTAAGGAGTCATGACACAAGAAGAATAAGAAAAATATATATATTCCTTTTTAAAATTACATATTTGAAATCTGCAGAAAGAATGCTATATGTGTCTAAAATTTCATAAACAATGATGGTGTGTAGCATACTATAACCAGCGGCTAAACATGACACACTTAAAAAATTGGATACAATGCTTAATTAGCCATGGTATATCATATTCCAAGGCACATGTACGGTAAATCCGAAGCAAAGTCTGAAGCATACACATAGGCATAAGAATTCCACGCTAGCTCGTGTGGAGGTTCGAGCATAGTGCTAAGTAACACGTACGTATTTTGTTTAAATTTTAATTTTAAAGACCTCTTAAACAAAACGCGCACGCGATTTATATTTACAGAACGCGTGCATGTTTTATATTTACATAACGCGTGAGCATTTTGTAGCAATATAATTTTTTTTGCCGAAGGGGGGGTATAATTTTATTTTGTGTCGATTATAACATTAAAAATAATTCTTGGTGGTAAGGGGTTAGAGGTAGAAAAAGGGGGCTAGGGGTGGTAAGGTGTTAAAGGTAGAGAAAGGGGGTGGGGGGTAGTAAGGGGTTAGAGGTAGAGTGAGAGGGGGGTGTTCCACGGATTCCAAATATAGCCAACCTAGGGCTTCAAATATCACCAATATAAGGCTTCAAAGGGATAACCATCATGAAAAATGTTGTATTTTTTCTAATTTGATGGACACAATCCAACGGAAAATGGTTGTGTAATTTATCACCGGAAGAATGGGATTACTCCCTCCAAACAATGTCATCAGCACAAATGCACGAAATGAGATAAGGGTGGGAAATAAGTTTTAAAATACAACCAGAACAATATGTGTGTCAGAATTTTTCTGAAATTAGATATTAGTGCACAAATATATAACCCTCTGGTTTTCTTTCCTATTTTGAATGGGAAATTATTGTTTCCATTGCAGGTATTGGATTTAAGAGTGTTTTCTTAGTCGTGAGCCAGCCTTGCATTTTCAAAAACGGATAAAGGATAAGATTCAATGAACCCCCCTCGATGTTAATATTTGATATATTATTCCTGAATGGATAGAGGATAGACCATGCACAACAAAACTCGAATAAATTTATGAATGCCAACTTCCCAATACTATTATAGTTCGACCCCTACTTCCTAAGAAGGTTGAAGCTATAAAGAAACAACTCTCTAGTATTCATCCTGAAGTTCTTCTGTTTATGTCTAAGATAAAGAAGCTCTCAGTTCATGAGCTAGAACATATGGATCTTAACAGGATTATACATTCTTTGTTTTGCGAGAAACTGACCTTAGAACTTCTTGGAGAAATGGCAATGAATCCTTCATTCTGCATTTGTTAGCAGAAGAAGATCATTTTTCGACGACACAATGTAGTTATTACATGTGGAGGCAACGCTTTCCTATGGAAAACGTGTGTAGGGTTGAGAAGAGGTAAGAGGCTAAAAAATGGGCTATTACATTATCTTTTTAATTGGGTGAACAACTTACAGGAGGAAATATGGCGATTTAGAGGAATCTATGATTTTCTTCCCACATAAATGGTAATTGGATGTCCATTTAAAATATAGGGATATTTAAAATACAAGTAGCAAGAATTTTATAACAGCTTGTTTTTTTTGGACATGGTTAATGTGCCTAATAATTGGTATTCTCCCTATATTCAGTCATCTAGTTGGTTGAAAGGCCTGCTTGAAAATCTGTACATTGAACTTTTTTTATTTCTTTGCTGAAAATTCAAAGGGACTTTCAAGTCACCTGCAAAACTCTCATTTGTTGAAGTATGGAAGTTCTTCCAACAACACATACTTGGAAAGTGTATCAAATGCTGCCATCTACATTGGAATTTATTCTCCTCGTAGTTGAATGTGGGAATATCAGTAGGGAATGAGGCTCTCTAAAAATTTTTTTGCCTGCATCCACAAGTAACTGGGCCAAGTTAATGGAAATGAATCCATGGACTACTATGGGATTCTCAACCCTTTCTGAATATTACCTTACATGACAACCTTGTGTAGGAGGTTTGATGTATTCAGTCAATGATTTGGTTCTATTCTTTGAAGACACCTTGATGTAGTAGATATTCCAGAGCTATTTCACTTGAAATCCAATCTTTGTGTTGTTTCTCGTGCTTTGAAAGGCTAGAAATTGAAAATTTTCTAATTTGATGAACACAATCCAATAGAAAATGGCTGTGGAATTTATCACTTGAAGGGCGGGATAACTCCGTCCAAACAATGTCGTCGGAAAAAATCCATGAAACAGGATAAGGGTGGGATATCGTTGAAGAATTTGAGAATGCATACACACACATGGAGTTGTTGCCAAATTCCCTCGGGAATATTACAAATCTATGATATCTCGACTTGTCTGGGAGCTCCTATTTGCAAAAGCTTCCAGACTCATTCGGTAATCTCACAAATCTTCAATATCTTGACCTGTCTAGATCCTATTTCTGAATGTTGCCACATTCCATTGGGAATCTTATAAACCTTCGATATCTTGACCTGTATCAGAGCTTCATTTTGCAAATTCTCCCACCATCCTTCTAGATTTTAGTTGGACTTAAATATCTTGATTTGAAGGATTGCCCTAAGTTGATGGTCACATGTGAAACACTCGAAAAAATCACCACACTTTTTTTCAAGATCTAGAGGAATTGGAAACTAGTCGGGATTACCTAAGAAAGACCCAGCCCAGGTTCAAATTCGATTGGCTTCCACTATAACTTGTAGGCTAGTTGCAAGCATCCTACAAGCCCTGACTAGCAGGAAACATATGACTTAGCAAGGGTCGAGACATCCAGAGACCACATAAGAAGTCCTGATCCCAAATATCTTCAATGTTGTGGGGAAATGGAAGGATACTCTACCCAAGCCACAAGTCAACGAAACCTGGAAAAGTTATATTTGTGGAACACAAAATTAAACAAAAATCACCACATGCTATTGGAAGCCTAAGCAATCTGGAAATTCTAGTATTAGCATGTTGTGTATTTGAAATGTTGCGCCATTCCCTAGGTAATCTAAGGAGGTTAAAGGAATTGATGTTTTCTGGTTTCTTTAGATTGAAATGTTTTCCTAACTCAATTGGGGAGTTGAAACAATTAACAAAGATCAGAATACGTCATAGAATATTATAATATTAACCAATGTGTGTCACAGAGTTGAACAATATTGAAGATTTGAGTGTAACAGTTGTATGTTGCGTGCCATGTCATTGGTCGACATGGAAAAGGTTGCAAAGGGAAAGAGGCATGAAAGTACAAAATGTTAAACTCTTCTATTAGAAAGTGTGTGCTCTTACTCAAAAGCTTACATTTCCTGAAATGGTTTGTTCCAACCTTCAACATCTTGACATCAAATTTTGTCGTCAACTAGTGGAGGTTAGAGAAATATTTCCAACAACAGTAGTATCACTGGAGTTGGAAAATTTTCCTGTATTGAAGAAAATAACATTCGTTTGTGTTCTTTCAATAATTCTACAACTAGAAATCGATGAGTGTAAAGGAGTAGAGGAGCAGATAGGTGTTAAAACATTGATATATAAATCACAAGGTGCCAATCCGAAGAAGGTATGGGACTTGTCTTGGTGGATTCCTAAAATGCCAAGTTCTAATGATGATGAAAGTGATTTTTTCATAAATAAGTTAAACTTTGTATGATTTGCACCCACTTTCTAGTTATTTTTTCAACCAAAACCTGGTTGAAATTGTTGGATTTTCACTTTTAGGTTGTTGGAATTGCATAATTGGGACATTAAAGTGTAACTAAGGGTGTTGAATCCATTTCTACAATTAAAATTTCAATTTGAACAATGAAAATCGTGATTTTAGCAAAATTTGCATTATCGGATTCTAACAAAAATTGTCGAAAAGGTGCAAATCGTAGAACATTTAGCTTTGTTTTTTCAATGAGACTTGGAATGGTGGGGCTTGAAATTCCAAGTTATGATGGTGATGAAAGCATTTTTTTCAATTATTATGAGTGCAACATTTGGATCGCAAAGTAGTTGTCCAGGAAATTGAGATTGCAAGAAGATGAGTCGCATGGTAAACCCTTGTTGTCCCAAACTAATTGCAGCAGGGTGAGGGAGTGTTAAACTATGATAATTACTTCCATTCACATGGTCAAATAGTGGTTTGTTCTTTGTGAGTCCCGATATTGACACAGTCAAAATCGATACATTGCATTTGAGAAGTTATTTAGTATCTAGATCTTTCTAAAGAAGTCTCCTTCTATGTATTTAAATAATTTTATGAAGTAATGCAAGAGTAGTGCATTGTGGTGTGCAATTTCTCTCTGCCTCTGATTTGATAAAGGAGACATGCTTTTCAAAGAAATGAGAGAACGATTAATACTTTTTGAAGAAAGGAGAGTAATTACAAAGCAAGTTTATAGAAAGGAGAGCAATTGCAAAGCAAGTTTATCTCTGAAGTAGAGATCCACCACTCCAAAGAAAATAGAATACTGTGCATTGAGATTTGTGAAGTGAAGAGAAAGCTCACTCATGAGAAAATATGTGGATCTATCCCCTTCCAAAGAACAACAAATATGGCACATATTAAAAACAATATTTGCTTCTTACAGATTTATAAACAATAGGATGCCTTTAAAAGGTTATTTGATATCTTTATAAAAAAAATTGTGAAAGGGTGTCAAAAGTGAAATTATAAGAATGGAGAATTACGAGATTTAAAAACCTTGAATGTTTTTTAAATTATGTGGTTGTATTACTTTGTAAAAAGTGGAAAGGTTTCTCAACAAAAAATTATATGGGGGTGACCAACTGTTTTATTTGTGAGTGATCGCTTTTTTTAGGCATGGCTAGATCCAACCATTCTTATTCCTTACATATTCGAGTTTTAGTCGGGACTATACTCAAGAACTAGGTGTGGCCATCTCCCTTTCTTGAAGCAAATGTATTTTAATTAATAAAAAATAGTTTTTAAAAAGAAAAAAATGGTCATGAAAAAATGATATTACTTCACCTTAAAAGGGTGATGAAAGTTATTTGCGAGTCCTGAGATTGACAGAGTCAAAATCGGGACATTGCATCTAGACAATTTTTTGGTAGCTAGATCTTTCTATAAATAAGTTTGCTTCTATGTATTTAAATTATTTTATGAAGTAATGCACGAGTAGTTTGTCGTGGTGTGCAATTTTTTTCTACCTTTGCTTTGATAAAGGAAAGCAGACTCTTTAATAAAAGGAGAGAAGGATTAAGACGCTTTGAAGAAAGGAGAGAAGATTGCATTTAACAAGTTCAACTTTGAAATAGAGTGAATCCTTGAAGATGGGTAACACCTTTTAGCCAAAAGTGACGACGAAAATTCGATATTTTACTCATCTATTAAATCCAATCCCTCGAAAATCATCTCTTCCTCGTGAATTTTGACATGCATAAAATAACAAATTGTAGGCAATTATGTTGTCTTTCCAATGATATTTAAAAAAAAAACTAATATTATTGAATGCGTCAAATTTGCATTTAATGAAATGTTTGACCTTGCAAATTTCAAGAAAAGTTAATGAGTGGTTTATGTGCACGTAAAATAATATAATGATAAATGTATAGTTCTTTTGAAAAAATATGAACATAATCTACACAGAATGCATTGGGACGTATAACTTTATTAATTTATTTTGGAAATTATATATTTTATTAATTTTCAAAACTAACATTTGAAAATTTGAATCGCATTTTGTACACATTTGTGTGCACGTAAACCTTTTTTTCACTGCTTACAAAATTGAAAAACTAGAATTACCTGTTTGAAAAGGACGTGCCGATGTGAGGTGTATATATTCTTTTATATTTTTTGGTTGTGTACTTTTTATGTTGTTGATTTTTCTATGAGTTGCTTCAAAATTGTGGACATAGTTTTTAAGTGCAAGTTTTAAAAGAAAATTAAAAATATATATCATACGAACTCAAAAACACGTAAATTTTATGCCAATGGATAGGCGATTCATTGTTGAATCCATTGGCATCAAGTCCACCAGCAAAGGTGAGACTACTGATATGGTTTATGCCTTTCAAAGAGGACAATAAAATTAAATCTAGAGAAAAGGTTGTCGAAGGCCTATTTTTAAAACCCTCAAATGAGCTATTAGCTCAAGAAGTCTTAAAAATACTCAATTAAGGGTTACTTTTTAAATACCTCAATCGAGGATTTAGCTGTAGTTAAAGAAATAACTTGATCAAGCTTCCTAAAAGCTCGATCAAGCTACTTTATACATTTTCATTGGTGAACAATCTACCCATGAACTATTTTATTATTTTTTTTAATAATGGCAATAGGTCGATCGAGCTTTTTTTTTAACCTTGATCGAGGGTTTAGATGACCCTCGTTTGAGATCCAAAGCTCCATCGAGGGTTTATATAACCCTCGATTGAGCTGTAAATCTCCATAGAGGGTTATGTAAACCTCGATTCAGGGTTTAGATAACCCTCTAACAAGGTTTAAAATAATGCAATCGAGCACTTGGTAAATCCCTCAATTGAGCTTTCAAAAGCTCAATTGAGTTCTTGGTTAAGTCCTTGATTGTGATTTCAAAAGATTCATCGAAGGCTTAACCAAGACTTGATCAAGATTTTGTTTTCTATAATCTTGCCTCTTTCCAAAAAAATTTACCCATCTTTCTGGGAACACCTAGTAGAGATCTTCCACTCCAGAGAAAAGAGGAGGTCATGCATTAAAACTCTTTGTAGAGTGAGGAGAAAGCTCATTCATGAGGAAATATGTGGATCCATCCCGTGCTAGAGAACAATAAATATGACACATATTAAAAATAGTATTGATTTATTTGTATTCTTTCTTTGTTACGGATGTATAAACAAGAGGCTTGCATATATTTAAAAGGTTATTTGAGATGATTACAAAAGATTCTTGTAAAAGATTTCAAAAATTGAAAGTAAAAGTTGTGAAAGTGAAAGATTGGAGACTTACAAGCTTTAGAAACCTTGAAGGTTAAATTAAGTGGTTGTATTACTTTGTAAAAGGTGAAAAGGTTTCTCATCAAAAAATTACAAGGGGACAATTAACTATTTTATTTGGGGTGTGTGCAAGCTAATGAGGGCCTCTTTTGGCATGTTAGATGCAATAGAAAACTAAAAAAACAAACATCTATTAACTTACATGGATTTTTTGAAACACATACACAATGAATCTTGCGATGAATAAAAAAGATTAAACATAGGAAATTGAATGATGTTTTCGAATATATAATTTTTTTCTATTGAAAATGTTCTTAACTATCTGAAGTTTCATCCTCTGTAACAGGCACTTTTTTTATTTTTTGGACAAATTATAAGGTATATGTTTTTGTGGGTGCAACCTTTGAGTGCCTAAACGATGGAATCAACTTACGAAAACTAGTAGACATATAGAAAACAAGTAGTAATAGTGAACTGCTATTTTTCCCAAAATAAATTAACAATTTTAATTTTTTGTTTAATTATCTAAGTGATCGAACCTCGAAAACAGTATGCCAATTGTGGGTGCAGCCTTTGAAGGTCTTAATGCAATTATTTTGAAACATATTTTTTATAGCATGGAGAGATCGGTGTCCTTTAGTGCACCATACATTTTTTTTTCAAAATGGTTGAAAAACGGAATAGTTGTGGATGAAACACTAACAATTTGTTTTCTGAGTTAAGGAGTCATGACACAAGAAAAATATAGAAAAATATATATATATATATATATATATATATATTCTTTTGAAAAATTACACATTTGGAAAATGCAGAATAAATTTTATGTGTCTAAAATTTCATAAAAAATGATGGTGTGTAGCATACTGTAACCAACGGCTAAACATGGGCACACTTAAAAAATTGGATACAATGCTCGATTAGCCATGGTATATCATATTCCAAGCCACATGCATGGTAAATCCATAGCAAATTCCGAAGTAGACACATAGGCATAGGAATGCCACACTATCTTGTGTGGCAGTTCGAACATAGTGCTAAGTAATGTGTACGCGTTTTGTTTAAATTTAAATTTTAAAGCCCGCCAAAAAAAACGTGCACGTGATTTATATTTACAAAATGCGTGCGTGTTTTATATTTACATAACGTGTGCGCGTTTTGTAACAATATAATTTGTTTTTCGAAAGGGGGGTATAATTTTATTGGGTGTCGATTATAAAATTAAAAATAATTATTGGTGGTAAGGGGTTAGAGGCATAAAAATGGGGGTGGTAAGGGGTTAGAGCTAGATAAATGGGGGTGGGGGTGGTAAGGGGTTAGAGCTAGAGAAAAGTGGAGGGGGTGGTGTTAATGGGTTAGGGAGAAACAGAGAGAGATACAAGTGAAGGAAGAGACATTGGGGGGTGGTAAGGGGTTATAGGTAGAGTGAGAGGGGGTTATTCCACGGATTCCAGATATAGCCAACCTAGGGCTTCAAATATCACCAATATAGGGCTTGAAAGGGATAACCATCGGGCAATAAATGTTGTATTTTATCTAATTTGATGGACACAATCCAATAGAAAATGGTTGCAGAATTTATCACCAGAAGGGTGGAATGCCTCCCTCCAAACAATTTCGTCGACACAATTCCACTAAACAAGATAAGGGTGGGAAACAAATTTTAAAATACAACCAGAACAATATCTGTGTCGACCTTTTTTCTGAAATTAGATATTAGTGCAAATATATAACCCTCTGGTTTTCTTTCCTTTTTTTAATGGAAAATTATTGTTTTCATTGCAGGTATTGGATTTAAGAGCGTTTTCTTAGACTCGAGCTAGCCTTGCATTTTCATAAATGGATAAAGGATAAGATTCAATGAACCCCCCTCGATGTTAATATTTGATATAGTATTCTTGAATAGATAGAAGATAGGCCATGCACAACACAACTCGAAGAAATTTATGTATGCGAGCTTCCCAATACTATTATATTTCTACCCCTACTCCCTGAGAAGGTTGAAGCTGTAAAAAAACAACTCTCTAGTGTTCATCCTAAATTTCTTTTGTTTATGTCTAAGATAAAGAAGATCTCATTTCGTGAGATGGAACATATGGATCTTAACAGGATTTATACAATCTTTGGTTTACGAGAAACTGACCTTAGAACTTCTCGGATCAATGACAATGAGTCCTCCATTCTGCATTTGTTAACAAAAGAAGATCAATTTTCAACGACACAATGTAGTTATTACATGTCGAGGAAGCAGTTTCCTATGGAAGACAGGTGTAGGGTTGAGTAGAGGAAAGATGTTGAAAAATGGGCTATTACAGTAGCTTTTCAATTGGGAAAATGACTTATAGGAGGAAATACAGCGACTGAGAGGAATCTATGATTTTCTTCCCACATAATTGGTAACTAGATTTCCATTTAAAATATACTAGGCAGATTTAAAATACAAGTAACAAGAGTTTTATAACAACTTGAATTTTTTGAGCATGGTTAATGTGTCTAACAATTGGTATTCTCCCTGCATTCGGTCATCTGGTTGGTTGAAAGGTCTCCCTGAAAATCTATACATTGAACTTTTTTATTTCTTTGCTAGAAATTGAAAGGGACTTTCAAGTCACCTGCAAAACTATACTTTGTTGAAGTATGTAAGTTCTTCCAACAACACAGATTTGGCAAGTGTATCAAATTTTTCCATCTACACTGGAATTTATTCTCCTCATAGATAAATGTGTTAATATTAGTAGGGAACGAGGCTCTCTAAAAAAATTTCTTCCTGCATCCACAAGTAGCTGGGCCAAGTTAATGGAAATGAATCCCTAGACTACTATGGGATTTTCAACCCTTTTTGAATATTACCTTACATTACAACATTGTGCAAGAGGTTTGATGTATTCAGTTAATGATTTGGTTCCATTCTTTTGAAGACACCTTGATGTAGTAGATATTCCAGAGCCATTTCACCCGAAATCCAATCTTTGTGTTATTTACCATGCTTTTAAAGGATGAAGTTTTTTAATTCTATGCACACAATCCAATGGAAAATGGTTGTGGAATTTATCACTTGAAGGGCGGGATAACTCCCTCCAAACAATGTCATCGACAAAAATCCATGAAATGGGATATGGGTGGGAAACAAATTTTAAAATATAACCTAACTCGCGCCCCCCCTATCTCTCTCTGCCCCTCCTCTCCATAACCCTTACTACCCCCTAACCTCTAACCCTTCTCTCTAACTCCTACTAACCTCCCTATGTCTCTACCTATAACCCTTTAACACCCCCCTCTCATTCTACCTCTAAGACCTTACCAAACCAAACAATATAGTTGTAATGTTAAATATCGCGATAAAAGTGTAATTTTAAATATCACGACAAAATTGTAATGTTAAATATTGTGGAAGAATTGTAGTGTTAAATATTACAGACGTGTTTTAGTGAACAAAAACGTGTGCGCATTTTATTCAACAAAAACACATGCACGTTATTTTTACCTACGCTCATAACCCCCCAAACCCTCTAATACAACCCCCCTACAACTCCCAAATACACCCACATTAATATAGAACACCCCCCAACCCACTAGCACTCCCTTCTCTCACAAGCACACACACATGCATCCATATGCCTCCCCCTACCATTGATCCCCCTCCTCTCTCTCTCTCTCTGTGCTCCCTCCACCCCCTAAACCTTCCTAAATCCTTTTCTCACTCTTTCTCCCTTTCTCCATTTATCCCCAATCTCCTAACACCCCCCTCTGTCTCTACCTATAACCCCTTAACAATCCCCCTCTGTCACTACCTCTAACCCCTTAACGATCCCCTAACCCCTCCCTCTCTCTCTCCCCTCATTTCCATAACCCTTACTAACCCTTTCTTTCACACTCTTTCTCCCCTGTAGGGAGAGAAGTGGGTAAGCCCCCTCTGTCTCTACCTCTAACCCCTTACCACCCCCTAAAGTCTCTCCCTTTACCTCTATCTCTCTCTCTCTCTAACCCAAACACTCATGCTCCTCACCTATACCCCCCTTTATCCCTAATCACCATTCTCATCCCCAAACCCCAACCCCCCCAGCTCTCTCTCTCTCTCTACCCCTTGCCACCCCCCAATCTATTTCTCTCTTTATATCTACCTCTCTCTCCCTAACTCTTACTAACCCCCTATATCTCTCTCTCCTCGTAACTCTTACTTACACCCAATCTCCTAACACCCCCCTCTGTCTTTACCTATAACCCCTTAAAAATCCACCTCTGTCTCTACCTCTAACCCCTTACCACCCTCTAAAGTCTCTCCCTTTACCTCTCTCTCTCTATCTAACCCAAACACTCATGCTCCTCACCTATACCCCCCTTTCTCCATAATCACCCTTCTCATCCTTAAAACCCTCTCTCGCTCTCTCTCTCTCTCTCTCTCTCTCTCTCTCACCCCCAATATCCTAACACCCCCCTCTATCTCTACCTATAACCCCTTAACAATCCCCCTATATGTCTCTACCTATAACCCCTTACCACCCCATAAAGTCTCTCCCTTTACCTCTCTCCCTCTCTCTAACCCAAACATTCATGCTCCTGACCTATACCCCCCTTTCTCCCTAATAACCCTTCTCATCCCCAAACACCTCTCTCTCTCTCTCTCTCTCTCTCTCTCTCTTACTCCTCACCTATACCCCATTTATCCCTAATCACCCTTCTCCTCCCCAAACCCCTAACTCCCCCTCTCTCTCTCTCTCTAACTCTTACTAACCCCATCTCTCAGTCTCTCTCACTCCCCTACTCATCCACCTACACCTAACCCCCACCCCCCTATCTATTGCCCAACTGCCTAACACACCACTGCCCCATCGGTTCTCTCTCACACTCGCTCACACACACGCACATCCATATGCCACCCCCTACCACTAACACCCCCCCTCCTCTCTCTCTCTCTCTCTCTCTCTCTCTCGTACCCCCCCCCATCTTCCCAATAATTCATACTAACCCCCTCTCCCACTCTCTCTTACTCCCCTACTCCTCCACCTACACCTAACCTCGACCCCCCCTTTCTCTCTCCCCTCCACTCCGTAAATGATATGTCATGACATTGCCATAATTTTGTGGTTATGAATCATGGTTGCAGTTATTATTGATCCCACCATCCCCTCATAACAAAATGATTATTGAAAAGAAGCCTCACTATAAAATCCAATTAATAATAATAAATTAATTATACATCCATTTAATAATGATATAATAATAAATAGAAAAAATCATTATTACATGCAAATGTTGAGAAAAAAGTGGTACATCTTAATCTCTCTAAACGCTTAGTAAATCCTTTTTAAAATGGATATATGCTGGTTAAAATAACAAAAAATACTCAAAAAAAATTCACATAAAAAAATATACATACCTACAAAATCATTAATACAAAAACTCGATATACAACCATTAATATTATTAAATAACATGTCACTTTCCCTTATGACTTACCAAGTGCCACTATCTACCCTAATTTCCAACTCTTTCATAACATTGTCAAATAACTTTTGAACTGGTGCATATCACTTATCCTAATGACAATTGTCACTATCTACCCTAATTTCCAAGTTTTTCATTAACAGGTCAAATAAATTTTGAACTTTTAAACAATTTTACATTATACATGTCACTTCTCCAAGTGGCACTATCTACCATAGTTTTCAAGTCTTTTTGTGAAAGATGAAATCTTCACTTTTAATTAAAATATATAAAATTGGAAGTATCCCAAAACAAACTTCAATTGCAATTTCCAAGGATCTGCGAAAAAGGAATCTTCGATCCTTGATTTGAACGTGCAAATATTTGGGTCCCAGAAATTTTAATAATTGAAAGCATCGCTTTAAGCGTATCTCCCTTGCAATTTCCACGTCTTTGCAGTAAGGACAGTGGAAACCGCGAATCGCGATCATATACATTTTGCAATTTCTATGTACTTGCAAGAAGTTCGAGCCACTTTTGCAATTTCTATGTACTTGCGAGAAGTTGGAGTATAGTTTTGCAATTTCTATGTACTTGTTTTGTGGGAGCCGTAGTTTCATGGAAGTAGAGTTTCAAGAAATGTTCGACAAAAAGTGTTTTTGAAATTGATAAATAAAATATTATATGAATTTATGGGAAATGTTATATGAAAATATATGACTTTATTGGGATAGCTTTAGTTATGATTATAAATACAATTTAGATCAAATGAAAAAGTATCTTACAATAGTGGAACTCTACTTCCTTATAAACAACCAATTATTTATTTCTTATATTAGTTTTGCCATGATCATTAATACTATCCAGATTGAAACAACTTTTTTGGCATCTTTTGATTGGCTAAGTATTGGAGAAGCATGTTAAAATAGAACTCTATCTCTTTACGGGTCACAAGTCAGTTTTGCAATAAAAAATAGAATTTAAACAATGAAAAATTACCATTTGAATTTTCATCTCTCTTGAGTTATTACTTAACAACAGATATTACTTTACAGTGGAATACATAAAAGAGTGGCATAGGTTATGAAAATTTCAATCTCACCCTAATCTGGTCAAGTAAATAATCCAAATCTGGAATAGTTATTACTTTACAGTGGATTACATAAAATAATAGGATATCCTTCATCTAAAATGGATATGAAAATTCGGAACACTATATGGAACAATAACCAAAATACCCTGTCCGCCAGAATCGACAGAGGAAGAGTGGCTGAAACTGCAATTTCCACTGCTTAAATGGTGATTTCCATGATTTGGGTAATTTGAAAATCCAGCATTTAATCTAGGATACATATTTTTTATTAGGGAAATTGCATTTTTGCAAAAACTTCAATTTTTAAGCAAAATTTTGGTTAAAAACACTGAAAAATGGAGTGATTTGGGTAATTTCAAAATCCAGTATATAGTCTAGGATGCATACTTTTAATTGCTGAAATTAGATATTTGCTTGCAAAAACTTCAATTTTCAAGTAAAATTTTGGTTAAAAACACTGAAAAAATGGAGTGTTTTGATTGTTCTTTATCCTAAGCCTGAAATTTTTCAGTCTCACCCTAATCTGGTCAAGTAAATAATCCAATAAATAATTCAAATCTGACATAGTTGCAGAGAGTCTAAAACCGTTTGGTGACATGGAAAACCTGTATACCTGCCACTTCTATTCATGAGACTAGATGTACCACTCTATCCCTTTGGAGACATGGAAAACCTATATACATGGCATGGCACTTCCATTCACGAGACTATATGTGACACTCAATTTTCTACCACATTTATTACATTTATTACCTGAAATTTCACCATAAAACAAACAAATCTATACCATTTAGAATAACATTTTCCTACTCCGCTCCGCTTGGACATAGCCGGTGAAATCATCGATTTATAAACTAAAAGTAAAGTAGGTAGAACCCGCAATTATGAGTAACGGAAAAGACACTGAAACTTCCCTCATTTCATTGAAAGACATGTTATTTTGTTATATCTGTAATAAAACATGCATCTAAAAGCCTACGGAAATATTTAAGGTTCATTCCGCGTAAAAAATATTCAACACCAGACCTTTGAGTGGGATTTGGCTTTTACAAGGGATCTATTTCTCTCGACCCTGGACCCTTTGAGGTAGTAAATTTGCTACCGAACAGCTAGTGGTATGTGCCTCCATGTAAAATGAGTGAGGTATATTAAATCAAACAATCTATTTCTCTGAATGCTGCACCCTTTGAGGTCTTGAAGCGTATTTGCTAGGCATAACTATTTAATATCAAATAGCAGGGGAAAAGAGTAGCCAACAATAAATAAGAGACATAGCACACTCAGTTGCAGAGGCAGACTTCTAGCTTGGGAGGAAGCAAGCTGGGGCGCTCTTTTTATCAACACAGATACATGTGCCCTTTCTCACTCAATAAATCTCCCCCTTTTTATATAATCTGTGTATCCAATATTATTGATGGCTCAAAATCATACATTTACTTCCTCTTCCCCCAGCAGCACTGCATCACCCTCCTCTGCATCACCCATTTATGACGTCTTTATAAATCATCGAGGCCCGGACGTTAAGAAAACTTTCGCCAGTCATCTATATCGGCGACTTCTTTCGTGTGGGTTCCGAGTATTTCTGGACAAGCAGGAATTGCACGAGGGGGAAGAATTAACATCTCAAATAGAAGAAGCTATTGCAACGGCCTCTGTTCATGTAGCGATTTTCTCTATGGGATATGCAGAGTCAGAATGGTGTCTTAAGGAGCTCAGGCTGATGTTGAGATCGAGGGGTACCATTATTCCTGTTTTTTACCATGTCAAGCCACACGAGCTTCGGTGGACACGGGGCAAAGGCAAAGGCGGTGTGTATGCTAAAGCCCTTCACAGCCTAGAAAAGAAGAAGACATGTGACCCTCAAACTCACAAAGAGAAGCGGAGATACGAACCCAAGACTATTGAAAATTGGAGGGACGCTCTTTCTCGCGTTGCAGGTATAAGCGGTTTGGAGCTGGAGGCGTGTAACGGGTGAGAACTCTTAATTTCTATTGTGCGAATAACTTTATGTTTGATAGAGAACGGGCATATTATGCTTTTAAAACCTGTTTCTCACTAGCTTTAGTTATCAGGGACGAGGGTGAGCTCGTGGATAAGATCGTGCATCTCGTTGAGAAAAAGGTTATAAAACCACCATTAGATGTGGCCACATATCCAACAGGTTTGGATGAAAAGCTACAAGATTTTGAAAGGGCAGTATTATTGCAGCATGACAGCGGGGAAACCAAGGTTGCGGGTATAATGGGCCTTGGTGGAGTCGGCAAGACGACTCTAGCGAAACAATTCTTCAACTGTAAGAGATCATCTTACGATCGATCCTGCTTTTTGTTTGAGGTAAGAGAAGCTGCAGCTAGGAGCTCTTTAACATCCTTGCAGAGAAAACTTTACAAGGACTTGACAGGGCAGGATCAGGCAATTGATAATATTGATGAAGGCATAGGAATGTTCGCCCATCGTGCCTCGCGTTGTCGAGCACTAATCATTTTAGATGATGTGGATTCTGTTGAGCAGCTGCGTGTGTTATATTCACCTTTGAAGGACGTCCTGCGTTCAGGTAGCTTAATTTTAATTACATCCCGCAATAAAGATGTTCTTACAAGCTCTGGAATGAGAGAATCATCCATTTTCAAGCTGACAGGCCTAGATAGAGAACATTCTCAGGAGCTTTTTTGCTTGCATGCCTTCCACCAGCCTTGTCCTGTTTTGGGATTTGAACAAGTGGTTCGGCAGTTTCTGGAAGTGTGCCAAGGATTGCCATTATCTCTCAAAGTGATTGGAGCGCTACTTTACATGGAAAGCCCTGACATGGAGTGTTGGAAGGACCAATTGCGCAAAATGTCCAACATAGTTCCCACCGATATACAAACAAGTCTCAAAGTTAGCTACGACAGTCTCGATAAAGAGGACAAAGAGATATTCCTAGACATTGCCTGCTTCTTCCTAGGAGAAGACAGGGACAAAGCCATTAGAATATGGGACGGATGTGGCTGGGGAGGATCCATTGGTCTTCGGAATTTAGAGAACAAGTGTCTTGTTGAGGTAGACACTGACAACTGTCTAAGAATGCACGATAACCTCAGAGACTTGGGCAGAGCTTTGGCGGAGAAAGAGCCCTGGCTTCGTCTTTGGCGTCCAACTGAGAAGCTTTCTCCTTTTGTGTTCCACCGATCATCTGTAAGTGTCTGAAGTTCAACAATTTGTTCTGTTCTTAAATTTAAAATCAGAGAAATGGATTTTCATGTTGTGGATTCTTAAACATTGCAAGGATGGCGATCATTTTCTTTTAACAGTTTCAGATAACAATTTAGGTGCGCGGAATTAGCATGGTTCAACAAAGATTTGGCCCATCCTTCGCAGAACCTGTGCAGAGAAAGAAGCGCTTTGTTGATATGAACAAGTTGCAACTGTTGAGGGCTAACGGTGATTGTTTGGAGAACATAGCCAATGTGCTGGGACAATCAGATCTCCTATGGCTTTGCTGGAATGACTATCCCTACCCCTCGCTGCCTTCGTGGATTCCAACTAAAAATTTAAGAGTTTTAGAACTGCCCAAAGACAAGTGCCAAGTGCAAATATTAGATGACAATTATCCATGGAGCTCATGCCAGTTGGAAACATTGTGGGAAACAGAAAATGAGGTACATGTGTAATTTTTTTATTTTGTAAAGTTGAGTTTTTTGGGGGTTATTTTCGGGAAGGGTTTTTAAGAAGTTATCTAGTATATTTTGGCTGAAATAGAAAATTAGAGTTTTTATTATTTTGGAATATTAGATTTAAAATTGGACAAAAATTTCAAAAATATTACTCCTCAATTTACAATGTATAAATATAGATAGATATTATTGAAAAAAATCCCTTTACTACAGATTTAACTTACTCCATTTTTTCTAAACAAATTTAACTTCATTTTTTCTAAACGATCATACTTAATTTCTAATTTCAATAAATACATTGCAGGCACCTGTGCAGCTAAGGGAGTTGCTTATTGGTCATAGCCTTTTACAGTTTCCAAAGTCCATAGGAAAGCTGAAGCACCTTCAAAAAATTGTAGCTGATTATGTTGAAACATTGCACGAAGAGTTCTTTCATCTCCTGTCGCTGAAGCATTTGAGAATGCACACACACATGGAATTGCTGCCAGAGTCGTTCGGGAAGCTTACAAACCTCCAATATCTCGACTTGTCAGGGAGCTCCTATTTGCAAAAGCTTCCAGACTCGTTCGGTAATCTCACAAATCTCCAATATCTTGACCTGTCTGGCTCCTATTTCCAAATGCTGCCAAATTCCTTTGGGAATCTTATAAACCTCCAATATCTTGACCTGTCTCAGAGCTTCAATTTGCAAACGCTCCCACCGTCCTTCCAGAATTTAGTTGGACTAAAACATCTCTGTTTGAAGGACTGCAGCAAGTTGATGCTCTCTTCCGAAACACTTGAAAATATCACCACACTTGAAAGCCTAGATCTTCAATGTTGTGGGCAAATGGAAGGATTTCCTCCCCAAGTCACAAGTCAGCGGTACTTGGAAAAATTATATTTGTGGAACATAAATTTAAAAGAGTTGCCACATGCTATTGGAAACCTAAGCAATCTGGAAATTCTGGTGTTAGAATGTCCTTTATTGGAAATGTTGCCCGCTTCCCTGGGTAATCTAGGGAGGTTAAAGGAATTGACGTTTTCTGGGTGCTCTAGATTGAAATGTCTGCCTAACTCGATTGGGGACTTGAAGCAATTGACAAAGCTCAGGATGCGGAATGGAATAATAAAGTATTTACCAATGTGTGTCATGGAGTTGAACAATCTTGAAGATTTGAGTGTAACAGACTGTCCGCTACGTGCCCTGACATTTGCCGGCAGAGAAAGGGTTGCAGGAGGAAAAGAGGCATTAACAAATGCTAGAGGTCGCAGAATGTTAGACTCTTCCATTGGCAAGCGCATGCTCAGACTCAAAGACTTGCAGCTTTGGGGAACCCAAATAAAGGAAATATCATTTCCTGAAGGGGTTTGTTCCAACCTTCAACATCTCAACATCAAATTTTGTCATGAACTGGTGGAGGTTGGAGCATTGCCAACAACACTAGTATCACTTGAGTTGGAAGATTGTCCTGTATTGAAGAAAATAACAGGGCTTTGTGGTCTTTCAAGACTTCTACGATTGGACATCCGCCAGTGTCAAGGGGTAAAGGAGCTGCGAGGTCTTAAAACGTTGATATCTAATTTGGAGGGTGCCAATCTGGAGAGGATATCGGATTTGGCGGGGTGGAGTCTTGAAATGCCAAGTTCTGATGGTGATGAAAGTGATTTTTCCGATGACGATGGAGCAGCGTTTGGATTGCAAAGTAGTTGTCCGAGGAATTGAAATTGGGGGAAGAAGACTTGCATGGTCACTCTCGGTGTCCCAAACTGACTGCAGCAGGGTGAGGGAGTACTGGAGCAGCCTCATTCCACACAAAATATTGAAGAGCTCAACAAAACTACAGCAGAAAGAGTGAAAATTAAAAATTATGTTTTCCAGTTCTAAAATGAAAGCAATTTAAATGGATTTGCCTCTTTGCGGCATGCAATTCCCTTGTAAAAAAAATTGGATGCTGATTTAACAATTCATATGGAAATGTTTCCTTAGTTGAAGAATTTGTGCTTATGCATCGCACCATGGGACTTCAAGTTCGATGATGCATTTAAATTCATTAATGTGTTCAATAATCTTCTAGCAAGGTCCAATCATGTTCCAACTTCCAACAACGGTGAAAAGTTAAATACTCCTCTATTGCGCTTCATCATTATATAAATAAGCACTTATTTTCAACGATAAAAAATTAAAGAATTAGATTACTAGCAAATCCCTCTGGAGTCTGACACATCTGCTGCCGCCCTGCTCTGATTTCTGCTTTCTTCATGCCGCCCTTCTCCGGGATGGATTCGGATTGGCCGGATCCTACTCCTGACAAGGCCAATGCCTTCAGATCCTTGGTAGTGGCCTTCAGGAAATTGGGTCCAAAGACCCCTGCCTCTCGTTTTGTTCAAAGACTTGATGAAATACCCAAGGTGCAAATCCCTCCATCCACCACCCGGATCAAAAGCTCTTTCCCTAGCTAATAGGGGCTTGACTGGACAATTTACAGGTTCATGGCCGTCTCCAAAATCCATGGATACATGTATGCAAAAGAATTGAATGGCAATGATCAAAGGCAAGCCATCCTATTTCTTCTGTGGGCGAGGCCTATTTCTTTTGTTGGCGAGGCTTCTATGCCTTCCTTTTCGAACTTAGAGAGGACTGGGATCCAATCTTTAGAAAGAGTCCATATTTCATAGGCTCTCCAGGAATGCACGTCAACAAATGGACCCTCAATTTCAACCCCAAAATTGATGTCCCATTTTCTGTCTTGGTCTGGGTCAAACTTCCTCATCTTCCTTCCATTTTTGGAATGATGACTCTATAAGATCAATGGGGAATGTGATTGGGAAGTATACAGATAGATCTGAGCCTAGATCAGGATTATTTGCATACACTTGAATCTATGTAGAAGTTTATTTGGAGCAAGGCCTCCCTAAAGCCATCAAGCTTAAACTAGATAGCTGGAGCCATATACAAAAACTAGACTATGAATAGCTCCCTTTCAAGTGCAAGCAATGTCATTAATATGACCATTTTGTAAATATTGCAAAAACACTGTTCCACAACCATCCCAAGCCAAAAAGCGAAATCATGGCAAACTGTAAAGAAAAAATCTGGAACAAATCCAATCCATAATTGGCCCCTCCAATCCTCGAAAAGACCTTCCCTCCCCCAGCAATCAATTCCATTCTCTTGAAATTGAGCCGACTGAAATTGTCCAACCTAAGATCTCGTGGATCCCTCTTCCGACCCAAAAGCAACGCCAATACCTTCCATATCCCCTCCTAGTCTAACCTCCATATCCATGGAAGAACAACATCAAACAGCAGCTGAGGATCCCCCCTTTAACTTTGATGAACCGATCTACTCTCCAATTCAACATGCAGAGAGCTCATTTGAAGTAGTGGAATCATCAAGTGTCTTAACCTGCAGTGCAGCATAATTACAGGGGACTCAATCTCAAGGAGAGGAGGATCCAAAGGAAGAGCAGCTTCCTAAAAAAGCAGGACGAAAATCTGTCAGTGCCAAAAGAGAGGAAGCAGCTTTAAAGGACAAGAACCTAGGCATCTTGGCATCCATCAACTCCATGCTACACGGGGGATGTAAACACATACTGATCAAAAGTCTGGGGATGCAGCCAATAATGGAATTAGGATGCAAGTCCAAACCCCCCTCTAGTAAATAATGATAATTGTCTCTTGGAATAGTAGAGGGATGGGGAGCAACTTCAAATCCGAAGCAATGAGAGACATCATTAGATCGGAGCAACCCAAGATTCTCCTAATCCAAGAAACTAAACTTTAAAAGGAAGACATAATAGTAGTAGGGAAAAAGAATTGGAAGGAATATCAATCAGCAGCAAAGGCACTGTTATCACACAACTTGTAGTTTCTCCAAAAGATGATCCTATACAGGATGGTAGAGGAGAAAGGAAACTAAAGAGGTGACCTAAGAGGGCCTCGATCCCCAAATGGATTGGTTGTTACGTCAATCGAGGCACTCTTCACTTTATGCTATCCAAGCCCCAGATAGCAAAGGGGGAGACCCTAATCTACTCCCGATAGGAGAGATCTAATCCAATCACCAGATCAGACTATAAACTAGAATACGTAGGGTGAAGGATGGAACCCTATATCTAAGGGAAAGAGTCACTGCAGAGGGTTAAGGAATTTAAGATATTTGATTAGATTGATATAATTGCAGTAACTCTCAGAGTAGAATGGATTTAGGATACAGGTGCTACGATAGAAGATCAAATCTCACTGCCTCGGGAAACGTGAAATTATATTATTGAGAAATGGTCCAAGAAAGCAGATCTGAGAAGATAAGGGCTTTCTAACATTGCTTGGTGATAGATCTGACAATATCAAGGTTCACAAGCAAAGATTGGGCATCAAACAACCAGAATAAGGGAAAACTCAGAGAGGGCACAAGGGTGAGAGATCAATGCCTAGGGAATTGAGCACGATGGAGTCCACTGAGGGTGACGCCCCAGTAAACCCACTTTGGGCTAGGCCTAAAAGTAAAAACCCAAAAATCATTTGCCACGATTTGAAGTTGTTTGAGTTAGAGAATTTTTATATTTTTTAGTGGATTAGGGTTTGCAATAGAAATAGCAGAAGACTAATGAAATAGATAAATAACTCAAGAAAAACAATGGTACTTACCTCCTATGACTTGCAAATGCCAAGTGCAATGATGTTCCAACCCCCTCAAAGCAATTCCAAGTTGATTTGACGGTCTCCAAGATGAAATTGATTTGCCTCCAGCAGCTAGTACGCCCCCCTTCCTGCGGATGACAATCTCAATGAGAATTGATTTACAGAAAGAGAAAGTAAATGGTACAAAAAGAATCAGATAGCATAAACATTGATCAAAGATACAATATAAATTACTCCCTGATTATTTTACTCATCCAATGAAGAGATCTGGAGAAGCCCCACGAAATCCTCTAATGAAGTCACCCTCCTATAGAGCACACACTAAGCCAAAACGTCTCACATGGATATCTCATCAAATAACAAGGATGTGACATGCTATCAGAGCTACAATCAAGCACAAGAACAATCTATAACAAAGGCACAAGATTTTTCCCAAAATAATTCTTTAATGCCAAAAATTCAGAGCCAAAAGTCGCTTTACAATGAGGGGTCTCTTCTTTAAATAGGAGTGAGAGACCAAAACCCTAACCAGTTTCTATATGAGTGTTTGAGATCATAAGATATAACAATAATAATCAACGGCTAAGATGAGCCGAAAACATAATACATGGATCACTCAAAGAGAGGGGGACATGTTTCCTCAATGATGCCCTAGGAGGACGTATGACATGAAGTGACTAGGAAACACAACATAACAACATGTTGGGGGGGTCTAGAGATAATATATCTTCATTAGACTAATATCCCAACTACATCAAATATAATATACATCAATAAGTGAGAAAAATCACTAAGATGTGTTGTCTAAATAATACAATATAAAACCCCAAAATAATGACCGGAAGGACGTGTGGACCCCACTGAAGCTGTAGACTGCGCCGGAAGGTGTGGGACACATCACAATAAATCTCTGACCAACACTCATGCCATTTCCTTGCCTCATTTACCCAAATCGATTTCCTTAGTAGCCAAGTCTTCCATTTTTTACCGCTAGAATATCACCTATAAAAGATAAAAAAGCATGTAACTCTGCCAATTGCTCTGGGCACCAAACTGACTGCACCAAAATGTCTAGGATTAGTGTAATATGGTAATAACGAGTGGCTGGACCCCATACTCCCTCTGTAGCACCCTAGTAGAACCAAAATGATCTCTACAGTGCTGAATAGGCCATTTTTACATGGCAAAATGCTATAAAGTGATAAACTGACAATATCTTCATCTAAAAGTGCCTGAAACTAATAACTGAGTGTCCCAATGAACTCAGAAGATCCAAATCAAGTAAGAATGAGTACTCATACTGTTATCACACAAACTTTAGCTGATGGATAATGAGTGTCCCAACAGGGATGGTAGAGGGTGGTCAGCTAGAATGGTGTAACCTGCAATAGCCAGGTCCTCTGTTCAAGGAACGGAAGTCACACCAAACAAGGCTATTGTCACTTCAGACAAGGCACGTAGGCCAAGTCAGGGGGGAGACCCCGCTCAACCAGTGATGATTGAGACTCAACAATTAGACACCCAACCCAAAAGATAAGCAATGCAAGACACAAGGTGAATGCCTAAGTGTGAGTTTTCTTCCAGCCTAGTGAGATCGAGATTCAGGATTAGGAAAATAGACTAAATGAAACGATCTTAGATCTTATTACAAGTGTTAAATGATGAATTCTTTAAAGATTAGAAGGCTGGAAACTAAATCAGAAAATGGAAATTGACTAGAAGAGTGACCAAAAATTCTGCCTATGGGGAATGAAGCTCACTATGACTACTCAAACATGGCAGCAGCAAATTAGGTGCTTGAAACACATCTTCTAGCAATCATACATTGAATAATTACTGATTTAGAATGAAGAAATACAAACCAGCAAGAAGTGAAGGCAGACTGCCCAAGGGGATGAGTTAAGTAGTGGACAAACGAACCTAGGGCAGTGGATACTTAGCGTTTTTAATCACTTCCAGCCAATGGTACTTGATTTCCTAAGGTAAAATGACGTTCAAAAATTGAATCTCAAGTACCTAGAACCCCAAAATTTACCCAACAGCGTGATTGGTCAGTTTTCCCAAGTGGGACAAATTCAGTGAAAGACTAGTGCCTGGTTAAGTGGGTAGATGGAGTCGGAATCAAATGAAATTTGAGATATGGGGTTTTAAGCACATTTCATTAGTGGGTTTGCAAGAAAAACTAATTCTAACGATTGATTTTAGGGTTTTAGCGTAAATTTACTCTCTTCAACAAACTAGAAATGGAAATACAAGAGAAGAAGATGAGACACCTACTTGAAACCAGCTGATATCTCTGATTTTGATGACGTTGTACGTCCCGAAGATCAAATAGAAGCAGTTGTAAAAGTTCCCAGGTGAAATCGACTTGCTCTCTCCCCACCAGCTCGTCCTCCTTGCCTGCCTACACCAATGGACAGAAATCAAATTAGTATTGACAAATAAGTGAAATCTACAGCAACACAAATGAAAATGAGAGAAATGCTTGGCTGAAAATAGCAAAAACACTTCCTTTTTGTGGCCAATCCGGAGAGTGGAGCAACAGTGGCAGCCAAATGATGCGCCCTCCTCCAAAACTTTGTGCTCGCTGTAAACAATGGTGAGAAACAAATGCTAGAAACAACAACAATCTACAGCTAGTGCATCAAGATAGTATGGCAATCAAACAATACCAAGAGAGTATCACACAAGAACCAAGCAAGAGCAGCAAAACGTTTCTCTTCTATTCCAAGTCCAAAATGCCAAGGGAGACCGATACAATGGGTGAGTGCCTTCTCTTATAGAGAACGGCCACTCTCACAAGAAGTTTTCCCCCAAAATGGAGGGCTGGGATTTAATCTCCAATGACCAAATCGAATGGAGGAAATGCCTTCTCATGGGGGTGCGAATTGCCCAAGTAGAGCGCACATGTGGCGAGGGGGTCCCCTTGTGGGGCCCCTACAATACATACAATGTGGTTGGGGGGTGTCTATAGGGTGTTTTATCCCCTCAACTCACTATACCAAGGTCCCACAATACACATCATCATCAAAAACGAATTTGCCAAGGAGGAAAAACGCCCCCATGGGGAAATTCGACCCATCTAGTGAGCTGGTCCAATGGAGGGACTCACAATGTACAAATACCATGTCAAACATTACCAATTTACCTTAGGAATCACCCTTTTATTTTCCAGCCATTGATTTTTGCCTTTTGCTATAGTTGCCTTGTCAATTTTTTATTTTCCATGTGTTTTATTGCTCGTTTTATTGCTGAAGATGAAATCTGGGCTTTTGACCCACCTAGAGTGCCCGGATTGTCGAACCGTCTGCTGCAATGTGATTGTGGACCTCAAAAATAGTAGGAATGACCACTCGAACGACCCCGATCCATCACTTAGGCATTATTTTCCCAAAATCCATGATTTTTAATTAAAACAGGTCATTAATGACCAATAATAATTAAAAATCTCACAAACGCCTCGATCTTTTTGCATTCTGTCACTTGGAGGCTCATATGGGACCCCTGTAGATAATAATTGACCAAAATCGAAAATCCAGTCGCAACATTTTTTCGGGCCCATTTTTGTCCTGGTCAACCTAGTTTAACCAAGTCAAATCTGGTCAACAATGGTGCTAGCTGAATACTTGTAAGCAATCATGAAGTCAAAGGCTTCCTTATACAAGTTAGTACATTACTAAACAATATGACAATAATATGGTGATAAAAAATTGCATTAAATCTCCGAAAAATACAAGGCCCTAGGTGAGGTGGGCCCACCACATCCAAAAGACTCAACTGCTATGCACAACCTATAGACTTGACCACCTAGCTGACTTTGGGTGATGTGGAATACATGGAAAAGGATAAGGGATGACAAGGATGAGGATCATGTGACCTTTTGGATAACTCGGGAAAGCGGGGTCCACTGAGATAAGTATACCATGACAAAACACGAGGAAGGGCGGTGCCTCACAAATGGGTATAGTGCAGGGAAACCGCCATTGGTCATCTAACAAGTATCTCACAACTCACATCCATGCCTGAAAACTCTGTGAGGTTCTTTTCTAGAGCCGCCAAACTGGGTGTCCGGCAAACCGTAACTTGAGACTCTAGGGGACAATCTTGAGCTTGTCCCTTGCTCCCTCTCACCTCCTTGTCCTGCAGGACTAGGTGAGGAAATAACCACTACAAATGCTGACATGTATGGCTAACCTGTGTCCATGTGTGTTTACAAACACATTGCATGGATTTTACAATGAATTTCATACTTAGCCCTTTTCTAGCTAGATTTACATTTACAAAAATCCTTTTGGCTTGCTTTACATTTCTTCATTTCTTCAATTTACATCAAGGCCCTTTTGGGCTACATACATATCTCAATAGATATAATCATGGTGCTCATATTGCAAAGTAATGGGGGTGAGCAATACCAGTGTTTTAAAACTCGGCCGAGTCCGAGTCCGAGTCGGCCGGGTTGGCCGAGTTGACCTCGAGCCGAATTGACTCGGCCTTTAAATCGGCTCGGGTGACCGGTTCGGTACCGAACCGGCCGAGTTGATCCGAGTTGACCCGAGTTGATCCGAGTTGACCCGAGTTGATGCGTGGAGTAAAAAAACACTAATTTTTTATTTTTTTAAGTAATTCCTGAACTTCTAAACTTCAAATATGTCATGCATGTCAGTTAGGACTATGCCCATTCTTGTCTCTTAAACTTCCGACGATTTCTGCTAATGGTCATTTAGGACTAGGGTAATTCTTGTATTATAAGCAATTTACAGATCTTGTTATTGTGTTATTCTTTATAAACTGGAGTTAAGCAGTGTTGAGGCCCATTTGTTGCCATTTTGTTGATATTTCTTGTAACTGTGAGATACTAGAAGGAAATTGTGCATGGTTGGAACATGGAATGATAAGTATGGAATCTGGATTTTCAACTCATGATATTTGTCTACTTTAATCAACGAATTTTGTATATGCCTCTGAGGTTTTGGTTATATCTGAATTAGCAATTTAGCATATGGTAAAATAATAACTATATTGAATATGTATTATGGAAAGAATCAAATAAAATAAATTAGTGAATTATGCCACTCTACAGGCCATTTAGGCCTTCTTTGATTATGTATTTTCATTTTGTTCCAATCTTCCAGATATGCATTGCACAATACACTTCGTTCCATTTTGATATGTTCACCCTTATTTGGTATATGGTATATACATGAGCAGACTTTGCATATTTTGTCTCTAATGCTTTGGAATCATGGATTAGAATCTTTAAAATATTTTTTTTCTTTAAAATTTAAATACTGGGTGTTTTAGTGAACCGAGTCATTAAATTCAAATCGGCCGAGTCATTACCGATTCATTGCTA
This sequence comes from Larix kaempferi, assembly GCA_027924585.1. Taxonomy (NCBI): domain Eukaryota; kingdom Viridiplantae; phylum Streptophyta; class Pinopsida; order Pinales; family Pinaceae; genus Larix; species Larix kaempferi. The sequence continues at coordinate 7,027,625 of BSBM01000003.1, read as the reverse complement.
AGTCCGAGTCCGAGTTGACCCTCAGCCGATTCCGATTCCGAGTCCGAGTCCGAGTTTTAAAATATTGATCAATACATGCTTCGATGATCAATGGGTAACACCAGGTGAGGCTACACAATCCTAACTGCATTGCAACATCAGGGGCAACCGACAGGAGCAAATCCCAGGTTTGAGAGTGCATCTCACACACTAAAGAGCCGAGGCACAATAGACAGGGAATCATGGCATACTCAGAGATCAGTGGGGAAAGGGATCCTCAAGGTCACAAATCGGAATCCAAGTCGGGAAAGAATATCATGTATGAGTCGGATGGATGGAGAAGGTGAAGGTGGATCCAAAGTCAGCTGCCTAGGGGGACTAAATGACCAAGTCTATACCAAGAGTAGGGGTGTAACCCGGTGTGCATATACAGGAGCCTACTAGGAAGGGGTGGACTGACATCACCAAGGGCCCAGTCACATATCATAAAAATAGCTAGATCACCAAATCAATCATCATATGTAGAGTTAGTGTACTATCATGTAGAAACAAGTCTAAGTAACAATCATGAGCAATATACATCAATGCAATACCTGCCGCACCATATACCTGTTGCTGAGGCTGTCTCTGAACTGGATCTCTGCTGAATTCGGGCACAAATAGTAAACCAGCAATACTCTGTGATAGTCTCAATCAAAACAAGACTAAGCAACTGTCTCAATGGGCTCATATCAAAGCCTGGCATGGAAGGGTGACCCTGTGGTAAATGCTAAGTAACATGTCTGCACCACTGTACAACCATCTGTCCCCTCTGATACATCTGCTCGGGGCAATTTGAACAAAACTGTGTGCCTCCTCTGAAGGCATCGGATCTCTAATCTGGAAAAAAAAAGTACTATGCCGTCATCGACCGCACGGTCTGCAGTATGGTAGCTACAGCTAACATAGATGTGATAACATCAGGCTCCAGCTGGGACAAGTGCTCTAAGGGAGAGAGTGCTTGAGAACCACAGAATCTCATCATCATCAAAGTACATGCACATGCATGTTATCTGCATCATCATCATCAATATGTACCTATCCCTGTAAAATGCAGACGCTATACCAATCTCTGCACACCGCTCGTCAGGACATACATCATATATAATATAATCCAGCAGAAATAACACAAAATGACAATGCTGAAATGAAAATATATTAATAACGAAATCAACTCAACAACATTTTAAATTTTATTAAGCCGACACATGAGGTGTAATAAAGGTGAAAAACAGCTGAACAGAAACTATGGTACAAAAGACACTAGAAAAAGGGCAAATGGTGTAAAAAGGTGTGAAATGACCGCGAGATAAAACAAAACAAAAAGGGCAACTGGTCGTTAGACAAAGGTGGGGAAATCAAAGGCAAGGGACAACCGGCTGCTACTCTCGAGAGCTTATTGGCTGCAAAAAGGAGGAGCCATGGGCTCGGGTCACTCATTGTTCATCAGTGGGAAGTAATGTTTCAAAAACCTCCCATTTACAGGTAGTTCCAATTCCTCACCTTCCAGTGTCTCTAAACGTACAGAGCCCTTTCCTGCTACTCTGGCAACCCTATACGGGCCCATCCATAGCCTTTCCAACTTGCCATGCTTTCCAGGTTTCTCTTTATGTCATCCCACAGCAAGACCACATCACCAACCCTGAAGTATTCGTCTAGAGTATTTTGGTCAAAGGTCCCCTTTATCCTTTCTTGCTCTATGACAGTCCTATCGAAAGCTTCTCTTCTTTTTTCATCAAGTTCGACTAATTTATCGATCCTTGCTTGGATTGCTTCCTGATCAGATCCGCATTGGTGCAACAACTCATAAACAGGGATCTGCAGGTTGATGGGGAGTCTGCAATCTTGCCCGTACACTAATTCGAACGGGGATTTACCTGTTATTCTCTTCACTGTAGTTCTATCAGCCCAAACAGCATATTTAAGCTTGTTGTCCCCCACCATCCTTTTGAGGCGCCTAATAAGATTCTTGTTACTTGATTCCGCTAGCCCGTTTCCCTGGGGATAGTAGTTCGAAGAGTGGGACAACACTATGCTGTGATTAAGGTAGAAAATTGACATTTTTATTTTGCTAAATGCCTTGGCGTTATTCGTAGTGAGCTTGAGGGGATGTTGATGTATATGTAACTTCGGAATGTATTTCACATATATGTATATTGTATTCCTATAGAGATGTTATTATTCCTCTATACGGAAGTGTCTTCATTTATATTATAAGTGTTGTAACTTATACTTGATGGGTTATTAGACCACCTTGTTGGGGTCGGCCCTGTATAAGTCATGTGGGTCAAAGGGTTATTAGACCACCCTATTGGGGGTCGGCCATGTGGGTCAAAGGGTTATTAGACCACCCTATTGGGAGTCAGCTCAGTCAGCGTTAGGTTATGTGGTTAAGTTAAGGCCGACCTAGTAAAGGTTATTAGACAAGTCGAGTCAAGTATAAATAGAGTGCGGGAGGCACTCTATTTGATCACTCATTACTTACACTTCTCTCATTCGGAAAGTGGCGCACTTGTGAGGAGGAGGATCTGTTACTGGGAGAAGACTATCTCTTGTACTTTGGTTGTATCATTGCTCTATCTATCTCTGAGGAAGTTATTGGGGTTTTTCACCTTTATGGTTTTCCCCAAGTAAACTCTATGTCTCTTGTGTGCTTGCATTATTGTGTCCATGATTGATATGTTGTAGATATGCTGTACATGTTGTTCTCTCAGTTAAGATCCTAGATCAGATTGAAGTAAATTCTGAAAAACTAACATGGTATCAGAGCTAGCCTGAAAGAAGGCATGGTATGGCATGTATGACACTTGTTGCACTTGCGATGATAGGGCTTGATATAGCAAAAACCAGTCATCGTATCACTTTCGCTATAAATCCATTTCGGCGAGGTTTCAGGATCTGAAATTCTTACAGGTTGAAGATCAGATCCCCATGTACCTTTTGTCCAAAGGACAACTTCTAATTCATTGTACTTTGTGTTTTATGATCTGTACAATCTAGGATTTCTGCCTCTTCCAGATCTGAGTCATAAACAGGTGACCTAGGCAAAAAGGTCATAACTTGGGCTAGGAAGCTCCAAATGAAATTTCGTAAAAAGTGACAGGGAGGGCACGGACTGTACTTTCAGAGGCCGAAAGTGAACCAGTGACACGTGGCACTCTGTACAAGTTCGCTCTCCTGTTTTATCCCATAAACAGGTCACATTGCGACACTTGGCATAACTCTCTCTCAGAGAATCCAATTGAGGTCAGACCTGTGGGGTTGGAAAGATGATAGGTCGGGCTACCACAGATAGAAGTTTCAGACCCTGTGGATTTGTAATTTCGGAGTTACACCAGAAACAATCAGGTGCATATTTCTGTCAAAACAGAATTAGATTTTGAGCAGCTTCATTCATGGCTCCGGAAATTAGGGTTTTGGAGAAAGTTGGTATTTTTGTAATCAGAGACCACGGATGAATGCTACTCATCAAAATCGAAATTTAGAGACCAAGATCAAATTTTTTGGTTGGGTAGAAGGCCAGGCTTGATCAAACCCTAGTTTGGGACTTTGATCGGAAAAATGGAAAATTAGGGCTTCTACAAAAGTTGGAATTTTTTAAGTTTGTGACCACGGCTGGAAGCTCCTCAGAAAAATCGAAGTTTAGAGCTTTGGATCGAACCTTTTGGTTGGGCAGAAGGATGGGCTTTATCAAACCCTAGTTCGGGATCTAGTCTAGAAGATCCAAAAGTTTCAAAGGCAATTTTGAGGGGTGAAACTTTACAGTTTTCAAATTCTGAGTATACCAGCTTGATCAGCTCATCAAGGTGCATCTTTCTATCCTTTCAGAAGTTTGAATTTTTAGGGTTTCTCTGACAAATCCTAATCCAGCTCCAGATCCAGTTCCTGCAAATCAAGTGGATTGGGTTAATCCTAAAAGAGAATGGATTGGTCACCTGCATAAGTGAAGAAGTTCCTGTTTCAGAGGGAGATGAGGCTAAGGCCTTACATAAGAAGATTACAAGCAATCTCGACAGGTATGACTTATCCAAGTATGTCTCGAGATCTGTTCATGATTAAGTGTATGGTATGTTTGTCTTCATTAAGGTTAGTACAATCTTGATTAACTTTAGACTTGTCGTATCACCTTAATAAAATAATAATGCATAATAGAAGATATTCATTGATTAAGGTTTTGACACTTATGATTGTACTAATGCATTGTGGTGTTGTATGAGGTTGATGTTGTCCACTAACATGAAAGGTACATCAAGAAAGACAAATCATGTTCTAATTCAAGAACATATGACCATGGTGACATGAAGACAAAGGTTCATCCATTGCCATGGATCACATAGAAGATCTACTTACGAGGTATGTATAACTTGGTTCTATAATGGTTAACCTATAAGATATGCAGGTAACTAGCACAAGTCATTGAAGAAAACAAGAAGACATTATGCGGGTATGTTAGACATAACTAGCTAACATGCTAATCCAGGTATGTTTTTCCTATATCAAGTTAGAATCCTACTTTGTGTTAGGATCTCTTATATAAGTATACATGGCATGATTGATAATGATTATTCATAGGTTTGAATAATCATGGGTGTATGCATATTATGTTTCTTACCTTAATTGATTATATGACTAACCAAAAGAGTCCTATATAAACCTTGAATACTATTGTTTATTATCTGTGTTTAAAATGATCATTACTATATATGTTTAAGATTATTGTGTTTCTGATAGTATTGAGATTATACTAATAAATGTATGATTATGTATGAGATCTCGAGGATATCACAATAATGATACTTGTAAGCATGCATAGTGATCGAGGATGGATATAAGTTCAAGGACAGGTAATCCAGAAAGCAAAGATCAAGAGGGAGAACACTCCAGTAGTTTCTGCAAAGATGCAGATATTCAGAGGGAGTTGACCACTTCTCACAATCCACATCAGAATGAAGTTGCAAAAATGAAGCAAAGACTAAGAGGGAGTCAACCCAACAAACAAACAAAGATAAGTATTTGAATTATCATTTCTTGCATATTTGATTGTTTAAATAATACTGTTCAATGATGTATATACTGATGTTCCCAGAATTAGGCTGTGTATTTTGAATAATTGCATTAATGAACAACATACTACTAATATGCATGTAATGGGTAAGTGGCCTATGGCACTGTACAACATTCCATTGCTACTTATCTAGAATGAAACCTCTTTGCTGGCATATTGGGAGTAGTGCAAACTCTTAACAATGTTCTAGTAGAGATTGGAAGGCATCTAGAAAGTTACAATATATGGATGAATGTTGTATTGAAGCATTGGCTAAAATAATTGCATGACTGTATGACATATTTCTTTATGTGTAAGAATTTGTTCTGAAAACTATGAGAAGTTTCTAATCATGCAATTTAACTTATTTTGTAGGAAAGATCGTATACGAGCACCTACAAAAGAAGGACTACAACATTTGCTTCAGCAACAAAGTTATCTATTGAAGATATTGAATATATTGAAGTTCCCAGGATTTGGGAAGAATGCCATGATCGAGGAGTACCAGTCGATCATGAAGAATGATGTTTGGTATGCAGTCCCAAGACCTGAAGGGAAGTCTTTTGTGACTTCCAAATGGATCTATAAGATCAAGCATGCTGCAAGTGGCAGCATAGAGACTTTTGCTCCTGTAGCCAGATCCACTTCCATCAGATTAGTACTTGCTCCAGCTGCAGTGATGAGGTGGAAGATACACCAGATGGATTGCAAGACAGCCTTCTTGAATGGTGTAGTCAAAGAGGAAGTGTATGTGGAGCAGCCACTTGGTTTTGAGACACATGACGGGAAGTCATATATGTGGAGAACTTGGTATGGTAGGATAGACAGCTTTCTATCCAGTTTGAGCTTTACCAAGAGTAAAGCGGATTCCAACCTTTACTACAAGGTTGAGGAAGGCAATCCAGTGATACTACTTTTGTATGTGGATGACCTGTTTGTTACAGGTGAGGATAGATTGATTGTCGACACGCAGCAGAAGCTTGCTGCCAAGTTTGAGATGAAGAACTTGTGGATGACGCACTACTTTCTAGGAATGGAGGTGTGGCAGAGTGCAGATGGAATCTTCCTTGGACAAGGGAAGTATGCAGTAGAGATCCTGAAGAGGTTCGAGATGATAGACTCCAAGGACATGGCCACCCCTATGGCATCGAACCTGAAGCTTCTGTGTGATGCTTCATCTGATCCGGTTGATGTCACTATGTATCGTCAAATGATTGGGTCCTCTATGTACCTGACGAACACGAGACCAGATATTTGCTTTACGGTGAACACATTGAGCGAGTTCCTGACAGATCCGAGAAGTGTTCACCCGGTTGCTGTAAAGCATATTCTGAGGTACCTGAAGGGTACGGTTGACTATGGGCTCAAGTATGATGCGAATCAAAAGTTTAACCTGCAGGGTTATGTTGATTCGAATTGGGCAGGCAGTGCTACAAATAGGAAGAGCACTTCTGGGTGCTACTTTGGTATGGGATCAGGTGTGATCTCTTGGTTTAGCAGGAAGCAGTCCTGCATAGCACTGAGTACAGCTGAAGCAGAGTATGTTGCAGCTTGTTTAGCTAGTTGTGAGGCAGTATGGCTTCGGAAGCTACTGTCTGAGTTATTTGATCTCCCACTGGAGGCTACTGGTATCTTTTGTGACAACCAGAATTGTGTGAAGCTGTCTGAGAATCCGGTGTTCCACGACAGGTTGAAACACATTGAGATCAAATATCACTATATCAGGGATATGGTGCAGAGAGGAGCAGTGAAGCTCCTGTATGTTGCGACAGATGAGCAGGTTGCGGATGTGCTGACGAAACCACTAGCCAGAGTGAAGTTCGAGTACTTTAGAGAGAGGCTTGGTGTTCTTCAGATTGACGACACTTCGAGGAAGAAGTGATGGACACATTTGCTGGAGCCATTCCAAGCATGGTGAGAGGAGGATCCTTCCCATGGCTATGGATATAAACGCTAGATGATAAGCATCAGGACGATGTTCTAGTTTCTACTGGATATGATCAGTTGGATCATTTATATGTATGTATGTATGCATCATGTTGGATGCTGGATATGATCAGGTAGATCATATATGTCGATATGTATCAGGTATGATCAAGTGGATCATGTGTTTGTATATGTATCAGGTGGATACATTGTATGATCAGGTAGATCATGTATGATGATATGTATCAGGCAGATGCTGTGTATGTATCAGGTAGATGCATTGTATGATCAGGTAGATCATGTACTTATGTATGTATCAAGTGGATGCATTGTATGATCAGGTAGATCATGTACTTATGTATGATCAAGTAGATCATGTACTGATGTATGTATTAGGAGGATGCACTGTATGATCAGGTAGATCATGTATGATAATATGTATCAGGTAGATACTTTGTATGCATCTAATGATGATCAGGATGATCACAGATGACGAGCTTCAGGATGTTGCTCCAGATGATACGCATCAGGTTGATGTTATGATGATGATTAGGTTGATCATGTGATGATGTACATCAGGATGATGTATGGTGAGTATCAGTTTGATACTCTGTGGCCGTGGACAGGTTGTGCATGTAGCATAGAAAAGACCCTTTAAAATCCGGACAGGTAGAGCGGTGTGCTCGTAACATCCTGGGATGCTCTATCGAGATCCAAACAGGTAGAGCGGTGTGCTCGTAACATCCTGAGATGCTCTGAGTAGGTTTTGCTACAGGTAGCATAGAAAAGACCCTTTAAAATCCGGATAGGCAGAGCGGTGTGCTCGTAACATCCCAGGATGCTCTATCGAGATCCAGACAGGTAGAGCGGTTTGCTCGTAACATCATGGGATGCTCTGAGTAGGTTTTGCTACAGTTTCGCATAGAAAAGATCCTTTAAAATCTGGACAGGTAGAGTGGTGTGCTCGTAACATCCTAGGATGCTTTATCGAGATCAAGACAGGTAGAGCGGTTTGCTCGTAACATCCTGGGATGCTTTGAGTAGGTTTTGCGAAAATTCATATAGAAAAGATCCTTTAAAATCCGGACAGGTAGAGCGGTGTGCTCGTAATAGCCTGGGATGCTCTATCGAGATCCAGACAGGTAGAGCAGTTTGCTCGTAACATCCTGGGATGCTCTGAGTAGGTTTTGTGAAGGTCAACATGTAAAAGATCCTGGGAGATCCGATAGGTTGAGCAATGTGCTCGTAATCAGTCCTGGGATGCTCTTTCGAGGTTTTGTTAAGGCACGTAATCAGTTCTGAGTATTCCACAGTATGGCCAGTGATGATGAAGACCTACAGGTGGTGGGCCTACATCCAGTATGAAAAAGGACTGGCTCTGTAGAACTTCCTATGATGAGTAGATTCAGAGATTGATCGAGATAGCAGCAGCAGTGACGATGACGATGATTCGAGGACGATAATTCGTTGATGATGATCCAGAAAAGAAGACTTGTGCTAGCAGATCTGTGTCGAGAAATACCTTCCTAGTTAAGAGGGAGTGTTGATGTATATGTAACTTCGGAATGTATTTCACATATATGTATATTGTATTCCTATAGAGATGTGTTTGTATTCCTATAGAGACGTTATTATTCCTCTATACGGAAGTGTCGTCATTTATATTGTAAGTGTTGTAACTTATACTTGATGGGTTATTAGACCACCTTGTTGGGGTCGACCCTGTATAAGTCATGTGGGTCAAAGGGTTATTAGACCACCCTATTGGGGGTTGGCCCAATCAGCATTATGTTATGTGGTTAAGTTAAGGCCGACCTAGTAAAGGTTATTAGGCAAGTCAAGTCAAGTATAAATAGAGTGTGGGAGGCACTCTATTTGATCACTCATTACTTACACTTCTCTCATTTGGAAAGTGGCGCACTTGTGAGGAGGATCTGCTGCTAGGAGAAGACTATCTCTTGTACTTTGGTTGTATCATTGCTCTATCTATCTCTGAGGAAGTTATTGGGGTTTTTCACCTTTATGGTTTTCCCCAAGTAAACTCTGTGTCTCTTGTGTGCTTGCATTATTGTGTCCATTATTGGTATGCTATAGATATGTTGTACATGTTGTTCTCTCAGTTAAGATCCTAAATCAGATTGAAGTAAATTCTGAAAAACTAACAGGGGACACCCATATCTTGAGACAATATTTTCTTCTAGGAATTTTACCACAACAGCGGCCGTGGCCTTCTTCGTAGGGATAGCCTCAACCCAACGGGTGAAATAGTCAATGCACGTGAGGATATATTTGTAACCATTGCTTGAATTTACGTCAAATGGTCCCACAAAGTCCATTCCCCATTGTTGGAAAGGGGCTTCTACTATCACAGGGCTTAGGGGTAAAGCGGGTAGTCTTGGTTTCCCGGTGAAGAATTGGCATTCTTGGCATGTCTTTATGTATTTGTGGACATCTCCAAACAGCGTGGGCCAGTAGTAACCTGCCCTCATGATCTTAGCTGCAGTTGCTCTAGGGGCATAATGGCCACCACATGGCCCAGAATGCATTTCTTTGATAATCACATGTGACTCGTCAGGCGCAACACACTTCAGGATAATCCCATCTGGGTTTCTCCACCCTAGGCTTCCTTGCGTAAGGACAAACTTTGAGGCCTTCAGTCTGAGGGCCCTCCTTTGGTGATCAACTAAGTGATCGGGACATGCTAAATACTTCAAGTAGAAAACTATATCCCTATACCATTCGTGCTCTTCCAGCCTATTAATGTTCACATCAACCTCCCCGCCTTCGCCTACTTGATTTATTTGGGCATCACTCTCCTTTTCAGTCAATAGCTGGGCTAAACCTTGTCCTTTCACGATTTTTATTGGCTTGATTTCCAAGTCGTACTCCTGGATCCTGGAGATCCCATTTCCCCTCGCACCAATTCCATCTGTTTGAGATAAAACATCTTTCACGGCTTGGTAGGGTACATAAGCTTTAAGCTTGGAAAAGCCCACGTAGGTCTGAAAATGCTTTAGAGCTTTGACCAAAGCGTACACTTGCTTCTCAATTGTGGTATACTTGAGTTCCGCGTCTCTGATATTCTTGCTCATGAAAGCGATGGGTTGCTCGTGATTTTCTTTGTTCTTTTGCAAGAGAACTCCCGCAATGGTGTTTTCAGAGGCAAAGGAGTAGATCAGGAACTCCTTGTTGTAATATGGGCAGATTAGGACAAGGGAATAGGATATGGCCTTCTTTAATTTGATGAATGCTGCCTCACACTCCTTGTCCCATATGAATTTGGCATCCTTCTTCAAGAGAGCATTCAAGGGATTTGCCAGCTCAGCGAGGTTGGGGATGAACCTTCGCACAAAGTTGATCTTTCCAAAGAACGATTTAAGCGAGGTGACATTGTGAGGGGGCGAGATATCTTCGATAGCACGGATTCTCTCTGGGTCAATCCTAATTCCCTCCTTGGACACAATGTGTCCTAATAATTTTCCTTCATCAATCCCAAAGTTTGACTTTCTTGGGTTAAGGGATATCCCGAACTTCCTGCATCTGTCAAAAACTTTCCTCAAATGATCTACATGATCAACCCTTTCCTTGGAAAACACGGTCAGGTCATCTTGGTAGATGACGATGATCTTGCCTATCAGGTCACTAAAGGCCTGGTCCATAGCTCTTTGGAAAGTGGAACCGGCATTTAGCAATCCGAAAGGCATGCGGATGTACTCATAGGTTCCCCATGGGGTGGTGAACGTAGTTTTTCCCCTGTCTTCCCTCTTGATCTGGACCTGGTTGTATCCAGAGAAACCATCTAACATGGACAACATCCCTGCTCCAATGACACTTTGCAACAGGTTTTCCATGTTGGGCAAAGGGTAGTTGTCTTTGAGGCAAGCTCGATTCAAATTCTTGAAATCAATGCAGATCCTGATTTCACCATTCTTCCTCCTCACTATCAGCAGGTTAGACACCTAAGTGGTATGCCTTACAGATCTAATGATTCCAACTGCCAGCATCTTCTCAATCTCCTTCTTGATCAAAGGGGCTAGTTTTGGGTTGACATTTCTCAACTTTTGCCTGTATGGTTTGGCACCTTCCACTAGCGGGATAGTATGCTCGATGACCGATTTATCGTAAGTCTTTAAGTCGTCATATGTCTAGGCGAAAACGTCTTTATATTTGAGAATCAGCTCTATGATTCTCCTGCGTTCCTCTTAGGATGCATTCTTCCCAATCCTTATCATCTTGGGGAAAACCGAAGAGCCTATATTTACTTCAATTACTTCATCAACAGGCTCAGCTCTGCCCCCCCTGTACTCGTCGTGTCTGTTGAAATTTTTCTTGAGTGGCAAGGATAACTCTGATAGGTTGATGCTGCATGGGGATTGTTCCGAAGACTGGTCCTCTAGGCTCACCATTGGATCGAGGGAATTTTCTATCCCTTGCACGAAACGTACTATATGGGCATCATCCTGGAAGACCTGCCAATAGTCTTGGTTGTCAGGCACAAAAGGCCTAAACAAGACCTCGACTTGGCACTTACGTTCATTCAAGGTGTCAGGTATTTCGAAGGTACTGGCAACTACGGCTAGTGCATCTGCTGACGAATTATTCTCCCTAGGGACAGCCTTAATTGAGAAAGCGTCGAACAACTCAATGGTGTCCCATACCGCGTTTCTGTAGGTGCGCAATCTATCATTCTTGGCAGCAAACTGGTTTCTAACTTGGGAGACTATGAGATCAGAATCACCCACAGCACTTAAGCACTTAATCTTGCGGTCTCTGGCAATTTCGAGTCCGAGGAAAAGGGCCTCATATTCCGCCACATTGTTTGTGCAATCAAACTCTAAACGAAATGAGTATATGGTTTCTTCACCAATGAGTGAAGTTATGACCACCCCCGCGCTCGCACCATGCCTGGAGCGAGCCCCATCGAAATGCATCTTCCACACCTCACTGGGCGGGAAAGGGTGTTGTCTAATATTTTCCAGTAGTTTGCCAACACCATAAAATTTCCCACCTCATCCGTCGGGCGGATGGCTTCTTCATAAAGGTAATCAGGGGTCTCCACATGCTCTTTCATAGGAGGCTCATTGAGTAGGGTGATGTTTTCGTTCTGCCCCCTCGGGATGGTTGCATAAGTGAGATCCATTTGAATGTTACCACCCAACTTAGCAGCCCATTCTCTAGATAGAAGCATGCCCCAAACATCCGGGACATCGATAACGAGAACATCCATGGATATCCTGATATCGGGGCATGCAGCCAATTTCATATGGAGGTTTTCGATAACTCCAATTGCCTGTACCGGGCAGGAGTCCATCCCACACACATTCCTAAAGGGCCTGGATGGGGTCAACTCGAGTTGTTCCATGACCCATAGCGGCATGACGTTGACCTCAGCCCCTGAATCAAGCATGCAGTTGTGGAGTATAAGTTGATTTATCTCGAGGGCAACATAAAATGGAGGACACCCCTCAGAGTTACCAGATACACTGTGGATGTTTATTGGAGGGTCAGGTGCGATCTCGATGGGTTTCTTAGGAGGGGTTCCTTTTGGTTGTATTCCCCAGAAGGTGCGAGCTCTATCATGCATTTCGGGAATTTTCAGAATTTCACTTAGGGGAAGGGGCATGCTGAGCTTGGATAGAAAGTTTCCCATGTCGAGTTGGAAAGCAGGTTGTTTCACTTCGTTATTCGGAGGGGATTTTATGCCGAGGAATTCCAAGATCTGAGCTTTGATGACTGGGATTTTGACTAACTCCTTGAAAGGGACGTGAATCAAAGAGTTGGACAGCTTGCCTGAGATGTTCACCTTAATGGGGTCAAGACTATGGGATTCCTTACCGGGGGTCCCATCGGGACACTTGGTCTCCCTCTTCCACCTGTTAGCTTGTGAAGGAGTGGTTTTTACTTCAGGTTTCATGCTAGACTTGGTTGTACCTTTAGGCACACATGTTTCCTTCGTTTGTGGGTCCTCGCTCCCTCTAGTCATAATCTTGGGGTTTGGTTTCGGAATCATTTGTCCCTTTGGGCTAGGCTGAGAACTGTTCCTTTTGAGACTTCCGGGATTAACCTTGGTATAACCAGGGTCCGTTGGGCCACCTCTTTTCTTAGTCAATTGGCCCCGGGTAAGGACCTGGGCGGAGGTGGTGGAACAGTTATAAGCTCCCTCGTAAATGTGTCGGATATGTTGGTCGCGTTCTCTTTTATCTTCATCTTGTTGTTTTAGAAGGAACGTGACATTGGTGACCAGCTCAACTAGCTAAGATAGCACTCTCATGGTCATCCTGCTGCCATTGTATCCTTCTCTAGAGCGGGCATCCTTACGAGTGCAAGGGAGAGTTCTCTCAAAAAATTTGTCTGACGTAAGTAATAGGCGTGCTATGTGGCATGTCAGAACGGTTAAGGCTACGTAAGTTGTACGGATGGGTTCGGCCTCCAATGGAGCCGCGGGGTGGAGTCGCCAGGTGAACTAAATACCTTGTTCACCGAGGTTGGGATGTCGTGAAGGGGAAGTGGTGAATGAGACAAAATGTGTTGGCTACAATAATTATGCAAACAGAAATAAGCCAACAGAGTTTTAAGTTCAGATGCGATGATAAAAGGAAAAACAAGCAAAAAGACTCAAAACTCAAACAAAACATGGGTAGGCCTATACCTCCCCGGCAGCAGCGCCAAAAATGTTATCACACAAACTCTAGTTGATGGATAATGAGTGTCCCAACAGGGATGGTAGAGGGTGGTCAGCTAGAATGGTGTAACCTGCAATAGCCAGGTCCTCCGTTCAGGAAACGAAAGTCACATCGGACAAGGCTACTGTCACTTCAAACGAGGCACGCAGGCCAAGTCAAGGGGAGACCCCGCTCAACTAGTGATGGTTGAGACTCAACAATTAAACACCCAACCCAAAAGATAAGCAATGCAAGACACAAGGTGAATGCCTAAGTGTGAGTTTTCTTCCTGCCTAATGAGATTGAGATTCAGGATTAGGAAAATAGACTAAATGAAACGATCTCAAATCTGATTACAAATGTTAAATGATGAATTCATTAAAGAGTAGAAGGCTGGAAACTAAATCAGAAAATGGAAATTGACTAGAAGAGTGACCAAACAAAAATTATGTCTATGGGGAATGAAGCTCACTATGACTACTCAAACATGGCAGCAACAAATTAGGTGATTGAAACACATCTTCTAGCAATCATACATTGAATAATTACTGATTTAGAATGAAGAAATACAAACCAGCAAGAAGTGAAGTCAGACTGCCCAAGGGAATGAGTTAAGTAGTGGACAAACGGACCTAGGGCAGTGGATACTTAGCGTTTTTAATCACTTCCAGCCAATGGTACTTGATTTCCTAAGGTAAAATGACGTTCTAAAACTGAATCTCAAGTACCTAGAACCCCAAAATTTACCCAACAGCGTGATTGGTCAGTTTGCCCAAGTGGGGCGAATTCAGTGAAAGACTAGTGCCTGGTTAAGTGGGTAGATGGAGTCGGAATCAAATGAAATTTGAGATATGGGGTTTTAAGCACATTTCATTAGTGGGTTTGCATGAAAAACTAATTCTAACGGTTGATTTTTAAGATTTTAATTTTTAGGGTTTTAGCGTAAATTTACTCTCTTCAACAAACTAGAAATGGAAATACAAAAGAAGAAGATGAGACACCTACTTGAAACCAGCTGATATCTCTGATTTTGATGACGTTGTACGTCCCGAAGATCAAATAGAAGCAGTTGTTGAAGTTCCCAGGTGAAATCGACTTGCTCTCTCCCCACCAGCTCGTCCTCCTTGCCTGCCAACACCAATGGACAGAAATCAAATTAGTATTGACAAATAAGTGAAATCTACAGCAACACAAATGAAAATGAGAGAAATCCTTGGCTGAAAATAGCAAAAACACTTCCCTTTTGTGGCCAATCCGGAGAGTGGAGCAGCAATGGCAGCCAAATGGTGTGCCCTCCTCCAAGACTTTGTGCTCGCTGCAAACAATGGTGAAAAAAAAATGTTGGAAACAACGACAATCTACAACTAGTGCATCAAGATAGTATGGCAATCAACAATACCAAGAGAGTATCACACAAGAACCAAGCAAGAGCAGCAAAACGTTTCTCTTCTATTCCAAGTCCAAAATGCCAAGGGAGACCGATACAATGGGTGAGTGCCTTCTCTTATAGAGAAAGGCCACTCTCACAACAAGTTTACCCCCAAAATGGAGGGCTGGGATTTAATCCCCAATGACCAAATCGAATGGAGAAGATGCCTCCTCATGGCGGTGCGAATTGCCCAAGTAGAGCGCACATGTGGATAGGGGGTCCCCTTGTGGGGCCCCTAGAATACATACAATGTGGTTGGGGGGTGTCTATAGGGTGTTTTATCCCCCCAACTCACTATACCAAGGTCCCACAATACACATCATCATCAAAAACGAATTTGCCAAGGAGGAAAAACGCCCCCATGGGGAAATTCGACCCATCTAGTGAGCTGGTCCAATGGAGGGACCCACAATGTACAAATACCATGTCAAACATTACCAATTTACCTTAGGAATCACCCTTTTATTTGCCAGCCATTGATTTTTGCCTTTTGCCCCAACTAATTTGGATATTTACGAATCTGAAATGCAAAACATCAGGGAAACATTACAAGATAATCAACATTTATGCCCCTATGCATTATAGAGAAAAACAAGAGTGTTGGTCATCCATTACAGACTTGAAGAATCAAATAGATATCTCTAACACAATCCTTGCAAGCTATTTCAACATGGTCTTAGGCGCTAGGGAGAAACGTGGCAGGGAAGAGTCACTTGGACAAATAGACAAACGAGCGACAGTCATATAGCCCTGCCAGGTTAGATTATTTTCTTTTCAACAACAAATTCTTGGACGAGGACCTGGAAATCAGATCGAAGATACTCCCATCAGCCATTTCTGATCAGAAGTCGATCACCCTCCAGATCTGCAAAGGGGAGGACTACAGACCCCTTCCATTTAAATTCAACCTCCTCTAGATGCAAAAACCTCAAGTATATGAAATAATGGCTACTACATGGTGAATCCAAGTTGAAGGATCGCCTAGATACATTTGGGAGTCTAAGCTTAAGCTAACAAAAAAGGCTTTGAAGCATTGGGATAAAGAAAATTTCACATATCCAGCAATAAAAAGGAAAAGAGCGTAGAGAAATTTGGCTCATTTTCAACAAGAGCTAGAACAAAATGAGATAACTTAGAATCAACAAATAGAGAAGTCAAGGTATAGAGACCTTCACAAAACCTTCAAAGAAGAAGAGGAACACTGGCGATTAAAGTCTCACAACCTCTAGCTCATAGTAGGTGATAGAAACACGTCCTACTTCCATAAACAATCCTGAGCCAGGAGGCAAAGGAATATTGTCATGGAAATATCAAGTGCACAAGGCGACAAGCTAAGTTCTCATGAAGAAATCAAAGAGGCGGCCTACAACCATTACAGGGACCTGTATACTTATACAGCAAGCACAAAGGTGGAACCTAGCGACATCAGAGAGATGTTGCCTTGGATCTCCAACTCTATCTCCAAAAATGACAATAAAGAAATTGAAAAAGAAATCTTAGAAGCATAAGTCATCAATGCCATCTGAGGACCCGAGCATGACAAAGCACCCGACCCTAACGGTTTAACTATCTCTTTTTACCGGCATTGCTAAGCTGTAATTAAATATGATCTTCTAAAGATGCTACAATGGTCAAAGATCAAGACCAACATAGGGGGAGCCATGAACTCTTCCTTTCTTGTTGTCATCCCAAAGGAATCTAACCCTTCCTTGTTTGCACACTTTCGGCCTGTAATGTACCCCAACCAGAATTCGGGCACACTAACTCAAAAGACTCAAAACTAGGCCAAAGCGGGTTAGGTTAAAGGGTGAAGGAAGCTTGGGGGCACACTTGGGATGGTTACAGACCTTTGTTTTGCAGGTTTATGCAGACTTATGCAGGTTTGTGTAGACTTCATAAAGTTTGGGAAGGCTTGGGGTGAGTTTGGGAGATTGGGACAGCGCAGGGAGATGATTTCCAAACGGCCCAAAACGGTACTTAAGAGATCCAATTTTCTGTAAAACCACTTGGGATGGATTCCAAAGAGTCTCAGGTTTCTGCAGCAACTTTCAAAACGTGAATTGGACCTTCGGAGAAGAAGTTATGGCCAAAACAGTGGAAGCTAGTCGAATTTGGCTAGTGAAATAACAAGGGTGAGAAAGATGGCAATGAAGGGTAGGGTTTTATGAAGGTAGGACAAAAGTTCTGCAGTACAGGGTTGTAGGTGGTCTACAAAAATATACAGAGATGCAAAGTACAGTACTTTTTCATGTGTGGAATTGGTAAGCGGTAGATTGTGTAGCACATTCAGGAGTGCATCACGCCTATGAATCCTCCATTGGTTAGACCAATGGCTGCAAGGTGTCGACCCCAAAATTTATGTGAAACCTCCTCTGCTCCTGGTGTTCAATGGGGTGCCACTAACAATCATAGGGATGAATGGAAGCAAGATTGAAGAATTGGCAATTTTCGCTTAGTAAGGAAGCTAGTTTCCAAGGGCTTCCAAATGGAGTATGGCCTTTATTGAATTCTTCAAGGAGTGTATGGGAAAGACCAAAAACGTGTTGGCTAACCATATATAACTTCAGATTGACAAATAGATGTGAATTGGTCAGTCAATTGGGTTAATTCCATAAATATGTCAAAATATATGCACATTGGAGACAGTAGGCAAAAGAGAGAAACAGTGTAGGAACAACTGGAGCTTTTTATTGATAGTATCAGCAATATGGACCATGTACATCAGAATGGTTGCTAAGAGCAGCAATGATAGCAGCATAGAGAATACAAAGAGGAGAAGAAAGACTAATGCTCAATAGGCTCAATCCCCTACAGAAACATTGATCCACTATAGAAGCCCCAAATACATATGCATGAAATAAAAAAGAGAAAATGCGTGACACTAGCCCAGGAACTCAAGCATATGGAGGTAGCATGAGTATGGAAGCTCAATATCACAAGAAGTAGCTGATATAACCACCGGAGAGATGTAGAAGACCTGCAGAAACTGTGATCATGTAGCACAATCAAACCCAACATCAATACTGGATCAATACAACACCATGAGAAGAGCATGATGCTCAACTCCACTTCACCAATTGGAGAAAATCCAACTAGCTACTGAGATACAAAAGGGGCACATCACCCAACTATTCACAAGGGGAGCATAACCCAAGTCTAGGTAGCACTAAGTTTCCCATCAAAATCAACAATATCCAAATGCATGCCTTTTCCCTTCGCCTTTACCTCCTTTAATAAGCCAAAACTTGATTAATTTCCCATACTAGAGAGTAATACCATGGGCCAATGAAAACCAATAGCAAAATTAGTTTGCCCACTTAGTCAATACTAGTGGCAAATACCATGGGCATCCCAAAACCATAAACCATGTAGCAAGTGGTTTCCAACTTCCTTAATGTGCTAGTCTCCTTGGGGAAATGTGAACAAGGATATTTCCCACTTATTTTGGGTCATAAATGTCCAAGTGATCTTAAGCACTCCCCAACTCATTCCCTAGATTTAAGGAACCTTACCAAGTCAAAAGTGAAATTTATTTACTTTCTTATCATTTCCTAAGAATTAGGATCCAAGTTTGTCCACTTTTCTCCACCATCATTATTCCATCCTAACCAACTTCCTCATTCATTCCTTGAACGCCCTTTGACCTAATTTAATCATTAATTGCCCACTTAAATTCATAATTACAATTTGACTTGGGCAAATATTCTCCAATTAATTCCCAAAATATTGTTTTTGCTCCATAATTCGAATTTGGGAATTATTTGTGGCTTAATTATCCTTTTAATAATTATTTTTGGACCTTAGGATAATTTACTTAGTCAATTTTAATTATTTTAGCCACCATGTTAATTTTTTATGAATTTTGCCTAGGTGACCTGGCCAATTTTCCATAGGCCAAAATTGGGGACATGACAGTCCTCCCCTCCTAAGATTGCTTGTCCTCAAGCAAGTTGGAGTGAAGTAAATCATACCAATCAATCTCATGAATACCTGCCTCAATAATGTAGCCACACTGAATCTCATCATGGGTCTCTAACAAACAACTGCATGGAAGTGAACATGTACATGCAACCAATGCATGCTCCTACAAACCAACTGATATGAAGACACCATCATCAATCCTCCAAGGGAACAACCATTCACAATCTTTCACATGAAAGACTATGAACACAACTGAAATGTGCACCAAGTGTGCCTGGTGTTATCGGATGAACTAGTGAGGCTAGTCTTCGATGACAAATGTGAGAGAAGTGGCCACTGTCACCTTAACGAATTCTCTAACTTCTTAGGAGAGTTGGAACCTCCAAGGGAAAGAGCCCTTGCGTGGTCTGCAAAACACCTTAGGACAAGAGAAACTATGTCTTCTTTGACAACAATATTAGCTACCAGTGTCTTTCAATTTTGTTCTTTTAGAGCACTTTTTTTTTATTTTCTTCAGTGGGAGTTGCCAAGAGAGACATGCCAAGTTAGACTCAAATAAATCTTGCCGAAAGTACTATACAAGTACGTACCTGAGATGGGCTGAATTATTGGTGGGGTCGCCAGATAATCCTGTCAAGTTAGTCCTTACACAATTATAGATATATTCAACACAAGGACGTACCTTAAGATTTACCAATGTGTCATTCTCTCCAAGGGATGGAAAATATGACCTAAGCAACACATCCTAACTGTCCTAAAACAGTTCAAAAGTATCCTCGGCAACGACACCAAAAATGTTACCAGCGTTGTCAGACTTAACAAAATTATTTTTAATTGGAGTCGCCAGGTAAGATCTACTAGATTAGTCCTAAACAATAATATTTTCAAAATACCAATCAAAGGCTTACCTCAATTTCTTACCAAATGTCGTTTTTCCAAGGGTGTAAATGACTCCAGATAAACCACTTCAATCTTTGAAATGTCCCCGGTAACGGCCCCAAAAATGTTACTGGATGAACTAGCAGGGCTAGTCTCCAATGACAAGTGTGAGAGAAGTGGCCACTGTCACCTTAACCAATTCTCTAACTTCTTAGGAGAGTCAGAACCTCCAAAGGGAAGATCCCTTGCGTGGTCTGCAAAACACCTTAGGACAAGAGAAACTATGTCTTCTTTGACAACAATATTAGTGACCAGTTCCTTAGACAATAAATTCAAGAGAATGAAGAAGACATATTATTTAATCATCAAAGGCAGTGATACAAACACTAGTATAAGTAGTCAACATAACAACAAGTATAACAAGTGTCCAAGGATAACCAATTAGGTGTAAAGGATTGTTGAGCAATGTACGTTACTACGTAGTTCCAAGAACCCAATCACTTCTATGGCAATGTAATATTATTAATGTCAAATTCTCATATTAGAGTGTTAGTGGCTAGAGTGTTATCATCAATTGGTAACTAACAACTAGCAATATGGTGAAGATTATTCAATGACCGATGTATGGGCTAATGTACCAAAGTTCAATATCCAAGCATATTAGAGACCATCAATCACATCATCAACTTATGAAGAACAATAAAGATATCACAATGATCACATCAACATCAGAATTGTAGCATCAATAGCAATTACAACAGTGGTACCTAGATCAATCTTAGGAAGGCAAGAACAATAATATTTATCCATCAATGAAAGTAAGTTTGAGTACGTTGTATGTAGAGCTAACCTTTGTGTTTCAGATCTGTATGTATAGGTATTGGCACAGTGTAACAGCAGTATGAATAGCATCAATAACCAGAAATTTCATATGAGGATTAATGTGATCACTTGCTCCTTTAAATTTGTTATTTTTCCCACTTTAATTTATCAGATTTAGGTGTATGCATATGTCAGCTCCACAGAATATTAGAAGTGTAAGACAGCAGTAATGTTAAAGCAATAAGAGGCAAACATATGTACACTACCTAAACCAATTTCACTTGTATGTAGAATTAGCATCCAGATCTCTGTTTACACCAAACCAGACTCTAAAAACTAAAAATTCAAATTTACATGCGTGAAAAAATCAGACCTTCTTTTATGGTATGTCAGTGTCAGAATGTCTTAAATGTTTAACCTTTCTTCTTGACTCGACTGTGCAGGTGGAGGAAGACCTTATGTCTGTCAAAGTGTTAGGTCTGCAATTTATTGCAAACCTAAGGCAGACCCTAAAGGAGGCCTGCTCAATACAAATTGAGGGCTGCCAAAGAGGCTGAGCCTTAGGAGAGGCTTTTGGGGGAGGTAGCCGAGGGTAAGGGAGGCCCTAAAGGTAGGGCGAGGTCACCAAGGGGAGGACCGAGGGTTCACAAGGAGGGTCGAGGATGAAGGGCCAGCAGGGAGAAAGAAGGGAAGGATGGAGGAAGAAGGGGATAGGAGAATGAGAAAGGTAGGAATAAAAGAGGAGAGGAGGAAGGAGTGGAGAAGAGGGGTAGCGAGGGTGCTAGAGGAGGAGTAGAGGCAAGGGCAAGGCTAGAAAACGAGAGAGCGAAGGCAAGAAGGGGGAATTAAGGAGGCCGCTAGGGAAGAATTAGGTCTGCAGCTAGGGTTTTCGAAAAAGTATATTCAGGATGTCAACCTAGGGTTTTAAGGTTTTACCCTAACCCTAGGGCATCAAAGAAAGTGGCTTTCCTCTTGAGATGGTACTTGGAAAGTTTGGCAAACTAGGGTTTCCCTAACAACCACAAGGGTTGGTTAAAGGAGACCTAGTTAGGGCAAAACTTGAAGACCTAAAACTCAAGCTTTAAAAATGACTCCCTTGGAGGGTGTCCCTTACAATGCTATGGTGACTAAAGGCTGAAAATGACCTAGTTAAGACAAAATGCAACATTAATGGCTACCATTCAACCCTAAACAAGCATCATCATGCAACATTTAACTAAAAGACACCAAGAAGAAAAACATAGATAGCTCCTTGTGCATTTGTTAAGCTAACAATTCTAGCATCACCTTAGCAAAAAGCATGAACAAAGGACGCTTCAAAGATTTTGCTCCAAACCACAAGAATAACCTTCCTCAAGAGGTGCGCATCAATCCAAGAGCCCTAGTAAGGGTAAAATATAGCAAAAAAAAGTTTTATCCCATGAGTTGTTATGTTCAAATGAAGTGAGGAGAAGTTTATTTTTACCTTCTCACACTCACTTTACAAAAATATCCAGGCCGACATGCCTTTAAAATGTCAATTTAAAATTATAAAATGTCAACTTAAAATTATAACTAAAATAATGTAAAATAATCAAATTTGTGGGTAATTTGAAACATTTTCCCCAGAATTTACCCACACATGACTAAAATAGCTAAAAATGAGCATAACACTCCGATCTGAAGGCTGGAGTGCAGAGGGGGGGGTCGTCATACCCCATCTAACCCCAATAATAGTGAAAATCCCTCAACGCCCCCCCCCCCAATCAAGCAATGTTGGACTGGAGGAAGGATGACGTCATCATCAAGAGCAAGCCAAGGAGAGAGGGCGCTACTGAGCTGGAGGACCAGGAGGGTGTGGATGGTGGCCTAGAGGAGAGACATGAGCCTCAGTGTTGAAAGAAAGTGCCACTAGTGTGATCAAGCAAGGTGGGGGTCATGTGACCCAATGACCCACCCCTGGGGGGCCCGGACACCAACCTCAGGGCTTCAAGCCCTTCCATGAGGCAGTCAACAATGCCACTAAGCCATAGTACCCCCAAGGGGGAACCAAAGGATCTAGCCATAACCCCCCACTCAGAAAAAGGTTGGAAAACACCCCTCCAAGTCAAAAAAAATGCTCCTCTCCCTGGGGCATATCTGAAGGTGCATTGGTAATGGTACCACGTAACACCTGGAAATCCCCAACTACACCTTGAGAGAAATCATGGATTCTCCCAAACAATAGCTCCATTTGCTACCACCATTCAACCTTGTATTCACTGTGAAAACTAAGCACAAATGATACCAGGATCCCAAATGATCCGCAAAAACACAAAATGCAAGATATATCCTCCAATGCACCATGCAAGAAAACCACAATTACATCCAAAGAAATGTTCCCCATGTAGGAAACTGGAACATGATACAACGTAGATGAACTCATGAAGAAAGGTTGACTTGCTCCATCAAACCAACATGCAAATAGTTGCTCCAAAGACGAGCAATGCCATGGTCCCATTGCTTGCATTGCATTCCCATCAGTGAGAATGTCATCCAACAAAACTCCTCAAGCAAAAGTATGCCTAGATCCCACTGCCTCCACTGCAAGTATCCATGTGGCAGTGTCAAAGGTGGAAACTTGACCTCCCAAGGAATGCCAGGATCCCACTGTCTAGAATGTATCCTCCCAAACATCATCAAAGCTATGTAGAGGCTAGCACCATGAAGGGTACTAGGAAGGATAGCAAGAACATCATGAAGAATGACTAAATTATGAAAACTGAATGGAAGTATGTCATCCTCCAAGCTAGGCCGAAACATAGAGAGACTATCCATCATGAAATATGCATCCTCGAGGTAGGGCTAAATCAAAAGGAGGCCATCCATCATGAAATACATCTCCAAAGAGTGAGGCTGAACCTCATCAAGTCTCTCCAAACTCATAGGAAGGTTCCTGTGTGCCCAATGCACACAAGAATCAAAGATGAAATCAATAAAGCTCAAGTGACAAGGGTGAAAATCCCATGTCCAACCATAAGAAAGGTAGGCATCATCCAACAAATAAGGATGTCCATGTTGCTCACAGGAAAATGATACATCAAAGAAATCTCCAAGAATGCAAGCAGGAAATACAAACATGTGTCTCCTCATCCAACAAGGGAATGGAAGGACACTCCAATCAACTGATCCAAGTAGAAAGCAAAGTGCTTCCCCATGTGAACTCATCCAGTGGCTCAACTCTCTGCCACTGATCCAAGGGTGCAAACCTCCATCATATGATCCACTCAATGAAGATAGGTGGAAATCCAATGCACCTCAAAGATAGGCATAGGATGCCTCAACTGCTGCTGGGAAGGGGATGGTGCAATCAAATCAACTAGAGCGAATGTAGGAGCCTCTTGCTCCTCCTCGGGCACCAACAAGAAGAAACCCTTCACCCAATGCTCACCCTCAAATGCATAGGATGAGGAAGGATGAACCAACTCTCTGCAATAAGTATCCACCAAAGATGTGGATGCATCAACTCCATCAAGGGTTGGTCCAACACTAAGAAGCTCTTCTGACTCTTCAATGGAGAGAGGACTCACTCTATGAGAGAGCTCATTTTCGCTCTGGCAAGTGACATGTGCTTGGAACTCATCATCTGCATCCCAAAACTCCTCAAGCACATGCATGTCATCATGCACCTCATGAACCACCATCTCATGAGGTTCCTCCATAGAACTCTGAATGCCATCAACCAAGGAAGAATGGTTGACTGGAATGTAGGAGGGAATATGTAATCTTTGCAACTCTTGGTGAAGTTGCTCTATCTGCTTCTGAGACTCTAAACGGGCACTTTGAGTGCATCTCAAAGAATCTTGGGTGGCCATCAACTCATCCTTGAGCTTGTAGATCTCCTCTTCCTCCTTCAAGGAGGCTCCATACAACACCTCTACAAACTCAAACAAATCATCTCTATCATAAAGCATTTGAAGAAAGTTGCTTTTGATGATGCACAATTCTTTCTGAGCCTTCTCCATGGCTTCAAGAGAAGTTTGATCATCCAATGAAGCAACTCTCCAACAATGATGTGATACAGAAGCATGTGTGTCATGGAAAAGATGTAAGGCATATTTGTTCTTACTTTTGCTCATCCTGAATGGCCTTACAAGACAAGAAGGTTGGAAGCAACCCTCCTCATCATCAAACAATGGATCAACCTCATGAAGCTCATGTGGTGATGGTGAGATTGATCCTGGGACCTCTTCTGCTATTGCAAGATCTTCATTTTCTTCAAGCACAAGGGAACTTGCACTTGCAGTAGTCTCCTCAATAGAAATCTCTATGTCACCAACATAGAGGGATGGACATCCATTAGTAGATGTCTCCATGCAATCTTGGTACCCATCAGTAAGCACCACATCAACCCTTAGGCACCCATCAGTAGGTATCTCATCACAGCATCCATTAGTAGATTCTCCTCCAAAGTTTGGGCACTCATCAGTAAGTACCTCATCATGACACCCATCAATGAGTGTCTCAGAAGTGCTTGAGCAACCATCAGTAGTTGCTCCATGATCCAGATTCACAACAGAGGTTGTCTTTGGATGATCATCAGCAGGAACACAGGTGGTGGATTCTTCTTCTTCATTTCTACAATCCTCATCAGTAAGGATTGGATCTCCAACTTTTTCAAAGTCACCCTGGAGTGACTTACGCTCCTCCTTATGGAACTCTCCTGCTGCTTGACCATTGAAGAATTAAGTGGCTCATGGTCCTCTTCAATGATTGAGAATGGCTTTAGGGGGTCATCCTCATCCTCCTTACGTTTGCTAGTACCAAAAGACCTTTGGATCTCTTCTGGCAATAGCATAGGCTTCACCTCTTTGCACACCTCATCAACCATATGTGCAACCTTCTCTTTTTTTGTTCTATTGTAGGGGCCTTTGAATAGACCTGCAAAATGAAGTTCACAATACTCTCTGGAAGATAGGAGCTTCCAAAGCTCTTCACTCCATCTCCAGTACTCAGAGAGATACTGAGAGGATTCTTTTGGCCTTACTTGCTCCATTTTAGACCTTGAAGAGTAAGGCCTAATGTATTCTCCATACATATGGCTATAAGAATAACCATCATTTCTTCTTCCAAATGTGATATGATGGGAGACACTTGTAGAAGGTACCTCCTGGGCATTTTCTTCCTCATACTGCCTACAATACTCTTCATACTGCTCATCATAGTCATCATCATACTACTCATCATCCTCATACAGCTCATAGGAATCATCATTAGCGTAGGACATGGCTGCAATTTTCTTCTTCAATGGATGTGTTATCACCTAAACTGTAGTTACCCCCATGGATGGATCCAGTCATGGATGGCAATAGGGAAGGGCAACTCAAAAGGTGCAACCACGATCACCTCGACCTCCAATATATGGTTGTCACGCCAGTCGAGGCAACCTTCGCTTTATGTTATCTAGCCCAGACAACAAAGGGGGAGACCCGATCTACTCCCGACAGGAGACATCAAAACCAAGACACCAAATCAGGGTATTTCTAAGTGAAGTTAGGTGTATGGTTTATCCTAGACCTAAAGATGAAGTCACAAGCCAAGTGAGGGGTTCAATAGGTATAGCTTTGGTTCATAGTTGATGTGAGAGTGACTTACAATGTTTGAAGTGAGATCTAGGATGAGTGTACTAGTTCAATGTTGGAAGATCCACTGCCTTGGGAACCGTGTCCAATGCAGGGTAGTTTAAGGGTTGAATTGGGGCTAACTAGTACAAGTGACAAGCTTGACCATGATACATGATAGCTTCAAGGGTTTAGTTCACCATGCAAAAGTCAAATCACAAGTCAATCCAACAATCTAGGAAAGTTGAATTAACTTGGAGATAAACCAGTGCCTTGGGAATTGGGAAGTGGAGTCAAAGTAGGGTTGACTTGTGGTTTAGGAATCCTAGTACTTGGGACAAGTGGGCAATAGAGGTCTTGATGGATGAATGTGTCTAGATCTAGGTTTGACCCAAGTGGACCACAATCCCTTAAAACAAGGAATGCTGTCCCCAAGGCAAGATTTGACAAAGTGATAGTCTAAACCTAGGTTTTGAATTATTCCCGTTCCAAATCCGCAAGAATCTCAAGTACCCACGTCCTAGAAGTGAATCAACTCACTTCTCCAAGGTGGTGCGACTTTGCCCAAGGAGGCTTAAAAGTAGGGTTAGGTGGGTCAAGACAAGTCGGATGGCATCCAAACTTTAGATCCGGGTAGGTTAGTCAAGTAGGGATATGGATCTATAATTTCGTGGCAATCCAACGGCTAGATCTTAGTAGATCTGAGTTTGATTGTTCCAAGTGGTCCAAAATGGGGATTAAATCCCTTAAAATGTGGAATAGGGCCCACAAGGTGAATTTCAGAAAAGTAACAACTTGGGTGTATGTTATTTGATGTGTAGATTATGGATCAAGCGGGATCTCAAACACCCATGTACTAGATCTAGGTCAACTTGCTCAAACTAGGAAGTGCGCTTTGCTTGGGAGGAGCTAAGTTGGCATGGGAGGGGGGTCAAACGGAAGCCAATCCTCACCAAACTATAGATCCGGGATGCCGTGGATGCTATAGAGGTGGGTTTTCAATATTATGCCCAACAACCCACTAGATCTAAGTAGATCTGAGAAAATGTAAAATGGGGGTTTTAAGATATTTAGGGTTTTAACAATTTATGAGCTATGTCAATGGATTGGATAAAGGAAAGAGAAACAAACCTGTGGATCTTACCTGGGTAACCTTGTAGATGCCTTGATGATGATGATCTATGCAAACCCGATCAATTTGAGAAGCTTTGTGGTAGTACTCTATGCAAGTCGATTTGATCCAAGAAGCCAATGCGCCCTCTCTCCTGCACAACAAACGTCAACAATATCAGATTTGATGCATCAAGAGATAAGACTAATGCCACAAGAGAAGTAACAGAAAGATAGCATAGATCACAATGAAGCTAATGATAACCCCCTGATACAAGCGAATGCCAAGAAAGTCGATTTGAAGAAGCCTTGCAAAATCGCCCTTGTTGAAGTCGCCCTCCTGTAGACAAACAATGATTTCCAAAAAAAGATAGATCTTACCACAATTTCCAAATGCTAGGTTGCAATAGACTTTCCAATCACCATCTAAGAACACCAGATGCAAAGGAGACCACAAGAATTTCCACAAGAATATTTTTCTATACCAATAATCCAAGAGCCAAAGACCCCTTACAATGAGAGGCTCTCTCCTTTAAATAGGAAGGAGAGGCACCAAAACCCTAACCACTTTTTGAATGAGTGGCTAAGATTAAAAGATACAAATGTCTAATCAATGGTTGAGATGAGCTCAACAATATAATACATGGATCACACATAAAATATAATGTAAGTGGACAAAATCGCCCTAGAAGAGGGGAATCCCACCAAATCATGATGACATAATATCATAAGAGGCTTATGGTGGGTCCAAGGGGTAATTTTATCCCTCCTTGGTCAATCCCCATAGCACAATAACCAATAAATAATCATGAATGTACCAAATCGTGCCTCCATAGTCAAGTCGTGGTCCTCAAAAAGGACCTCAAAAATCCACTGAAAGTGCTATAAGTGATGGATGCGGGCCCCGATGAAGCTGAAACTGCTAGAGGAGGTGTGGAAGGCCCCGATCTATCATCACTGATCATCCCATGCCATAACTTTGCCTCAGTAGCCCAAATCGATTTCCTCAATAGCCATTTCTACCAATCCTGAAATGCCTCGGGAAGCGTGAAACTGCCCCAAACAGCCTCCTGGAGTGCTGGCGCTGTCAAGGTGAGGGCACCAGTGTGTCCGGAGGGGGGGTAATATGGTAAAAACAAGTGGCTGGACCACCCCCTCCATCATCAGCGCCCTAGGTCAACCGGATAAAAATCACATCTGCTCCGACAGGGCCTCCAACAGACCAAAACTGCACTGGGACAGCCTACTGAGGCTCAATCATCACTGTAAGTGCCCGGAACTGAAAACAAACTGTCCCATTGGACTCAGAAGGTCCAAATCCATCCAAGATGTGTACTCATACACCATATGAGTCTCTGCATGATCAAAATAAATACCCAATATACCGGAACAAGGCCAATAATAATGATCTGTAAATGACCAAACACTGCTGTACCCCAAGAATCATCATCATAACCCTGTAGCTGCTGCATAGAATCATCATGTATGTGTACATAGACAATATATCATCTATCCATATCATCATAAGGTCTAACATCTCATGTCCCATGGTCCTCCATGGTTAAACTAGGTCTAACCAAGACCAAATATAACTCAGACCATCATCCAAGGCTGCTGCAAAGTGTCAAGGTTAATACATGCTCTACAACTTATTCAAATAGCAATTATAACACATAATGATTATAACTGGCGATCTACATCCAAATATATAGTGTCGTTAATTATTATTATTACTCAGACTAGACTTTCAAGATCATACTCACTTCATAGTTGTGATCAATTTGCTAGTGAAGGGTGAAGGCTAAATTAACTGGCTAGGCTAAGGGATGACTTAACTGTCTTGACTTTGTGACACTTTGGCAAGGGAAAAGAAATACACCATAGTATATACTGAATGAGCAATAACACAGGGAATGGCGGTGTCTCACAAATGGATGAGTTGTTTAAAGAGGGTTTATTCACCTTCACAGATGCGCACAATCCATAATACAAATAAGGCCAGCAATTGTTTAGATATAGCATTTAAGTTCCATTGCTTTTTGGGCCTGAAGTTTTCCATAGCCTTGATCTATGTGTGTTTACAAACACATTGCATAGATTTACATTTTTTTCTTTAGGCTTTCTGCTGCAGGTGTGTTTTTAAGGCACTTGTTTACCTGAGCACTTCTAGGTGTGTCATGGACAGCTTGTTTACCTAGGTATTTATTTTCCAAAAAGATATAACATTTTATTTTCATAGCCACTTTCATTTGGCATGCCTTTCATTCATGTGTGTTTAGAAACACATTGCATGAATGGGCTTTTCATACAAGATATAGCATTTCATTTTTCAGATTTTGTATTCATGGCAGCACTAAAAGTTTCAGGTTTAGCCAACACAACTTTAGTGACTAGGGGGAATTCCAAGGAACTCCAACTCACCATAGGTAAGTTTTGTCACCAACTCAGAGCCGAGACACAATAAACAGGGAAGCTCATCCAATACAGAAGCTACAGTGGGGAAAAGTCCTCCATGCCACTAGTCAAGTAGTAAGTCAGGGTGATAATCTAAAAGGTAGGCCATGGATGGATGAAGACAATGAAATAATGGAGCCAACACTAGCAAGCCAAGGTATGGTGGAATGATCACCTCTATTCTCCCTAAGGAGGGTAAATACCGATGAGTATGAATAGTGAACTTCTAAGTCTGAGTAAGGACAATATAATATATATAATAGATCAACCAGGTCCAAATATCTATATGATCACCAGATCATGACACTAGGTGCTAAGACATGCTATAAGGATAAGTATAAAAGCAATCTAACCATAACACCATGATATACCTGCTGAGTCATATACCTGAAAGCTCATCCACCTGTACCATCATCTGTCCTCTGAAACTGCTGCTGCAACTCTGGGCACTACTGACTGCTCTGTACAAATGGTATAATAGCTATGTCGGTCATCTCTCTGAGTGTCCCGAGACTCAGTCATGGCATGGGGAATACAACTGCTGTCCACAATCTGATAGTGATCCAATATAGATGCTCATCTCAGCATCTCAAATGTAGGGGAACTGGCTGGATAGTGTACTGGCATCAGAAAAATAATGTATGGTATCCCGGCTACTATATATGTGATAACAGGATGATCCAATGCACAGGTGCAAGGACCATGCTCTGATACCACTGTAATGTACCCCAACCGGAATTCGGGCACACTAACTCAAAAGACTCAAAACTAGGCCAAAGAGTGTTAGGTTCAAGGGTGAAGGAAGCTTGGGGAACACTTGGGATGGTTATTGACCTATGTTTTGCAGGTTTTGCAGGTTTACGCAAGCTTGTGCAGGTTTGTGCAGACCTGTGATTTAAAAATCGGTGAAATCGGTTTGTAAATCGGCCGATTCACCGATTCATTACTTGCCCGGTTCAAATCGGCCTCAAAACCGGTTTGGCCAACCGATTTAACCGATTCATTAGACAAATCGGCCGATTCAGCTAGAAAAACCGGTTTTACCGATTCACGTAAAAAATCGGACCGGTTCATTGCGTGTGGGCCCCGTCACCGCCGTTTGGGTTTTTATTCATTTTTTAATTTTTATAAGTGAAATTTTTTAACCTAAAACACTAAACCCGACCCCTATTGCTCCTATTCCACTTCAAGAAGCGCGTGAGTGAGTGAGTGAGACTGTGGGCGGCAGTGGCACTAGCAGCCTTGGAAGTTGGCCGTGGGAGAGTGAACTGGCACCAGCAGAGTGTGGCCGTGTCACAGTGCGGGTGAGGTGTGGCCGTGGGAAGTGAACAGTGAACTGTGAGTGTGAAGTGCGGGTGAGCTGTGGCCATGGGAGATTGATACTGAGTGTGAAGTGTTGGTGAGGTGTGGACTTCACAAATAGATCGAGCCCGAGGTCGAGGTTTTGTTCTTTCAATACTATAATTAGGTTGGTTGAATTTAATACATGCGTCTTTCAATACTATAATCACAGCTTTGAAGTTTGAAATTGGAAAAAAAGGTTTGTATTTTTACAAACGCAATATTTGCCAACACTAAAATCAAAATTATGGATTTGCCAATATTTGTATTTTCTTAACAGTTAACACTAAAATCAAATTATGGATTTGCCAATATTTGTATTTTCTTCACTTCTGCATGTAAATCAAGAATCATGTACTAGTTTCTTGTTAACCCTTTTTAAATGGTTTCAAACTTTCATGACCCTCCCACTGGATAATGGTAGTGCATCCAGTAAAGGTGCTTTCATTACATACCATTTCCTTGATTATTTTTCCATATGTTCTTGATTGTTACTAAAAGTTATACATTGGCCGTTCACATATGGTGAACTTCATGGATGACATATGTTCTGAAAAATAATAATTAGATTAAAAACCATGCAAACTCTGATGATGGTGTTCTTGAAAAGTTGAATCTAAATCAAGAAAGTTAGTTGTGCATCTTGGGAGAGGAAATAGGTTGTGAAGTGATGAAAAATTGAAAATATGAAGATAAGAAAGAGGGGAGGACAATAATATCTCACAATCCTAGAAGATGGAATGCTTAAAGACTTCAGATTATGCGAAACACATATGTAAGCAGTTTTAACCAATGACTTGAAAGCCACACTCAATATACTCTCAAAATTTCTAGTGCATAATTTAGAAACCAAGATTATTAGTCATCACAGTTCTTGATAATAAAAAATTATTTGTGATTTCCAGTTTTCACAGGAAGACATGTTTGATAGAGGTTTTGAGGGGTAAAGCTGCAATATATAGTCTTTTTATCAACACTTCAAACCTCATTCGGGTTCATCTTCAGGAGTTGTACAAATGATGAGAAAGATGAACCCAAATGAGGATCCAAGCATCAATAAAAAGAATATATAACACAGCTTTACCTGAAAACCTCTATCATATAAAAATATTCCGGAAAGGGCCCTTTAATAAAGCCACTGCTAGGCTGGAATCAAAGTGGACAAATAGTCTTCCATTTGCTTTGTAGTTGAACTTTTCTGAAGTTTTGAGGTGTTCCTTAAATAACTTTACTACCCTGAAAATTTTGTCTGTTACAAAAAGCTTGTAACATGTATCAAACTGATTCAAAAAATCAGTAAACATTTCAGACAGACTCTGAATAAAAGCACTCAATAAAAAGTTGCAGCTAACACTACTTTCATTTCAATCAAAATTCCTTCAGAAAGCAAATAAACATCACACTTATTCCTGGATTCACATTAACCTAAACAGCCAAGTCTATCATTACCAGTAATATGGGTGTTTGCAAGATATGTGGCTCGAGACACACTAATTAGTAATTTAGTACATTTAGAGTTTAATTTTATGATTAAACCTACAGGACTTTGGCGCTCTCTTTTTATATGGCTGTGTTTTATTTCTCTAGCGCATCTTTTTATATGGCTGTGTTTTATTTCTCTAGCGCATCTTTTTATATGGCTGTGTTTTATTTCTCTAGCGCATCTTTTTATATGGCTGTGTTTAATTTAATCTTTTCTTGTTTTGTTTGGATTGCAGATCAGATTCTCAGAATCATGCCACCAAAAGCAAAAGATCCTGCATGGATCCATGCAGATATTGTTCAGGGCGACATTTATTGTAAGTATTGCAAGAAGTTGATTAAGGGTGGGGGAATTTACAGGCTTAAACAACACTTGGCTGCCATCAAAGGCCAAGTTAAGGCATGTGAAGCCCCACTGGATGTTATTGGGCATATTAGAATTGAGATGCAAGATCAGTTCAAGAAGTTTGAAGAGGGAAAGGCTAAGCAAAGAGAGATAGAGGAAGAAGTAGGGAGGAAGAGGAGGCTTGTTGAAATGATGGGTGGGACCTATGCCCCTGGTTCAAATGAAGGCTCTTCATCTATCCCTTCAACCACTCCTAGGGATCCTTTCCAGTTTGTTCCGCCATCCAAGATTACAGAAGATAAGGGTAAAGCCAAAAAGAGGGTTAGCATTGATGACTATTTCACAACTCCCACCACTTCTGCCAGTGTGAATGCTTCTCATATGCAATATCCAACAGAAATTCAACCCACCTTAGATGAGCATTGGAAGAAGCAGTACACAGAAGTTGCCCATGAGTACATTGCAAGATGGTGGTATGATGCTGATCTCCCATTCAATGCTGCACGCTCTTCTTATTACCAACCTATGTGGGATTCAGTTGTAGCAGCTGGTAAGGGCTTCAAAGGCCCTAGTATGCATGACTTGAGGGGATCTCTTTTGCAAAAAGAGATTGTTTCCATAGAAGAATACCTGAAGGATTTCAAAGCTTCATGGGTAAATTCAGGATGCACTATCATGTCGGATGGATGGAAAGATAGGAGGGGGCGACACCTTATAAACTTTCTTGTATCTTGCCCAAAGGGAACCATGTTTTTGAAATCATGTGATGCATCCGATCAGGTGAAAGATGCAAATATGTTATTTCATCTTTTGGATGAGATTGTTCAGGAGGTGGGGGCAAATAATGTTGTGCAGGTCATCACCGATAATGCCTCTAACTATGTTCTTGCTGGTAAGATGTTAGAGGAAAAACATAAAACCATATTCTGGACCCCATGTGCAGCACATTGCATAGACCTCATGCTTGAGGATGTATGCAAACAGGATTGGATCAAGTACACTGTGGATTGGGCCAAAAACATCACCAGGTACATCTACAACCATGGTTGGGTATTGAGCTTGTTGAGGAGACACACACAGGGCAAGGAGCTTGTTAGGCCCGCAGTTACTAGATTTGCAACTCACTTCCTCACGTTGCAATCTCTCCTTTCCCAAAAACATAACTTGGAGAAGATGTTTTCAAGTGATGAATGGAATTCATCTAGTTGGGCTCGCACCCAAGATGGAAGAGACACAAAGAAGAGAATTAAAAGCTCATCATTTTGGAAAAAAGCAGCAGAGGTTGTGGCAATTACTGAGCCACTTGTTAAGGTGTTGCGGTTGGTGGATGGGGAAAAATTGGCCATGGGATACATTTATGAAGCTATGGATCGGGCAAAGGAGCAAATAAGGGCAGCATACAAAGATAGAGTATCCAAGTATGGGCCTATTTGAGAGATCATTGATAGGAGATGGAACAATCAACTCCATCGCCCTATACATGCAGCTGGGTATTTCCTGAACCCGATGTATCAATATAGAGATGACATTGATGCTGATCCGAGTGGGGAGATAGCGGATGGATTGTATACTTGCCTTGAGCGCATGGTCCCAAATGAGGCGACCCAATTGGAGATACATATGCAGATCACCTCTTTTAGAGAGGCCACAGGTCTCTTCGGCAAAAGTGTGGCTAAAAATGCAATAGAGAAGGGCCAACCAGGTAAACAATTCCATTGTTTTATTAAAATTTTAAATTATGTTGTTTAACTTTAAAGTTTAAAGTTTAAAGTTTAAATTGTAAAATGTAAATACCTGGATTCTTAATTTCTTAGCCAAATTTACAATCTAATTTGTTGAATTCACTGCCTTGACCATTCGCGTTTGCAATTGCAGCACAATGGTGGAGGGCATTTGGTAATCATACAAAACAATTGCAAAAGTTTGCAATTCGGGTCCTGAGTCAAACCTGCAGCGCTTCTGGGTGTGAGCGCAATTGGTCTTTGTTTGAGCGGATTCACACGAAGAAGAGAAACCGTTTAGAGCAGAAACGGTTAAATGATCTAGTCTTCGTGCAGTACAACCTGCGACTTAGACGCAACCAGTTGATGAACAAAAGACCTGATACGGATCCCATTCTGTTAGATGATATAGATCCTACCTCAGATTGGGTAGTGGAGACCGCAGATGCAGAGTTTGGTGATGATCTGGATGTTGAGTTGGAGGACTTGCTGCAGACTCATATAGATTCAGATCCTCTATTGCCGATGCCATCAGTTCATACAGGTGTGGATCCCCATATTCCAGCCACAGCAGGCACTAGTGGACCAGGACCTCTTACTTATAGCCGACGACGACGTAGGAGTAGGCATTCAGCTAGTACTACTACTCCAGTAGTAGATGATCGTGTTCCTGAGCCTGAGGAGCCTGATATTGAGCCAGATGTTGATGCCTTTGCTAGTCCTTCAGCTTCGGGTTCTTTTGGTTCCAGTTCTACTTCTACACCTTGCCGTAGCAGTGCCAGTGGTGATGAGTTTGATCAGTTCGATTGATGTAGTTGACTATATATCATGCTATTTTTTGGACTCTACTGGCCATATAGCCTATAGGCCTCATGGATTATGTATTTTCACTATTTTGTTCCAGTTCCAGTCACCTAGATATGTATTGCACAATACACTTTGTGCCATTTTGATATATTGACTCTTATATGGTATATACATGAGCGAGATTGCATATTTTGTTTCTAATGCTATAGAATCATGAATTAGAATCTTGAAAATATTGTTTTTCTTAAAAAATTAAATATTTTATGTATTTTTGAGCAAACCGATTCATTAAATTCAAATCGACCGATTTATTACCGATTCATTACCGATTCCGATTCCGATTCCGAGTTGACCCTTGACCGATTCCGAGTCCGATTCCGATTTTTAAAACCTTGGTGCAGACTTCAAAAAGTTTGGGAAGGTTTGGGGTGAGTTTGGGAGATCGGGACAGCGTAGGGAGATGATTTCCAAACGGCCCAAAACGATACTTAAGAGATCCATTTTTTTGTAAAACCACTTGGGATGGATTCCACAATGTCTCAAGTTCCTGTGGCAACTTTCGGAATGTGAATTGGACCTCCGGAGAAAAAGTTATGGCCAAGACAGTGGAAGCTAGTCGAATTTGGCAAGTGAAAGAGCAAGGGTGAGAAATATGGCAATGAAGGGTAGGGTTTTATGAAGGTAGGACAGAAATTTTGCAGTACATGGCTGTAGGTGGTCTACAAAAACATACAGAGATGCAAAGTACAGTACTTTTTCATGTGTGGCATTGGTGAGTGGTAGATTGTCTAGCACATTGACCATTGGCACATTCAGGAGTGCATCACGCCTAGGAAGCCTCCATTGGTTAGACCAATGGCTACAAGGTGTTGACCCCAGGACTTATGTGGAACCTCCTCTGCTTCTAGTGTTCAATGGGGTGCCACTAACAATCATAGGAATGGATGGAAGCAATTTTGGGAAGCGAGATTGAAGAATTGGCAATTTTGGCCTAGTGAGGAAGCTAGTTTCCAAGGGCTTCTAAATGGAGTACGGCCTTTACTGAATTCTTCAAGGAGGGTATGGGCAGGAAACATGTTGGCTAACCATGTATAACTTCAGATTGACAAATAGATGTGAATTGGTCAATCAATTGGGTTAATTCCATAGATATGTCAAAATATATGCACATTGGAGACAGTAGGCAAAAGAGAGACACATTGTAGGAACAACTGGAGCTTTCTATTGATAGTATCAGCAGTATGGACCATGTACATCAGAATGGCTGCTAAGAGAAGCAATGTTAGCAGCATAGAGAATACAAAGAGGAGAAGAAAGACTAATGCTCAATAGGCTCAATCCCCTGCAGAAACATTGATCCACTATAGAAGCCCCAAATACACATGCATGAAATAAAAAAGCGAAAATGCGTGATACTGGCCCAAGAACTCAAGCATATGGAGGTAGCACGAGTATGGAAGCTCAATATCACAAGAAGCAGTTGATATGACCACCGGATAGATGTAGAAGACCTACAAAAACTGTGATCATGTAGCACAATCAAACCCAGCATCAGTACTGGATCAATACAACACCATGAGAAGAGCAGGATGCTCAAATCAACTTCACCAATTGGAGAAAACTGAAAATCAAACTAGCCACTGAGATACAGAAGGGTCACATCACCCAACTATTGACAAGGGGAGCATCACCCTAGTCTAGGTAGCACTAAGCTTCCCATCAAAATCAACAATATCCAAATGCATGCCTTTTCCCTTCGCCTTAGCCTCCTTTAATAAGCCAAAACTTGATTAGTTTCCCATACTAGAGAGTAATGCCATGGGCCAATGAAAACCAATAGCAAAATTAGTTTCCCACTTAGTCAATGCTAGTGACAAATACCATGGGCATCCCAAAACCATAAACCATGTAGCAAGTGGTTTCCAACTTCCTTCCTTAATGCGTTAGTCTCCTTAGGGAAATGTGAACAAGGTTATTTCCCACTTATCTTCGGTCATAAATGTCCATCAAGTGGTCTTAAGCGCTCCCCAACTCATTCCCTAGATTTAAGGAACCTTACCAAGTCAAAAGTGGAATTTATTTACTTTCTTATCATTTCCTAAGAATTACGATCCAAGTTTGTCCACTTTTCTCCACTATCATTATTCCATCCTAACCAACTTCCTCATCCATTCCTTGAGCGCCCTTTGACCCAATTTAATCATTAATTGCCCACTTAAATTCATAATTACAATTTGACTTGGGAAAATATTCTCCAATTAATTCCCAAAATATTATTTTTGCTCCATAATTCGAATTGGGAATTATTTGTGGCTTAATTATCCTTTTAATAATTATTTTTGGACCTTAAGATAATTTACTTAGTCAATTTTAATTATTTTAGCAACCGTGTTAATTTTTCATGAATTTTGCCTAGGTGACCTTGGCCAATTTTTTATAGGCCAAAACTGGGGACATGACACGGCCCATATCTCTATGCAACACCTCATACAAGTCATTAACAAAAATTATAGCAAACTGGCGCAAAATATTGCTTCCAAGGATCATCTCAGAGAACCAAGGCGGTTTCATCCAAAATCGTCAAATAATGGACAACATTATTCTAGTACAGGAAGCTATCTGTTAATTTCTTTAAGCTCAGATCTGATTTCTACTTCTAATTAAAATAATTTATACCCATATGCATGCATGGAAAACAAAATAATTCCAACTCTGATTTTTATGAACAGAAGTACACTCAGCTTATTAACAGTAATTAAATGCACAGAGGAAACTGAAAACCAATCACACAAATTTGAAACAAGGAATTTTTATCCTGGAAACCCCGAAGGGAAAAACCAGCAAACAGTTGATATCTTATTTCAACCCATAGAGAGGAATTCTGTAAATTATTACAGCAATTAATGAACCTGTACTTTGCTCAGAAATCTAGGAAATTGTGCCACAGAAACAGCCCATCTTTCTCCCTCGGCAATACAACCTCTGCCTTGATCTGTGTGTTGTAGATCTGATGCCCAATCTGCCCCTGAGTACACCTATACGGCCTGTACAGCCTCAAATGCACCCAGCTGCCTAGGTAAGCATGCAGCAATATGGCCCCTTTAAATCGCAACCTTGGAATGCATGCAGCAAAAAGAACTCGGCCCTCTCTCTCCTCAGCGATTTCTCTCTTTCCTGCAATCGGTTTCCTCTCCTCAGCCTTAAACTCTCACATGTCTCAATGAGTCTAAACTTTTCCTTAGATCTCCTTTTATAACTTTAAAATGACCAAATACCTAAACCTAGATCTCCAAAGTGATTAATGGTCAAGATTAGATCTTGAGCACTTGAGATCTACGGTTGTGACTTAATATGTTGTTGACACAACTTATGTCATTTTTTAGTCATTATAATATAAAAGTAACCTTAACTTTATTTTATAAAATAAAGTTAATATCTAGAGAAGATCCTTTTGGACCACTTCTTGTAGGCTAGACACACATCTTGCAGAAGTACATGTCCGAGCTACATAACTCAACACTCCCTCTTAGCGAGGAAGGTGTTCTGCACCACCCCCAGCTTATCTCTAAAGAATACAAACTTCCCTTTTAACAAAGCTTTCGTGAGGATGTCCGCAACCTGCTCATCTGTAGAAATGTAATGAAGCTTCACAGATTCTCTTTGAACATAGTCTCGGATGAAGTGATACCTAATCTCGTTATGCTTCGACTTGTCATGAAACATTGGATTCTCCAAGAATTTAATGCAACTCTAATTATCACAATGAATGATGGTCGACTGCAACTCCTAACCAAATAATCCAACGAGTAACTTGCAAAGCCATATGGCCTCACAACTTGCCTGACTGGCTGCCATATACTTTACCTCTGCAGAGCTCAATGTCACTGACTTCTGCTTCCTATTGAACCAAGACACAACTGATGAATCCCAAGCTGAAGCAACACAATAAGGTGATTTTCCTATCAATTGCATTGCCTACCTAATTTGAGTCTATGTAACCCATCAGTCTAACTCCATCTCCCTAAACATAGCTCAGTCCATAATCAACCGTACCTTGCAAGTACCTGAGCACGTGCTTTGTTGCCACCCAGTGCACCCTCCTCGCCTCAACCATGAAATGACTAAGGGTGTTAACAGCAAAATAGATATTCGGTCTAGTGTTTGACCAGATAGATCAAAGAACCAATCAACTATCGATACAAAGTGGGATCAACCAACTTAGACTTAGAAGCATCCAGCTTCTTCAAGTTGGTTGTCATAGGCATAGACATAGACCTGCAATCCTCCATCTCAAATCTCCTCAAGATATCAATTGCATATTTTCCATGTCCCAGGAAAATCTAACATGTCCTCTGCCACAAAACCTTCAATCCCAGAAAGTAATGCATCAACCGAATGTCCTTCATCTGAAACTTTGACACAAGATCTCGCTTACGCCCCTCGATGAGATTCTCTAATCCAATAAGAAATAGATCCACATATAAAACACGAATGAGAGGATCCTCACTAACCAGAATGTAGTAAAGGTTGGGGTCTGCCTCACTCTTCATAAAGCCCATCTGCTGCAAGTAGCTATCGATCCTCGAATACCAAGCTCTGGGAGCTTGCTTTAGCCCATACAATGCTTTCTACAACCCGCATATATGAGATTCTCTCCCATGCACCTCAAATACCTACGGTTGCTCAATGTACACCTCCTCTTCAATGATCCCATTCAGAAATGCGGTCTTTACATCCCACCAGATGTATCCTCCACCCCATCTCTGCTGCAATGGAAATGATTGCCTTGATAGAAGTATACCTAGCAACTAGTGCGAAGGTCTCCTTATAATCAACTCCCTCTATTTGTGAGAACCCTCTCGCCACAAACCTCGCTTTG
Organism: Larix kaempferi; assembly: GCA_027924585.1. Lineage (NCBI taxonomy): Eukaryota > Viridiplantae > Streptophyta > Pinopsida > Pinales > Pinaceae > Larix > Larix kaempferi. The sequence goes on along the minus strand of BSBM01000003.1, from coordinate 6,987,205 downwards.
TATTTCTCCACACCGCCATTTGTCGCATGCTTGATATTATAGATCCACTTCGAACTGACCATAGATTTCCCCTCCAATCTCGACACTATATCCCATACATCATTCTTCATGATGGAGGCATATTCCTCCACCATGGCATCCCGACACACCTATCGCTCTAAAGCCTCCTCAAAGCTGGCAGGCTCGGAATCAATGATGTCACACATAAGTGCCATATAATTGGAATACTTTTGTAGTGGCCTACTCTCCCTGAAAGTCCTCTAGGAGCATCCACATGCTCCTGAACATATCTCAAGGTTGATTGAAGACATCTTGGCTTTTTCTTTCCTGAAGTGGAAGTGACCTCCTTTGTGGAAGGAGCCTCCTGCTCCTCCTCCTGATCCGAAGACTGAGGACCTATGGCTTGTGATGTAGATCTCTCCTCAACCTTCAAAGCCTCCTGCTCCTCTATCTCTATTGGAGGTGAATCATGTGACCTCTTAATCACCCTATCCTCCTCGAACTTCACATCCTGCCTCACAACTATTTTCCTCACTACAGAAATATAGATCTGATAGGCCTTTGAAGTCTCATTGTACCCAACAAATATGCCTTTCTCTACAATGGGCTCCAGCTTTGTCCTCTTCTCCCAAGGGACATGAGAATATGTAAGACACCAAAAAATGCAAAAGTGCCCAATCTCAGGCTTCTTTCTAGTGAAAGCCTCCTCAAGAATCTAGCTCCCCAACACCTTATGAGGACTTATGTTTTGGGTGTAGACTGTTGTATTGCATGCCTCTACCCAAAGGAACATAGGTAGATCCTCGTCATGTAGCATAGCCTTCGCAACCCCAATGATGGCCTTGTTCTTTCTTTCTGCAATCCCATTTTGTTGTGGGTTGTACGGAACTGTCAACTCTCTCTTGATTCTTGCATATGTACAAAAGCTCTTGAAATTATTGGAGGTATACTCACCGCCATTGTCAGATCTCAATACCTTAATCTTCCTTCCTGTCTGATTTTTCACAAGAACCTTAAACTCTTGACACCGACTAAAGACCTTACGCTTGGGCTTCATGAAGTAGATCCAGGTCTTCCTAGAGAAATCATCTATGAATTTAACATAGTGATTGTATCCACTCAAGGGCACAGTTGACATCATCCCACAGACATGAATGTATCAGATCCAAGATCCCCTTGGACATGCTATCACTGAATGGAAATGCAATCTTGGCATACTTTCCAAGTGCGCAACTTGCTGCCATACAATGAAGTATGGAAAACCAAGCACAATCTCCTTAAGCACATTAAGAGCCCCATGGTGCAAGTGTGCCATCCACTTGTTCTATAACTCACACAAATCACTGCTATTGTTGTGAATCAATGCCTAAGATGGTTGAAACATGAGCTTGTATAGCTTCCCCTGCCTGACCCCAATCACTTAAGTTGTCCTGGAACTGGATCCTCTAGGATGAATGAGTACGTTTCCATCTCGGAAATCAACCTCATACCCTCTATCATCTATAGTTGAAACTGAGATCAAGTTGTTTGCCAACCCCGAAACATACAACACATCCTTCACTTTCATCAACTGTTAAGGCTCCCTCTGAAACGAGACTATTCCTCGACCAACTGCTTTGACCTTGGAATCATCACCAAGCTCGATATCAAGATCTAAATCACTATCTGATAGATCTATTAAGTACTCTCATACTCCCGTCATATGACTGGAAGCACCACTATCAATGTACCACACGCTGGTGGATACTGAACTCAAAGAAAGGCATGCCACTAATGAGAACTCCTTCTCAAACTTAGCGGAAAACTCATCCACCTCTGCTGAAGTTGCAACATGTGACTTCCTCTTCTTCTTGTTTGGACACTAACCAACATAGTGCCCTGTTTTGTGACATGCAAAGCACTTGACTTTGCTCATGTCTTTCTTCTCACCCTTTGATGTAGCCCCACCATTGGAGCTTTTCTTGGCCTTGCCTTTGCTCTTTCCTGTAAGAGCAACATTCTCCTCATCATCACCCTGTTGTTTTCTTTCATGGGTAGATCCCACTCTCATTTCCTCCTCTGTGAAATCATCCCATAATCTTTCCCAGTGGGAAGATTCTCTCTAGCAACAATTCCACGGATGAAAACATCCCATGGTTTAGAAAAACCTTTCAAGGTTGTTTTTACCAAATCTTGATCCTCAACCTTCTCCCCAACAGTAGCCAACTCATCACGGACTCGTTTGATTTTAGTGAGATAGGATGTAACTGTGTTAGATCTGGACATCTTCATGCTATGAAGCTTCTCTCTTAGCACCATTTTTCTGTTTTAGTTGACACTTTGATAAAGCTTTGCCAGGGATTCCCGCATCTCGTAGGCATTCTTCTTCCCAGTCACATGAGGGATTGTATGATCCTTCACAGCAACTAATATAATTCTTTTGGCTTTCACATTCTTCTTGTTGTAAGCAACCAAAACCACTGCATCAGTAGGAATAGTCTGAGTTTTCTCAACAATATCCCAAAGCTCATTTTCCTCTAACAGCAATGCAATTATTTCTTTCCAGGGGTTGAAGTTTGATGCCCCTTCCAACTAGTCCTCAAATCTCAAATCAGTAGCCATCTTCCCTACCCAACTGATACACTGAGCCCACGACCTCCTGGAGAAAATAAACCTGCAAATCTCTGCAGATTCCTGGATTTCTCAACAATATCCCAAAGCTCATTTTCCTCTAACAGCAATGCAATTATTTCTTTCCAGGGGTTGAAGTTTGATGCCCCTTCCAACTAGTCCTCAAATCTCAAATCAGTAGCCATCTTCCCTACCCAACTGATACACTGAGCCCACGACCTCCTGGAGAAAATAAACCTGCAAATCTCTGCAGATTCCTGTGCCAAAGCCTTTGGTTTTCTTTCAGAGGCAAAGCTCTAATACCATGTTAATTTCTTTAAGCCCAGATCTGATTTCTACTTCCAATAAAAATAATTCATACCCAGATGCATGCACAGAAAACAAAATAATTCTAGATCTGATTTTTATGAACATAAATACACTGAGCTTATTAACAGTAACTAAATGCACAACAGAAACTGAAAACCAATCACACAATTTTGAAACAAGGAATTTTTATCATGGAAACCCCGAAGGAAAAAACCAGAAAACATGTGATTTCTTATTTCAGCCCACGGAGAGGAATTCTGGAAATTATTACAGCAATTAATGAACTTGTACTTTGCTCAAAAATCTAGGAAAACATGCCACAGAAACAACTCAGTTTTCTCCCTCACCGGTATGACCTCTGCCTCGATCTGCATGTTGTAGATATGATGCCCAATCTACCCCTACACCTGTACGGCCTCCTCAAATGTGCCCATCTTCCTAGGTAAGCGGTCAGCAATATGGCACCTTCAAATCATAGCCTTGGAATACGTGCAACAAGAACTCAACCCTCTCTCTCCTCAGTGATTTTTCTCTTTCCTGCAATCGATTTCCTCTCCTCAGCCTCAAACTCTTACATGTCTCAATGTGTCTAATCTTCTCCTTAGATCTCCTTTTATAACTTTACAATGACCAAATACCTAAACCTAGATCTCCAAAGTGATCAATGGTCAAGATTAGATCTTAAGCACTTAAGATCTACAGTTGTGATTTAATATGTTGTTGACACAACTTAAGTCACTATTTAGTCATTATAATACAAAAGTAACTTTAACTTTATAAAATAAAGTTAATATCTAGAGAAGATCCTTTTGGACCATTCTTGCAGGCTAGACACACATCCTACAAAAGTACATGTCTGAGCTGCATAACTCAACACTATTCACTCCAGCAAGGGTAGAGAAGATCATGGGAAGATCATCAAAATGGGCATGGCAAATGCATTCAATCAAGTAAGACATTCCTTCCTTTTTGGGGTAATGTCAAAATTTGGATTTTCTGAATTTATTACATGAATCAAAGCTTGCATTGGCAACCCGTGGATTGCTCCTTTGGTCAATGAGCGCTTGTTTAAGTTTTACCATTACAACCATGGCTTGAGACAAGGCTACCTCTTGTCTCGGTTTTCACATATCATCATGGCAGACCCTTTGAGGAGAAAGCTGCAAAATGAAAGAAACAGTGGGAATCTTCAAGGAATATCCATAGTTCTAACTTAAGGGTCAAGGAAATCAACCACTCCCAATTTGCAGATGACATTCTCCTAATTGGGGGAGCATCCACAGTAATTGCAGAAAAATTCAAAAGATCCATAGAAACCTATGTTACAGCCTCAGGGGGGAGATCAACAAAGGAACGAGCAATATATATGGGTGGACACCTCATAGGCTCATACCTTTTAATGACCAACATAGCTCGGATACTAGAATTCACCCCTATCTTGCAATGGATGTCATTTCCATACTTGGAAGTCCCAACACAAATTGGACATACCAAAGCCTCAGATTGGCAAAATCTTTCAAAAAATACATAAGAAAATGGCCCAATGGGGCTCACAATGGCTAAATCCAGCAGGTAGATATGTTATATTGTCGTCAGTCTTAACAACTCTCCCTCTTTATTAATGCTCTTCACTCCTTGCTCCAACTAGAATCACCTCTTAAATCGCAGTGTCTCTTAGGAAATTCTTGTGGCAAGGAAGGTGCAATAACTCCAAACGCTTCCATCTTGTCAATTGGGAAGCTGTCACAGCCACCCAGGATTGTGGAGGATTGGCAGTCAAAGATATCAGGCTCATGAATCGCACCTTGGGAGGCAAATTAGTATGGCGCTTGATTTCAGGAGATGAAACCTGGTGGAAATCAACTCTCATCAAAAAATACCTCAAAGGAGCTCGATCCACATGTCTGGACAAACCACTCCCATATGTAAAGAGATCATCTCTCTGGAGATTATGCGCAAACTCAACAGGCCTCATCAGATACCACTTATCTTGGATCATGGGGAATGGGACTCAAATTAAGATATAGAAAGACAAGATCAATGGTAAGCTACTTCTCTCCATAGACCTCCAAGCCTAGATGGAATCCAAAAGCCTCGTCCTCCTTTCAAACATTTCAAACTGGGATGTAAATGGTCATTGGCGGTCATGGACTCTACCCAATCTTCCTGCCCCTCTAACCAGTCAATTGGATGGATATCATGCAAGGACTTCAAGGTGAAGCTCCTCGGACCAACCTAGACAAAGATTCACAAGGATGGGGTGTCAAAGGAGATTACACTATAAAGGCTTCAGTAGGATCCTTGGAAGCAGCAATTATGGAGGAAGGCACAGTGGAGCAGACTGGAGCTAAGAAGTAACAAAAACACTCGTCTTAGCAGCAAATCATGGAATGCCTGCCACCTTTAGGCAAGTTGAGTCTATTTTATTTCTCTTTAGATGTATTGCAAAATTATACTATTATTATGTCAGTTTGTAAGGTTGTATACCAGCCATAGTTTGAAGTCTTTTAAGGATACTGCTACAGTTAAATGGGAATTTTTTTAAACTCCTCACAATACATCAAGGGACTTGATATTAGATTTTGGATTTTTATACTCTCAGGCCGTACGTTTAGGATGCAACCCCCCTCTTTTTTAATACAAAATAGCAACCGTTTCTTGTCACAAAAATTGAAGGATTCAACCACTACAAGAAAAATGGCATTTTAGCTCCACATTAACACCACTATTTCTAAGGATTTGTAAAATTCTCAATTCTCAAATAGTGGTGCAAAAGTGGAGATAATGTAGGGATATGCAAGTTGTGCTAAGCTTTCTTGTGCAAAATTGGAGTTTGTAAAAGATGATTTCAGTGTTAAATGAATAGGTGGCACTCCATAGTGTATGGTGCAAACCACCAAAACCAATCGTAGGCGGATTGAGATTTTGTGGTGCAAAACAAAAAAACTAATCTTACATGGATTGAGATTTTTGGTGCAAAGCACCAAAACTAATATATATATATATATATAGTGTGTGTGTGTGTGAGAACCGCCACAAAATAACAATTGCTGCCAAAAAAATTAGCACAACCATGTCATATTTAGCAAGGTTGTGCCATTATGGGGGTTTATATATATATATATGAAGAGAGAGATAGAGAGAGATTTTGTGGTGCAAAACACCAAAACTTATCCTATATGGATTGAGATTTTTGGTGCAAAGCACCAAATAGATATGTCTGTGTGTGTGAGTGTGTGTGAACCGCCACGGTGCAAAAAATAGCACAACCGTGCCATATTTAGCAAGGTTGTGCCATTATATATATAGTGTAAACCACCACAAAATAACAATTGGTGCCAAAAAATAGCACAACCATGCCATATTTAGCAAGGTTGTGCCATTATGGAGGGTTTATTCACACACACACACATATATATCACACACACACATATGGTGTAAATCAACACAAAATAAGATATGGTGCTGAAAATTAGTCCAACCATGCCATACTTAGCAAGGTTGTGCCATTATGGGGGTTTGATATAGATATCATGTGAGGATTAATGTGGATGTCACTTGTCATCAATAAAAAGCTACAAAAATAAAACAACTTTATCAATAGATTTCTTCATCCACAAATCACACTATTAATCGTAGTAACTAAAATCAGACTCGACAATGAATAGACGAGGTAAAAGAGACAAAGTTTTGAATTGGATCGAGAAAAATCGGCAAATACAAAAAATAAATATATACACATTTTGAATTAAAAAGACATTTTTCATTGATATTCAAAATAGAAAACACAAGTAGTCATTGTTCCTTTACTACATCAAGTAGAAAACACCTCTGGCAAGCAGAAAACACCTCCAGCGAGCAAGAGAATGAAAAACAGTAAAAAATCCGACATTTAAAGTTTTCCTGGGCACATTTCCATAAAATCACGAGTTAAACTTTCCTGGACTATTAAATCGCAAGTCAAACTTGATTAACCCAAGTTTAACTCGAGACAGTTTGAATCGAATCATTTAGTGCCCGATTCAAATTTAAATCAGGGAATCGCAATTTAGATCATGATTCTTGTAGCTGCTATTAATAACATTACCACATGGCATGGTTGTGCTAATTATTTTGGCACCAATTGTTATATATGGTGTAAACCACCACAAAATAACAATTGGTACCAAAAAAATTAGCACAACCATGCCATGTTTAGCAAGGTGTGTGTGTGTGTGTATATATATATATATATATACAGGTGTAAATCAACACAAAATAAGAAATGGTGCCGAAAATTAGCCCAACCATGCCATACTTACCAAGGTTGTGCCATTTTAATGTGGATGTCACTTTTCATCTGTAAAAAGCTACAAAAATAAAACAACTTTACCAATAAATTTTCTTCATCCACAAATCACACTATTCATAACATTATCACAAAGAGGGATTTTGAGATGATATCATCTATTAATTTATGGTAGGGCTTGGTGGAATTGAACCACCAACCCCCTGCTTATAAGGCAGGGGCTCTTCCATTGAGCTAACACCCTTTAAAGAACTAGGCAGGTGCTCTTCCATTGACCTGGCACCCTTTAAAGAATTAGGAGCAAGTGGCAGTCGGATAACACCTTTGTAATATTGGCTGCCAACTCTAACATTTGCACTTGCATTCTACAGCTTGCAGTAATGAGAGAAATGGTCATGGCCAAGCCAGTTAATGAGTTCATCACCAAAGTAATAATGCTGAAATTGAACAATTTCAATCAGCAGAGGTTGACTTTGATGAAGGTCACTTCACTGTCTGTAAGGGAGAATGTTGAAAAGATATAACACCAGCACACTCCCATGAGCTCTTTCTTCTTGGACCTATAGCATCTTTGAGAAACAAAGCAACAATTATGGCACAGCATGAGAGGTACTAGATCAACTTTCATTAGCAGCGTGCAAGGCACATTCTCACGAAGAGATTACTACTTATTATTGGCAGCATTGAGGAAAGCGGCTTATTCAAGAATTAAGATCACAACAGCCAAAATCAATCAGGTTTCTAAGATCATAAAAGTAATAGTTGACAAAGACAATCCATTGCAACAACATGAAAGTAATAATTGACGAAGACAAAAACTAAAAGCATAATGATAGCAGTGCACTGCAAAAGTGTCAATAAGAACCATCGAATTCCAAAATGTGCACTAGCCTATTATTTATGACTAAGTAGAATTTAAGAAATCATTTAAACCCAGTGACTAATTCATTAGCTGCTATTTCCCAATGTTAATGGATAAAGCTCTTTGCAAAGAATCAATGCATGAGTCAAAAATACAAGGATAGCCTATTATTTGATACAACTTTAGTATTTACAAGTTTATAGTTTATACCAGAAGTGTTCTCGTAGAAGGGAAAATGTTGGCCTTTGTGAGGAATGCATTGCAACTCATGGAAATATAATTATGGCCAAAAACATAATTAATGAACAAAGTTAATGATAAAAGTAAATTACAAACTTCTCAACACACGGGAGAATCTCAATAAGGAAAACCCAAGTCTAGGATACAAACTTGCCTATACACCAAATCTATGATATCTGAATCATTTAATCCCAATCACTAAATGATTAACTGATAAAAATTGCCACGATTACTTTTTGTCGATTAATAAAGGTCTTGGTTCTGAAATATGTGCAGTGAACAAAGATACCAGGCTCTGAAAAGTGTGCAGCAAGCAAAGATACCATCAAAACAACTATAATAAAAATTGTCTTTATTACCTGGTACAAACAGGTAAAGATCTTGGGCAAAACAGTATGCAGCAGAAGCATATCATAATAATAGAAATTAGTTGTGACGAGTTTTAATAAAAATTAGTTCTGACAAGTTTCTATAAAAATAATAAACTAACCTTTGTAGTGCCTGTAGAAATGACATACGTGTGGGTGGGTTTCTCAGGGTTATCGTACTAAAGATAAAGTAATTCTGCCATCATCAATTATGTCACAGCTAGAAGAAGTGACATTCCCAAATTGACAGTTCAACTTTCAAACAAATAGGATGCGAGATTGGTAGGCAGTTGCTCTCGTACAGTTCCTCTTCGAGAGGGATTAACCTGAAACAATAAAAGTTTTATAAGAAAATTTGAGATTTAAGTAACCACCTAATACTAAAATAGATAAAGAATACAAGACCTAACAACACAGCTCTCTAACATAGTATTTTGGAGAAACCTTGAACACAAATTTGCAACCAATCAGAACCATTGCTTACATTTCTAAAGATTGGTGTTGCAATTATAAATCATAGCAATCACAAGCCCTGTATCATTTAGTTATGGCCCATGGGTGGTAGTCACAGTTGGTGTGAAAACATCTTCACACACTTGAAAGGGATGTGTAATATACCAACTAATATTTCTGTCTGTTTATGGAGTTTTTGTTGCTTGTTAATAGTCTTTATGGCCCAATACTTGAAGCAAACATGAATGCATATACTGAACTATGCTTGCATGAGCATGCATGCAAATGCATGGGTTTGCCAACTCCTAAATAACCCAAATAATTAGAAATGCTATAAAATAGGGATAGAAAAGATGCATGTACGTACCATCAGATGAAGTAGTCGATATACATCAATATGACACCAGCATGCAAGAATTGTGCCAAGGATCGGACGAGATATGAGAAGATCTCACTCCAATAATGCGCCCTTGTGGTAAATGCACACTCCTCAGAGTAAGAAGTGGATAATAACTGCTCCAATCATGCTAGAATGTTGCCGAAAGCTGGTACTAGGGTTATATTGCCCCTCTGAACAATATGGAGTAAGCATGTAAACCATGCATGAAGTCTGAGACCTAATGCAAACTGTATGTTGCCAACTAAGTTGTACTTAGTTGGACTATCAAGTGAGCGGGCAAAGTTGAACATGTTACATGTTCATTTTCGATGATTTGATGTCCAGCAGGCCTTTTAAAGGCCTTTAATGGACAAGGAAAAAATTAAAAAAAGGGGCCTTTAATTTTTTCCACATGTCCATGGCCCTGCGGGATTTGTAATAAAATGTACTAGCATGGTGTTTTGTAAAGGACTTGGTTCCCTAGGACTTTTTGGCTAAGTCAGATATTCCAAGGAATTTTTTCACCTACTAATTATGTCTTGCACTAGTGCATAACATAATTTTTGGGTTTTTCTCCCGCTCCTTCAAAGCTGGAATGCCTGGGGAGGTTAACGAGCCTTAGGGAATTGTTAAAGTCCATGGATCAATGTATATGAACATGCTAGACATTATTTTTCAGTCATATGGACATGTGCTAAGTCCCCCTAGGTTGTTTTTTAAATTTCCGGCGAAAAGTATTTTTCCCGTAATTGAGCCATTTTTTAATGGTTTAATTAAAAAGTTGTAATTGTCATAAAAGTGTGGTCTAGGGGTCTTGTTTTCCTTGGGGGTGCTCGTTTTCTAACTCAGAGCACCCAGATTACCCCAAAACCCACTTTTTATAATGTTTGGGTCATTAATTTTTCACTTATGCTCAAAAAACAAAAACAAAAAATGAAAAATGTGAGAAAAAAATGAAAAAAACTCATAAAAAATTATTTCCAATTTTGGAGGTCAGAAATATTTCAGCATGTTTCTAGGAGTGAATTGGGCTGAAATGTAAGAGTTTTTGGGCAACCCAATTAATGGGATTACTTCCCCACTTGAGGGGGGCGTATTTCCCAAAATTGGGCCCCTCCAATCATGGAATTTGCAGCTATGTTTATGGGCTGTCACATGGCTGATTTCTAACTGATTTGAGGCTGATTTTGGCAGCCTATTACATGGGAGTGGGAAGCCCATTTTTCTCCACGAGTTATGTCACTCACTCCACCCATTCCTCCTCAACTTGGGCACCCCCTCTCCTTGAGTTTTTCTATATAAGCAAGTTCACTCTCATTGTTTTCTCATGAGAAAGTGGAACCTCTGCTCCTATCTTTGTAATACTTCTGCATTTGTTTATGAATAAAAGGCTTTGGAGGCAAATCTCTGTGTGGACTCTCATGGTGTGGATGATCATGTTCTATTTTAACATATGAAGTAATCTGTGTCTTTACATGTTTATTCATGCTTGTTTATTGATCAATCACTAGCTTTTGAAGGAGATGTTTATTTTAGTAAGGTAAAGATAGTGTAATGTAATTCATTATTTTTACTGTTGGTTATCATAGAGTGCTTAGAGTTCAATGTCATTTTTGTTTAAATGCTTGAATCTAATTCTCTATTTTAGTCTACACTAGTTGCATTTGATCTTACTTGTGTGAGTTGTCTTTTGTGTCTACAGGTTGCTGATCCGAAGAGTTGGTGGAGCTTGCTTGCATCCATTGGTCTTTGAAATTGATTCAAGGAGAACTAGTCCCATTGATCCCCACGGTGGAGGACTCCATAGCCCAAATTCAAGACGTTTCTTCTTCTTCTCATCAACATAAAAATCTTCAAATTTCTCTTCGTTACTTTGGTTTGCATATTTCAGACCTCATTCTTATTTAAATATCATAAGTAGGTCTGATTTTTGTATTAGATCTTAAGTTCATCTTGAAGTAAAAACTTTATCTAAATCTAATTGATGCATGCTTCTTGTTAAAGTGTGTTTTTCCGAATATTTTAAGGGCTTCAACAAGTAGTTTGTTTTATTGAACTTCATGTTTATTTGGCTGATTTAAAGAGCTGGTAATTTGCAGCTTCTCGAAGTTTGCAAAGATCCTAAGGAGACAAGCTTCACAGCTTGTCTCACTTAGTTACTTTTCAATATTTTAGCTTACAATTTTAACTTAGTTTTTTCTGGGTTTGTAGCAGGTGTCCCAAATACACTCTTAAAGTGTTTTTGAGCATCTTTTACTGATGTTTGCTTGCTGGTTTGCAACAAAAGACAAACAAGTAGGCGGAGGTGCTGCCGAAATTTCAAGGATCCAAGCAATCCGGCGGACCAAAACTGATATTTTGTAAAACCGGTTAATTTTTTCCTTCAAATTTGTAAGCCACCAAGCCACTTTAAGTCGACTGGGGCACTTCTCTATTGTATTGTAAAAGCATATCAAATGAGAGCAAGTGGGCTAACCAGCGCCCACACCCCATCCCTCCAGGGGTGGCGTGTGTCGTCTCTTTTCATGGTGTGATTTTTTAGAGTAGTTTATTTCTTTTATTTTCGGCATTTAATAAAATTAACTAGGATTAAAATTTACCTTGTTGGTTCGTTCCACTAGCGGGCCACAAGTTCACTCAGGACATAGATTTTTATCATTTTTTTACAAACTCAAACGCCCCCTTGCTTTCCCGAAGTAGGGTTTTAGAACAAGGGCTTGCCCGAGTACTGGCCTGAAAAGAGACTCTTGGGGTTTTTAAAAGATAAAATTTTGGTTCATAACAAATTTTAAAAATTTCCAAGGTCTTCACCCATATGCTCTGTGGCCAACTTGCAGCTCAGTCTGATCATGTTGGTACGCATCAGAAAGGGGAAGATGACTAGTAATAGGATCTAACACCACCCCAATAAACAAACCTTTTTGTGAAAATCCGGCACAACGCGAGTATTTTGTTGTCATGGGCAAATTTTTCAAAGGACTTGGGACAAAACTAAGTAGTGACCTCTTGGAAACCGTTAGGCTTGCCCTCGTTGGTACAACATTTGAACACCTCCTTGAGACTCCGATCCAGCCCAAGTCTGAGTGAGAAGCCACACATCAAAATTCCGGACATGTTCCCTGTACCTTTGCGTATATTGGAAACCCACTAGCCCTAATAAAAAAATCACTACCACATTAAATTTAAAATAAACCAAGAACACTTGCACAACATTTAATTTTTCAGTTCATGCATCTTTTTCGACTCCATTCAGGCACTGGTTTATATTGTTATATTTCATGTTATTGATGAATGTTGTTTATGATGATAATGTTTAATATTTGCAAATGAAATGTTGATGAATGATGCTTTGCTTTATATGTATAAATGTATGCTGCATTAGCTTGGTTTCAAAATAAAAAAATATTTCTAACTCCTAGATTAGACACCATAGTTTGTTTTCATTTTTAGGGTCCACCCCCCTTGGCTTCGCTAGGAAAGCCTAGACAGAGGAGTCGAGTTTTCAGGTGACAGCACTTGACTCTGACTTGCCCCCAAGGCCACACCAGCAGCTTGAAGACTTCTGCTGCATTTTCCCAAGTGTGGAACCAGGCGGCAACATTTTGGCGTCGTTGCCGAGGATAAGTCTTTTTATTCCCGGAATACGACTTTTGAGTTTTCCTTTTTTGTTTTTGCTTTGTTTGATGAATGTTTAGATTAGATTTTTAATTTTTCATCTGGTGACTCCACTAACCTTTTTTCCTTTCATAAAAATTCAAAGAAAAACAAAAAGAGAGAATTCTTTGTGAGATTGTTTTATATGCATATTTTTTCTTACATGGTGACTCCATTGAAGGGATAAAACCCTTGTTTCTCATATAGTTTGTTGAGACTGTTTGTGTGTAGATGAGCCCATGCATTACAGTGAAATCTATAAAGCTCACCTTTTGACAGCTCCACTGATTCAGTACCAGATGTATCCCTTGGTCATTTCAATTGCAGGCTATTGATCTTTGAAAATGGATAATAAAGAGTCTAGTGAGCAAATTTCCGGTGCTCATCCTCCCATTGACTTTTCAGGCATCCCTAGTTTCCCTAATTATCATAATGGTGAAGATGTATCTGATTATCTGCCGGTCTTTTGGGGAGATGATGATGATGTAGAAACCCAACATGTCATGTCTTTTCTTAAAGTTGTGGCTAAATTCAAAGTCTTATATGAAGATAACATAATGGAGATGTTTGTTAGTACATTATAGGGATCTGTTTATCAGTGGTATTCTAAAGAGCTTCCAAATAAATGTATTAACTCTCTTTCAAGCCTCCTTAGAATATTTATAAGGTAGTGGCATAATAGAGGAACTAGTAGGGAAGACTTGGACAGGATCCTTAGAAGGTACTTTCTCTTGTTCATACCTTGGATTGAGTATCATAAGGAAGACCCCAACTTTCCTCGTATCATCATGACAGAGAATGATAAATATTGGGAGGTGCCTCTAAGTTATATCAATCGTGTTGATCTCCCTGTAGCACAGTATGGATTTAAAGAAGAGATTCAGCATGACCCTATCGAAGAGTTCCATGAAGCACCCTTAGTTGAAGATTTTGTGGAAAACCATCCTCTTGTCACCATAACTAAAAACATACAAGATATGGAGTGTTCTCAAATCTATGAAGACGATCACATATGTATTCTTGATTTACCTAAAGATGAAGCCATTATAGAAGTTGACAAAGAAATTCATGAAGGGTCTTCAATTGAAGATTTTTCGGAAGAGCTTCCTCAATTTGCCATTGAAGATTTGGGATTTCAAGATTACTTCAGTGAAAATGGTGACGTTTGTACTTCAGATTCTCCTAAGGAAGCAACCACTGCAAAAGCCTCTAAAGAAACTTGTGATGAAATTTGTATGGTTTATGATGACACTCCTCCTTTTTCTCCACATACTGTTGAAGTCTTGGACAACTTTATAGCTTGTAATATCTTTCAAACCAAACCTTCTAAGGATGACTATTATGAACATGAGAATGGGTATAGCCAGGGATGTGGTGCCAACGATGAAGACTGTCTCATATCTGACATAGATGGGAATGATGACTGTTTGACTTCTATTGAAAATCCAATTTATGAGACTTTTGAAAATCTTGTTGAGAATCCCATCTATGATATAGCTAGTAAAGGGAGTGTTGGTTTTGAGACCATGGGGAATTTTGATAGTTCTCATGATCTATCAGAGCCATTAATGAGTATCAGTATTGAGGATTTGGATCAGCAGTATAACGAAGAGTTGGATATGATGCAATCAGTGAAATGTCAGTTTCATCCTTCATCAGCACATTCAGAGGTTCCTTATGATTTGGAGCAGCTTGGGGCATATACTTTCACAGAAGTTTACTTTCAGAAGGGCCCTTCAAATCAATATGATGAGGTAGTTGGTCTGCCTTATCATTCCGAGTTTTTTCTCAGCTTTATCCAGTCATGGGTAGAAGAGGCCTGCATGAGGACTTACCATTGCGGGAAGCACTTCAAAGATTTATCATATGCCTATGATCACCAATCTAATCCTCCAATCCAGAATTATTATGCAGGTTTGCATTCTCTAAATAAGGTATCCTTGTTTTGGCTGGTAACCAAACACAAGTTGAAAAGTTTTTATATTGATAAAATGGTAAGATGGTTGCATTGGATTTATCATTTTACTTAGCATTTTATTATATGCTTAGAGTAGGAAAATAAGCTCATCAAGTGAGCATTTACTTTCAGCATTTCTTTTTCAGTACTTTCATTTTTTGTACTTAGAATTTTTTAGTTATTTTTGCTTTTGAATAAAGCAACTTATGGTTCATTTGCCTCTTATAAAACCTTGTGCTACTGAAAGGTTTCTTGTCAAGTTGAAATGTTTTTACAGGTCATGGAGACCGGAGATTCTGATATTCTCAAATGCTCTCCTTGCTTGAAGACTAGATCGAGCACACGTACCACAGTTGGAGCCAGATGTTGCCAGCTAAGTTGTACTTAGTTGGACTATCAAGTGAGTGGGCAAAGTTGAACATGTTACATGTTCATTTTCGATGATTTGATATCTAGCAGGCCTTTTAAAGGCCCCATTTTTTAATTTTTTCCACATGTCCATGGCCCTGCAGGGTTTGTAATAAAATCTACTAGCATGGTGTTTTGTAAAGGACTTGGTTCCCTAGGACTTTTTGGCTAAGTCAGGTATTCCAAGAAGTTTTTTCACCTATTAATTATGTCTTGCACTAGTGCATAACATAATTTTTGGGTTTTTCTCCCGCTCCTCCAAAGCTGGAATGCCTGGAGAGGTTAACGGACCTTAGGGAATTGTTAAAGGCCATGGGTCAATGTATATGAACATGCTAGACATTATTTTTGAGTCATATGGACATGTGCTAAGTCCCCCTCGGTTGTTTTTTTAATTTCTGGAGAAAAGTATTTTTTCCGTAATTGAGCCATTTTTTAATGGTTTAATTAAAAAGTTGTAATTGTCATAAAAGTGTGGTCTAGGGGTTTTTTTTTGCCTTAGGGGTGTTTGTTTTATAACTCAGAGCACCCACATTACCCCAAAACCCACTTTTTATAATGTTTGGGTCATTAATTTTTCACTTATGCTCAAAAAACAAACAAAAAAGTGAAAAATGTGAGAAAACAATGAAAAAAGTCAAAAAACTCATAAAAAATTATTTCCAATTTTGGAGGGAGTTAGAGGTCAGAAATATTTCAGCATGTTTCTAGGAGTGAATTGGGCTGAAATGTAAGAGTTTTTGGGCAGCCCAATTAGTGGGATTACTTCCCCACTTGAGGGGGGCGTATTTCCCAAAATCGGGCCCCTCCAATCATGGAATTTGCAGCTATGTTTATGGGCTATCACATGGTTGATTTCTAGCTGATTTGGGGTTGATTTTGGCAGCTTATTACATGGGAGTGGGCAGCCCCTTTTTCTCCACAAGTTATGCCACTCACTCCACCTATTCCTCCTCAATTTGGGCACCCCCTCTCCTTGAGTTTTTTTATATAAGCAAGTTCACTCATTGTTTTCTCATGAGAAGGTGGAACCTATGCTCCTATCTTTGTAATACTTCTGCATTTGTTTATGAATAAAAGGCTTTGGAGGCAAATCTCTGTGTGGACTCTCATGGTGTGGATGATCATGTTCTATTTTAACATATGAGGTAATCTGTGTCTTTACATGTTTATTCATGCTTGTTTATTGATCAATCACTAGCTTTTGAAAGAAATGTTTATCTTAGTAAGGTAAAGATAGTGTAATCTAATTCATTATTTTTACTGTTGGTTATCATAGAGTGCTTAGAGTTCAATGTCATTTTTGTTTAAATGCTTAAATCTAATTCTCTATTTTAGTCTACACTAGTTGCATTTGATCTTGCTTGTGTGAATTGTCTTTTGTGTCTACAGGTTGCTGATCCGAAGAGTTGGTGGAGCTTGCTTGCATCCATTGATCTTTGAAATTGATTCAAAGAGAACTAGTCCCATTGATCCCCACGGTGGAGGACTCCATAGCCCAAATTCAAGACGTTTCTTCTTCTTCTCATCAACATAAAAATCTTCAAATTTCTCTTGGTTACTTTGGTTTGCATATTTCAGACCTCATTCTTATTTAAATATCATAAGTAGGTCTGATTTTTGTATTAGATCTCAAGTTCATCTTGAAGTAAAAACTTTATCTAGATCTAATTGATGCATGCTTCTTGTTATAGTGTGTTTTTTCGAATATTTTAAGGGCTTCAACAAGTAGTTTGTTTTACTGAACTTCATGTTTATTTCGCTGATTTAAAGAGCTGGCAATTTGCAGCTTCTCGAAGCTTGTCTCATTTAGTTACTTTTCAATATTTTAGCTTAGAATTTTAACTTGGTTTTTTCTGGGTTTTTAGCAAGTGTCCCAAATACACTCTTAAAGTGTTTTTGGGCATCTTTTACTGATGTTTGCTTGCTGGTTTGCAGCAAAGGACGAACAGGTAGGAGGAGGTGCTGACGAAATATCAAGGATCCAGGCAATCCGGAGGACCAAAACTGATATTTTGTAAAACCAGTTAATTTTTTCCTTCAAATTTGTAAGCCACCAAGTCACTTTAAGTAGACTGGGGCACTTCTCTATAGTATTGTAAAAGCATATCAAACGAGAGCAAGTGGGCCAACCAGTGCCCACACCCCATCCCCCCAGGGGTGGCCTGTGTCGTCTCTTTTCGTGGTGCGATTTTTTATAGTTTATTTCTTTTATTTTCTGCATTTAATAAAATTAACTAGGGTTAAAATTTACCTAGTTGGTCCGTTCCACTAGCGGGCCACAAGTTCACTCAGGACATAGATTTTTATCATTTTTTTTACAAACTCAAACGCCCCCTTGCTTTCCCGAAGTAGGGTTTCAAAACAAGGGCTTGCCCAAGTACTGGCCTGAAAAGAGACTCTTGGGGTTTTTAAAAGATAAAATTTTGGTTCATAAAAAATTTTAAAAATTTCCAAAGTCTTCACCCGTATGCTTTGTGGACAACTTGCAGCTCAGTCTGATCATGTTAGTACGCATCAGAAAGGGGAAGATGACTAGTAATAGGATCTAACACCACCCCAATAAACAAACCTTTTTGTGAAAATCTGGCACAACACGAGTATTTTGTTGTCGTGAGCAAATTTTTCAGAGGACTTGGGACAAAACTAAGTAGTGACCTCTTGGAAACCGTTAGGCTTGCCCTCGTTGGTACAGCATTTGAACACCTCCTTGAGACTCCGATCCAGCCCAAGTCTGAGTGAGAAGCCACACATCAAAATTCCGGACATGTTCCCCGTACCTTTGCATATATTGGGAACCCACCAGCCCTAATAAAAAGATCACTACCACATTAAATTTAAAATAAACCAAGAACACTTGCACAACATTTACTTTTTCAGTTCATGCATCTTTTTCGACTCCATTCAAGCACTGGTTTATATTGTTATATTTCATGTTATTAATGAATGTTTTTATGATGATAATGTTTAATATTTGCAAATGAAATGTTGATGAATGATGCTTTGCTTTATATGTATAAATGTATGCTGCATTAGCTTGGTTTCAAAATAAAAAAAATATTTCTAACTCTTAGATTAGACACCATAGTTTGTTTTCATTTTTAGGGTCCACCCCCCTTGGCTTCGCTAGGAAAGCCTAGACGGAGAAGTCGAGTTTTCAGGTGACAGCACTTGACTCTGACTTGCCCCCAAGGCCACACCAGCAGCTTGAAGACTTCTGTTGCGTTTTCCCAGGTGTGGAACCAGGCGGCAACACTGCCTCCTCAAGGAAAGTCGCCCATGCAGGAGAAGGCGCCCTCTGAATAATGATGATGTTGATAACTAGCTCCTAGATCCAAATAGGAAGCCCGTCTTCCAGGATTAGGGTAATAGTGGTGCTCTTGGAAGGATGAAGCCAGCATGCAGACAAAAGGATCCATGTGTGATGAGATATGAAGATATCTCACTTGTGCAATTCGCCCATGCAAGGATAGTGAGTTCCCTTGATCCATATATAGCTTGAACCCTGCAGAATGCTGAAGAATGAAACCTGATGATAGTAGTAATGTTGAATCTGGATGATCCAACCCTGATAGTGACTAGGGCAGATAGATTTCGCTGCCGAAATACACTGAATGGTTGAGTGGTGTGCCCTCAACCCTAAACTGGCTCTCTGAGCTCTCCAAGTCGACTTCTCAAATCAATAATCAAATAAGCAAACCTAATCATTCACTTTATCCTTCTTTTATAACTTTGACATTGCATGCCCTAACTTTTGCATGCGTATGTCGCTTTCTCTTCTATTTTTGAGTTGACTTGCATGCATTGCTTTCTGTGTGAATGAAAGCTTAATTAAGGTATTTTTGTGCATGCATCATGAAATATGGCCCGCATGTAATGCATACAGGTGGCCCCTAATTCCTGTGGCCCTCTTTTATTGACGGATGATCTAATAACCATGATTAAGATCTTCTTTTGGTCTGAATGGTATCAATCCTCAGTCAATTCCTCTATTTGTTAAAAAGAGTACATTACAGGATGGAAAAGTTAATGGCAGCTTCACTATAAGAGTGTAAACATTAATTGCCCAACACACTCAACCACCGATTTTAGAAAAAAAGTGGTGCTTAGAAAGCATGCAAAACTGAAAGTTTTAGATAAATTGCAGCCTGTATACGAAAAAGTCTTGCTATTAATAGTTAATTGTGCAGAATTGATTTAGTTCAAATGATTACAGGGCTCTTGGGAAGAAAATGTATTACAAGCATAGCTAGAAACAAACGTGGATGACAAGGTTTGGAGGCACCTACTTTTGCCAAAGACTTCTCCCCGGTGTTGCATGGGAAACTATCCACAACAACTTGATTAAGAAGGCAGGGGAAACTACATCCAACAACAATTTTGAACAAAAGATCCTAAGCCCCGAGTTGTAAAGCATTTTGTTTCTATTGTTGTACGAATTGAACTAAATCTAAATCATATATTAGATGAATTGAACCTTTTAAATATATTAGATTGCTTGAGGCTTGCATTGAGAAATGAGTACAAATAGTAGACGAGCCCATCTAAACTCTTCTTTATACAGCGTGAGGTTTGTATTGAATATATATTAGATGGATTGAACATTGATTCTAAAACTCACGTTTATACAACTTAAGGTTTGTATTGAATATATATGAGATGAGTTCAACCGACCCATCCAAAACTCAATTGAATACACTGGTACAAACCCATCTAAAACTCATCTTTATACAAATTTAGGTTTCTACATAATCTAAACAATATATTAGATGAATTTAACACTAAATTTAAATGATATATTAGTTAAATTTGAATATATATACTAAACACAAACCTGTCTAAACTCAATTCCATACAGATGGTTTGAATCTAATCAATATATTAAATTAATTGAACCCATCTAAACCTAAGTCTATACACGTCAAGTTTGCATTGGATCTAAATAGAATATTAAATGAATTAAAAATTGTATCTAAACAACATATTATATCAACTGAATATATATAGCCCTACAAACCAATCTAAACCCAATTTTATACATCTTGCAGAGATTTGTTAATTTTGTTATATTAGCTTGAAGTCTGCTATACTAAAATACCCATTATTTCAAGGACCCAAGAGGTTGTGTCCCTATTAAAAACTTCAGAAAACAATATATACGACTTACAAGTTACAACCTATATCAAACTTGGGTTTAAATGAATCAATGCTAGTTACAAACAAGTGTTGTTGTAAATGTAACTTCGGAAGATATTCTTTTGTATATTATTATTATATTATTATTGTACTTTTATTGTACCTACGTCGGAGATGTTTTTCCTCCGTTTGCAGATGTCATTATTGTATTTGCCCATGCAAGAATATTAAGGTAAAACATCCATTGTAAGTCGAGGCAATAGTTCCCCAAGAGATAAATGTAAAATGTATTTTTGAGTCTCCCTAGGACAGGTAGGCCCAAAGAGTTAAGGAAGTCGGCCCCAATAGGGAATTAGGTCAGTCACACATAAAGTATAAATAGAGAGGCTCACTCTCTCATTTGGACATCACACTCACTCAAGCAAGTTCGCACCAAGTGAGAGAAGTTGCAGAAGACATCTTATCTTTGGTTTTTTCTATCTTTTTTGATATTGTACAAGTGACGAATCTATTACTGAGGAAGTTGTGGGATTTTCTCCTTTATGGTTTCTCTGAGGAAATTTCTTATGCCTTTTGTGTATTGCTGTGCTTGTCTATCTTTCAGTTTAAAGATCTAACATAATTGAATTTAAGTGCAAACTCTAACATGGTATCAGAGCCACTCTGAAAAGAAGGCATTGTGCAGCAGCGAGAAACTAGGGCTTCAGCTAAAGCATAAAGGCAACTCATAGTAGAGGGAAAAGACACATTCATTCTTCACGAAGAAGGTTTTGTTCGAAGACAAAGAAAGAGGCCAAGAGAGATGAAAAACGGGATAGAAGAGAGAAGATTGACTTGCAAGTTTATCAGGTCGAAGAATAGGATAGAAGCAGAATTTTCGTACGGTCGGACGGAATTTCGTACATCCATATGAACAAATTGTCAAACCCATATAGATCTATACAATTGTACGAACAGGCCATACTACTGTATAGACAAATCTGTCAACAGTTTCTTCTCATATCTATTTGTCATTTTTCCTCACTAGAAGGTAGAAACTCCTTTGTTTAAGGTGTCCTTGTAAGTTTTGAACATTAATGATAAACTAATTTTGAAGGATAGATTTTCGAGTTCTGTGCTTTATCCTTCCGCAGTTTGTTTTCCAGCTATATGTGTGATTAATGCATGCTCAGATTTATTTATGTTATTAAGTGAATTTGAAGATCTGAATTTATTTGATAAAGAGGCATACGACAGCAGTCACCTAGGGCTTTGGAAATTTAACATGGTATCATAGCCATCTCTCTGATTGAGACTCTTAGGGGTTTATTTTGGGTAGATTAGTTGCGAGCAGCAAAGGATCAACGAGGGTTTCATTATTTTGTGATTTGGTTGTTTGTACTTCATATCTCAGAGATGGCATCAGCTAGCCTCAGGTTCAAGGATAGATTGGATGGTGCCTCAAATTTCCTAACATGGAAAGTTCGGGTAACTCTTCTATTAGAAGAGAATGACCTATGAGATCTCATCAAGGACGTGGTAGCTTCACCGACAAATCCGCAGCTTTTGGCAACTCACAAGAAAAAAGAAGTAAAAGCTAAGCAAATGATCATTGATGCAATAAAGGATAATCCGATCCCTCATGTATTCGAGAAGAAGACGACAAAGGGCATGTTTGATGCCCTCGTTAGCCTATACCAAAAGATGATTTTGCACAACATGTTCAGATTTGTTGAGATGACTAGATCAGACACCGTCCCCAGCTACATGATGAACGTCACACAGATTCATGACCAACTTGCAGCAGTTGGGGAAAATATTGAAGAAAAAGAGTTAGTAAATAGGGCACTAAATGGGTTCCCACCTCAAGGGGAAATATTAGTCCAAGGTGTTTGAGCTCAAGAGAATCTTCCCAACTAGGAAAGACTATGGGATGATTGTATCCAAGAGGAGACTCAGATGGAGTCAAAGCCAACAGACAAGGAGGTGACAGTGACCATGCCCTCATTGGTCAAACAAAGAAGGGCAGAGGTAAAGGACCCAACAAGGGTGAGGCAAAGAGTGATGTGTCAACCTCACAGTCAAGGAAGAAGGACCTGAGTAAAATCAAGTGCTTCATATGTCATAAGAACGGCCATTATGCATCAAAATGTTCGGAGAAGAAGGGTAAAGGGAAGCAGCAGCACCAAGTGGCAGCCTCAACTGAAACTTAGATGAATGAATTTGCCTCCAAATTAAAGAAGGATTTCTCAATGGTATCTTGCCTCTCTTCCAGCACAGGTTCAAAGAACGCATGGTATGTGGACAATGGAGCAACGAGGCATATGACATCAACCAGGGAATTATTTTCAAATTTGGAAGAGCACAACTCTGGAGTTCAGGTCGAGCTTGGTAATGATGCCAAGTATCCAATAGCAAGAGTTGGTAACACTCCTTTCCAACTCCAATCAGGTAACTCTTTAGACATTGATGATGTGTTATTTGTTCCAGGTCTCACGAAGAATTTGCTTTTAGTTTCGTTCATGGAAGATAAGGGCTTTGTAGCTGTGTTGCACGGGTACCACTCCCGGCCCTTAGGAATGGCGTACCCCGCATTCCCGCGTACCTGGGAGCTTTGGAGCTGGTACGAAACGCTCCAAAAGAGGTGGGAGCTTCAGTAGGTACTCGGGAGCTTTTCGGGTACTTCACAGAGTTGAATTAGCAGCTCCCGGTACTAGTTTCCGTGGGTACTTTTGGTTGGGAGCTTGTGGAAGCTCCCGATCCATCGAGAAGCTTTGAGAGGCTCCTCCATGGATCGGGAGCTTCCACAAGCTCCTGAACATGGGTACCCATGTTCAGGAGCTTGTGGAAGCTCCCGATCCATCGAGGAGCCTCTCAAAGCTCCCACTCTACTTACACAAACCACGAGATCGAGACTATTCACGGGAAGAGAAAAGGGATTAAAAATTTCGCGGGAAAGAGGAAAAGGGCGCCAATGCTTCATGATCTTAACCGTACACGTGGAGGCAAGGAAGAAGGGGCATACATGCAATTCATGCTTTATAAACAGCATTCCCCTTCTCTGAAAATCACATTGTTGATTACAGTCTTCAATCTTGGCTTGTGTTTTTAGTTTCTGAGTTTTTTTAGTGTTTTCAGTTTTGGGTTTCCGCTGTTTATACAGTCTTCAAGCTGCTCTGTTTTTACAAGTCAGTTCTCACTTCTCAGTCTCATTCTCTGAGTTCTTGGGTTTCCGTTTTGGGTTTCTGAGTTCAGCTGAGTTCTAACTTCTTAGCGTTCAAGCTTCAACAATCAGCGATTCAGCGTACACATGGACAGCTTCAAGTTCAAATCCGTGCAGCGTTCAAGCTTCAGGCTTCAGGCTTCAGCTTTCAAGCTTCAGGCTTCAGCGTTCAAGCGTTCAAGCTTCAGGCTTCACTGTTCAGCATTCAGATTCAGGCTTCAGCAGTTTCAAATTCGCCCAGCAGCAGTTTCATATTTGCCGAGCAGGTATCTTATTAAGTTATAACTTATTACCTGTTTAAACTTTAATCTAGCTATGTGATAATTTGATAAAATTAAAAAATTAAAAATGCAGTTCCATTAAAAAATCATTGCATATCGATTGGACCCTAAGTTTTTACATCCAAGTTTTTTGTTTATTAATATATCATGAATTTTTTTTTGAGTTTGAGCACCAAGTCTTTTTCTTCCTAAACTTTCCAAGCTGAACCTGCACATAAAATCCAAATCTGTACACTCACATTATGCATATTTGATATTTACTATTTTAATTTAGTATTATTTACAACACCTTTTAAGTTTTTACTTTTTAGTTTTTGTTTTTCTAAATAAAACCACTAAATTTGTTGAAATAATAGATAACATAATTTTATACTATTTTTTATTTTTTCATGTTAAAAATTTCACCACTGTAATACTGTATAAATCTGCAATTCTGCACTGGTAATTTTAATTTATTAAAAAACAAAACTATTCTAAAAGACTAAAAACCGATATAAATTTCTGATTACAATGTTACATCTCTTTCAGATCTCGATTCTCAACAGCTTGTCATTGGTTTTTAAAATTTAAATTTTATTTGATGATATTTTAATTTTAAATTTTTAATATTTTATTAGTTTCAAACTTTCATGCTCTTGGACCAAATTTGGCAAATTATGAATGCACATTGCATACTGATACAATCCACAGAATGTCAGAAACAAAGCAGCTTGATACATGGATGATGGAAGTGGCTAGGAAATTAAATTATTAATTATTAAACAAATTTACTATTTACTATTTAATTAATAAATGTAACATTTATTAATTCTTTACAATGTGCAATGCCAATTAGAGACAAAGACTCAAACTATTGATCATTAGACATTAAGTGGTAATTTTTTTGTTACTTTGGTCAACTGTCAAGACTCAACAATGAATTAAACTCAAATTGTCTCATGAATCATTTAACTTTTTAAGAAATAAATTTGTCATACATAATTAGAATTTTAATTGACAATGTCCATTATCATTATGTGATCTTTGACTATTATAGTTAACTTTTAAAATAGGCAAAATGACAAAAAGTTAAAAAATTAAACTTATAATTTAATAAATTTATGTTTTTTTAATATATATTAAAATTTAATATATTATATTATTGCCGCTCCCAATCTGACGTTTCCTGTAAATTTGTAAGAAGCTTCTAGCCGTACCGGATACTCGTGTCCACGTACCCCACATACCCGCGTACCAGAAACTTGTGCAACATTGCTTTGTAGTAGAGTTCAAGAACAAGCAAGTCCTCATTAGACCGAAGGAGTCTAGCCCAGGATCAGCTTAGGTCATTGGAGTTAGAGAAGGCAATTTGTATAGGTTGCAAAGTGAACCTATTCGAGCCCTAGTTCATGTTGATTTTTAGTGCAGCTGCGAGACCCATTCTCAGAGAGAATGGTACCCTAGTCATTTGACTAGGGTTCCTGGTCAAGTTACCAGGCAGAGTATGAGTAAGACCCTAGAAGGTACCCTAGGGCCCCCAGCTGTCTCCTGGGGTTCTTGGTCGAGGACCAAGCAGATTGATGCCATGGCAAAGTCCCTAGCATGTGGCTAGGGCCCCTATTTGTCTCTAGGGTATTCTGGTCTAGAACCAGACGGTTTCTTGGTCATGATGACCAAGCAGATCCTGCAGGTTGAGACAGAGACTTCCTAGGTCCTGCAGATGGTTGATCAACATTCAGCCTAGGACTGAATGCTCAGTTTGAGGCTGAGGACCATTCTCTGGGAGAATGGAGATCCTGGTCATGGACCAGATGGTTGATCAACATGTCCCAGTCTAGGACTGAGGTTCAGCCTTGAGCTGAAAGCCATTCATTAAGAATGGAAGATATTGTTGTCCCCTCTCCTAATCGGTTATTGCTAGGTTGCTTCTCAAGGGACTGGCCACTCCTTGGCGATGTCTCCAGTACCTAACCATTAGGAGCAGCGTTAAGGACAAAAGGATTGCACCACCCGTTTGGATCTTCTCCCTTATACAGTGATGACAAAAATATATAAACTATGTATCTTAAGAGAGAGAAAAGTTTTTGGTCTTGATGGTCCTATTTGATTGCTTGCCCACCTTGGTCTTGTGGTTGTTGACTCATGGTCATTCTCTTACTTGGTTCTAGCACTTTCACTCATGTGCTCACTTGACCCTGATGATTCCTACTTTATGGAATTTATTAAAGACCATTGGACCATGTATTATTATGTTTTGTTATAGGGCTTTGTCCCACTTATGTTTTTGGTCTTTTTACTTTATGTTGGACTTTTGGTTTTTCACTTTATGATAAATTCATTAAATATTTATTTTAGTCTTATTAATAAAATCTTTATGATTTTATTAATAAAGACTTTATGAGTTTATTAATAAAGTTTTTATTTATTTATTTAAAGGTCTTATCTTTTTATTTAAAAACCCTTGACCATTGGTACCCTACTTTTATTTTATTTATTATTTATTTAATTCTTATTATTATTATTTTTTTTATTATCCTAAGTTTTTATTATTCTAATCCTAAGTTTTCTAAATCTAAAACTATATAAAACCTCAACTCTAATTCAACGAAAAAGAGGAGAACGACTGTGAGCTTAATCTTCATTCTTCTCGCGGCAATTGTTTTGGCTAGACTGTCTCTCGGATTATCTCAGCGCTTATTGTTTTAAGGTTGTCTCACAGTTTATTTCTTCTCGACTGTCTCTTCTCCACGGGTGATTCCCTCACGGTTTTTGCTGTAGCTTATCTTCACGGCTTTCACACCACGGTGGTCTGTTTTACGGCTGTCTATTTGGTTATTTATTTTACCTTCACGGGTTTCACTTTACGATTATCTCTGTCTCTCCTTCTCGAGTGTCTCTCTATATGGTTGTAGCATTTAACTGTTTATAACACATTACTGTCACACGGATTACTGTCACGGGTTTATACTTTGGTTTCTCTTCACGATTTTACTGTCACGGGTTTATCCTTCGGTTTGGTTTCCTTCACGGATTACTGTCACACGGATTACTGTCACGGGTTTATACTTTGGTTTCTCTTCACAATTTCCCTATCATGGGTTTATTCTCTTGCTGATCTCCTTCACGGCTTCATCCGTGTCATGAATTTATTCTCACACTGATCTCCTTCTCCTTCACGGCTGTTTTATTTAACTGTCTTTAATATTCAGCAGTCTCACAGTTTCTTCATTTTGACTGTAGCATGCAGCAGTCTCACAGTTTGTTCATTGTGACTTTAGCATGCAGCAGTCTCACAGTTTGTTCATTGTGACTTTAGCATGCAGCAGTCTCACAGTTTGACTTTAGCATACAGCAATCTCACAGTTTCTTTATTCTGCCTGTAGCATTCAGCAGTCATCATTATAATTGAACTCTGAGTGTGTGTCTGCTTACGTGCTTGACCTTTGTAGCCTGCAGCACCTGTGTGTCTTTCTTACTACTGTCATTTTAATTGAAGAACTTGAGGTCTGTTTTATTCTACCTGAACCTTCTCTCTCTTAAGGTACGTATATGGTTTATCTAGTTTGACTTGTCCTTTTAGTGACAAGATCAAAACTATCTGAGTATAAGGCTGATCCAAATATTGGTTATAATTCGTTAATGCTACTTCTCATGTACATGACATTTGAAATTTAGTTTACTATTCATGTCACTTGAAATTTATTTTATATTGTGCATTTGATGATTCTCGAGGACCAACTCTAATGCAGTGACCAAATGGAGCATTAAGTTGAAAGAGATGGAAATTATGTTTTAAATCAGTTTGAATTTAAATTTTGCAGTACAATTGTTACTTATTCTTGTGTCAAGTTTTTATAACCTGGAATTTCAACAGTTCATTGCACAAAGAACCTATGCGAATTATGGCACAAGAGGATGGGCCACCTACACCACTAAACATTGCCTATTATGAGGGGCATTGTCACGAGTCTTCAATAGTTCAATATTGAGCAACAAGATGTGTGCAAAGGGTGTGCGTTTAGAAAGCATGCCTAGGCCGCTTTCCTAAGTAGTGAGCAAAGATCTAAGGGAATCATAGATCTAGTACATTCGGATGTGTGTGGACCAATGTTAGTAGCATCAATCATAGGAAGCATGTACTATGTTTCCTTCAATGATGACTTCTCTCACAAAACATGGATCTACTTCTTGAAGACCAAGGATGAAGTCTCAAGGCTCTTGTGTAGAACCAGACAGAGAAGAAGATCAAAGTTTTGAAATCGAACAGTGGGGGTGAGTATACCTCGAATGATTTCGAGGATTTCTACAAGGATGCAGGAATCAAGAGGGAGTACACTATTCCTTACAACCCATATTAGAATGAGGTTGCAAAGCAGAAGAACCAATCCATCATAGGGGCTACTAAGGCCATGATACATGACCAAGATTTGTCAATGTTTCTATAGGAATTAGCATGTAATGCAACAATTTACATCTAGAACAAGTGTCCTCGCAGGGTTTTGAGGGCAAAGACACCAAGGGAGGCATTCACTGGTGTAAAGCCAGAGGTGAGTCATTTCCGCATCTTTGTCTATCCAGTTTACATCTATATACTAGTGGAGAAGAGGACTAAGTTCGAACCCTCTAGCACGAAGGATTTATTTGTTGACTACAATGAGAATTCAAAGGTTTACAAGATCTGTATTCTAGGAGAGAGGAAGGCAATTGTAAGCAGGGATGTATAGTTCGAAGAAGACTTTGCATCCAAGAAGTCTCATGAGCCAATACCAGTGATAGAGGATGAGGGGCAGGAAGCTTCAAAGGTCGAGCCAAGGTCACCAACGACTTCCAATTCAAGGTAGTAGCCTTCAAATGCAGAGGAGTCGCCATTTCAGTCAAGGGACCTCAATGGTTCATAGAGACATTGAAGGATGCTTAGGAGCATGTTGAGGCTCCTAGGAGCTCATTTAGAGAGAGCATACCTCCAAAGAAGTTTAAGAACTACACGGCATTGATGAGCAACATCATAGATTTTGAGCCCTCCAGATTTCAGGAGGCAGCCGACCTGCAGGTTTGGAGGGATACCATGGTGTACACCTCCATCATGAAGAAAGATGTTTGGGGCATTATGCCTACACCGAAGGTGACTTCTAAATGGATCTACAAGATCATGCATGCGGCAGATGGTAGCATACAGAAGTACAAGGCGAGGTTCGTGGCAAGAGGATTATCCCAAAAAGAGTGAGTAAATTACGAGGAGAAGTTTGCTCCGGTCGCCAGGTACACTTCCATTAGAGCAGTGATGTCTTTAGTCTTCATCATGGGATGGAGGATACATCGGATGGATGTGAAGACAGCTTTCCTCAATGGGATAATTGAGGAAGAAATGTACATCGAGCAACCTCAGGGCTTTGAGGTCAATGCGAAGGAGTCTCATGTGTGCAAGCTGAAAAGGGCCCTTTATGGACTCAAGTGGGCTCTGAGAGCATGGTATTAAAGGATCGATGGATACCTGCAGAGCATGGACTTCGCCAAAACTGAAGCAGATCCCAACTTATATTTCATATTTGTTGAGAATGATCTGCTCAATTTGGTGTTGTATGTAGATTACCTGTTTCTCACAGGTTCAAAGAAGTTCATTACAAGGTGCAAGGCAGATATGGCAGTTGAATTTGAGATGAAGGACATTGGCTTGATGAATTACTTCTTGGGTTTGCAAGTTTGACAAAAACTAGGGGAGATTTTCCTTGGGCAAGGCAAGTATGTAGTTGAGATCCTGAAGAGATTTCGAATGGAGGATTGTAGGCCCATGGCCACTCCTATGATCACTAATATGAAGAAGGTCACTACTTCAGACTCAGCTATGGTGGATCCCAAATTATACAGACAATTGATAGGTTCCTTGATGTATTTGGTCAACACTAAGCCAGATATATGTTTTGGAGTGAACACCTTGAACCAGTTCATGGTAGAGTCGAGGCAGGAGCATTGGGTAGCAACAAAACAAGTGCTCATATATTTGAGGGGCACAATGGAGTATGGATTGAGATATCTTGGAGATGGTGAAGTGAAGTTGCAAGAGTATACAGACTCGGATTGGGCAAGTAGTGCATCAGACAGGAAGAGCACCTCGGAGTGTTGCTTCAGCTTGGGATCAGTAATGATATCTTAGTTCAACCGGAAGTAGACTTCTGTGGCACTCAATTTAGCAAAGGAAAAGTATATGGCAGTGAGTAGAACTAAATGTGAGGCCATCTAGCTTCGCAAGTTGCTTGCAAATTTATTTGATCAGGAGTTGGATCCCACGATGATTTACTATAATAATAAGAGTTGTATCAAACTCTGTGAGAATCCAGTTTTTCATGACAAACCCAAGCACATTGAGATCAGGTATCACTTCATTCGAGACAAGATTCAAAAGGGAGCAATGAAGCTCTAGTATGTACCCACAGATCAGCAGGTTGCAAATATTCTAACCAAGCCCTTAGCAAAAGGGAAGTTTGAAGCATTCAAAGACAAACTTGGAATGGTGTAGAATCCCTTTCTCGCTAAGAGGGAGTGTTGATGTTTTGTAGCTCGGATAAGAACTTCCGCATAGGTTAGGTGTCAAACATGCATGAAGTTGTCCAAGTTAATCTACTTTGTAATTCACTTTAGTAATAAAGTGAAAGTCTTTTAATTAGATATTAAGTCTAATAAAGTGCATTTTAATGCATTAGTGATTTAAGCTAATCTCAACTATAGATCTCACCATGAGATTAGGATTTTGGTATATTAGGCCTTCAACTAAAGTATAAAGGTAGTTCAAAGGAGAAGGAAAAGACACATTCATTCTTCATGAAGACAATTTTGTCCGAAGACAAAAAAAAAAGAGGTCAAGAGAGACAAAAAAACAGGGCAACAGAGAGAAGAATGACTTGTAGGTTCAACAAGTCGAAGAACAGAACAGAAGCAGCATTTATGTACATATGTACGACATATTCATACAGATCCGTACAGCCAAACTGACAGAACTGTACAGATCTGTACAATCATATGGAAACTGACAGAACTGTACAGATCTGTACAATCATATGGACAAGTCGTATAGGTCGTACTACTATGCGAACAAATTTGTCAACAGTTTCTTCTCATATCTATTTGTCGTTTTTCCTCATTGGCAAGTAATACTATGCGGACAAATTTGCAGATAGTTTCTTCTCAATTCTATTTGTCGTTCTTCCTCATTAGCAGGTAAAATATCCTATGTATGTATGAGGTGTCCTTGTAAGTTTTGAATATTAATGATAAACTGATTTTAAAGAACATATTTTCAAGTTATGTGTTGTATACTTTCGTTGTTTGTTTTCCAACTATATGTGTGATCAATGCATGCTCAAATTTATTTACGTTATTAAGTAAATTTGAAGAGCTGAATTTATTTGATAAAGAGGCATAGGACAGCAGTCTCGTAGGGCTTTGGAAATTTAACAATGACCCATTACCAATGACAAAGGATGAGGAACAAGAAGCTCCAAAGGTTGAGCCAAAGTCACTAGCGACTTCTAATTCGAGGCAGCAACCTTCAGATGCAAAGGAGGAGTCACCAACTCCTACCAGTTCTATCAAGTGACCTCAATGGTTCACAAAAACATTGAGGGATGCTCATGAGCATGTTAAAGCTCTTAGGAGCTCATTCAAGGAGAGCATACCTCTTAAGAAATTTTTGAACTACATGGCGTTGATGAGCAGCATCATAGACTCGACCTTCCAGTTTTCAAGAGGCAACCTACCAACGGGGTTGGAGGTATGCCATGGTGGAGGAGTACACCTCCATGACAAATGATGTTTGGGAGATTGTTCCTAAATCGGAGCGAGGGCCAGCGATGATTTCTAGATGGCTCCACAAGATCAAGCATGCAGCAAATGGCAACATAGAGAAGTACAAAGCGAGGTTCGTGGTGAGAGGGTTCTCTCAGAGAGAGGGAGTGGATTACTACGAGACATTTTCTCCAGTCGCCGAGTACACTTCCATTAGAGCAATGATATCTTTAGTCTCCATTATGGGATGGAGGATACATCAAATGGATGTGAAGACAGCTTTCCTTACTGGGATAATTGAGGAAGAAGTGTACATCGAGCAACCTCAAGGCTTTGAGGTCAATGGGAAGGAGTCCCATGTGTGTAGGCTGAAAAAGGCCATGTATGGACTCAAGCAGGCATCGAGAGCATGGTATTCCAAGATCAATGAATACTTGCAAAGCATGAGCTTCACCAAGAGTGAAGCAAATCCCAACTTATATTTCATATTTGTTGAGGTTGATCTACTCATTTTGGTGTTGTATGTAGATGACCTGATTCTCATAGGTTCATAGAAGCTCATTGCAGAGTGCAAGGTAGATATGGCAGTTGAGTTCTAGATAAAGGACATTAGCTTGATGCATTACCTCTTCAGGTTAGAGGTTTGGCAGAGAGCAAGGGAGATTTTCCTTGGGTAGTGTAAGTATGCAGTTGAGATATGGAAGAGACTTCGAATGGAGGACTGCAGGCCCATGGCCACTCCTATGATCACTAATCTGAAGAAGGTTACTAGTTCAAATTCAGATATGGTGGATCCCACGACGTACAGGCAACTGATAGGTTCTTTGATGTATCTAATCAACACTAGGACAAATATATATTTTGCAATGAACAACCTGAGCCAGTTCATGGTGGAGTCGAGGCAGGAGCATTGGGTGGCAGCAAAACATGTGCTCAAATACTTAAGGGGCACATTGGAATATGGACTTAGATATCTTGGAGAAGGTGAAGTGAAGTTGCATAGATATACAAACTCAAATTGGGAAGGCAGTGCATCAAACAGAAAGAGCACCTCAAAGTGTTGTTTCAGCTCAGGATCGGCGATGATATCCTGGTTTAGTTGGAAGCAAACTTCCGTGGCACTCACTTCAACAAGAGGCAAAGTATATGGCAGCGAGTACAATTAGATGTGAAGCCATCTAGCTTCGCAAGTTGCTAGCAGGTTTATTTAATCAAGAATTGGATCCCACAGTAATTTACTATGATAATCAGAGTTTTATCAAACTCTCTGAGAATCCCGATTTTTCATGACTGATCCAAGCACATTGAGATCAGGTATCACTTCATTCAAGACTCAAAAAGACGCATTGAAGCTCCCATATGTACCCACAAATCAACAGGTTCCAGATATTTTGACCAAGCCCTTGGCAAAAGGGAAGTTTGAAGCATTCATAAACAGACTTGGATTGGTGCAAAATTCCTTCCTCGCTAAGATGGAGTGTTGACGTTTTGTAGGTCGGGCAAGAACTTCCACAGAGGTTTAGTGTCAAACGTGCGTGAAGTCGTCCAAGTCAAATCTATTTTATAATTCACTTTATTAAAGTGAAAGTCTTATATTTTGGTGTTGAGTCTAATAAAGTGCATTTTTAATGCATGAGTGATTTGGACTAATCTCAACAGTCAATCTCACTGAGAGATTAGGGTTGCAGCTAAAGTATAAAGGCAAGGCAAAGTAAAGACACATTCATTCTTTGCTTGAAGACAGGTTGGTCGAAAGGTGAAGAAACTCATCTGAGGAGCAAAGTTAGAACACCAGAGAGGGGCCCGGATAAGCAATCAGGTAGATTTCAGCATGCAAGCCCGAAGGTATAGCAGATATGTACAGTCGTATGGATTGGTACAGCAGATTCATACGGACTTCTGTACCATCATATGAACAGATCCGTACATCCATACAAAACAAGTATGGACTTTGTACATCCATACGGACAACCGTGCAACAGATCAACAAGTTTCAGGTTTTTTCTTGTTTTTTTAGGGCAGATTTTCTCAATTATGTGCATGTTTTACTTTGTTTGAGTGTACCGTACAACTGCATTTTATCTGCAGTTGTGCGGTTTCCTTGCCAACTTTGATCTTTAATGAAAAGTTGATTTGAAGAAGTGTGTGTGCAAAGTGTTTATGCTTCTGATGTTCATTTTCAGCTATATGCGTGATTGTTGCATGTTCAAAAATATTTATTTCTGCTGTTAAATAAGTTCAGACCTAATTTATTTAATCAAGAAAAACATGGGACGACAATCACCTAGGGCGTGAAAATTTACATACTGCTCCCTAGAGTTGGGCAACCCCTACCCAGCATTGCCATTTCCCCACTCTAGGGTGCTTGGGAAATGATATGAAATGCTCCCTTTTCTCTGGGAACTTCTTTGGAAGCTTGGGCATTGATATGAAATGCTCCCTTTTTTATGGGAACTTCTTAGGGAGCTTGGGAGCTTTTCGAGAGATTTTCAAGAGCTTGCTTTGGCCACTCCCTTTTTGGGGGGAGCTTGTAGAAGCTCCCTATCTATTTAGGAGTTTCCAAAATTTCATTGACAAGCAATGAGATTGTAGAAGCTCCCTATCTATTTAGGAGCTTCCAAAAGCTCATTGGCAACCAAGGAGCTTCAACAAGCTCCTAACCATGTGGGACCCAAAATCATAAGAAACGTGCCAAAAATGAATTGAATGATCGTTGGTTCTCGTGCTAAAAAATCACCAACAATAAGAAAATCAATTGAATCTAACAATCATGCCATTTTTTAAATTTTCAAGGTTGTAGATATTAAAAAGGTTCATGCCTCTTAGCTCTTTAGATCTTTTCACACAATAGAAGCTGCCAATGTACTTAAGTGAATAAACATGGATCTTTCTACACCAATACTAGGATATTTAACAACTTTAATTCATGTCTCAAATGTTTATAGCTAGCAGACATTATTCATATTGATTGATATAGCAATTTAGGATCATATACAACATCAAATGCAAAATACCAAAGACTTTGAAAGTCTGATGTTAGTCGAAACATGAAACAATCAAGTCCATTCACATGAGAAGTAGTGGTCACCATCTAAAAACATGTAGAGGCACCCAAAGACTAACCACTCTTGGGAGCAAGAACAAAGATGGAGTTGAAACAAGGAGTTAGAAAAAAATTGAATCTCATGGTTCATTAAACTATTGGTGCTTCGTGCATCTCTATAAATATGCGAATTGCTCTTACAAACACATACAATGGGTTGAAGTTGTAGGTCAAATTTACAAAACATACAATGGAACAAGATTCATGCATAGTTACTATTGTCACATCCATAGTAGTCGGGCTACCATGATTGCAGATCAGTTCCTAGTATATTTTTGAGCCAGCCCTTTGCACATTTTGCACGAGATCAATTGATGATGAGCAGCATATTGATTATCACTCTCATGTATTCAGTGGATCCAGAGCTTTTATATTTGACAGTCTCATGCCAGGACTAACCCTCATGACCCCAGGTCGATGACTGAGTTAGCCATTTTCTATCATCCAGAGCAGATTGATGATAGGTCCCATGGTGCATTCAGTTGCAGTGTTTCAATATGATTCAGATGTTCAAATCAAAGATTCAGTTGTTTGATCCATCTGGTATATGGTTTGTGCATTTGGGTTGTTGGTGTGCTCTTTTTTTTTATCTTGGTAGTATTTGACTGGGTATATGATGGTTGTTTGTTGGCACTATTCTATATTATTCTTACTTGTTGTTTAGAGTAGAGGTGATTCAGTTGCTATTGGTAGGAGATTCTTGTGTATACTCATTGGTCATGCCCTTTGCTTATAAGTATGGACTTGGTCATTCCCTTGGTGGGCCTTTGCTAGTCATGGCATCAGTAATCATTTCCCCCCACCCATCCGTTATCGTCCAGTCTTGATTTGATCCCGACTTACACCTTAACTAGTGATCTTGGGGACTTCCCCCACCTAGGCCTCTTTGTTGGATAGATTCCATGTTTACCTTGTGTCTCGGCTCTAGAGTGTGTGATTCTAGTCACAGTGACTGTTCTCCTTCAGTCCTCTAAACCAAGTATGACTACCAACAGTGTTGTTAAACACTAAAGCATCGGAACTTAAGTGTGTCGTATTCTAAACAAATGCTAAGTCAGCAAAACAATGTTGTTAAATACTACTACATATATCTATATTAGCTAGTCAGTGGCCAAAGGACGAGCACTCAACCTTGTTTGATGTAAGGTTGTTTGCCTCGACAGGGCAACAAGGTGGTCACTCCATCACACCTATGGACAGTGGCGGGAAATGGAGGTCATACCGAGTCATATCTGAGGCCCAGAAGGCCATTCAGGGCACCTGCTTTTGGAGGCTGGCTAGTGAAAATCTATAAAGTAAATTAAATGTTAAAGCTCAAAGTGTATAAAGCTGACAAATAAATAAATTTGATATAAAGGTTGCTTGTCTAGAGTCTATTGGAAGCAGTCTCATCACTCTAACCATTTGTGAGACACCGCCATCCCCCTTGTGTTTTTCTATCTGGCATATGTGTAGGTGATCTTCCCTTATCCCATTATCCGAGAGATAACAGTGTTGAGGTTGCCAAGTAATTCCCCTTAGCCTAGCCTTGCTTCTCCCAATTCACCCATAACTAGAAAATTGGCCAAGTCTATAAATGAGTATACACTTGAGGTTCTTGCCTTTAGTAGTTGGATTACTTTGATATGGACTATTAGTATTACTATTGTATCTACATGTAATGCCAGTTAAACATAATTTTATACTTTGGTCTTACTACTAATATAATTAGAGGAGCATATCTCATCCATTTGTACTTGCAGCATCAGTTATTTGTGGCTTGGATCACTATTTTGATCATTCTTGACCTGGTCAACCCAGTTTGACCAAGTCAACTGCAGGATTTGGGATGAGTTTGGCTGACAATGTTCGAGATTGATTATCCATGGCCCCTTGGTGCCCATTAGATGGTTCCATGCTTCTGACAGTGGTTTCAGATGATGGTTTGTATTATTTTTATTATTATCAGCAGTTATAGTCCATTATTTTATTATTCCGAGCATGGATGAGCTTACAAATGATGGTCTTGATGTAAATTTTCTGTGTAATTTCAACTTGCTGGTTTATGTCAACATTTCAGTGTTTTTCATTTCCAAGCCGGTTTTGCATTGGTTGGAAATTACTTATGAAAATCTCAGACAATTAAACACGCTATAAAAACACTTTAACAGGCAGAAAAAATAATTTAACATGCACACCATAAAAAAATCAGACTCAAAAATTTTGGCCAATAGCCCTGGAAAAACCCCCACGGGGAAAACCAATCAGAGAGAGAGAGTTTATTATTTCTTCAGCAATATTTCATAACAACATTATAGTGAGAAATACAACTTATTTCCACCATTAAATGCACCAGTTGGCTATCTCGAAAACTGTGCCAAGCTTCCTCGAAATTCATACACCAAAATATCAACCTCGAATTTTGTGCCATTGCCTCGAAAACTGCGCAAAAAAACAGACCTCGATTTTTGTGTTGAAAGTACAGTCCATACAAACTATACGGCCCTCGAAAATTGTGCCCAAAACTGTCCTCGAAATCCGTACAAGAAATCACCTCGGGATCTGTGCAAGCTGTTTTTGTTTCTGTGCAAGATAGCTACCTTGAAAAGTGTGCTGCTCCTCGAAACCCGTGCCCAGAAATATCTTGAAACTCGTGCCCAAAAATCTATGCTGTACAGAGTGCCTCGGGATGTGTGTTTCTGCTAAAATCACTCTACCTCGAAATCTGTGCCTTCTCGAAATTCGTATTGCTGCTTACCCTAGCTGTTGCTCTCTCGAAATTCATGCCCCATATTTCTCTCTTGCTCAATAATAGAATGTTTTGCCTCCCTTTTCCTTTTTGAGTAAACCCTAAGTGAGTTTCTCATCCAACGGTGGAGATTAAATTAAATCCGACGGTTGAGATGAGATGAGAATAAAATGTCTCATTTAATTCTCATAAAATTAATTTCACTCACCCACTTAAATTTATCAAAAGTGACTTTATGTTATAAAGTCACATTAAATGCTTTTCACAAGTCATTTAATGCAAGGGTCACTTTTTTCCTTTTCTAAGTGACTTAGGGAAAAAGTCACTAGGGGAACACTTCCCTAGGTACAAAAACTAACACTCCCTCTTACCGAGGAAGGTGTCCTGCACCACTCCCAACTTGTCTCTGAAGAAAACAAACTTGCCCCTCCCCAAAGATTTCATCAAGATATCTACTACCTGCTCATCAGTGGATATGTACTGAACTCAACTGCTCCTCTCTGGACATAGTCACGGATGAAATGGTACCTGATCTCAATGTGCTTTGACCTGTCATGGAACACTGGATTCTCAGAGAGCTGAATGCAACTCTGATTGTCACAGTAAATCACTGTAGGTTTAAGCTCCTGATCAAATAAATCTACCAACAACTTACGAAGCCACGGTACCTCGCAAGTAGCTTGACTAGCTGCCATATACTCAGCCTCAGCAGAACTCAATGCAACAGACTTTTGTTTCCGACTGAACCACAACACTGCTGCCGAGCCCATACTGAAACAACAACCAGAAGTGCTCTTCTGATCCCTCACACTACCTGCCCAGTCTAAATCTGTGAAACCAACCAAACTGACTCCACCCGAACCCCTGTAGTCCAAACCATAGTCCACTGTACCTGAAAGGTATCTCAACTCATGTTTTGCGGCAGTCCAATGTACACTCCTAGGCTCCACCATGAACTGGCTAAGATTGTTCACCGCAAAACACAAGTCTTGCCTGGTGTTGACCAGATACATCAAAGACCCAATGAGATGACGGTAAAGAGTAGGATCCACCAACTTACCCTCAGAAGCATGAAGTTGCTTCCAGTTGGTGATCATAGGTGTAGACATCGGCCTGCAATCCTCCATCTGAAATCTCCTCAGAATATCAACTGCACACTTCCCCTGTCCTAGGAAAATACGTCTAGGCTCCTGCCAAACCTCCATCCCTAGTTAATAATGCATCAACCCAATGTCAGTCATCTCATACTCAGTAGCAAGGTCTCTCTTGCAATGTGCAATGAGACGCTCATCTCCAGTGATAAACAAGTCATCAACATATAACAAAAGAATGAGAGGATCTCCACCAACCACAATGTAGTAAAGGTTGGGATCAACCTCACTCTTCTGAAAACCCATCGAAGTCAACTACGCATCGATCTTGGAGTACCAAGCTCTAGGAGCTTGCTTCAGTCCATACAAGGCTTTCCTCGGCCTGCACACATGAGAATCTCTCCCAGGAATCTCGAATCCCTGTGGCTGCTCTAAGTAAACCTCCTCCTGCAGAAGACCATTGAGAAATGCGGTCTTCACATCCATCTGGTGGATCTTCCAACCCATCTCTGTTGCTATAGAAATCACTGCCCTGATGGAAGAATAACAAACAACCAACGCAAACGTCTCATCATAGTCAACTCCCTCTATCTGTGAGAACCCTCGTGCCACAAACCGAGCCTTGTACTTCTCCACACTGCCATCCGCAGCATGCTTCACCTTGTAGATCCACTTGGAAGTCACAACAGACTTCCCCTCTACTCTCGGCACTATCTCCCAAGCATCATTCTTCATGATGGAATGGTACTCTTCCATCATGGCATCTCTCTAAACCTGATGCTAAGAAGCCTCCTCAAATGTGGAAGGCTCAGAATCACGAAGACTCGCAACAAGAGCCATAACCAATCTATTTGGCATCACAACCGTCCTGATCTCCTCTTGGGGTCTACCGAGATCTTCCTTTTAGTAACCCAAAATATCTTTTATTGTGATCTTGTACTATTGGGATGCTTTTGGCTGATCAAATTATCTTTTACTGTGGCTTCCCAAGTTTACATGTAGCCGATACACTTCTGAAATCAGAACACCATACTTCTTGAGTGTAGATCTTTTGCTGCTTCAATAGACTTGTCAAAGTGCATGCTTCTTGTTGTACAACATTTTTGGGACTCAATATGTTGAATTCACAACCCTCACACACCCAGTTTTATAATCATATATCAGCCCTAAATTTCCAGTCAAAACAAGACACTTATTTTTAGCCTCTGTCTCTTCAAACAGTCCTTCAAGTTCACTTCTAATAACTCAATTAGATCTGAACACGACTAGACCTTTATCTAGTCATCATGTTTGCAGAACATATTTCTGTTCAAGTTAAGGTTCATTTGAAATTCAATCCTTGCTATAAGAATTTGCAAATCCTTCCCCATAGGATTGGAATATCTTGTGCATCATTTGCTTTGTGCTCCTGTACTTCACATTTCTCTTGTTTGGAATATATCACAAAGCTCTTGAATATAAGAAGCTGCCTTGTTGTAAGTGAGTAAGGTCTGTTTCAACCAGTCCTCAACTTGCTCCACATATTCATCAGACATGCTCCCAAGTTTTCATATGATTGCCGGGAGTTGTCTTCATACAATGATAAAAATCTCAATAACCAGCTCCCTTCAGCCATCATCATATCACATGAGATAATTTTTGCTCCCCCTATCATCATGCCAGTGGTGACCACGATCCTTGGACCTAATTGTATCTTGGAGAGTCTTTATTAGCCATTTGAGTTCATTCTCAAACGATGAACTCATGGCATACTCAAAGTCTTTAAAAGACTTCAAGTATGGCTTGCCATATGACAGCCACTTTCATCAACTTCATTTTTCTTCACCCATACTTTCTCCTTGATCTTAGTCTTTTCATAACTTGTTCCATCGTCTTCATTTGCTTTGCTTGGTGAGTTGTATGTTAATCTCCTCATGAATGGTCTTCTTGGACTTGCACACTCCTTGGCTTTATGGCCAACACCATCACAATTGAAGCATCTTAATGTGTGACAATTTGCAGCCACGTGTCCAAAATGATTGCATGTCCAACATCTCACTTTATCATTTGGGCTTCCAGCCCTTCTTCTTTCATGGAATCTACAATTCCGATCCCTATGACCATAATTAGAGCAAGAAAAGCAATATCCATCAAAACTATTTTCATACCTTGATGTTTGGATTGGAGTTGCCTTTCTTCTTCCAAATGAATTGCTTTGATGAGTGGGAGCAGCTTCATGAGTCATTAGTGATCTTCCAACTTCTTTGTTATCATGTGCAGGTATATGGGATGCATCCTTGGTCATTGATGGGCTAGCTTCTGGAGTCTTTGGAGACCACTTGTCTTCACCTTTTTATACCCAAGGCCAGTTTTGTCATGGGGAGACCTTTGGCAATCCAATAATTTATCCAACATGACGGAGCTCCTGTTGAACTTCTCGTGATAGTTTGATTTTTCAATTTTCTTCTTGAGTCCAACAACTTCCATCTCAAGCTCTTCATTTTTCTTCTCCTTTTCATCTAACTGATTTGTCAAGACTTCTTCAATTCTCTTGTACTCATCCAACTGAACCTTCAAGTCAAGATTAGCCCATCTTGTCTCTTCAAGTTCTCTAGGATCCACATCAGTCTTTTCTTGTTCATTTCCTAGTTCATCCTTCAACCTTTTGACCTCAAGATTTTTATCTTCTATCTCACTTTGCAAGTCTTTGTTCTTGACCTTCAAGCTCATGAACAGAGCTTTTATCTCCTCTTGGTATTTTTCAAATGCTCCCATAATCTTTTTCTTAAGCCTTATATTGGATTTGACATCCTTATCCAATAAAGTTTTGCAAATGCCTCTTTGAGTCTTGACAACTCATCTTCTTCAACCTTAACTAGAGCAACTTCATTAATTTCAAAGTTATTGCAAATGGAAGAGTTCTTACCTTCACTAGTGCTTGATGCTTGAGCCTTCTTCTCTTCTTCATTTTCATCTTCAGATATCTTGACTCTCTTTTCTTTGTCAATATTTTGAGCCTTCCTTTTGTTCTCACCTTTAAGAGTGCTCCATAGATCTTTGGCTGAAGTGTACCTTCCAAGATTCAGCCTTTCCTTCTCTGATTGAGGCAAGCTCCTCATGATCATCCTTAGTGCCTTTTCATTGCTTTCTTGTGGGGGGTTCTTAGTTGTTGCTCCTTCAACTAATTTCCAGATGTCAACCCCTTGTCCCTGTAAGTAATACTTCATTTTGAAGCTCCAGAATTCATAACTTGATTCATTGAATAATGGAAGAATTTCCTCCATAGCTTGCTTTCCTTCACTTGTGTCTACTGATTTCCTTCAAAGCTTGTTAGGCTTCTGCAGAAGGCCTGCTCTGATACCAATTGTTAGACACAATGCTCACTGAGAGGGGGGGGTGAATCAATGAGCCTATACTTTATTCAATTTTAACTTCAATTACCAACTCTTATATCAGCATGTCATATTCATCAATAAACTAACTATCAATCCATATGTCATTCATCCAATAAAACACATCATCATCAACACATTGCACAAGAGAGACACGATATAATTGTAATGTTTTTATATTTAATTCAACGACTACAACCGTGAAGCAATTCAGCACCAACTGAAGCAAAAGAGCACCAACTCTTTATCTAGGACCCTGCCTAGTCTTTCTTAGACCCAGCCAAGAAAATGATACAAGACCCTGCTTGTATTTACAAGTACAATTCATCACAAGACCCAGCTTGTAATTAAATGCACATTCTTATCACATCACATAGATTACATGTCATCAATCAATCATAATTATCAAACATATCACTAACACATCATTACACCCAGATCATCCTCATCAATCTTCTTGCAAGCACATATATCATTTAACAAATAACCTACTGCAAATGTCTTCAGTCAATTCACCAGCATCATTGCACTGT
Organism: Larix kaempferi; assembly: GCA_027924585.1. Taxonomy (NCBI): domain Eukaryota; kingdom Viridiplantae; phylum Streptophyta; class Pinopsida; order Pinales; family Pinaceae; genus Larix; species Larix kaempferi. Next base: position 6,944,474 of record BSBM01000003.1, on the reverse strand, counting down.
CCACATGCACACTATATAATCATCTCAATCAGCTTGTCAACTATCCTGGTGGCATTCAGTCACATCTCACTTGTTATTGTTCATTGTATGCACTGTATCTTGACTTTATATCATTTCTGTATATATCTCACTTCAATGCATTTATCTTGTCAAAGCAAAGTCATTGTGTCACTATATCAAAATCATATGTCTGGGGTGTCGATGAATAGAACATATTCATTCTGTCCATCCATGAATTCTGTCATTGTTGTAACCCTAGCACCAGCATCACTATATATATCAATACAGCTGTAACTCCATCATGTATTATATCCTAGCATTCATCATTCTAGGTCTGTCCATATACCAGCATGTCAAACAACAGAGTTTTTACTGTTGTCATGTACTAGCAACTTGACCCCACCTACAGTTTGTCCACATCAAGACTCATTTACAACATCTTCTCCAGCATCAGATCATTATAATTAACATATTCATCCACATATATACTCATATATGATTTTATGCTGTTCATAAAACATGGCCATTAGCTGCTGCCTTAGATCAGCAAATCTTCATCATCCAAAACATGTTGTTGCCCTAGCATAATTAATATCATCGAGATCTTCATCTATGTCTCCAGGATTTTTGTCTAGCACATTTGTCCTTGTTCACTTGTACATCACAAACATGTATTTTTCAAACTGATCATCTCATCAAACTGTCATTAGTATGTTGTCTCCCAAAAATTGTCTTCATCATGATTCCATCCTATCCATCAACAGGCTGCCCAGAATAAAAGATAAGAAGAGGAATTGTTTTTACTGCTCCATCTGCTCCAGCCACGAAATCTACACTGCTCCACTGAAATCAGAGCTCTAACTGTGCTCCACGAACTCCACACTAAGGTCTGAGGGCGTTAGCTCTTATTTATACTAGTTTTCCTTCAAAAAATTGTTGAGCCGACGTGTTAAACCTCAATTTTGCTGGCTGGTCGACTTGTTTAAAAAGAATTGTTTTATTTTTTATTTTAACCTCTGACTGAGCCGACTTGACTCTTTTATATGTGATTTTCTTTTTGTATTATTTTGTAAAGCCGACCTAGGGGTGACTTCATCTAATTTTATTTTATCTTAGATTTTCCATCCACATAAAGTTAAGCAAGATCTTCTTGTGATTGCAACTCGGTAAATGACCACGTTAGAAACTTAGGGCTTCCTCATTCTTTTTGTGAGCTTCTACATCATCATGTTTAAATTACTTCAGCATCAAAGGTTTCATCAAGCTATTATAAGGGCAAGGGCTCCATCATACATCAAGGGCTTCAATCATAACAACCAAGACTTCTTCAAAATGCAAGAAACATGCCACCGAGCACGTCATCAAGTGTTATGTGTATGTCATGCCCTTATTCATGTTCATCAAGCTCTTTCATATCGTTGTTGAACCATGAACCATTCATCAAAGTCTTCAAGCATATAGGCTTCTTTTTCAAGTGCGTGGTCTTCTCAAGCCATCCATTACTTGCTTGCCATGTGCATTGTCCACATCATCCTTGTCTAGGATATTAGACCCAACTCCAAATGACCACAGTATGGATCATTTGGCTCATTAGGTGTGCCAATGCCCATCACCTTGTCTTTTGTCTTTTCTTCTCCAAGTCATGTGCCAATCATCAATGCTTGTTTGTCCTAATTATTGTTCATGCTTGTGTTCCATGTCATTAGCCTTGTCCACTTCACCTTTGTCATTAATGTTGTCATCAATGACAACCATAGACAACCATATTCATCACTCTCCTCATCTGAAGAACTACTAGAAGCAGAAGGGCCAACACCCCGAGGACCAGTGACTGATGAACCAGTCCCTGAAGAACCTGTAACCTGAGAACCTGAACCTGAACCTGTCCCTGAAGTACCTGTCAACTGAACCACCGAACCTGTAGAATATGTGCCTGTAGTCTGTGATCCAGTCACTCTAGAAACCTGTGGACCTGAGATCTGTATCAAAGAAGCCTGTGTAACCTGAGGTGTGGAAGCCGGTGGCTCCCCATGCTCTAACTCTCTAAACTTCCTGAAGGCTCTCTCCTCATCAAAATTCACCTCCCGCTTAACAACAACCTTCTTCTAGCCAGGAGGGTAAATCCGGTAAGCCTTCGAAGTCTCATCATATCCCACAAAGATGCCTCACTCTGCAATGGAATCAAACTTCGTCCTCTTCTCAGAAGAGACGTGAGAGTAAGTCAAAGAACCAAATATGCGAAAATGGCTCACCTCAGGCTTCTTGCCTGTATACATCTCCTCAGGAGTCTTCCTCCCCAAGGCATGATGAGGACTCATGTTCTGCAGATAAACTGCAGTGCTGCATGCCTCTACCCATAGAAAGAACGGTAAACTCTGATCATGGAGCATCGCTCTCGCTGCTCCCACAATCGACCTGTTCTTTCTCTCTGCTACTCCATTTTGCTCAAGAGTGTAGGGAACTGTCAGCTGTCTCTGTATACCCTCCTGTGTGCAAAACTCATCGAACTCCTTGGAGGTATACTAACCCCCATTGTCCGATCTCAACATCAGAATCTTCCTCCCTGTCTGCTTCTCCACAAGGGCTTTGAACCCTTGAAGACTCTCAATACTAAGGGTGACTTCTTGCTCCTCATGAACTAGATCCAGGTCTTCCTGGAGTAGTCATCAATGAAAGAGATATAGTACTCAAATCCAGTCAAAGAAACTGATGACATAGGACCACAAATATCAGTATGGATCAAGTCAAGTACTCCTGCTGCTCTACTGTCACTGCTTGAAAAAGCAGTCTTGGTGTACTTTCCCAAAGCACACCCCTTGCACACATCACTCTACTCTGTGCTGAACTCGAATAAACCTGTAACCGTGCTCCTCAACAATCTCAAAGCTGAGTGATGTAAGTGGGCCATCCTCCGATGCCATAGCTCGCAAAGCTCACTACTGCTGCTGTGTGCCAAAGCGTGCTGCGGCTGAAACAATAGCTTGTATAGTTTTCCACATCTAACCCCAGTGTCCATGGAGCTAGATAATCCTGTAGTATTGGGGAATACCTGCACTCGCCCATCTTAGAAACAAACCCCAAGACCCCTGTCCTCAATGGTGGAAACTGATACAAGGTTCTTCTTCAACCCAGGGACAAATAACACATCCCTCAGAGTCATAGGACTCATAGACTCCCTCTGAAATGTAATGGTCCCCCGACCAACTGCTCTAACAATGGTGTCATCGCCTAGTACAACCTCCACATCTGTACCTATCTGTGAAAGCTCGAAGAACATCTCTCGAGCACCTGTCATGTGGCTCGAAGCTCCGCTGTCAATATACCAAGTGCTAGTGGTGGATGCACTCATACTCCATCTCCATATCCACATCAGCGCTGGTAACTAAAGAGGCTCTCTCTCTCTCAATCTGCCCAGCACACAGAGAAACTCTCTCTGAAATCTGTCTCCAAAGTCATCAACCTAGGCTGAAGCTGCAGTCTGTTGTCTCTTCTTCTTGCTTAAACACTGTGAAGCATAGTGCCCAAAATTCTGACAACCATAACACTTGATTTTACTCAAGTCCTTCTTCTGCCCACCCTGTTGCTGCTATTGCTTGGCCCCATTCTGCTTGGGACCCTTCTTCTTCTTCCTCTTTGCTGTCAAAGCCACATTCTCCTCATCTTCCCTGCCCTCTGAAGAACTGCCCTGTACGAGACCTCTCCTGGTCTCCTCCTGCACAAAGTCATCCCACAGTCTCTCCCATGAAGGTACGTTCTCTCTGCCCACTATAGCCTACACAAATGCACCCCAGGGCTTGGAAGCCCCATTCACTGTTGTACGCACAAGCTCACTAGCAATAACCACCTCCCCAACTGTTGCTAGCTCATTTCTAACTACAGATATCCTGGTAAGGTAAGATGTCACTCCCTCTCCACCATTCATCTTTATACTTTTCAGTTTCTCCTTTAGAACCATCTTCCTGTTCTCATTAGTACTCTCGTATAAACTGGTTAAGGTACTCCACATCTCATGTGCCGCCTTCTTACGTGAAATGTGAGGGATGATATGGTCTTTAACTGCATCAAGGATTATTCTTCTAGCTTTACAGTCCTTCTTGTTGAAGGCTGATAATGCTACTGCATCTGTAGCAACGGGAATCTGAACAAGGTTTGCTGTAGGGTTTCTAACCACCTCCTCCCACAGTTCATTCTCCTCTAAAATCAGCAAAATCCTAGCCTTCCATGGCTTCCTGTCCCATCTAGCCTATCCTCCAACCTAAGTCCTGTAGCCATCTCTGCCAACCCAACAAGGTACTGCCCACTAACAGAAGAAAATAATCAAATCTAGATATTTCTGTCTGCAAATTTTACTGTTTTCTACCCCCGAGCTCTGATACCATGTAAATTTTCTGTGTATTTTCAGCTTGCTGGTTTATGTCAACATTTCAGTTTTTTTCATTTCCAAGCCGATTTTGCATTGGCTGGAAATTACTTATGAAAATCTCAGACAATTAAACATGCTGTAAAAACACTTTAACAAGCAGAAAAAATAATTTAACATGCACACCATAAAAAAATCAGACTCAGAAATTTTGGCCAATAGCCCTAGAAAAACACCCACAGGGAAAACCAGTCAGAGAGAGAGAGAGAGTTTATTATTTCTTCAGCAATATTTTAGAACAGCATTACAGTGAGAAATACAACTTATCTCCACCATTAAATGCACCAGCTGGCTGTCTCGAAAACTGTGCCAAGCTTCCTCGAAATTCGTACACAAAAATATCAACCTCGAATTCTGTGCCATTGCCTCGAAAACTGCACAAAAAAACAGACCTCGATTTCTATGCTAAAAGTACAGTCCATACAAACTGTACAGCCCTCAAAAATCGTGCCCAGAACTGTCCTCAAAATCCGTGCAGGAAATCACCTCGATATCTGTGCAAGCTGTCTCAGTTTCTGTGCAAGATAGCTACCTCGAAAAGTGTGATGCTCCTCGAAACCCATGCCCAAAAATCCGTGCTGTACGGAGTGCCTCAGGATGTGTGCTACTGCTAAAATCACTCTGCCTCGAAATTTGTGCCTTCTCGAAATTCGTGCTACTGCTTACCCTAACTGCTGCTCTCTCGAAATTTGTGCCCCCTCTTTCTCTCTTGCTCAATAATAGAATGTTTTGCCTCCCTTTTCCTTTTTGAGTAAACCCTAAGTGAGTTTCTCATCCAACAGTGGAGATTAAATTAAATCCGACGGTTGAGATGAGATGAGAATAAAATGTCTCATTTAATTCTCATAAAATTAATTTCACTCACCCACTTAAATTTATCAAAAGTGGCTTTACGTTATAAAGTCACATTAAATGCTTTTCACAAGTCATTTAATGCAAGGGTCACTTTTTCCCTTTTCTAAGTGACTTAAGAAAAAATTCACCAGGGGAACACTTCCCTAGGTACAAAAACTAACACTTGATGGTCACATGGCGTATGAGTACTCATTCCTAATGGATTTTGTTGTAAATGTAACTTCGGAAGATATTCATTAGTATATTATTATTATTGTATTTTTATTGTACCTCCGTCGGAGATGTTTTTCCTCCGTTCGGAGATGTCATTATTGTATTTGGTCATGCAAGAATATCGAGGTAAAACCTCCATTGTAAGTGGGTGCAATAGTTCCCCAAAGGTCAAATATAAAATGTATTTTTGAGTCTCCCTAAGATAGGTCGGCCCAGACAGTTAGACAAGTCGGCCCCATTGAGGAATTAGGTCACTCTCACTTAAAGTATAAATAGAGAGGGCCACTCTCCCATTTGGCACACACACTCACTCAAGCAAGTTCGCACCAAGTGAGAGAGAAGACATGTTCGCTAGAGGAGAAAGAGAGAGAGTTGCAGAAGACATCTTATATTTTGGGTTTTCCATCTTGTTTGATATTGTACTAGTGACAAATATATTTATGAGGAAGTTGCGGGGTTTTCTCCTTTATGGTTCCCCGAGGAAAATTTTGTGTCTTTTGTGTTTTGTTGTGCTTGTCTATCTTTCAATTTAAAGATCTAACTAAATTGAATTAAAGTGCAAACTCTAACATATTTGGGCATTCTGAGTCCATTGGTACACTCAGTTATCAGTTCCGAGCAGTTATAGGTGATGATATGGCCAAATTACTAATTTTCAGCAATTTGCCATGCAAAAATTGCCTCTACAGCACTTTCAGAGAGTATTTATTTTCTCCTAGGGTGCTACAAAGGGGATATGGGGCCCAGCCAATCATTATTACCATATTACCCTATTCCCAGACATTTTGGTGCAGTCAGTTTAGTGCCTCGGGCATATGGCTGAGAGTTACAGGCATTTCTATCTTTTCAAAGGTGGTTTTCCGGCAGTAAAATGGCTAGCAAAGGAAATCGATTTGGCTCAATGGGGTGAGAAAATGGCATGAGATTGGTCCGAGACTTCATGATGATATTTTCTACATTTTCCGACATGGTCTTTGTCAGCAATGGGATCCACATGTCCTCCCAGTCATCACTTTGGGGGTTTTATATTGTATTTTTGGGCACATGTCCTAGTGTCTTTTGACACTTTATGATATGTATCTTGTTATGATGTATTAGTGGCATGGCTAGTGGAGATGTTTTTACCTCCTAGCCCCCACCATGTGTTATGTCATGTCCATAGTCACATTATGTGTCCTGCGTCCCCCCTTAAGTGTCATTGAGGGAGTGCGTCCCCCTTAGTCATGAGTGATCTATGTATTATTTGTCCGGCTCATCTTAGTTGTATCTTTAGATCCTAGCCCTCCATATTATTGAGATTTTAGGGTTTTGTATTGTGAGAGGCTATTTATATCCACTCTCACCATTTTGTAAAGGGACTTTTGGCTCTAGAATATTGGAATAAAATTATTATTTTGCAGATCTACTTCGTATGCTTTGATGAATGTTCTTGTGCATGATTGGAATGCCTTTCTGTTGGACATCCTGAGTAGATCTAGCTTGATTTCATAACATTTTTGTGGAGGCCGAATTGATTTGCTGCAGGGGGTGCGATTTTGCTTGAGGAGAATTGTGAGGGTTTCCTTCATCCATTTGCTTGGGTGAAATTGTTTGTCTTTCAGGGAGTAACCAATTATGAATTGTTTCCATTGATGTTACTATCTCTCAGATGCTCTGCATGGTTTCTTTTCCATCTGTAGACAAATCTAACTTAAGTTGTTTGACTCTGCAGGTTGAAGAGGGCGCACTACCTCCTTGGACCCACACGCACTAGCTTCGAATCAACTGGATCTTGCCCGGAATTGTAACCAATTGTTGGGATCATCAACGTACTTGGAGGCCGCAAGCATTTGAGGTAAGATCTACAAGGTAGGTATTGATTTCCATTACTTCTATCCAATTGTCATTCAAATTTACAAGTTTCAAACCCTAGATTTGTAGATTTGATAGATCTGGCAATTATTCGGGCTTAATAACTAAAACCCAAGTTTAAAATAATTAATAAACCTTAGAGACCAAGTTTGGTGGAAATCCAACTCCATTTACCCCCCAGATCCAAGCACTGACCATCTCTAGGGGAGGACACACTTGTGGGTTTTTTAGTCTTTTTTCAAATCTGTCAGTTGGGTGTGGCTAGTTTGGTTTCAAACCTCCAAATTTATCACCTAGCCACCATCCTAGTGTCTTTCCAAGCTTAATTTCACCAAGTGGGCCCACCTCACTTCAATTTGACTAAACCCTAGGTGGATCTCATTTGGGTCTTTTAGATCGGCACTAGATCTATCTAGGTCTACTTGTTTAACTCTAATAATGGCACATTTTCCCTCCGTTGAGAAATCATTAATCACCTAAGCCTCCTCAACCAAGCCCTAACTCCTAAGGCCACTCATATTCCCTAGATATAGATTAACTACTCTTGATCTCACTCTTGTTCTCAATTCACATCATGTTAGAGTCCCTTGAGTAGGTTCGCTAGTCCTCATAGGCTGAATAGGGTCTCCCCCTTGATCTTGCTCCGGCTTGATCTAAAGTGACAAGAGCCCGTTCGGTGTGACAACCTCTGTATCCAGTGGTGAAAGAGTCCCTTGCAAGTGTCACCGGTTTAGTTTCCCTCCTCTACTGTCCTGGATAGGATCGCTTCAGTTGGAAACTACTCTTTGTGTGATAACAATTACTACGTGAGTGAAGTCCTAACTTTAGGTTACACAGACCCAATTTAAGTTTAACATGGATCTAGGGGTGTGCAAATTTAAAATAATTTAATTTCATGAAACTACTAGAGGCTTAAGATTAAGAGGCTAAAATAACTTTTATGAAATCAATCAATTATGTTCTACTTCAATTTTTTATTTTTTTGGTTTAAGTTATGTAGCCCGCTGATGTGCACACAGCATCGGAAATCTTTCAAAGATGCTTTTGGAATGTGTGGCCTTGGGGGCAAGCAAAGAGTTAGGTGCTATCACTTGATCCTGCCTCCTCCGTTTAGGCTTAACTCCTAACGAAGCCAAGGGAGGTAGACCCTACAAAGAGTTACTAAGGCTCTTTAAGTGTTTTTTGAGTGTTTTTGTGGATTGGGATGGGTGTTTGTTTAGGAGTTTTTTTTTTACAATTTACAATAAGATTTTAATCAAGTATAGATTTGCAAGATATAAGACACATCCACAGTATGTGATGATAACTTATAAAATTAAAGAAGCATCCACAGCATTTACTCAAGATAGTGAAATTGTAAGATAGATAAAGTATGAAATAAAAGAGGCAGTCGCTTGCTTTAAACAAAGAGACCAGTGCTAACGGAGTCACTGTCTTTGGAGTGCTTGGAGATGTTTTGCAAATGTATCTTGATAAATTTTATTATAAATTTTGAATGTGAGGTGGATTATTGTGGGAAAAGGGGATCTCCAAGATATACCTTTCGGTACAAGAGATATGTCCAGAATGCAGTATATGTGGCTCCGTACAAGGACATGTGGGCTGGAACGTAGTCTCTTGAGTTGTTCAACACTACACCAACAAGGATGTAGTCTACCTTTTGCCCCTAGGTCTCTTCCCAGTGGTTCCCGCGTCCCCAGGCAGAATTTGCCCACTTTAGACTACAAAGTTTCAACGTCGGATTTTTGTTGGTTTATACGGGAGTTTATTTTATTAAAGTTGAAGTTGGTTTAAATGTGAAAAAATTAAGTAGTGCTATAGCTGCTTTTGGTATCCCACAGCTCAAACGAACTGTTGGTGGGTAGAGCATACGCATTGCAGTAAATGATTCGTTCCAATTTTATTCTAGGTGATGAAAAGAGGAGCCATAGACTCTCCGACAGAGAGCACTCTTGATCCGCCTTATGGCGAGATTCAAGAGATTTTGCAATACAAGCTAAACTAAAACAGGAAAGGAAAATCTAAAACAACTAAGTAAAAGTAAACTCTCCAATAGAGAGCACTCTCGATCCACCTTATGGCAAGAATCAAGAGATTTTGGGTTCTTTTTAAGCAGTGTATAAAACAAGAAATCTAACTAAGATAGAAAGCAAGTAAAAACCTCTCCGACAGAGAGTGCTCTTGATCCACTTTTCAGTAAGATTCAAGAGGCTTTTTGTTCCTTTCAACAACTTTATATCAAGCAAGAAAGTAAAATCCATCTATACAAGAGCTAAAAAAATTGGAAATTATTGAAACTAATCTAGCAGTTTGTTCTACTTATGCAGGTAAAAAGCAAATGAATGACAAACAAGGACAATACAGGCTTCCCCCAAATGGGGGAAGAAGGTTGCGGGAGCCATAATCCCGTATGCTCTTTATTTATGCTTTGTACAAGAATTGATGTTAGCTTCCTTCTGAAGGCACAAGGATAGAAATGGGGATGAAGAAGGGGGAGATAGGAGTTTTTGTGCCCTTTAAGCCTTTAGGCTTTTGCTTTGCTTTGCTTTCGCTTTGCCTTTTGCTTTCCTGTAGATAAGAGCTTCAAACAAAGGCTAGTTAATGGATTAGTATTGTTATTGTATAAACAAATAAACAACTTCTAAATACTTGAACAAAGATTTAAACAAGAAAAACTTCAAGTACACAAAGTTTAAACTAGATCTAGTACTTAGGATGCTTTGAGACTCGCCCTAGCTTCACACTTGGTAGAAGAAGGGTTCGCTCTTAGATCTAGGTGAGGAGAGTGAATAGATCGCAAAGATAATACTTTTAGAAACTTGAACTATTAGCTTATGAAGAGCAAATAGGTTTGAAGGATAAAACTTTTAGAACTTGCACCTATTTTAGCTAGAGCGAAAGGGTTTGAAAGTTAGAACTTTGAGCTTTAAACCTACTTCGCTTCAAGAAGAGCAAATAGACTTAAAAATAGAACCTTTAACACTAGATCTATTGCTTGGGAAGAGCAAAATGCATGAAAAGATAGAACTTTTAAGATAGAACAATTCGCTTTGGTAACAAAAAGGGAAAAAGGAAGTTGATTTTGATTTTAAAAGGTGAAAAGAAGGAACCAATACCAAGGTTGAAAAACCTGAAGGCTTGTAGAGATCTGCAAGACAAGATTAGAACAATGATCACTTGTTGAAGAGGAGAGAATCCAACTTAGGTTCGCTTCCAAACTAACTTGAGAGATCCTGCATCAAACATTCATACACTTGCAAGAAAAAGTGGATTAAATCTAGAATATATCAATTACTAAGAAAATGTGAAGAGTATTTTGTATATCTGACTACGCATACTACTCCCTGTTCTCTTAATAACATATCAAAAGCATTCAACTCAAAGCCTATGAATGAATACCTCTACGGGCTCAAGGGCCTTCCTAGCTAAACCATCCACAATATTCAAAATAAAATATGCATAAACATGAGATACAAGATTACCTCAGATATGAACACACACCATACACAAATCTTGCACACCTCTTTGACCTCCAAAGTCTTCAACAAATTCTCATTAAAAAAAATATAGAACACAAGAGCAGAGGTTCGAAGCTAATCCCACCCAAAGGATGGAGCTCGACCTATTGGTGCATATGTTTGGTAGCTTGGCGCTTTGGGTTGGTGAGAGGGATCAAGTGGCTATCACCTCATGAGAGGGGCACCCCTCTCCCATTGGAACCAACGCCCAAAGCTTTGGAGCATTCGCCCAACACAACTCATGAATGAATCCGCCCACGTGAGGGAGGCCCACGTTTTTCTAATGTGATGTCAATCATCATATTAATAATTCAATTTTTCAAACCATGCTTTAACTCTTTAACATGATCGCCCTCCACTTTGAAACATATGCCACCCTTTCCATATCAATTTTTTAATCATTTTTTACTTTTTAATTTTTTGTCTTCTAGTGCACTTTGTGCCATTTTAGCAATTTAAGTGTCGTTTTGTAGCACCCTTAGAAAAAGGTGCCACAAATGCCAAATTGGTCGCCCGAAACCTAGGAAAAGTGGGTCCTAGGTTAAAGAAGACACTCTGAGCATCAAAACGAGCCTTTCCACGCCAAATTCCGCCTCCAGATGAAGCTTTTATTACATTTTGAATTTTTCCAATTAAACCATTAAAAAATGGTCTAATTTTACGAAAAAAGATGATTTTTGTCGGAATGAAACCAAACTACTAGGGGACCTAGTGCATGTCCATACGACTTGTTACTGATGGCTAGCATGTAAAAAATACATAGACACGTAGACTTTAATAACTGTTATCACATCCATGTTAGCTGGAGCTACCATGATGCAAATTGTATGGTCAGGGACCATTATCCAGATTTTTTTTTATCCAGAGCAGAGATGAGCTGAGATTTGAGGGGGCTTTATGTATCTTGATGGTCCAGATGCTACTACTAAGCAGTATTACAGAGCCCCTCTTCCTTTCTCACCTTTTCATGACCCCATTGAGAGGGATAACTTAGCCATATTGTGATGGGAGCAACATAGATCACAACTACTGGTTCACCACTTCTTGCCCGCACACAGCAAAGATTGGTTTTCAGATCCACTTATAACAGCATGTATATGGTATGGCAGGTATATCATTTTATGGTTATTGCTCATGCTTTTGCTTTGAGGCTTGTTTAGTTATATTAGTACATGGACTTGACGTATGATGGTTGACTTGGTGATCTCATGTGTTATTCTTGTGATACTTGTGGCCTATGGTGAAGTCAGTCTTAGTAGAGACTCCTGTATATGCACACTGGTTCCTGCCCCCTCTTTGGTATAGATTTGGCCATTCGACTTGTAGGAAGCTAGCTTTGGTTCCACTTGTCACTTCCATCCACTCATCCGACCCATCCATTATTCGCTCTCTCCCTGACTTAGACCAGGATAGGTGGCCCTGAGGACCCATTTCCCCAGTGACCACTGAGTATACTATGATTCCATGTCTTTTTGTGCCTCGGCTCTTAAGTTTGGGAGATGCATTCTCAAACCTGGGATTCATTCCCTGTCGGTTGCCCCCGATGTTGTGATGCAGTATAGGATTGTGTAGACTCACCGGGTGCTCCCCATTAGTCCTCGAACCATGCACACTTGCCACCATTACTTTGCAGTATGTGTATCATTGTTCTATCTGATATGAAATGTAAATCCAAGAATGTGTTTCTTAAAACACACGGATCAAAAAGCCTATGAAATGTAAATCCAAGAATGTGTTTGTCAACACACACGGACAAAGGCTAGTTGTATGTATTTGAGCATGTAATGGTTATTTCCTCACCGAGTCCAAAGAGGATTGGGAGGTGAGATGGAGTAATGGACAGCTAATTCTAAGTGTCCCCTAGAGTCTCAAGTTACAGTTTGTCGGACACCCAGTCATGGCGGTTCTAGAAAAGATCCTCACGGAGTCTGTTGCAGGCACTAATGTGAGTTGCAAGGTGTGTGTTAGAGGCTAGTGGTGGTTTTCCTGCACTATACCCATTTGTGAGGCACCGCCCTTCCCTAGTGTTTCTCATGGTGTACTTATGTCATTGGGTCCCATTTTCCCCGCTTATCCGAAGGGTCACACAGTCTTGGTCTATGTCATCCCCCTATCCTTTAGCCTCGTTGTCCACCTCACCCAAAGTTAGCTCAATGACCAAATCTATAAGTGTGCATAGCAGTAAAACCTTTGTTGAAAGTGGTGGGCCCACCTCACCTGGGGCCTATGTTTGAGATATTGTTTATTATGATCACTATATGTTCATCATTTTATGTTTATAGTTATTGTACTAACATAAATAAGGGAGCCTTGGCATCCCATGCTGCATGCAGTGACATAACATTTCAGCCATTGCCATTTTTTACCAGAGTTGACTTGGTCAAACTAGTTTGACCAGGCCAAAAATGGGTCCCGAAAAAAGTTGGAACCAGAACTTTGCTATGTATTGGGGTCCCATACAAGCCCCCAAGTGTCAGATCGTGAAAATAATGAAGCAACTATGAGATTTTTAATTATTGATGGCCAGCAGGGCCATACTTTAATTAAAAATGCTTGGAATTGGGCAAATAATGCTCGCATGATGGATCATGGTCACTCTAGTGACCATTATTAGTGGATTTGAGACCTACGATCGCATTGGAACAGACGACTCGTCAATCCGGGCAAAAGAAGTGGGTCAAAAGAGCAATTTTCATCTTCAGCAATGTGAACCAACAAATAATTAATGGAAAAATCAAATTTGGCTAAGTTAAACTTTGACATGGTTAATGCAATGTTGGGTAAAGGTAAAGGGGTCTCTAATTATCGTTTTTGTATAGTTTTGACATGCTTATACTGGTGTGGGGCCCTCCATTTGGCCCAGCCATTTGTATGGGGCGAATTTGACCCTACTTGGGCATTTTTGGACAAGTGAAACTTCATATTTTGACATTGTAATGTAATGAAACTTAAGGGATGGGGCCTAGGGGGCTAAAACAACCTAAAGCCACCCCCTAAGTGTCCCCACTTGGTGTATTTCTCACTTGTGGTTCCCCCTCACTCCACATGGGCGCAGTTGGGTAGTTCGCCCCCCCTCTCTTGATGTATTTTGGATGGATCTCAACCATTGATCTCCTCAATGAGAGATTAGATCTCAGCCCTTCATCATGTTGATTAGGGATTGTGTGTATGGAGTTTCTCTACTTAAGAGAGAAGCTCACTCATTTGTAACTCTTCTTGGCACTTGGACTGAATAGAGAGAAATTCTTTGAGAGCTCTTGAGACAATGTGTGTTGGATGTTTATTGTGTGACTGATGGCTACTCTCCATTGCATTGTTGAGTGATTTAGTGTGTTTTTCCACCATAGATAGCTAGTTCGAATTGCAAGTTGAGAGGCCATCCAGAGAGAGGCGCAGCACTTGGAGCAGCAACTCCATTCTTGCTTCTTCTCTCCGGAATTTTAACAAGGGAGTTGAATCTACATCTTGTTTCTCAATTTCCTTATCATTTGTCTTTCATTTGCTGTGCTAATTTACTATTTGCTTCAGATTTCTGATTTATCCTCTTTTGTGGCAAGTAGCAAGGGCGCACTTGGTCATCTAGTTGGCTCAAACGCTTAGGAAAGAAGGTTGATCGCTCACCACTTGAACTTTGGGAGTAGTCCTCATGCAAAACTCATCCATTCATCATTATTTCAAGTACTTCTCTCGTGTTTATTTCTCTATTTAGATTTCTATAGTGTTGTTGAGCTGAAACATAACAAAAAACCAAGTAAAAAATTCAAATATAAAAATTTGACCGTTAGAACCTTATTTTCTTTTCAAACCCGCTTCCCATTTAATTTTAAAAGGCTAAATCTAAAACCCCGTCTCTTTTTTACTCCATTTACCCATCCCTTTGGCACTGGTTATTTTTCTGATTGTGCCCTCCTTGGGCATTTTGCATGTCACGCTGCTTGGGGTGATTTCAGGGTTGTGGGTATTCTTGGTTTTGTTGTGTATTGATTTGATATCATCTAATACCAAGTTATAATTGCTAGAAGTGCTACTAAAATCGCTAATTTTATTCTGCCATGCATGCCTAAGTGTCTTGAGTCATTTTCCCCCATAGGCAAAAATCCATTTTCCACTTCTAGCATAATTTCAATCTTGAGTCAATTTCCAACCATCCTTTCATTAAATTTCACTATCCTTTGCACTCATATCAGATCTGGAATCACACTTGAGGCACATTACTTCACCCAGAGTCTTGATCCATTGGTTGTTAAAGGTTTCAAAACATTATAGACATTCACCTTTTGTTTTTATTGCTTTTCTTTTGGGGGTTGGGCGTCTGATTTTGAGTCTTAACCTTAGCTGGTCGAATAGGGTCTCCCCCTTGACTTGGCTACGTGCCTTGTCTAAAGCGACAAGCACCTTGTCCGAAGTGACAATCGTTCCTAGAGCGGTGGGCTTGGTATTTGCAGTTGTCACCTGCCTGGCTGGGTGGGCTTGGTGTTTGCAGGTGTCACCTACCTGGCTGCCTGGTTGCCTTACCTCTACCGTCCCGGAATAAGATACTTATAGAGGCAGCTAGAGTTTGTGTGATAACAATAACCTCCCTAGGTTCAACCACCATGAAAATACTCCAACTTTGGAGGTGTGAGTGAAAAACTCAGGAATTATACGCCACTGAAGCTCAACGCATAATTCCTAAGGAAAAAACACTCTAGAGTATCCCCCTGATAGCCAAACCTAAGGTAAGCCAAGTCTTTTACAAAATAATCATGCGTAGACCAACTTATTATAATTCCCCAAGGGGGCCTGGACATGCAATTATTACAAAGGGGCCAAAATTGGCCCTGCAAAAAGGTCTTAAGAACTTTTGAACACTGAACATGTTCATACAACTAGCAGCTCACAAGAAGTCCAACTATGGTACAAAATAGTTGTTAACAAGTTCATATATTTTTATTTTTTTTAGATATATATATAATTGTCGCTCCCAACTTACCATTTCTTACAAATTTGGGTGATCCTTCTAGCCTTACCGGATATGTGTTCCCACATACCCAACATACCCACATTCCAAAACTTATGCAACATAGGTCTCAAATATGGAAGTACCAAACAGTCGTAGGAAGACAAGAAATTTATCATGCATGCTCTTTGTGCTTAATAACTCATATAGCTTGAAAGGTATTTCCTTTATATATATATATATTAAAAACTTTTAGCAATGGTTTTGGCCTTCCCACTAGTAGGCAACTGGACTGCTTGGAGAATAGGTGATGGAAGAAACCTAAGAATTGGAGAAGACCCATGGGCAGGAGCAGGAGAGAATTATAAACTCTCAGAACCATTGCTTCTAAATTTAAAAGCACAGAATATCTTCAAGCTAAAAGATGCTCAAGCCCAATATCCTCAACTTAGAGGTAGGGCAGGATGGAAAGATGCTTCATCACTGAATCTAGAAGCAGATAAGGCGGAAGAATGGAACGCATATGTAAGCAGATTGGTAGCCAACTACATCCACTTAGATGAAGAAGAAAAGGACAAACTAATCTGGACAAAAAACACAGTCAACGGTGATTTCTCCGCCAAACTAGGTTATGAAGCAGCAATCTTGGACCAGTTTGGAGGAGAAAAGAGTTGGTGGTGGAAAAAGATTTGGAAAACTAAAAGCCCCATAAAAACAAGCATAACATTCTGGCTTGCCTTGAAGAATAAACTCTTAACATGGCATAATCTAAAAAAACGAGGATTTCATGGCCCAAGCTTATGTTTTCTTTGTAAAACAGAGGAGGAATGCTCCACTCATCTTTTCAATTTGTGTACATATACAGGAGATGTTTGGACAGCTGCAGCAAGGTCCTTCTCCCAGGACAGTCAAATTATCAGCTCAGTCTCTACATTGGAGCTAAGCACACAAAAGTGGTGGAACCACCCCGGGGTTTGCTGTTACGAAGCTTTTCCCATTCTTTTTGTTTTCAGCATATGGGAAGCTTGAAACAGAGCTATCTTTAAAAACATTTGGATCCCTCCTGATGTAACATCCTTATTACTGATTCAGAAAATGAAGGAATGGAAAACTGAACCAAAACAGCAAAGGAACAGAGTTTTAAATGCTCTACAAATTGACAAGAGCCAACCCTGGGCTTTTTTTGATGGGGCCAATCAAGGTTCGCCTCAATTGGGAGGCGCAGGCAGCGTTATATACATCAAGGAGAACAGCAAAATCACCTCTAAACTGGCCTTGGGACAAGCTACCAACACCAAGGCAGAGTTGGCGGCTTTGTGGACGGAACTAAAATTTGCTAAAGACAAGCAAATATCAAAAAATCATGTTTTTGGAGATTCTAAAACGGTAATCGATTGGGCCAACGGCATAAACACCATCAGGGCTCCTCACCTTCACAACCTGCTGAAAGAAATCCAAACATTGAGGCCATCTTTCGAGAATATCACTTTTTCCCACATTTATACGGAGCACAACTCCGAAGCAGACACACTTTCTAAGCAGGCTTTAGCAATTCAATTCAACCCGGAATAACAGAAGGCGAAGAGATCCTCAATGAGCAAAGGATCAACTTTGCTATTCCTCTCTGATCCGAGCAGCCCATTAAAAAGACACTTGCAATTTTTTGAACATCGGGCATTCAAATTTCATCTCAACAGTAGAGCACCGTTCTACCAACAGCGGCGCTTACCCCAGGCAGACTATATGCTTTTTTGAACGGCTACAGTGAATGGACAGAGACGCATCCAGCAGACAGTCTAGCACAGGCTTAGTGCTGATGTTTTTTTTGGGTGACTACAGTGACTGGACAGAATCGCATTCAGCAGACAGATTAGCACAGGCTCTGTGCTGAGGTTTTTTGGAATCAAAAAATTTGTAACAGATTATGCATACCTACACAGAAACAGAACTGTGAACATGAAAGCACATTTTATATGTAATTATCTATGAGACAACATGCTGATAATGATAATGATAATGTAAGTTCTTTATGAACTAGTCTATGATCACTCTTTATTTAGAGTCGATGGATATTTTCCATTTGGAAGATATATTAAAAACTCTTAAAAGTTAGAATTCACACTAAACATTGTAGTTGCTTGTAATCACAATAGTTTATACTTTATAGTATTTTGCACATCCCTTACACTTGCTAGTTTTGTAAAAACTCAGGCAAATAAGAAAAGGACTGAGCGACCATTATTAGCACTTGAACGTGAGCAAAATGTAATTTAGCTTTAGGAAACTTAAGTTGAACTATTTTCAATGTGCATTGAGGTCCATGAAGGGTCTATGAGAAGAATGCTCATCTCTATAACAACTCTTCTTCCTTAAATTTCTTGTTTATAATGATTGGGTTAAAAAAAAAAGTGTTCCCTTCACAACAGGTCCTGCAGATTTTTACAGTTGTATTAAAACCACTACAAAACACTTTGGGATATACATGCTTGCATTCTATAAAGAGATAGATTCATATTTTAGACTAATAAGGATATTGAATAGGAATTTATTCAAATGTTTCGTACCCAATCTGAGTCTTTACTATCCAATTGTTTTCATAGTGCTTGGTTGGGCTTGAATAACTCCTGGACACCTATGTACAATATGTAAAAGTTAAGATGACCCTAAAAGTGAGAAGAACAAAAGCAATACCCAAAAGGATCAAACCTTTGAGTTGTTGCATTTCTTAGTTTGTTGACATGGAGGTTTTGTTGCTTGTAATGATGTTGCTAAAAAGACAATAGTTAAATCACCAGAAACCCAAATCAAAATCCATCATACACAACCCATATTTTGAGTTGCAACTTGTATAGATTTAGATTTAGATTTAGAATAATACGAAAATATGTATGGAATAAATGATTATATTGTCCAATCATCAATACCATTGTCAAAAGTGAAGATACAAGACCAAAACATCTCCAAAATCTGCCTAGGACATTTCTGAAATATACTGGGAATGTCTCCAAAATATGCCCGGAAGTCCCCAAAATATGTTGGGGATGTTTTGGGTACGGCCAACAAGTCCCCAAGTCCCTAATGAAGTCCCCAAAAGATTATGCACGTTTCCTAGGGGTCCCCAAGTCCCCGAAATGCGGGTATGGCGGGTACTGGGCTTTTTTGGGGGGGACAGGTCCCCGTGCAACATATATATATATGATAGATGTTCCTATTCCTCCAAGTGTCCCTTTTTTAAGTTCAAACAATAAACCATATGTTCATAGAAACTGAACTAATTTCCAAGTTGAATATCTAAAAGTCGGAAATCATGTTCATATAACTTATAAACTTGGATTTTTAGGATCAGCAGAATTTCCCTTTCAATGCAAGCTATGATATTCATAAATGTATATTCTATAAACTACGAGAATGAAAAGCAATCACTAAAAATCTTTGTTTCATGGATCAAAATTGAGATCATTTATTCAAACAAGGGCAACCTGAACACTAACCCCGAAGACCAACTTAATAACATACACAAAATATTACAAATTAAATAGGATAGCGTCAAATCTCACTAGCATGGTTGGTTTCGACGGGCCTCGTTCTGCATGGAGACCCGAATTTAAACCCTGCAAGGTGGCTAGGAGGAGACACTTAAAATCCAACCATGCTAAGGGTTGGTGTGGCCTAAGCCGGGTGAGATCCTCGGGTGATTTTGACGACTTAGATGCCCCTAGGTTGCAGTTTCTTAGACCATAAGCTAGTCACGCAAGTCATGGACAAACCAGCAAACAAAAAAAATAATAGGGCAGCATCCATAAAAACAAATTGATTGCATTGATCACTTTGGTTGTGTTATCTTACTTTGCTATCTACATTCATTTCCAATTTGATTGCTAGCATGATTGTAATTTTTTCTCTTTTATCTTGTGAGATTTTATCCATCATTTAAATCTTACACAGTATTTATGGCTCCAAAAGAACCCCTATTAGAGAAGAATAACAAACCATATAAATTAAACCAATGTTACAGGAATCGCAATTAAAACTCGGAAAATCGCGAGTTTGGATCGGATCGGATCGGACCCTAAACAAGTCGATCTAGCTCGTCCCGAGTCAAACTCGGACCGTGCAATTTAAATCAGTTTAATCGGGGTGAATCACCGGGTTTAACTCGGATCGCGTAGTTAAGTGCCGATTTACCCTAAAATATCTGCCTTTAAAAAGGTTTTACGCCCACGGTTAAAACAGTGACGGCGCCGGCGCTTTCGAACTTATCGTAGTGAAGTCGCCCGCGGTTAAAACAGTGGAGTCGTGACTGAGCTGGGCCGAAGGGTGTTTTTGCAGGACCACTGTTACAGGGGATCGTGGACGTTGGTTTGTGGTGGTGGACGCCGGTTCGAGGTGGTGGATGGTTCGAGGTCATGGACGCGGGAAGGATAGGCTGCCCAGGAAGTGGACGCTGGTTCGAGGCTCGAGCTCGTGGACGCGGGGAGGACTGCTCATGGACGCGGGTTCTGGTTCGAGGCTCGAGCTCGTGGACGTGAGGAGGATTGCTTGTGGACGTGGGGAGGTTCTGGTTCGTGACGTGTGAGGTATTGAAGGGCCAAGGCAGAGTCAACGTGCACGAGCCACGAAGCCACTAACAGGCACGAAGACACAGTTCAAACTTCACAGAACTGTATAAAAAATTCGATTTTTGTTTTATTTTTTATATAAAGTTTAAACTTCAGGAATGATTTTTTATATTTTTATGTTATTTAGTTGTAAATTTGTAGAGATAATTATGCAAAGATTTGATATCTTTTGGACATCTATTGATATCTTGCAGTATATTGCAGTATATGGACATGGCCAATTTGAATATCTATGAAAAATGTTTTTTTTTAATTCAAAATATAGGTATATTTTAATTTTTTGTATTTCTCGATTTTTTCCCGATCCGATTCAAACTCTTCGCTCTTTTGCCTCGCCGATTTATTGCCAATCCCGAGTCTGGTAACTTTGAATTAAACAATGGTATTAAGGGTTTAGGCATGTCCTTCAAACATTATTTCCTTCAAAGAGGATTTATGAAATTGTTGTTTTTAATGCAGAAATGGATTCAGCACCCTCAAATACCCCTACTGCAATCAGATTGTGCAATGTTAATATCTAATATCTGCAATTCCATGAATCCAAAATTACTCGTACCAGATTTCGGGTAAAAAATGTTGGCTTCCCTTCCCGTCTAAGTAGCCATGGTATCCGTACCGGGGGGTCAGGCACGTGTTCCAGTACTGGGTACCCGTACCGTCGTACCTAGTACGAGAACGAGTACCTGTGGGAGAACCATGGAAGTACCCGGTACGACACCTAAGTACCTAGTACTTCATTAATGAACTTTGGGTATCGGTACTCCATAAAAGCCCAAGTACCTCAAGTTTGGGTACTCCACGAGTACTTCCAACCTTTGTTTTGACCTCCGCAAACATGAAGATTGACTTTTTTTTGTTTTGAAGTGAGGAGGGGCTAGGGGGATGGTGGGGCCCTCTCCCACATACCTAAAAACACAAACATAAAGCTCACTAAGAGCTCACCCCCCTCAGTTTGTTTTCTGTACATGAATTTGCTGTCAAGTTTGGAGATCGTTGCTACCTCATTTGTTACCATTTCAGGCTAATTTTCAGCTGTCCACTATCCATTTCAGGTCAGTTCATTTGTGAGGAGGGGTGTATAGCCGTTAGAGGTGTCAAAACATGACATTCCAGCAGTGAGGGGAAAGGCAAACAGGAGACCAGCAATGAGGGGAAAGAAGACCTCCTTGATGTTGATGCTGATGACAGTGATGTTGCAGGATGCTGCTGACCTAGCAGAGATGGCTTGAGGAAGCCAAATCAGCTATGATGTTTACTTGTTTTATGTTTAGTAGTTTGCTATTTTGTATTTTGTATTTTTTATTTCATGTTCGGAAATATGGCAAATGCCATTTGCTAAATTTTGGATGTAGTATGACAATGGACGTATATCATGCTGATGATTCATATAAATATCAACATCAAATATGTAATTTGAATTGCAAGCATTTTGCAATGCCAATGTGTGTTACTTGTTGAAAACTTAATAATAAATATATTAATATAATATAAACTTGAAAATTATATATATATATATATACACAGTACTCCAACGTACCCAAGTACCCTGTTTCAAAAAGTGGCATCCCCATCCCCATACCAATACCCGAATACCAGTACCCGAGTACCCTGGCAACTTAGCTTCCCATTATTTTGAGAGGCAGAAAAAGAGCCAAATAGTGCATTTAGAATTTTGGACTACGGGATATATCTCGTTTAGCAGAGTTCAATTCCATAAAGAATGTGGTATGTTTCATCTTGTGAAATAGTTGAGTCATCGTTGATGTTAACTCAGGGAAGGAGCAGTTGGTGCGAGAAGGAATGGAGGATTAGGTTTTCCTGAGGTCTTGGGCATTCCACAAATATCAATGCAGAGGTCCTCGCAGTGCTTTCAGGGCTAGATCTCCTCCACCCATGCTCCAAGCGGTTGAAATCCATTAAGAATAAACAATTGCATGAATGTAGAAAAAGTGCAGCCATGCTAAATTGTGAGCTCATGAGACTCTGCTCCAAAATTGCAGGATTTGGCCCAGCTCAAGAGACTCCTCCAAATGAAAACAGAAAATGCTGCTCAGGCCAAATTACTAGGGCCAAATATCTAAGCTTGGAGAGATCCCATCGCAACTGGAAACTCTGATCCTAGTCAAAAAGACTCCTCCAAATGAAAACAGAAAATGCTGCTCAGGCAAAATTCCTAGGGCCAAATATCTAACTATGATCCTAGTCCAAAAGACTCCTCCAAATGAAAACACAAAATGCTGCTCAGGCAAAATTACTAGGGCCAAATATTTGGAGAGATCCCATCGCAACTGGCAACTCTGATGCTAGTCCAAAGGACTTCTTCAGGACCCTCCAAGAACATTTTAGACACATCCCACATCTTTCCAGTTATGTGTAGATTCCAGTTCGAATTCGTTTTTAGTTATATGCCTCTCCTTTGTTCGACACATATAGCTATATGCCTGAATGCTGACTCGGACACTCCAATTTCACGTGCTTAAGCTCCAATCACAGATACAGAGACAGAATTTGCAAGCGGCTCTAAGCCTAGCTTTTGGATGAACTCTTTGAGGTATAATTTTGTTATATGTATAGGTCGTGGGCCAGTTTTGCCAGTAGATACTTGGAAATTTGAAATACAAGTTTCTTGTAAATTTTTTGTAAAGATCGGATCAACAGTCATAGTTAATATTCAGTAGCTAACGGTAGCCCTGCGGAGCACCTGGGTTCATATAACTAGCTATCCACATGGTGTCTCCTGAGGGCCTTGGGCCATAGCCTCTCTTGTAATTTTGTCTATTTACAAGCTTCATATGAATATAAACTCTTTAAAAGAGAAAGGATTCCCCAGAAAGCAAATGTATTGGCATCTATTCTCTCATGTCCCAAAGAAGAAACGCAGAAGATTGGGGATTTCTGCCTCATTCAATTTTTAGAAATTACATTCGGGAGAGGAGTTTCCACGGAAAACATAGGAATTTAATCACTTAATACCATTGGCATGATTATATACTATGACAGAGAATATACACAAAGGGTTTCATTTTTTTAAACGAAAATTAACACTTTAAAACTACAAAACTGGAAAAAAGTCATGTACCTACCTCGAACTGGACTTAGCCTATGTAGGGCCAGCTACGAAGTGATTATGGAATAGACCAGACCAGATATGTAGATACCCTTCTCTGCATTCCGAGTTTACAAAAAATTGAAAAAGAATAAGTTCACAACTCACTGATATTTTATCCAGCCTATGATATCTGCCGCTTCATAAATAAGTTCACAACTCACTGATATTTTATCCAGTCTATGATATCTGCCGCTTCATATCCATCATTAGGGAGTGGTACGAAGCTGATGAGATTGGGAACACCATCAGTTTTGGTCTTGTCCTCCCATTAACTTTTTCGTCAATGCCCTCGGGTTTGGAGTTTGTGGGAGGGTTTTTTATGAGACTCGTGTAAGCAACTATGAGTTCTGGGATGGTGAAGGAAACCTTCGCGGCTCCGAATAAGAATAACAATAACAAAAGTAATGATGAATACTCCCACCTTCAATAGGTCTTCAATAGCCTGCAAAAAATTCTGCCGTTAGGGTTTTGCCATTAGCGTTACGAAACTGTAAAAAATTCTGCAGTTAGAGTTTTGCCATTAGCGTTAGGAAACTGTACAAATTAATTTGCAGGCGCAATAGCTACACGGAACCTCTATCAATTTAATAGGATCGATACACCATCATGGTCTCTCGACTACGCCCGTTTCTGCATTTTGCCTCCAATTTAAGACCGAATCTATTCTTTGAATACATGATACTAATACTACTTTAATTATATATTGATATTAATATAAATTATTTATTGTTACTAATGCTAATTAGGGAAATGATTTAAACATATGTTGAAGGCGAGTATTTTTCCAGTGAAAAAAACATACTATTTATATTCAAAAATTGAATTTAAACACTACAATGATAGAGTGGTCATATGATATGAACCAGATTCTGTTCAAAACTCCCAGATAGTTTCATCTCAATATTACATACATTTTGTCCAATAATTCAAACCTATCCATTTCGGCAAAAATATAACTATCAACCAATTCAAGTAGTATATTTCTATGGCCAAGCTATTTAATCCAAGAAATATAAAGATCCATGATCCTAGATCTCCTCCTCAAAGTATTCTTCCCAGTGAAGATAGACATCAATACGTGTAAGTTCCAGCTTGGACATCTTATCTGCCATCTGATTGTGTTCTATGTAGATGTGCTCACATACAATGTTCTTGATTTGATCAATCTCATCTCTAATCCTGTTACACCAATGTGTTAAAGCAGTAATGTTCAATTTATATTCACCCTTTGCCCATTTTATAGTTACTCTTGAATCTCCAAAGATCCTGAGTCTTGGAAAACCAAATTGATTTACCAAACTTACCGAGCACCAGAGAGCAAGAAGTTCTGCCTTCCTGCTTGTACCTTTGCCACATCTAAGTCTGAAAGTAAAATAGTGATCTTGATTTAAAATGATCATACCCCCGCAGCACAAAGACCCAAGGATGCTGCTCCATCAAAAAAAATAATTGGGTCATCAATGGACAAAATAAAATTTCTTACCTTTCTCTGTACTGTGTGGCTCTCCATATGTTTATAGGGCATATAAAGTCTCATGGTCTGAATGAAACAGCCTCAATAGTAGAAGATTGTTCTTCAAATATGCTCATGTTTCTTACCCTCCAAATAGACCAAGCAATAAAGACAGGGAGTGTAGGATGTTCAGCGCAGTTTCTGATCCAAAATTTTAAGCTTTGTTCAAAATTGCCATGACACCAAACCGTGCAAATATTTAAGGCTTTGCATAAATTTCACCAAATATTCAGTATAAAAGGGCAATCCATAAATATATGTGTAGTGGTTTCAGAACAGTTTTTGCAAAGTGAACATCTGCTTGAACCAATCCAACCCATTTTCACCAAGTTCTCCCAAGTTTTCACTCTGTCCATAAGTACAAACCACAGAAAACATTTGAGTTTTAATGGCATATTCCAAGTCCAAATGATTTTGTACCACCACTGATTTGGAAAAAGACATTTCCTTTTTATTATGGATTTATATGTTGTCTTTGCGGTCATCGTACCAAGACTTTCATTATTCTTCCATATCAACTTATCATCCTCCTGTTTCAACCTACAACCAGCATTATTTAAAGATTTTATATATCTATCCCATTCATCTTCCAGCTCACCAGTTAATCCAAAATCAACCCCCCTATACCAGTAGCTGCTTGGTCTCCCATTTTTCACACTATCTAAAGTGTAGTAACCCGCATCATTCAATAACTCTCTTTGACCTGCAGAAAGTACAACATTGTCTTCTAGCCCAATAATGGGATTAATTCCTATGGAGATTTCTTTCCCATTTCCAACATGCCAACAAATATCCAAAGCGAGCCATTTATACACATTCAGAAACCCTCTCCAAATCGGTGAAATTCCCCGCCACAATTTTCTTGGTGATCTAAGCCGGTGAGAGACTTTGATTTTTACATATTTGTAATGTACAACATTTGACCACAGTGTGTTTCCAAATAGTGCCTTCCAACAAATTTTTAACCTCAAAGCCTCACTAAAAGACTGAATATCCTTAATCCCCCATCCTCAAGAATTAACAGGTATAGAAAGTTGCTCCCATCCAGTCATAACAAGTCCACCCGATCTTAAACTCCCTGTCCATAAGAAATTAAACAGTAACTTTCTCATCATATTAATAATTTTCTTTGGAATTGGCAACAAAGAAAACCAATATATTGGGATACTGATAAGAACAACTTTTACCAACGTTAGCTTCCCCCCAATAGAAAGTAACCGATATGACCATTGTGAGATCCTATATTCCACCTTCTTCAAAAGCCAAAACCAATCTTTTATAAGGTAACCATTAGGTTTTAGAAAAAATCCCAGGTATGTCAATCCATCACATGCCAATTCCCACTTGTAAGGCAATAATACCGAGATTTCATTTCTTCTACAGTCCCCAACTAAAAAATGATAAAAAGTGGATTTCTTCTGACTAACCTTCATACCTGATGCTTTGCAAAATAGATCCAAAATATCTCTATACTGTATCCACTCAGACATAGAATCAATACCAGCTAAGAGTACATCATCAACAAAAAGAATATGTGTTATCTGTAGTGGAGTTTTGATCTTCAATCCTTTAATGTCCCCATCCTTCTTAGCTTGTTTGATCAATAGACTCAAACCCTCTATCACCAGAAGAAATAATAATGGAGATAAAGAACAACCTTGTCTAATTCCTCTACTACATCTGAAGAAACTAGAAGGCTATCCATTAACCAACACAGAGATGTTCATAGTGGTTACACAAGCCATTATCCAATTGATAACATTTGCAGGTACACCAATCTGTATTAGTATAAGCCTCAGATAATCCCAATTCACTCTATCGTAAGCTTTTTCCAAGTCTAGTTTAAGGAGAATAGCTTTTTGTTTCCTTTTTTTCACAGTATGTAATAATTCCTGAGTTATCCCAACAACATCATGTATCTGTCTATCCAGTAAAAAACTGAATTGTTCTACAGAGATGAACTTTGAAAGTGCAGGCTTTAGCCTTTCAGCAATAATCTTCGAGACAATCTTATACACCAAGTTGCACAATGCAATCGATCGAAAATCCCCAAAAGACTTAGGGTCACTGGTTTTTGGAATGAGTGTAACAAATGTAGCATTCAATGCTCCACTGATGTATCCATAGATCCTGGTAAATTCAACCATCTTCAAGATATCTCTACCCATTATATCAAAAAAATGGATGAATAATTCAACTGTCCAGCCATCCGGCCCAGGACATTTTTCCTTAGCAAAATCTTTCAAGGTTTCCTCAACCTCCAATAAAGTAACCTCCTTCCCCAATTCTGTTGCTTCAATTTCAGTGAAAATTTTTGGAAAGAGTTTTACCACCTTCAACTGTGAAAGTAGATCACATTGCCTTTCATCAGTGTAAATATTACTAAAATAAGATTTGGCACAGATTTGAAGATTTTGCTCACCTGTAATCTTATTTCCATCTACACCCTGCAGACTCCAAATGGTCTTCTTTGTCCTTCTTGCAAAGGCAAAAGAGTGGAAATTTTTTGTGTTTTTGTCCCCAGCATTAATCCACAATGCTCGACTTTTGAGCCTCCATTCCTTCTCCATTAATAGTATTTATTCTTTTTGTTCTTCCAAGGACTTCAATTCTTCAATTGCCTTCTGTTCTAGAATTGTAGTTCGCTGTCTAATGTAGAGAAGTTTTAGACGTTCTTCTACCTCCCTCAAAAGTTTATGATCCAGTTCCTTTTTCTTATGAATCCACTTCGTAACAAAAACTTTGAGAGCTCTCAACTTTTTTCAAAAAGCATCTACTGGGTTTAAATCAGGATCAACCTCTGTATTCAACCAAAAAACCTGGATCTTTGCACAGAGATCCCCATTAGATAGCCACGAATGGTTAAATTTGAAATGAAAACGACCCTTAAAATTTTGCTCCCCAATTGTAAGAAAATGGGCCAATGGTCTGACAATTTGTTATTGCCCTCCCAAGTCCTGAAATTTTTAATTGTATCCAGAATAGTGGTCTTCACCAGAAATTTATCAAGTCGCTTTAAAATGCCTTGGTGCCCAGATCTTCCATTAGACCACGTAGGTGTGTAAACTGAAGTACACACATCGACTAGTGCAAAATCCTCCAACATATGAGAGAAATAATCAGCTAAACTATCCAAAACAGCAGTTGGATCCCAAATTTCTCCCGCCAAGCAGGTGAAGTTTAGGTCCCCTGCAATGATTAAATTGTCAATCTCTAAAATTCCAGAGTCTTTTAAACCATCCCAGAAAAATGTTTCTATATTTATACAGACCATAACAATTCAAAATAGAAACAGACATATCTACTGAAAAACTATAACCCTCTAAAATCATCCCCCAATCTGTCTTAAAAACCTTAAAAAAGTAGTAATTTGGATCCCATGCTGGCAAAATACCACCAGATAAACCCTCCGAACTAACAGCTGAAACTTCCCAACCCGGGAGTAAACCTGTTATCTTAGTAATTGCCACCTTATCCAAACACATGGTTTCCTGAAGTAACACAATCCCCGGGTCAGTATCTTTGATAAGATTGGAGAGGGCCCTGACGCGGACAACCCTACCCGATCCACAGATATTCAAGGAACAAATTGACATTAAGAACCAGAAGTTTGGGGATTCTCTGCTCTAAGTCCCCTAGAATTTCCAGTAACCACAACCTCTCCATCACCCATCCTCAAACGATCAAAAACCTTGAGATAATCATCATCTTCCATATAAATTCCTTTTTTCTTCCTTCGGATTGTGACATTTTGAAAACCTGAAGAATTTATGGAAAGAACACCAGGTTTTGTAGTGGGATTCTTAGAATATATGGGAAGAGGGGTTAGTAACTCCGTCTTGTATCCGGTATTATAACCAGATTCCATAAGAAGTTCTTTCTCATCTTGAATAAAAATCTCAGGTTCAGAAAATCCCTTGTGCAAAACGCCCATACCTCCCGTATCACAAACAGACTGGTTTAGACACGACGTAACCCCAACCCCCAACACATCACCGTGTGAAACCGAAGTCTCAGGATATACAACAGTAGGTCTTTCAATAACTTTAGGGTTTGAATCAACCGCGGGCGGACTCAAAGTTTCAGAAGAATTACCAAATAAACCTCTTTTGACCTGTGGATTTGTTAAAGTCCCTTCCAAATGCCCACTTAAAGTACTAGGGTTTCCCGAAACACCTAGATTTAAAACTACATCCCCAGAGGCAATGCATTTATCTAATGACTGCTTAGCCTCCAAAAGCACATATAATACTTCATCTAATATAATGTCAACAGGAGAGGAAACCGACTTACCCGAAAATTTATCATTGTCCAGTGTGTTGCATGCAACTGCCAGATTCTGTAAACGTCTGTCACATAAATCTGCCTGCTCTGATTTCTTCTCAGAACCATCAGGGAAAGAATAGCCATCATGTGATGTCTGCTGTTGTTTCTTTGAAATTGATAAAGCAGGACAGTTTGCCTGGATATGCCCAGTATTATGACAGAAAAAACATCTGAATGGAACTTTGAAGTAGTCAAGTCTTTGAATCCACCTTCTATCTCCTCAACTGAGCTCAATTTCTGTCGGCAACCCTCGCCCCATATCAAATTCGACCATAGCCTTTGCAAATCTCTTATCAAAACCAAAGAGTGAATTCCTATCCAACCTGATAAAACGCATCACAATGTTCGTTATTCCTATCTGAATATGCTCGATCCACAATTCTATAGGAAATCCAGGTATTAGCATCCACAGGTGTCGCTTGGATTGTCTCTCCCACACTGGGTCGAAAGCTAAATGCCATTGTTTCAAGCTCAAAGACCCTTATTTGAAGAGCCGTGGCCTTTTCAGTATAAGACCAACATGCTCAGGCTTGGTGAATATGAATAGTAACCATCCATTAATTAACATATTCACGTGCGAAAAATCCCCAACCACCGGCACCCAGTTCAACCGAACCCAATCCAGCAACTCGCCCTTCTTGCTATTAGCGTATTCGAACTTGCTCACGATCGCTCTGGAAGCCAACATATTGATCCTGTCCAGATTAGAATTGTGGGTAATGCAATAACTATCCAAACCCTCCCGAACATCAATAGTTTTTATCTTCTTCTTTCACCTGCGCCTTTTCCGGCCTTCATCCGAGCATATAAACCCTGAAACATGTCCCTAGTCAAAATCCTGCTCAAACCCTAAAATCCCCAAATCATCGTCTTCCAGGCCAAAATCCCTACCTCCCCCATTGCCGCAGGAGGAATGTGCAATATGGGAGGGAGTATACCCCTTAGCACTTGATGTTGACATCTCACCTGACCGGGGGATTCGGTTACAGTTTTGAATACCTGTTAGTTACCAAAACAACAGGTGTAAGGTCAAGCCTAAAAGTGTAGGCTCCATGAAAACTGCAGGCCCCCTCCACCAAACGTCCAATCACCAGCTCCAACCCCGACAAGGCCCCTTCCACCTGTCTACTCCACCCGTCAAAGAGTCTCCCAACACACTCATCACCCTGTCAGCCATGGTTTCCTGCAGGAAACCCTAACCCTAACCCAAACTAAGCTCTCCATCTCTCCCCTATTTTTTCCCAAAGACCAAATCCTATGTTCAAGGCAAGATGCGGACGGGGACACCACAGATCACATTTTAAAATTCAGCGAAATTAATCAAGGATACCATTTAATGTGGTTTGGATTTAGTCATTCTTTCATTTAATCAAGTGCCATGTGACGTCCCTACCGTAAATGAAAAGTAATATAATTTGTAAGAAGTTATATTTGTGAATGCGCATATTCCATTTTATGAATATGCACATTTGTGTGAGATAATTGTTTTAGTGAAACTAATGTTCGATCGGACGCTTATATAATGTAGAGAAGGATATCCTGCAGGAGGTGTAGCTCAACCGACGATTCGCTTGATATGAAGGAAATGTTGTAAATGGAGGTCACGAGTTCAAATCACCCCGGCTTACACGTGCCCAATGCTTGCGGGTTGTGTGGGTGCACATAGGGGTACAGTGGTAGCGGGCCCCTTCCCAGTTGTTGATTCCCCTAGTTACAAAAAAAAATAAAAAATGTAGAGAAGGATACACTGCAATAATGATAAGGTCA
The DNA here is from genome assembly GCA_027924585.1 of Larix kaempferi. Taxonomy (NCBI): domain Eukaryota; kingdom Viridiplantae; phylum Streptophyta; class Pinopsida; order Pinales; family Pinaceae; genus Larix; species Larix kaempferi. The sequence goes on along the minus strand of BSBM01000003.1, from coordinate 6,913,344 downwards.
TTTCATTGTAATGGTTGGCTTTATATACTGATTGAGGCTTTTGTTTGTTTGTGATGACCAAACGGTTTCTTCAATTTAGTACTTTTAGTTGCTAATGTTTAGTTAGAAAAGAGTGGAGAGGTTGGAGACTGCTTATGCAGATATGTAGTTAGTGAATTGGATTACGATAGTTCTATACTATATTTTGAAATTGTTTTTATTAACAGTATAGAATATGAATATGTCTTGTCCCAGATGACTCCTCAAACTTCACTTACTCTAAACTACTATACTACAAGTATAAATTACATATATCCTGAATTAGTGTTAAGTTACATACATCCTAAATACATGTTCCTCTTCATTTATCTCGACCTCCTAATTTATCATGATTGTAGATTCTGTCCATACATGGAGTACAGTCAATCATTGATTTCATTTGTTCCATTTTTGCTAGACGGACAAAATCTGCACTAGAGATAACAATGCATGATTTATAATTCTTGTGCTTTTCCCTAGCATTTTGTGTTTACATCTTTGGAAGGTATAATGTTAAATATAACATCTATTAAGTATAGGAAACATTCTAAATCAAGATTGTATTAAAGAAAAATAGAGCTTGATTATAAAATTTAATTCCATTGTTAAGATTGCAGTTGCAGAATTTCAGCTAAGGCCAAATGGAGCTTCCCGTACAAACTGGCTAAGAATAGAGAAGGTTTTCAGCAAAAAGCGACAATGAGAAGACTTTGTGATGGAGTTTGTTTCAATACATTGAAAAGCAGCATAATGCTTCTGCCTACCCACGTTAAAAAGACTATCCAAAAGTCTCTTTGCAAACGCTAATATATATTGATGTTACTTTTACAAGAAGTGTTCAATCACTATTTCCCAAATTTGAGTTGTATACTCTAATGCATTAATAATAACTCAGGTTTCTCTCCGCCTATATTTTTGCTTATCTTTTGTACCGTCTTTTAGCCTTCTTGGAGTGTTGCATTCAGAACCTTTTGCTATTCATAATTGTCCTCGATTTGATAAAGCATCCAATTAATACCATCTTTAAAGAGTGTTGGATTTACTATTCATAATTGTCCTAGATTTGATAAGGCATCAAATTAGTACTATCTTTACAAAATTTGGTCCATTGTGGAAGTGATTTCTCAAAGTTCTATGTTTGGTTAGCCTTGTGTTAAATGAGTTTTGTATTCAGATTTGAAGGTGATCATTTACATGATGAAGTCATTTCTCTATTTACCTTGATGGGCTAAGCTTGGGCATATTGATCTTATTATCATTAGTAATTAATGTATTTGAATTACTTGGCTTCTAGATCTGGGTATACATCTTAATATCATGCAAAACACATGTACTTAGTTGATGGAACATTGCATGGAGAACCCAAGTATTTTAGGATTGCGTTCAACAATGGCCATGTTAACACATGGCTTGTCACATACCCAAAATCTGAACATTTTATGTTGTGAGAAAAACATTATGTTATAAGTTATTGTAAATTTTTTATGATTATTGACCAAGTGGGGTCAAGGATGAATGTAATTAAATACTCTAATATTTTTATTAATAATAATTAAAAGAGGAGACAAATATCCAAAAGAGACTGTTAAAGAGTGTTCACTGATCCACTGGGAGGAATGAACTGGGGTGAAGAGCAAATGGACAAGTGGTACCTTCTTCATTCACTTCTAGCTGTTGCAGGTGGCAACTTCCCTATTTTTGTGGTCATGTTTCCCAATAAAGTGGAACATAGCAGGTGGCTCAATAATTACTGAAAACTGACCAAATACCTAGGCACTCTATACATCCATCGAATTGAGTAGGTGGCTCATTATTCATTATTCACTATTCAATATACCATTTCTTTTTCCTTGTGACATTCTGAGTTTTCAAGAGAAAAGGTGTGAGTGCACAAGAGATTCGATGAGGGGAAGGCTAGGGTGAATGCTAGAGTAAGACTGTAGCTGAAAGAATACTGTTGAATGCAGCTATTATATTGTTGAAGCAACAAGTTAAGTGTACTGCTGAATGCAGAAGTTTTCCTCCTGAGTACAGAGACCATTATTGCTAAGTTGCAGAAAGATAAGCTTGCCTCCACATAGTATCTTCGTCCTGGTGGTTCAGTGAACAGGCTCGGGGGTCCTAAGGCAAGTAACATTGGTTGTCTTCAGGAAAAGGTTGGGTGGAATGGGCTCCTTTGGGTGTTTGTCCCCCTCTACATTTATCAAGTTCTACTTGCATTATTTCATTTGTTTACTGCTAACATATTTCTGAATGACTGTGTGTAAATGTATTAAATGTTTCCATTATATCTTAGATATCTACTAGAGGTTCTAAATGAATGATTTCTGGATTGATAAATTTAATTATACAAATTGAATGAATCGATAGATGAAATAGATTGATGAATGAAATTATTCACTGTATTTTTCCACTCACATTTAAGTGTTGTACTCTAGTACAAGAAGTTTTGCTTAAGTAGACAGATTTAAATGATCTCAGATAGACAGTTTGAAAATGGATTCGAATCACCTTCAGATTTATCTTTATAAAGTAATTGATAAATATAATGTCTTAGATGAATGCATACTGTTCAAATCTCTAGAATGTATCTTTGTCTTTATAATTATTCTAAAGCTTTGATAAAGTAGTTTTCCTGGTTCAGTATGAAATTAGTTTTTATATTTGAATGATGTTTTCATATAGGATAAATAATAGGATATTTATAGTGAAAACCTAGTTGAAACTTTACATTATTTAATCTTAGATCTATACGCAGAAAATAATTTAAATAAACCAAGACTCTACTATTTGACACTATTAAGTTATACAATAACCAATTCATTCATATTGTACAAATATGTAAAAGAACCAGTATATTTTCTATCAAACTATTCAGAACAATTATAAATTAAACTAGTAAAATGTACATAATCCAGGTCTTCATGCTAGAAGGACGATATTTAATATCTATGGTACAGCCTATATGAACCATACAAGTACCGCATTTTTATAGCATAAACACTAACTCGAAACAGAGTTCCAAATCAAACACTTCCACAACTAATACAAATTGATGAATCTTTAATACTGTTGAGATGCCTTCTAATTCCATAAATAAACCGCATTACAAGTTTAAAGAATAGTTAGGGTTTAACCCTGTACTAGTTATCAGTCTTTAAATAAAATTCTTGGGATAGGGTCGAAACCCTATAGACTTCACAAATTATAAAATCGATAAACATTAACCCTGTAACGAGATACTATTTCAAACAAAGTATTCATCATTAGCGTTGTATCACATTACAGTAACATTGTAAATATTTATCAAGGTTAATTTTAAAATAAACACACAATTAGACAGAGCACGATGTCACCCATCAAGGGTATTGTTGCCATAGCAAACAACGATATCAAAGGAATTCATTCAAATGGTCACGGGTTCGAGTCTCTTAAATGAGCTCGCCCAACCATCAATTAATTATAAAATAATTTATAGACAGGGTTTAGGGTTCGGTAGGAAATCAACTTTAAATCTAATAAGCATTAAAAATAAAACATCATTTTACAAGCTGCGAGCAACATGGCTCTGTCCCTTCTTTTACTTTTAATGTCGAGCTCATAAGCTTTGGGGCATTTTGCCCAAACCTTCCAATGCATACAAATAAATTATGGAACCATAAAATTATTCACCAAACCGGATTATTACATAGTAACCATTTAAAAACGTAGTCAAAACCTAAAACACAGAGTTACTGTAGGGGCTAGGATAATGCCCAGAATCAAATCCCAAGTACTAATTCATTTATTTATAATTTGCACACATAACATATCTCATTTTAGTCCAGAGTCGTAGCTCAAGGGTATCACTATCAACCATTTCAAGTCTGTACACACAGTCACTTAACCAAATAGAAATGACATTAATATAAATTCAAGAGAAGCGTTGAGAAACCAACACGAGACAAAGGCTCGAGGGTTCAACCCTTTTTGTTTACAAAATGCCATACGGCTTATAAGATGTAAAAGCAAATAGTAAAAACCAAATACAAGCGGTAACCGCATCTTGGCAAAGTTTACAGATTGGCATCTTTTCCCTACCATCACCATTCACACCAAGAGTTACGATTCAGGATATCCAGAGAACCGTTGAGGCTTACCAGGGCCATTTATGAAACCACGAAGGAATAGTTGCCCATGAGACATACACAATCCCAGCCGAGAGGCTACCCTATCACTCAACATTAAATGCCAACAAGTAAAATAGGGTCAGCAATGATATAAAAGAATTAATAAAAACAAACAAACTGCACCTCGTTGTAAGTTGATGGCTTACCTATGGCAGGTGCCATTCAGCTAAGCTTCCAATTGTAATGAAGAGATCCACCATCGAAACCTTGGAACATCGCGTGAAGCTTTCAAACCCTAAGCAGCTGGGAGCCTGTCGGCCACCCCTACCACCAACATTGCCAAATGAATGCATGGAGTTGTGTTTTGATCGAGGCCATTCACTGCATGGCTAGGGTTTTGGGCCAAAACCCTATGCCATTCATGTGGGCTTGCCAATGTGTAATCCACTATCATTTAAATCTCTTAATCACGACTATAGTCAAAACCTGTTATGATTCCAAAATTTAATTTCATCATTTAAAGTTCTACGTTAAACCATAAGATAATTCACATTTTGGCATATCATTAAATGATATCATTACAACCTTTCACGTGGACTATGCCATGATGGTAATGACACTCAACTATCCACTAATTTCAAATAAAAATTCATTTGTATATAGTTTTTAAACTTGTCAAGTTTCCAAACGAGGAGCAATAACATTACAATGCTAAATGTTTAATGTATATATAAGACCGGCGCTATGCCAAGGGTTATGCACCACTTATATCTTGACATATAGTTAAAACATATATTGAAACCATAAGAATCTATGTATTGAAACATGGTAGTAATGCTCACATGGTATTAATAAATACGCTTTTGGAAAATACGTTAGAACAGTAATATTTTTTAGCATTAATGTAATCAAACTTAGTTGTTGCAGTAATGGATAGGGTGTGTACCCTGGACCCCAAACGTTAATTGTGTGCATGGAAGGATGTTGAAATCCAGCCTAAGTGCAACATCGACCAAATGACGATTTCTACTTTAAACTTCGATCATCAAAACCTTGAAGGTCTGGTATCAAATCTCTTACTTGCGATATGTACAGGAAGAGTAAGAGTGTTAGCTATATAATAGTTAAGTAAGCCTCGGGTACCCATAAGACCCCTTCATCAAAAAGGAAAACAAATGGTTAGTATCCATGATCAAAATTATATTATAGTAAGAGATAAAATAAATGTCGACGTATACTTGAATAAGTAACCATAAAATATTCGTACAACTAAGTTAATACGTAAGTATTTCATTAAAATGTTACAGCATTGAATTCAGACAAAGAATGACAGATACATAGTGTCGTTACAACTCATTACATAAATAGCGATAAAAAAAATAGCATAATTATCCAGACAATGCATGTATTCGAATTTAATACGTCACAAATGAAATAATTACAACAACATGTCGTTACGACGCTTTTCAAAACAACTCATGACTGTTTGTGACATCTTTCTTAACATACAACTGATATGTTATTAAAAGGGATCAAACTATTAGTAAATACTTCTGCGATATTAAATATTAGCATTTATTACCGTACGAATTTTTTTTAAATTTTTGTGAATTTTTGGTGATGTTACATGGCTTTACGAGGCTGTCATTTTTCAAATATAGCTTGCACTAAGCACCTAAAGTATTCATAAAAAATATTTGTTTGTTGGAGATAGTTTTATATAGTTTTATTATTCGCCACTTGGCTTTACTAGGCTGTCATTTTTGGAATACATGAATTATGAAAAAGTACTTAGAAGAATTTTCCACGACAGGAAATGCCATTCCCACATATTAATTCCATGCCATTGATGTGGCATCTACCTTAAATAATACATTAAACGGATGCCAATGACATTTATGTAAATGGGTAATCGTTACTATGTTTTCCATAACCAATATGTGGAAAGACTCTTATGGGCTGAGAGCCACATAGATCATCCACTGTTTACAATGTTGGATATCCTAACCAAGACATAAATTCCATTGTCACTTATTAATGCCATGGCATTGATGTGGCGTCTCCCTTAAATAATATATTAAATAAATACCAGTGACATATATTTTTCGTGTCTGGTTAGCTCTCCTTGATTCCTTTGGAATAGCAGTTTCCCTACTAGCTAAGCTGACATGCTGTGATAGTGGCTCCAGTAGGACAACAAATTGTCACAATTCAATAAACATTGTTGCATGTAACTGCATGTGCTTTCTGGTTTCTGGTTCGGTGGGCAGTCAACAAACCAAAGGAATGTGCAGTTTTGATCTTCTACAACACAATGCATTGAACAAAAATGGCAATTTGATTGGGAGAGTTTAGATTGGCCAAATGTTTTGCACTGCATTGCAACTTTGTTGAACCCATTTCGACTTTGAGGATTCCATACCCCTAAACCGTAAAACTAATGCTTATATTTTTGCAAGCAATTGTCTTCTACTACATTTTTCGGAATCTTGGTTTTTGATAGTGATGCAAAGACATTGGCTGAGAGATTACAATGTGTCGTCTAGTCTCCAAAGTCGAGGATGGTAGGTTTCCCAACAACGCTAATTCTCAACAGGTTGATTATCGTTTCATCAACCTTTCAAAATTCGAAATGGTTAAAGAAGGTTTATACATTGATTTTTACAGTCCTCAAGGTGAGGAAATAGGAGTTGTTGGGTCAGGCTGCTTTGACCCTTCCATGCTTAGGCCTTGCAAGAGCCCAAAGACCCATCGATGCTTCCACGATTTTGAGAATAATGATGGAGAAACATGATTTCCGTCTGGTTGATATGTGGAAATCAGTGATTGCACACTTAGTCAACTCTAAGACTGGTACATTTCTAGCACCTGAGTTATTGATTGAATTTTGTATTTTAATTAAAGAGGCTAAGCTCGGCAACAGGGCAACGCTTGTGATGAGGCCTAATGCCATGACATTCAACATTGCATCTTTCTCTCAAGTCTGCTAGGGAATCGTTGATGCTAGTTGATGCTGCCTGTACATTTGATTAATAACACAGACAATGAACTAAATCATAAGAAAATGTTTTGTTTTTCAATGCATCCCAAAACTTATCTAATACTCCTAAATTAGTGACTGAAGTACCTGGATGTTCAGAGATATATAATTCCCACTTCACAATTTGGATTAATGCATAGCACTGTGGGACTGTCTATTTTATGCATGTTGCTTTAATATTCCTGAGCCACTCACTAAACATGTGCCGAGGGAAGTAAGTGTGGGCTTGATAGGTGGATTATATGAACCCTCTGTAGAGTTTTAGAGTTTTTGAAAGTTAAAAACCTTCAACATCGAAAGGAAAGGTCCACTCTTTTCATAAAGAAAGAGAGAAGGGATTTCTCCAGGAGAATAGATTACGAAATTTGAAGTGTAAATCTTTGGTTTGAGAGAAGAGAGGTTGTTGCTGCGGGATTATGAGTGGATTTGTACTCATTGTTTCATATCCAACTGCTCAAAATTCCACAACAACAACATTAAATGTGCTACTTCTGGGTGTTTATTGAGCGTTAGATTTTACTGTCCTTATTATAGAACCGACATTCAATTTACTACTTTGAAAGGTATGCAGGTAGGAAAATATGACAAAGAGTTAGGTTGAAACAAAAGAATAGTTTGACCTGATCTTTTCAATCTACGAGGCACAGAAGAATTACGTTGAAACATAAGAAAATAAAAGCTCACAAAATCAATGTTGAAGCAGTGACGTACTTTGCTCAACAATGCATATTTTTTCAATAAAGTTATCCATGATCGTTTTGCATGATCCGATCATACAGAAAATAAGCACTGTGCTAAGAGGCTAAAACAAGCACACTAATAATTGTAAATTACATTCCAACTAAATGCTCAAATACTGTGGATGTTTATCATTATGTTGTAGCTTTAAGCATGCCATCTAGAATGAGACGAGCACTGGATGCAAGTGTTCCAAGCCCAATCCTAATTCATTAGAGAAAAAATGTGTTAAAATTTAGAAGAAATTGAAATCTCTATATAGATCCATGCAATGCAAATAATGTTGGTTTTGTTCTCTTAAAATTAGTCGAGCAAAATATGTCACTGCAACATAAAGCTATCTTGAAAGGAAGGAAACAACAAAATTGTTCAGTGATTCAAAGATTCTAAGCATATGCACCAAAAATTCTAAGCAAAGTATTATATCACACTGAGTAAATTGAATTTTGGCAGACAACTTTGTTTACAACTTTGTTTACAGTGGAGTACTACGTACACGTGAAAGTGGTGGAGTAGCGCAACGATGCCCATATCTCAACTACTTCTAGCTAATAAGCTGCAATAACAACCATCAAGGGATGAGTCCATTTGAAGTCGAATGCAACACAACCATCAGTGGGGAGGATTGGGAGACAACCATCAGTGGGGAGGATTGGGAGGCCAGACATGTATTTGGAGTAGCTCAGATTCTAAATATATTTACATGTTACAAAACAAGGTGGAAAATGCAATAATTCAAGCCTTACTATTTACCTTGAATACTGAGCTAAGTCGATCTATCTATCAGATCAATGGAATCAAAGACTCGTGCTTTGTTGAAGACTTGTGTAAGGAGAACTTGCTCCACAAGTAGAAGGCGATCTTAGATCAATGGAATCAGAGACTCGTGGTTTGTTGAAGACTTGTGTAAAGAGAAATTTCTCCATAGGTAGAAGGTGATCTTTGTTGAAGAATTGTAAAGAGAACTTGCTCCAGAGGAAGAAGGCGATCTTTGCATAAAGCAAAGAAGGCTATAGAAGGCGGTGGTGGAAGAGGCAGTGAATCATTGACTATTGGCTGCATTGGCGGTGGTGGAAGAGGCAGTGAATCGGTGACTATTGGCTGCATTGGCGGTGAGATTTTGCATCCAAGGTGGTGAGAGTTGGATGTGGTTGTGGTGGTGAAGAACCCAAGCAATCTCCGAATTAAATGATTTAAATGATTTGCATGAAGAATGAAGCAATGAAACAAACATTAAATGTTTCAAATTAATGCTAAGTTACCTTCATCATTAAAACAAATACAATATATTTGCTTTCAATGTTTATAAATACAAGATTTAAATCTTATTATTACAAAACGGCCCCCAAATCGCTCTTAGAAATTAATGTGAAGGTCTGACGAAGCAGTTGGAAGAACTCCACCAAGACATTGGTGTCAATGCTGGTGTAAATGCTAGCGTTTGCCAACAAACATCTCTATTAGAAAAATGAATTTGTAATATCAAGAAAAATAAAGGAGTTAAAGCATTGTCAAAGGCACATGGAAGAACATAGGGAGTGGGAGCCATTCCCAATACCCACATCGTCGTAATAACCCTTCAAACTATAACTCAATGAGCTTGTAAAAAATATGGATTTTTATATTAATTAATAGAAAATTAGTTTGAAATTTTGGTTAAAAAGGTACATTGCATTAGAGTCAACGGAAACTAATGCTCCGAAATTAATGCTCAATCAACACGGATCGAAAACAATTAGTACCTTGGCCTTCGGCAGGGACTAACAAGGGTGTATAGCTAAGGCAACATAAGGTTAATTTCATTTAAACTAGTAATTGCACCTCGGGTTGTAATAAAAGAACGTTGTATCGTAAGTGAAGCAAGGAGATGTAGTAGGTACATCCAAAGAAGACATATGGAGTGAGAATCACAATTTGAAGTATTGAACCATGAAAAGTAGAGTAATCACATTATTGTCAATGTGCATGTGGGAATCTTCATCTAATTATTTGATGGATATTTTTTACAGAAATGCTAAATTGAAGACGAAGCTTTATTGCCCATATGATGGGAGGCAAAGGGCAATCTTCATAGCTTGTTGAGGAGTAGAACCTACACATGGAAAGTGAAAGAGAAGTTAGGGAGAAGGGGGAAGCAAAGTATATGGAATAGAATGTGTGTTATTGTAAGCAAAAGCATGTTAGAAATGGCAAATCGAAGCAAAGAAGTAGAGAAAGAGAAAAGGTAGTCAAGGACTTTTAAGTTGCACACATGAAAAGACAACGGACATAAAAGTGTATGAATGTGGAACAAACAAAAAAGGTTAGATATTTTGTAAATTATCTACAACGAAGAATTAATATAACTTCAAAAGTTGGAATTATCACATATATTTTTCAATTTAAAAAATGAAACGTCTATTCCTTTAATAGTTTTTTTTATTTTTCTATTTACATATTTTATTTTCATATTTACTAACAAATATTCAATAGATTAAATTAACTAAACTAATATAGTCACATTAACACTAAAAAAACAAATTAAATGAAATATACACCATATTTATTTTTCAACAACATAACTTTACACATGTTAATATAAAAACCAATGCATATACAAAGATTCGATGCTTAGTCTTAGGGTTAGTTCTTTTATTATTAGTTGTTCTATGGAATAAGGTCTTTCGACCTCTTTCCTTAAAGACATGAAAACAATGTAATGGATGGTATTTTAGGAAAAATACCTATGATTCTAAATAATATAAAAATAAAAATTGGATTTTTCATAAGGAAAAATAAAGATGTTACAATTGATGCTAGATGTGGATGATTTTTCAGGGTTCAGTCCTCCTTACATCCAGGCATAATCGATGTCAAGAAGTGTACATTGGAGTCCAAAAAGAGCACTAATTCCTAACTTAGAGGTGATTTTTTTTCCATCCAAAACATACCAATATTAAATTTGCTATCATTCTTTATGTTATATTGTCTAATAACAAAGCTACTAAATTTGATGTGGGTTTTTTTCCTAGATTTTAATTGAGCCTAAGGCATTTGTATGATTTAAATATAGGAATAGATGGTTTTTAGATGGCACAAATATGGCCAAAAGTCTATCAAAAATAGTCTCAAGATTGCCTATAATTGCGTACTATTGTGTTGCCTATATCTCATACTTGTCCCATCGAAACAAACAGAAGTCATAAGGCCTTTGCAAATTGATGAGAGGGAGATCCACATAACATGACCCCTCCTCCTTCATCCAGTTTGAGCAGAAGGAAGAAAGTAGGATATAGCCTATAAAATGGTCATCTTCGGAGTGTGGAGGATTATAAATCCCCATCCAGTCCATGTCAGAAGAAGAGGAAGATGAATTTGTAGTCGAGGTATGTAACTGTAAAATAATAATAAAATATAATTAATATTAATAGTCATGCCCTTTAGTGAAAAGGTGCCAGACAAGCTTATTTAAGCCCAACTCACAGTATTCATTTATCATCTTCTACATTTTATCAAATATACTTTTTACGTTACGTTCTGCTTTCACCCACTTTTCTCCCTCCATTGGTATCACAGCCTCTCCCTCCATTGGTATCACAGCCTCTCGGCTCTCGGCACCAGCCCACCACATTGCATCCCTCCACTGCATCCACCTCCGCCTTACCTTCACCTCCCTCACGCTTCCCTCCACCACCAGCTGCCACCTCCCTCACGCATTCACGCCGCCCACGACCACCACCTTCCACTCCAATTCCGCTGCCTCACCCCACTCTCCTCCTGCTCCGTCCTCTGCCCTCTGTTGTGCCCTCACGCCCCCACCTACGCGTCAACTCCCCACTCCTTCCACCTTCTGCACATCTCCACTCCTACTACCGCCTGTAGCCCGCTTCCACCGGCTCACTCCACCACCGCGTCGTCCCTTCCTTCCTCTCGGCTCCACCTCCCTCCCTTATCACTCCAACCCCGCAACACCCCTCCATTGCGTTGTAATGTCCCCATTCTAATAAGTGCATAGTAAGACAATCCCATCAATCCTACTAGTTTCCTAGGTTGGATGGGCACATGTGGGATAGTAATAAGGAAGCTAATAAATGATATTTAGACATTAGAGGGGTTCAAGCATTTAATAAATATGGTAAATAAATAAATTCAAGATAAATTCTAAGTGGCAAGTGGTTTTGGAGACATATGGAGGTGGTGGGACCCACACTAGCTTGATTTTTCATAATACATGGTATCTCTCTTTTGCAAATTCGAATTAATGGGAATGTGAAAACTCTTGGATGAGTTGGTAAGTCATAACACATGTCATTGAGCATCTTAGGTCGAATTGGGAAGGATTGGTAACCTCCATGGAAGATAAAGAGTCAAAGTAGAAGTTTGTGGACACTTGGGCTAGATTCCCTAGCCCCTATGACACCAATGATGGAGCATCTATGAAAACTATGACAAATTGCAGACCTGACCTCTGACATCTGACCACTATGACATGTCAGCACCAAAAATAGGCTTAAAAAAGGCAAATTTTGGAGTTGGAGAAGCCAAAGAGACTCAAAATCGAATTTGGGAGAAGATGGAAGGTTGGAACTAGGAGACAAGTGGCAAATGTGGAATATTTCCTAAATAGAAATCTATTGAATCTATTGAGAGGATTTCAACCCTTAGAAGGCTAATTTTGGTTATAAAATGTAGAAATGAAGAATGAGAATGGCTTTTGATGATTTGAGAAAAATTGCATTTGTGAAGAGAGAGCTAGTGGATGACTAGTTTCTTGCCTTAGCTAATTTCGAGGGTGAAAGATTCCCATCCAAGTTGGTGTTTGGAGAGGCCACTCAGGTCTTTCATGGTGCTTTAATGGAGTTTGTATTTGCAGGTAGCAGCTACAAGAATTTCATGGTTTGGTTTAGTGCAGCACTTTCTCTCCATCGTTTCCAATTTTGAAGGCATATTCGTGCTCCTTGAGGGAGGGCGTTTTTGGTGAGCACTTGTGCTTCTTGAGAGAGCTTCTCATTATATATTTATGATTGTAATAGATTCATATCCTCTGTTATTGATATTCAGAAAGTATCAGGTCGAAATACCCACTGGTTGTATGCAAAACTATTGATTAATGAGCAAACAATGTCCATTTCCCCAATGCATTGATGTATGACACTATAATGTTGATTATTTCGAATGGATGGATGATTCTCTGATATATTTGTGATCAATATACTGCCATGGATGTCTTCTACAAGTTTCATGTACTGTACTTGAGCATTTGAAGCATTTTTACTCAGTTTAGTTGTATTGGGAGGTGAAATAGTGCCATTTCCCCAAGGGTCGAATTGGGGGTTTTTGCTGTTGAATGTGAGAGAGTTAGAACAGTAGTAAAAATCAATTAATGGTACATATGAGACCTTAATCACATACTTAACACATTATATACCTCTGTTCATAAATTTGTGGGAGTTTAGAGGCATTTGGAAGGCCATTTGCAGTGTTACCCGGGGGGGGATTTGATGCACAAATTACTAGTCAAAATTACATATATTGATCAGAATACAAATCAAGTTTGCAGCAGTATTTGGAGGGCCATAAAACATCCCTGAACCTGATATTCAAGTCTAAATACCATTTATACACTCCTACAGAAGATTTGTGAGCATTTGGGTTGATTTGGAGGTCAAAACAGTAAAACTAGTCAAAGGTCAAAATTGGGAAAAAAAAGTGAAAAATTGGGCATTTTAATAAAATTTGAAAAAGGGATATTACAAGTGGTATCAGAGCATGTTCTTGGCACCTGATGGTATTAACCAGAAGCCAAACAAATAAAACACCACCCTTTGAATCAATAGTTGAAGAAGTTTTGGTTGAAGAAGAGATAGTAGCAAAAAAAGAGTTTTTTTCTAAAACAATGGGTAGAGAGGAGGAGGAAAAATTAAGACATAAGGAGGAATTTATTGAAGCCTTAAAACCATGTTTTGAAGGACTTACCATGGTTATGCTAGATATGAATAAACAAATGATGAAAGGTTTCGAATTGTTGGGTAGCCAACTTTCAGGCAAAGGGATGATAGGAGATAATAGTGGTTCACACTCAGGGGAAAAGATGAAAGGGAATGAGCATATTTTCTCAAGTACAGGACCTCATAATAGACCTGATGAATTTCAAAGCACACAAAGGCATACTGCACCTAAATTTCTCACACCCAAAGAAGAGCCCAATCTTGAATTGGATTACAAGAAACTAGTAAATGATTGGAATGATTTGAATGAAGAGTGTAAAAGAGGTGTACCACTCAGTGACTACATTGATGCTATGCAAAAGATTAAAATGAAGGGAGACAATAGGAGTCCATTCCAAAACAAAGAATTGAATAGTGCTATTGGAAAAATGTCACTTCCTACTTTTGATGGTTCTTCTCAAAATTCTGCTAACACTTGAATGCAAAAATTGGATGTATATTTTTAGCTGAATCCTATGTTGGAAGAGGATGCATTAAAAATGGCCATTTTGCATTTGGAAGGAGATGCCAATGAATGGTGGTTTCATGGGATGAAAACCTTGGGTCATAATCAGGTTAAAACATATGGAGAATTTGTTGACAGGGTACTAGAAAGATTTGAACAAAAAGATCCAGAATTGCCTTTCAAAGAACTAGCTCAATTGAAGCAAACTGGGTCCCCTACCGAATATATGTTGGACTTTCAAAAATTATCAGTCAAGGTGGCTGATGTATCTATGAGAAGATTAGTATTGCTGTTCACTGAAGGTTTGGCTGAACCTTTAAGAGGTTTGGTCAAAGCCCACAAGCCAACTACATTAAAAGATGCAATGAGCTTGACTAGGGATCTCCAAAATGTGCTTCCTAGAACGAGATTTCCTCCTAAGCCTAGCTACAAATTTGAAAAGAAACCTTGGCAAAGGGATGGATATGATAAGAAACCTTGGCAAAGGGATGGATATGATAAGAAAACTTGGCAAAGAGAGTCATTTGAGAGGAATAAAAAATAGGGACTAAACAGGGATGAACTTAGAAAAAAGAAATTGTGCTTCACATGCTTCCAACCATGGACACCGGGGCACAAATGTACCAAAGGAAAGGCTCAATACATAGAAGTATTTTCTAACAATGAGGGGTATGATGGGGGCATAGATGAAGATGGACATATTTCAGATCAAGAAGAGGCATATGAGACAGCAGTAGAAGAGGAAAGACAAAAAGAAAATCAGCCTTCACCGGACAAAGCAAGAATGGCAGTGCTTTCAGCAGTACCTCGCTATCATACTATCCGATGCAAAGGTGTGGTACAAGGACAAAGAACTTCAGTTTTGGTAGATGGAGGAGCCACTCATAAATTCATTGATGCATAGATGGTAGAGAAAAGAAAGATACCTATTGAACCATTTGATGGCTTCACAGCTGTCATTCCCGGTCACAACACAATGCAATGCAAAACATGGGTTCCAAAGCTGTAAGTCACCGTAGGTAACTATACTTTTGTTGATAGTTTTTATGTGGTTGATGTTGCTGATACTAATGTGGTTTTGGGAGTGCAATGGTTGTATTCAATAGGAGAGCATACAGTAAATTATCAAATTCCCGAAATGAAATTCCAAGATTCCAAAGGAGTACAAAGAATTGTGAGAGGACAACACACTTATCCAAATCAAGTAGTAACTTGCAATAGTATAAGATCTATATTGAGGCATGGGGATATAGAATGGGCTGCTGAATGTCATATTACATCTCCCAAGCCAACTATAAATATTGTCAAACACCCAAAGGAGATAGAGAGACTTTTGCAAAAATATGAAAAGGTTTTTAGAGACCTTCCCCATGGTTGGCCACCGGATAGGGGGGTTGAGCACAGTATTATTTTGGAGGAGGGCACTTCACCCATTCAGATACCACCTTATAGACATCCTAAAAAGTTCAGAGATGAGATTGAAAAAGCTATCCAAGAACTCCTAGAGTTGGGACTCATTAGACCAAGCTCTAGCCCTTATGCTTCTTCAGTAGTGCTAGTGAAGAAAAAAGATGGAACATTGAGAATGTGCATAGATTTTAGAGCCTTGAACAAAAAGACTATCAAGAATAGGTATCCTATTCCTAGGATTGATGAGCTCATGGATGAGCTACATGGGGCCAAATACTTCTAAAAAATTGACCTTAGATCAGGGTATCACCAAATTCGAATGAAAGATGAAGATGTGCAAAAGACCGCTTTTCGATGTCATTTTGGCCACTTTGAATTTCTTGTCATGCCTTTTGGGTTAACTAATGCTCCAGCCACCTTTCAAGCATGTATGAATAGGATATTTTGCAAGCAACTAAGAAGGTTTGTTTTGGTTTTCTTTGATAATATTCTCATTTACAGTAAAACATGGGAAGAGCATTTGCAATAGTTAGAGATTGTGTTGAAAATCTTGCAAGAAGAGTCCTTATTTGCTAAATTATCAAAATGTGAGTTTGGGATGAAAGAACTACTGTATCTTGGGCACATTATTGGGCAAGAAGGAGTGAAGGTACACATGGAAAAAATCAGGGCTATCTTGGAATGGCCATCACCAAAAAATATTACCGAATTGAGAGGCTTTATTGGCATATGCACCTACTACAGAAAATTTGTGAAAGGGTTCTCCAAGTTGACTTCTCCACTCACTGATTTGACTAAGAAGGATGCTTTCAAGTGGGATGAAGAGGCTGAAAAGGCCTTCCAAAAAATGAAAGAGGTAATGAGTAGTTGTGCCATACTTGCACTTCCTGATTTTACTAAACCTTTTGTTGTGGAATGTGATGCTTCAGGTGGAGGAATAGGGGCTGTCCTAAAGCAAGGCCAACACCCCATAGACTTTGAGAGCAGAAAGTTGCAGCCTCATGAAAAACTTTACTCCATCTATGATAAAGAAATGCTGGCCATTATGCATGCATTGGCCAAATTCAGACAATACTTGGTGGGCAGCAAGTTTGTGGTGAAAACTGACCATAATAGTCTAAGACACTTTCTCACCCAAAAAGATCTAAATGAAAGGCAACAAAAGTGGGTAAGCAAGATTCAAGCTTATGATTTTGATATTGAATATGTCAAAGGAAAGAATAATATAGTAGCAGATGCTTTGTCAAGAAGGCCTTCCTTTTCTCTCATGGATATTGCCAAGGATTGGAAAAACATGCTACTAGTTGAATATGCCAAAGACAAATTTGCTTGTGATGTGTTGGATGGAATCAAAGGGGATGATAATTATAGGATTTTGAATGGGCTGATATATTATAAGGGAAGAATTTATTTAGTTCATAACTCCAAGCTCAAGTACCGAATTTTGCAAGAAGCACATGATTCCCCACTAGCGGGCCATCCGGGGATCTTCAAAACTTATAGACAGTTGAGGCAAAGATTTTTTTGGAAGGGGATGAAGGAAGATGTTCAGAAGTATGTGAATGAATGTAAAGCATGTCAACAAAACAAATCAGAACTTACATGTCCAGCCGGCCTATTACAACCATTGCCCATTCTAGAGCAAAAATGGGACAGTATTTCCATGGATTTCATCACGGGATTGCCTAAATCCTTAGGTAAGGATTGCATCTATGTGGTAGTTGATAGGTTGAAAAAATTTGCTCATTTCTTTGCTGTTACATCATCTTTTAGTGCTGCACAAGTGGCTGATATTTTTTTCAAAGAAATCTTCAGATTGCATGGGCTCCCCAAGAGCATTGTCAGTGATAGAGATAGTAGATTCATGGGTGCTTTTTGGCAAGAACTTTTTAGATTGGTAGGCACTCAATTGACTCCAAGTACCAGCTATCATTCACAAACTGATGGACAAACAGAGAGGGTAAACCAATGGTTGGAAGGATACCTAAGAAACTATGTGGGAGGGCAGCAAAAAGCATGGGCAAAATGGCTACACTTGGGTGAGTTTTGCTACAACACCACTTATCATATGTCAATAGGAATGGCTCCTTTCAAAGCATTATATGGTTATGATGCACTTACATTTGCTGACATTATATTTGCTGATAGTAGAGCCCCAAAGGCTAAAGATTGGGTGGAAGAGAGCCAAGAAATTTTAAAGCTCTTGAAAGACAATTTGCAGGTTGCTCAAAATCAACAAAAACAATATGCTGATAGGCATAGAGAAGAAAGAACCTTTCAAGTCAATGATTTAGTATATTTAAGGTTGCAGCCTTATAAACAAACATCTCTAAAAAAGAATGGAGCAGAAAAATTAAAACCAAGGTGTCAGGACTCAGAAATGTCGTATTTTCATCCACCTTTCCCTTCACTATTCCTTACATTTCATCGCCCTATTAAACCTTCATCATATCATTTGCATAAATACATTTGGGTTTCACATTATTATTTTCCACTTTATTCATTTTAGTATTAAGAGTGAATTTATGATTAAATATTAGAAAATATACATGTTTTCATATATATATCTCAATTATGTGTGAGCTTTGTAATGTGTAGGAATATGTGAATGATTAAATCAAAGAGACTTCTCAAATATCTCTTACACCATTTCAAAGGAGATAATTATTCAAGCCTATTCTTAAGGAGAAGATCATGGAAGATTTGGTTGGCATATCTTATCTAGGATTCATGAGAGATATGTGGAGGATTTGAAGGCACCATATCTTGTAATATTAGGAAAGTGGTTGAGAGTAGTTGAGAGAATAATGGATCTGTAATTAATGCATTCTTATCTTTTTCTTAAGGACTCTCATGTATAAAGGAGAGTGCTCCTTCTCCATTCCATTAAGTGGGAATTAGGTTAGATTAAGCTTGTAAGAGGGTTGTAATGAGATTGGATTGGATTGGATTTTGTACTTGTTAGATTAGTCTTTGATTTGAGATTCTTAATGTGAATTAAGCTTCCATTGTTATGCTTTCATGCTTGTCATTTGATTATTGATTTGTGGATGTGAGCTCACTTATGTCATTGTTGTTAACTCTTCACATGTTGTATTTCTCTTACGCAATTTCAATGCTTTCTTAGTTAGTGTTTCCATGCTTTCCTAGATTAATTTGATTTCAGCAAATTAGATTAAGTCAGATTAGATCTACTTCAGTCCTGCACAAACAGTGCACGTGCTTCGTCAGTTTACGTACCCCGGATTGATAAGTAAATAGTTGGGCAACTTACTACAACGTAATTATTACGACATATAACTCACCTAACATTTTGGATGTTAGGACTCATACATGTCGTATTTTCATCCACCTTTCCCTTCACTATTCCTTACATTTCAGCGCCCTATTAAACCTTCATCATATCATTTGCATAAATACATTTGGGTTTCACATTATTATTTTCCACTTTATTCATTTTAGTATTAAGAGTGAATTTATGATTAAATATTAGAAAATATACATGTTTTCATATATATATCTCAATTATGTGTGAGCTTTGTAATGTGTAGGAATATGTGAATGATTAAATCAAAGAGACTTCTCAAATATCTCTTACACCATTCCAAAGGAGATAATTATTCAAGCCTATTCTTAAGGAGAAGATCATGGAAGATTTGGTTGGCATATCTTATCTAGGATTCATGAGAGATATGTGGAGGATTTGAAGGCACCATATCTTGTAATAATAGGAAAGTGGTTGAGAGTAGTTGAGAGAATAATGGATCTGTAATTAATGCATTCTTATCTTTTTCTTAAGGACTCTCATGTATAAAGGAGAGTGCTCCTTCTCCATTCCATTAAGGGGGAATTAGGTTAGATTAAGCTTGTAAGAGGGTTGTAATGAGATTGGATTGGATTGGATTTTGTACTTGTTAGATTAGTCTTTGATTTGAGATTCTTAATGTGAATTAAGTTTCCATTGTTATGCTTTCATGCTTGTCATTTGATTATTGATTTGTGGATGTGAGCTCACTTATGTCATTGTTGATTTGTGGATTCAAGCTTATGATTTTGATATTGAATATGTCAAAGGAAAGAATAATATAGTAACAGATGCTTTGTCAAGAAGGCCTTCCTTTTCTCTCATGGATATTGCCAAGGATTGGAAAAACATGCTACTAGTTGAATATGCCAAAGACAAATTTGCTTGTGATGTGTTGGATGGAATCAAAGGGGATGATAATTATAGGATTTTGAATGGGCTGATATATTATAAGGGAAGAATTTATTTAGTTCATAACTCTAAGCTCAAGTACCGAATTTTGCAAGAAGCACATGATTCCCCACTAACGGGCCATCCGGGGATCTTCAAAACTTATAGACAGTTGAGGCAAAGATTTTTTTGGAAGGGGCTGAAGGAAGATGTTCAGAAGTATGTGAATGAATGTAAAGCATGTCAACAAAACAAATCAGAACTTACATGTCCAGCCGGCCTATTACAACTATTGCCCATTCTAGAGCAAAAATGGGACAATATTTCCATGGATTTCATCACGGGATTGCCTAAATCCTTAGGTAAGGATTGCATCTATGTGGTAGTTGATAGGTTGACAAAATTTGCTCATTTCTTTGCTGTTACATCATCTTTTAGTGCTGCACAAGTGGCTGATATTTTTTTCAAAGAAATCTTCAGATTGCATGGGCTCCCCAAGAGCATTGTCAGTGATAGAGATAGTAGATTCATAGGTGATTTTTGGCAAGAACTTTTTAGATTGGTAGGCACTCAATTGACTCCAAGTACCAGCTATCATTTACAAACTGATGGACAAACAGAGAGGGTAAACCAATGGTTGGAAGGATACCTAAGAAACTATGTGGGAGGGCAGCAAAAAGCATGGGCAAAATGGCTACACTTGGGTGAGTTTTGCTACAACACCACTTATCACATGTCAATAGGAATGTCTCCTTTCAAAGCATTATATGGTTATGATGCACTTACATTTGCTGACATTATATTTGGTGATAGTAGAGCCCCAAAGGCTAAAGATTGGGTGGAAGAGAGCCAAGAAATTTTAAAGCTCTTGAAAGACAATTTGCAGGTTGCTCAAAATCAACAAAAACAATATGCTGATAGGCATAGAGAAGAAAGAACCTTTCAAGTCAACGATTTAGTATATTTAAGGTTGCAGCCTTATAAACAAACATCTCTAAAAAAAAATGGAGCAGAAAAATTAAAACCAAGGTGTTAGGACTCAGAAATGTCGTATTTTCATCCACCTTTCCCTTCACTATTCCTTACATTTCATCGCCCTATTAAACCTTCATCATATCATTTGCATAAATACATTTGGGTTTCACATTATTATTTTCCACTTTATTCATTTTAGTATTAAGAGTGAATTTATGATTAAATATTAGAAAATATACATGTTTTCATATATATATATCTCAATTATGTGTGAGCTTTGTAATGTGTAGGAATATGTGAATGATTAAATCAAAGAGACTTCTCAAATATCTCTTACACCATTTCAAAGGAGATAATTATTCAAGCCTATTCTTAAGGAGAAGATCATGGAAGATTTGGTTGGCATATCTTATCTAGGATTCATGAGAGATATGTGGAGGATTTGAAGGCACCATATCTTGTAATAATAGGAAAGTGGTTGAGAGTAGTTGAGAGAATAATGGATCTGTAATTAATGCATTCTTATATTTTTCTTAAGGACTCTCATGTATAAAGGAGAGTGCTCCTTCTCCATTCCATTAAGTGGGAATTAGGTTAGATTAAGCTTGTAAGAGGGTTGTAATGAGATTGGATTGGATTGGATTGGATTTTGTACTTGTTAGATTAGTCTTTGATTTGAGATTCTTAATGTGAATTAAGCTTCCATTGTTATGCTTTCATGCTTGCCATTTGATTATTGATTTGTGGATGTGAGCTCACTTATGTCATTGTTGTTAACTCTTCACATGTTGTATTTCTCTTACGCAATTTCAATGCTTTCTTAGTTAGTGTTTCCATGCTTTCCTAGATTAATTTGATTTCAGCAAATTAGATTAAGTCAGATTAGATCTACTTCAGTCCTGCACAAACAGTGCACGTGCTTCGTCAGTTTACGTACCCCGGATTGATAAGTAAATAGTTGGGCAACTTACTACAACGTAATTATTACGACATATAACTCACCTAACATTTTGGATGTTAGGACTCATAAATGTCTTATTTTCATCCACCTTTCCCTTCACTATTCCTTACATTTCAGCGCCCTATTAAACCTTCATCATATCATTTGCATAAATACATTTGGGTTTCACATTATTATTTTCCACTTTATTCATTTTAGTATTAAGAGTGAATTTATGATTAAATATTAGAAAATATACATGTTTTCATATATATATCTCAATTATGTGTGAGCTTTGTAATGTGTAGGAATATGTGAATGATTAAATCAAAGAGACTTCTCAAATATCTCTTACACCATTCCAAAGGAGATAATTATTCAAGCCTATTCTTAAGGAGAAGATCATGGAAGATTTGGTTGGCATATCTTATCTAGGATTCATGAGAGATATGTGGAGGATTTGAAGGCACCATATCTTGTAATAATAGGAAAGTGGTTGAGAGTAGTTGAGAGAATAATGGATCTGTAATTAATGCATTCTTATCTTTTTCTTAAGGACTCTCATGTATAAAGGAGAGTGCTCCTTCTCCATTCCATTAAGGGGGAATTAGGTTAGATTAAGCTTGTAAGAGGGTTGTAATAAGATTGGATTGGATTGGATTTTGTACTTGTTAGATTAGTCTTTGATTTGAGATTCTTAATGTGAATTAAGTTTCCATTGTTATGCTTTCATGCTTGTCATTTGATTATTGATTTGTGGATGTGAGCTCACTTATGTCATTGTTGATTTGTGGATTCAAGCTTATGATTTTGATATTGAATATGTCAAAGGAAAGAATAATATAGTAGCAGATGCTTTGTCAAGAAGGCCTGCCTTTTCTCTCATGGATATTGCCAAGGATTGGAAAAACATGCTACTAGTTGAATATGCCAAAGACAAATTTGCTTGTGATGTGTTGGATGGAATCAAAGGGGATGATAATTATAGGATTTTGAATGAGCTGATATATTATAAGGGAAGAATTTATTTAGTTCATAACTCCAAGCTCAAGTACCGAATTTTGCAAG
The DNA here is from genome assembly GCA_027924585.1 of Larix kaempferi. Lineage (NCBI taxonomy): Eukaryota > Viridiplantae > Streptophyta > Pinopsida > Pinales > Pinaceae > Larix > Larix kaempferi. The sequence goes on along the minus strand of BSBM01000003.1, from coordinate 6,890,419 downwards.
AAGCACATGATTCCCCACTAGCGGGCCATCCGGGGATCTTCAAAACTTATAGACAGTTGAGGCAAAGATTTTTTTGGAAGGGGCTGAAGGAAGATGTTCAGAAGTATGTGAATGAATGTAAAGCATGTCAACAAAACAAATCAAAACTTACATGTCCAGCCGGCCTATTACAACCATTGCCCATTCTAGAGCAAAAATGGGACAGTATTTCCATGGATTTCATCACGGGATTGCCTAAATCCTTAGGTAAGGATTGCATCTATGTGGTAGTTGATAGGTTGACAAAATTTGCTCATTTCTTTGCTGTTACATCATCTTTTAGTACTGCACAAGTGGCTGATATTTTTTTCAAAGAAATCTTCAGATTGCATGGGCTCCCCAAGAGCATTGTCAGTGATAGAGATAGTAGATTCATAGGTGCTTTTTGGCAAGAACTTTTTAGATTGGTAGGCACTCAATTGACTCCAAGTACCAGCTATCATTCACAAACTGATGGACAAACAGAGAGGGTAAACCAATGGTTGGAAGGATACCTAAGAAACTATGTGGGAGGGCAGCAAAAAGCATGGGCAAAATGGCTACACTTGGGTGAGTTTTGCTACAACACCACTTATCATATGTCAATAGGAATGTCTCCTTTCAAAGCATTATATGGTTATGATGCACTTACATTTGCTGACATTATATTTGGTGATAGTAGAGCCCCAAAGGCTAAAGATTGGGTGGAAGAGAGCCAAGAAATTTTAAAGCTCTTGGAAGGCAATTTGCAGGTTGCTCAAAATCAACAAAAACAATATGCTGATAGGCATAGAGAAGAAAGAACCTTTCAAGTCAATGATTTAGTATATTTAAGGTTGCAACCTTATAAACAAACATCTCTAAAAAAGAATGGAGCAGAAAAATTAAAACCAAGGTATTATGGGCCATACAAGGTAGTGCGGAAGGTTGGAGAAGTAGCATATGAACTAGAACTTCCGGAAGGGAGTAAAATCCACAATGTATTTCATGTTTCTTGTCTCAAGAAAGCTCTTGGTCAGCAAATCATCACTTCAGAAATACTTCCTCCTTTGGATGATGAAGGTCAGCTCACACTTGTTCCGGAAAATATTTTGAAGACACGGGAAAGAAGGTTGAGGAGTAGAATCATCAAAGAATATTTAGTGCAATGGAAGGACTTACCAAATGAAGATGCCACATGGGAAGAGGAGAATATTTTGTAGCATCCAAATCTGAAATTGCTTGAGGACAAACAATCTTGGGTGGGGAGGATTGTAATGTCCCCATTCTAATAAGTGCATAGTAAGACAATCCCATCAATCCTACTAGTTTCCTAGGTTGGATGGGCACATGTGGGATGGTAATAAGGAAGCTAATAAATGATATTTAGACATTAGAGGGGTTCAAGCATTTAATAAATATGGTAAATAAATAAATTCAAGATAAATTCTAAGTGGCAAGTGGTTTTGGAGACATATGGAGGTGGTGGGACCCACACTAGCTTGATTTTTCATAATACATGGTATCTCTCTTTTGCAAATTCGAATTAATGGGAATGTGAAAACTCTTGGGTGAGTTGGTAAGTCATAACACATGTCATTGAGCATCTTAGGTCGAATTGGGAAGGATTGGTAACCTCCATGGAAGATAAAGAGTCAAAGTAGAAGTTTGTGGACACTTGGGCTAGATTCCCTAGCCCCTATGACACCAATGATGGAGCATCTATGACAACTATGACAAATTGCAGACCTGACCTCTGACATCTGACCACTATGACATGTCAACACCAAAAATAGGCTCAAAGAAGGCGAATTTGGGAGTTGGAGAAGCCAAAGAGACTCAAAATCGAATTTGGGAGAAGATGGAAGGTTGGAACTAGGAGACAAGTGGCAAATGTGGAATATTTCCTAAATAGAAATCTATTGAATCTATTGAGAGGATTTCGACCCTTCGAAGGATAATGTTGGTTATAAAATGTAGAAATGAAGAATGAGAATGGCTTTTGATGATTTGAGAAAAATTGCATTTGTGAAGAGAGAGCTAGTGGATGACTAGTTTCTTGCCTTAGCCAATTTCGAGGGTGAAAGATTCCCATCCAAGTTGGTGTTTGGAGAGGCTACTCAGGTCGTTCATGGTGCTTTAATGGAGTTTGTATTTGCAGGTAGCAGCTACAGGAATTTCATGGTTTGGTTTAGTGCAGCACTTTCTCTCCACCGTTTCCAATTTTGAAGGCATATTCGTGCTCCTTGAGGGAGGGCATTTTTGGTGAGCACTTGTGCTTCTTGAAAGAGCTTCTCATTATATATTTATGATTGTAATAGCTTCATATCCTCTGTTATTGATATTCAGAAAGTCTCAGGTCGAAATACCCACTGGTTGTATGCAAAACTATTGATTAATGAGCAAACAATGTCCATTTCCCCAATGCATTGATGTATGACACTATAATGTTGATTATTTCGAATGGATGGATGATTCTCTGATATATTTGTGATAAATATACTGCCATGGATGTCTTCTACAAGTTTCATGTACTGTACTTGAGCATTTGAAGCATTTTTACTCAGTTTAGTTGTATTGGGAGGTGAAATAGTGCCATTTCCCCAATGGTCGAATTGGGGGTTTTTGCTGTTGAATGTGAGAGAGTTAGAACAGTAGTAAAAATCAATTAATGGTGCATATGAGACCTTAATCACATACTTAACACATTATATACCTCTGTTCATAAATTTTTGGGAGTTTGGAGGCATTTGGAAGGCCATTTGCAGTGTTACCCGGGGGGGGATTTGATGCACAAATTACTAGTCAAAATTACATGTATTGATCAGAATGCAAATCAAGTTTGCAGCAGTATTTGGAGGGCCATAAAACATCCCTGAACCTGATATTCAAGTCTAAATACCATTCATACACTCCTACAGAAGATTTGGGAGCATTTGGGTTGATTTGGAGGTCAAAACAGTAAAACTAGTCAAAGGTCGAAATTGGGAAAAAAAGTGAAAAATTGGGCATTTTAATAAAATTTGAAAAAGGGATATTACATGCGCAGCCACTTCCCAGCTTACGCATCCACCCTTATCCTCCATCTCCTTCCTCCCCTCCGCTTCCACGCAACCTCCTCCCTGCGCCTGCCTGCACCTCTCCTACAACCCCTCCTTTTCTATTCACCACCTTCCTCCCCCACGTCGTTTCACACACCCGCTCCACCGCACTCATCAATCCTTCCATCCATCCACCCCCGTGCTCCACTCCACCTGTGTCCTCCCATGACCATCTTTGCACACCCCTTGCTTCCATCCTTCATCTCCAGCCGCGATTTAGCTCAACGCCTCATCCCTCCCTGCCGTCCCCCGTCACGCTGCAACTTCCCTCACCACTCCATTGCTCCCCCATCATTCTGCCGGCCACCATTTGCCCACCTTCCTCCCTCCCGCCACCGTTCCATCTCCCTAACACCGCCTCCATTACTCCAACATCGTCGACTATCAAGATTTTTTTTTAATATTAATACCTTAATATTAATAACATTTATTAATATTATTGTTATTTAATATTATTATTAATTAAAAAAAACTATTTTTTCAACCTATAATTAAAAAAAAAAAACTATATTATAATAATAATAATAATAATAATAATAATAATAATAATTATAATAATAATAATAATTATAATAATAATAATAATAATTAGTTAAAACAAAACAAAAAAATCGTGGCGGGCTGGCTTCGTACAACTAATAAAAATAAATCCACGTTTAGCGTCGAGAAGATTCCACCAATCACTAGATCAATAAGTGAATTAAACACCTGGTTTGATTCAATCAATGAGAAGATTAACAAGAACTATGAGGAACTCCAGGCAAAGATTAATCAAACCAGTGACAATTTGGCAACGACTTGGACACAAATCACGTCACGAATAGAAAATACCGTTCTCACTCTACAAGACAACCAAAAGAAAAATGAGGCAGTTTTAAAGGCCATCTTGGAAAGATTACCAGTACCAAAAGATCCCAACTCTCCCAGAACACCAAAGCAGCCGGATCCTTTCAACATATCGTCATCATTCTCATATACACAAGGACGCCAAACACGGGTGAAAGTCGAGCTACCCAGATACGACGGGGACGAATGACAGTGCATAGAGTGGATTAACAAAGCCGAGGAATACTTAGACATCCACAATGTCCATTACGAAGAGGAGAAAGTTAAATATGCCGCCATGCATTTAGAAGGCAATGCTTACAACTGGTACTTATGGTGGGAGAAAACTACAAGAATCTGTTCTCACAACTGGGTTAGTTTCAAGAACGACCTCATTAAAAGATTCCAAGGCGTTGCAGAAAAAGAATTCTTTGCCAGAATCACAAGGTTACAACAGAAAAGCAGTGTCGATGAGTACACATGTGAGTGGGAAGCGTTGTCGACTCGATTTCCAGAGTTAATTGATGGCCAATGACTACAGACCCACATACACGGCCTAAAACAACACATCCGTGATGAACTAGAGTTACATAACATCGCTACCATGGAGGAAGCACGACATAAAGCTAGGATTATTGAAAACAAATCCGTTCATACAAATTTTGACCAAGACGACTCCAAAAAGAACCCCCTCCAATCAGCATACACAGGAAATCCAAGATATACACCGTCTCAACTTAGAGAAGGAGCGAAGCCTAGTTTAGAGGCCCAGAGAATAAAAGAAGGGAAATGTAAGTTCTGTGGAGACAAATGGAATCCTACGCACAAATGCTTACATAAGAAATTGTATGCCAATGAAACAGAGTTGGAAGTCAAGGAACCAATTGAAAATGATGCGAAGAGTCAACAAGACTACCACACAGAAATTGAGGACGACACCCCACAAATCTCATTAGCCGATATTACTGGAATCTCCTAACCGCAAACATTGAAGCTTAGAGGACATATAAAAAAGAATAGCATCACAGTTCTCATCGACTCTGGCAGCACCCATAACTTCATTAATGTCAACCTTGCTAAGGTATTTAACCTATTTGTTTTTCCAGTTCCTAACATGAAGGTTATGGTAGCAGATGGCAAGAAGATTGATAACGTAGGGAAATGTCACCAAGTCAAGTTACAAATACAAGAGTATAACTTAGAATCAGATTTCTTTGCGGTGTCGTTGGGAGGAGTCGACGTAGTATTAGGAATACAATGGTTACAAACCTTGGGTACATACTCCGCAAATCAACAAGAACATTTTATTGAATTCCAAGCGTTCGGGAAAACACACAAATTATACGGGTTCCAACCACCTCTGACACAACTGGTTACATCACATAAGATAGAAAAGCTACTTCGGAAGGACGCACCAACGTACATACTTCAATGTCAAGAAATCAAGCTTCTAACAAATAAATAAGATAGGGACAAACAACCAAAGATACAAAAGCCGATTCAGAAACATCGCAAGGTGTTTCAAGAGCTACCTATGGAGCTCCCACCAAACAGAAAAACCGAACACATATTCGAAATAGCACCAGGGACAAAACCCACCAGTAGCAAACCATACAGGTGTCCACATCAGAGACAATGCGACAGTTCACATAATCATTGTCATCAAATAAGCTTTGAGGACAAAGCTTCCCTTAAGGGGAAGGCAATGTAACAGTAAAATAATAATAAAATATAATTAATATTAATAGTCATGCCCTTTGGTGAAAAGGTGCAAGACAGGCTTATTTAAGCCCAACTCATTGTATTCATTTATCATCTTCTACATTTTATCAAATATACTTTTTACATTACATTCTGCTTTCACCCACTTTTCTCCCTCCAAGGTAAGGGTGAGTGTCACATTGTCTCCTGGGCGGTTCAATATCTTTGGAAAGGGTTCAACCTTAACAATCAAGTGGGCATAGGCAAGTCTAACGCCATCCTTCTTATTCACTCAATTTGTCGCATCCTATACACGTTACTGTCGTCGAGGGCATAACCAGAATTGTTATCATCTTGGGTAAAGGGTGTGCAATAATAATCGAGAGTGTTGAGTTAGAGTCATGACTAATCAACATCGATCTAGCAAAACACAAGTTCTAGATCTTACCAAAATAATAATAAATAAATAAATAAATAAAAATAACTAGACACTGCATTGACACGACCCCTCGAAAAGCCACTATAGGAGTCTACAACCATAACTGTGACGCTGGGAAATTTTTAACCTACGTCACGTAGGTTACGAACAAAATCTTAAGTGATACCTTTTTTGAAAGGAATATAGCAAAAGTTATAATTTGGCGGAAAATGATTTAAATACATTTTAAAAAAATGGAAAAGGTTTCATGCTTTCTTTTCTCTTTATTTATTTATTTTCTTCAAATTTGGCCCTTATTAATCTAATGCTCCATCGCCAATGGCACACAAGGGCACGTGGCCACGTCCCTTGCATGTGTGATGTGTGTATCCTTCTTGTGCATTTCTTCGAATGGTAATTTAGTTTGGAAGGATCAACTTCTCTCTTATGCACACGAGTTGTTTGAGTTCTCCATGTCTACTTGCCAAAACTCCCCTACCGTGCGGTCTCTCTTCCCTGGTGTTTGGGTCTTGTGAGGCGTACCCCTTCTTGGTTGCTGGGCTATGACAGGGTGTCCCAAGAGCTTCCAAGTATGGAAACATTGGTATCTTTGGAAGAAGAACGTGCACATAGCACGCTCCATGCGGGTAGGGTTCGACAAATATATACTTGCGAGTTGGTCATATCGATTGGCTTGGACATTTGGAATTTACACTTCCTGATTTAGTTGTGGTTCGAATTAGGGATCAACTATGAAGGTATTCGATGCATTTTTCACTAGAATCGACTTATCAGTAAAACTGGAACAAGTTTTTCCATTTATGGTTTTGCCCATTTCATTTACTTCAATGTTGGAATCAAATTATCAACAAACTAAACTAAGGTTTATTTTCTTTTTTCAGTACCCACTTCATTTTTTTCCTATTGCAGTGGTAGCATTAATGGCAATAAAGAACCAACTGAATGACCCAAACAATGTATTGCAGGCATGCCCGATGTTTTTTTTTTTTTTTTTGTATTGGGTGATGTCGTTAAGCAACTGAGTTTTGTCAAGTTTTACTTACACACCCTTTTCCCAAATTCTATAGGAGCATCTCTCTTGTTGATCAAGAAGTCTTTTCGTGATAAAGATAACTTTCTATGCAACTGGATTGATGTTGTTTCCAATGATTACTGCTCATGGAGGCGTGTCACATGTGACAATGCCACCTTCATTGTGGTTGCATTGTAAGCAAGGAAATTTTTAGGGGCGAAATTCAGCCCATGGCCTAATTTTGGACCTTTTTGTTAAAAAAAAAGATTCACCAATTTGCAATTTTTCCTAAATTGAATGGTTGAAATTCCATGGGATAAATGTTTTTAGTCTAAAATTCGCCAAAATTGTCCAAAAACTATATAAAACCCTTAGAAATTTGAATTTGTTTACAAAAATATCACCCAACATTTTATGCTTGGAAATTTAATAATTAGTAAGATTCGCCAAGATTTTTACACTTTAAGAAAATATGGATCCTTAAAATTTTCCCTGATTGTAAGTTGGCCTCTTACATCACCATTGGAAGTCATGTTAAAACCCAGCTTATGCTCTGAGTATGTTGTATTGGGTGTCAGTCAAGAATGTTGGTGTTGGGTGGTTTGTTGTTATTTGAGTTTTGATTCTATGATTGCTTTAAATGTTTGTACTTGTTATGGGTTGTGTTATGTAGGAACCTATCTCATCTGAAATGCAATTATTGTGATTTTAGGCAGGTAATACTTTGTTGTTCTGGTTACATGAAGACAAATGGTAATAGAAAGCGCAGAGAAAATAGCGATAATATATTATATCTATTGCCCTGGGGAGGTGGGAGGTCGCTCTAATGAAGCCAAGTTGATACCCATTGGTTTTTATCGGTTTGGATCCCTAATCAATATGGATATGTTATAAGATCCCACATCGAAGCAACAAAATAATTCCGTAGGTAGACAGAGGGAGGGCAAAGAGGAAAGGTACATGGATTAACTTGCGAGTAGAGATAGAAGATGCTTATCTTTTGTTGTTTCATATAATCTACAAGCATTATGTTGTATCAAAGACCGAAGGATGAAAATACATGCACCTGACATTGAAACATACCTATAAATTGTAGATTGAATTACAATGGGATGGAATTGCAGTGCCAAAGCCAGAAAGTTAGACTCTATCTGTTGCAACTGAAAGGTAGACTCTATCCACTGCAACTAAAATCACTACAAATTTGTGTGGTGGGAACAAGAATTGTCTTTCGAAGGCTATGCAATAGAATAGAAATGGAGGCAAAGGTAGAGGTAAGCATATATAGAGTTGAGAATGCATTGCCTCGGGAATGTGCATTGAAGGGATGCGATGGGAGTAAGTGCAACATTGAAGTGGGTACCCGATCTACATTAAAGTCATAGGTGCAACATTGAAGCCACATGTGGAAAACATATCCACATTGAAAGGGGATCCGCGTTGAGAATCGACAGACTACTTCTTGGTTCATGATTTCGCAGGTAGTCATTTTTTGTGGAGACTTGATACAAATAGCCTACGTATAGTTTTTAAACTCTAAGTACGTTTCAGAATTTTAAGCTAAGTCCATCCTTAGGATTTGATTGTCTCATTGGAACTTTAAGGTTAATGATGTCATCAATACACATTTCTTTTTTATTAAATGTTTAGCCAACAAGTTTTTTTATTTTAGCTGACTAGTTTTATCTCTTAAAGAATGTATTATGGGTTTCCATGAATTGCATAGTATCAACCCATCATCCTTATTAAAAAAATTTGGGTGTTTTTCAATCTCGATGGCCTCTCTTATTCTCCTTTTATTATAATGATCTTCTAGGGTTATGACTATTGCGTCCTCCAATCGTATTTGATGTTTTGTTTTTAATGAGTGTTTTGCTAGTGCTGACTTTTTCCTATTATGTCTAATGGCAGCCCCATGTTCTTTGAGTCTAACCTATATGCATCGACCGGTTTCACCTATGTATACCTCATCACAAGAACACATAACCAAGTAGACACCTTTCTTTAGTTTGGGGTTGATCTTGTCTTTTGCTTTATCTAATATATTTCTCAATGAGTTCGGAAGACGAAATACTGTTCTTATTTGTTTATTCCTCAAAACCTTAGCAATCTTCTCAGAATTTCCAATTTTTTTTAATAAGGATGATGGGTTGATACTATGCAATTCATGGAAACCTATAATACATTCTTTAAGAGATAAAACTAGTTGGCTAAAATAAAAAAACTTGTTGACTAAACATTTAATAAAAAAGAAACTTGTATTTATGACGTCATTAACCTTAAAGTTTCAATGAGACAATCAATTCTTGAGGATGGACTTACCTTAAATGTAAGAAACGTAAGTAGAGTTTAAAAACTATACGCAGGCTATCCTTATCAAGTCTTCACAAAAAAAGGACTACCTCTTTCCAATCGTCAGACAAGGAATATGACGGTTGTAATTAAACATAAGGGGAAATCAGAAGACTCTTTCCCACTTGGAAAACGCCTTCCAATGTAACAAGGTTGTATATCTAAGGCAACACAATAATTGTTGAGGTTAAAAACTTGTTAGAAAAAAAACTACATGTCCATAATCATTTGAAAGTGGATATATGTCACAAGTTTTAAAAGAGATTGGAAAGTCCATAATTAAGATTGTTAAACATTTTTTCTAATCATATGATATGCAAATCTTGCACTCTTGGTCACTTGAATTGTCTACATTAATGTGACTTCAACGAATCTTTGCAAAAGCACTTATATTACAAGACACCCAACAATCTCAAAGTAAACTAGAAACTTTTATTGTCGTTGGATAATACATTTGAAATTTTGTCTCTTTAAAATTTAAAGAAACATTATAAAAAATTAATCAAGAACAAATTTATCAAAAATTAGGTTAAAATCACATGTTACTTTGATTTAAATCAACATAGATTCATCTTAAACTAAGATCTATTCGAGAGGAATCCAATTTCTTGAGGTGTAAATATTTTTTATCTTAATTTTTTACACATCCAAAAATATTTACAACTCAGGAATTTTGATACATCTTAGTGCTAAATAGATTTGGGTTTAAGATGGATCTATGTTGGTTTTATTTTTATTTATTTTTAATTTATGAGTCCACATTGGATTTTTTTAATTATTTTTCATTTGGTTTTGAATTTTTATTTTATGAGCCGCCATAAAAAAAATTAATTACATTTTATTTTTGGTAATATCATGTTACATAACGTTACGTGACAACATCGTAGAGCACCTCGCTACTCTTTATGCAATGATTCTCTTACTTTATCCGAGAGGGATCCAATTTCTTGAGGTGTATTTCTTTTTCTAAATTTAAACTCAAGAAATTTGATCTATCTTGATTGATAGATCCGGGTTTAAGTTTTAAGTTTTTATTTTATTAGTGAACATCTATTTTTTAATTACTTTTCATAATATTTTATTTTCCAATTTCTTGAGGTGTATTTCTTTTTTTAAATTTAATCTCAAGAAATTTGATCTCTCTTGATTGATAGATCCGGGTATAAGTTTTAAGTTTTTATTTTATAAACGAACATCTATTTTTTAATAACTTTTCATAATATTTTATTTTATGAACCAACATGGATTTTTTTTAAATACTTTCCATAATTTAATTTTTTTTATTTTATGAGCCGACATGAATTTTTTTAATTATTTTGTTAGTAACAAACATTACATCACACACGTTACAACATCTCCCCCATACTAGGATGTAGAGCACCTCGTTTCACTCGGTGCAATTAGTAACAAACATTACATCACGGTGTAACGTTACATCACACATGTTACAACATCTCCCCCATACTGGGCTGTAGAGCACCTCGTTTCACTCGGTGCAATAAAAATAAAACATTTTATCTAATGATTAACAAAGTTGGAAAAGCTTTGATATGCCTGTGCAGACATGGATGGTCGTGCATGGATCACCTTAGTGCATCTAGTTGGATGCACTAACATTAATGGTTCTAATTCGAATATGGTGCAATATAGCAAACATCTTTTTCATATTTCAACGTAATATCATTCATGTACAGCTTTTGGTTGTACATTTGTCTCAGGGGTTGAATATTTTTAGGAAAGATATATTTTCATGTAAAATGTTTCACATGACAGTTGTCAAAGCAGTTGGACCACAATTGTTATACCTTGAACCTGGGTGGGGAGGACAACAATTATTCCTCCCAACCACCCAAGTTACAACTAATAGACAACATTACAAACACAATTTCATGATTATAAAACTTTATTACAAATTGATTTGATATGCCTAATCACCTATGCTAATGTACAATATGCTAATGTACAATATTAAAAGCCAAAGCCCAAAGTTGGAAACCTATTCTTAAATATCGGTTGCCAATATTAAATATGATAAACCAAAACTGGAAATGGTATATTGGATATCTATTGAACTATAGTAATATTTAAGTCGAAAATCAAAATTGAAGTTGTATTAAATATGTTTGATTTCCTCTTCCACCCACTGCTCACTATTTTGTGACCAAGTGGTACAGCTAAGGGCCCATAACTGGTAGCATAAATGAAATTGCTCATTTACTATATTCATGAACACCATTTTCCAATATTTATCGTTTGACAAATACAAATAGTATATATCTATTGTCAAATATAACTCTTTAACCCAGAAATCAAGATAGAAACTGCATTAAATATTTTCTATCTTCACTACTCCCTAGTTTGTTGCTTGAGTGCCACTACTAAGGTCTGTATTTATTGCCAACATTTTTTCTAAAAAATTTGAATGTGTACATGCTAAAGCTAAAATGCTTATTAGTATTTGATCTGATGCGGTCAATCTATAAATGAATTTTATTATGTTAAAATGTAATTTGAATTTAAAATTGTAATTTTGTTTTTATAGGAAGAACTTATTTAAGATAGAAAAGAAGGAACCTGAGAACTCTTTTCTTTCAGATTCCAAATCTTAATTGGACAAGATACATGTGATCTGAACGAAATTCTGACACTCGATGACCTTATATTGTCGCTATCAATTTAATGCTCGACATTCAAGTAGTAGATCGAAATATTTTTAATGCAACAACGAAATCGATATAACACCTGGTGTATGGTGTAGAGCATATATAATGTCGATGCCTATTAATGTTGAGGCCTTTGCATGGATGTGTCCTCCTTCAAATCATGTTCGTTCGAACCGTGACAAGTGCCTGTCAATGTTAAACCACTTGAGCTCGAATTTAGCTTGCATGCAAGGTGGAAATAGGATCTCTTATTATCGTACATTATATTGTGTCAAGTATAGTAACATAATTTGGGTATTGGCATTTTTAGTAACATAATTTGGGTATTGGCATTTTTCGCACTAATATTTGATATAGATATGATATGGATATAAATTTTTACTAATGAAAAAGTAAAATTTAAAAACCATTTTTAAAAACTAAATTTTAACTATTTAATAACTATAAAATATAAATAACATTCAATTTTTTTTTTTATAAAAATGAATGGTTTTTAATGTATATTTATTTTAATTTGGTTTATATATTTGATTAAAAGTATTATTTTTTCTTTATCAAATCGTATAATATTAGTAGTCGAATTATACTACTATAGTGTTAAGAAAAGTTAGAAAACAATCCCATCAAACAACAGCTTGCAAATTTGAGTTGAACCTGGTCCCAACCAGCTACCCATCAAAATGGAAGTGCCTTACGCACCTATCGATGGAATAGTTTGAGGGATAGCCTTCAGGCTGGTAGTTTGATTGTGTTTTGGAGCTCTTGGACAATAGTTTCACTTGGTTTTGCACCTTTCATTATCTCCATTATGGGGAAAGGTAGGATAAAATAGTGTTGTTTCTTCTATCTTTTGGTCCAGACCCCACATGGATATGAGTTTGGAGTATGCTTAATCTCATTGGTCGCATGCTCGGCTGTTAAATAATGAATAGCTTATAACTCAAAAGCCTCTGGATCTCTAGAAATGCCCACGTTTTTTGGTATTCTCCAATCGCCATTACAGAGTTGAGATCCCTACTTGCCTTTCTGCAATTCTAGAACAATCTTCCTGTACTGCTCAATCTCAAGGTAAAACCCATTTGTCCAAAACTATAAGCATGGAATTTGGAAGCCGCAAAAAAGTATGCTTCATTTTATAACTAATGTTTTTATTGAAAAAATATGGTAATGCACAGTGGCCAGTTTTTATGTTAGCTTTGTATAGACTCAACAGATATAGCCAATTTTTTTTATAAATGTGTTATTTTTTAAACAATGTTGCATTGACAAAAGTACATGTTACCGATTTCTGAAAAGAATTCCGCAACAAGTACAGGTTTTGTTTGGCTTGCTGAAGAAAGCCCAAGTAATAGCAAGTGCGTTCCTTCCTAGAGCAAAAAATGTTCCAATGGAAGACAGAGATTGAAGCAATAGGTAGCCTTTGTAGTTTCTTTGCACTGTACGACGACAAAGAATCACGTTAAAGAAACTATGCCAGAGCCGTCTCAAACAACATCATTATTATTTACTTATCACAGTGATATGGTGGTCGACTAGGTGAAACACAACGTAGTCAAAAGTTTCCTACTGATTTTCAACTTTGAGGAGCAACGAGCCATTGATATCCAACCTTTGCTTGCAAATTTAAAGGTCTTGGAGACCTCGAAGATTAGGGGACATGACTTCGAAAGGCTTCCATTACATATTCAATTAAACCAAACCTCAAGCAGATAGACATTGACCTCTAGCAAAGCCAACAAGTTGTCGACTATATGTCTAAAAGGTTGTACCAAATCAACACCCTTTTTTCCCTTTGGGTGAACCACATGGATGAGTCATTTGGGAGGCTCATTACTCTAGAGTTACATGGCACTTTAGCATAAACACAACTCTTGCAACTTTGCATACTCATTACTCTAGAGTTACATGGCACTTTAGCATAAACAAAACTCTTGCAACTTTGCATACACACTTCTATTGGACGACTATACAATAGGGGTTGAAGCTCATATGAAGTCATACATCTTTGCAACATTTTCCAAAGTGATGAATCTAAAACTAGGTATACAAGTCCTCTTGTTCCTTCATGCTAACGGGAGTCAATTAGTAAGGATTTACTTATTGGTCTACTGGGAGTCAATTAGTAAGGATATACTTATTGGTCTACCCTTGACCAAGCATAACCATGACTATCATGACTATTTCTACATCACAGTTGATAAATTCTTTGAATTGGCCATCATGGTTCCTTATATTGATTTTATCATTGCCCTTAAGGTAGCTAAGTCCTTCTTTACTCATGTATGGTAATAGTTTGGTCTTCCAATATCCATAATGTTTAACTGAGATCCTAAGTTCATTAGTTTTTTTCTATAAATCCCTTTGGTCCATGAATATCTAGTTAAGTGCAAGTTGCTCGAATATGTATGAATGCTTACTAGATTATGAAAAAAATTGTATTATGCCACTAGTCATAGGGTGTGGAAATCATGACCTGTATTATGCAGAGAGAGAACTTTGCTCAACCTCAACAAGATTGAGATTGGGAAGAAGATTCGCCCACTGCACCTTCTTGTTTATTGTTTGCACCAATTCTTAGAGGAAATTGTAAATACTATCAACAAGCATTGCACTAAGTGTAAATACTATGAATACAGTTGATTATTGTTTGCATTGACTCATACTGCAATAATCAATTATTGCTTGCATTCCAAATAGCACCATTGACTACCTGACATGATGTTGATGTAAGATTTGCATATGGAGTCCATTATTCTATGTCATAGAGTCACACTAGTTTATAATAATAGTGAGTTAAATAAAAATTCGATGGGTAATGGCTCGAATGGTGGGGAGGTAAGTTTTTCACTCTCCCCACCTAGGTTGAAATCCCTAATAAGACATTGACCCATTGTGATAAGTCTAGAAGGGTAGGCTCTTGAGTGGGAATCCTAGTTGTTTCTCTGAACGTCTCATCCCTTGCTAAGTTCTAAGTTTCCTGCTAAAAGCTAACTTGTGGGTTATTGTGACTAGCACAGGGTTTACATTAGCAGCCAATCAAATTTTAACTTGGGCCTTGCCCTAAACATGGGTCTCACCCAGGTAATCTAAACCAATCATTGATTCCCCTGGATCTATAAAAAAATGTAATATCCCAAATTTTGGACTAACAATTTTTGTTGTTATATTGGGCCACGGCCCCAACACATATGTTTTATTTTGAGTATTGGGCATGGACCCTAGCACCTATGATTTATTCTTTTATATATTGACATATTGGGCATGGACCTTGACTGACTTCTTTATTGAGCGTATATTGGGCGAGGAGACCCTAATGTTTTGATGATGTTCTTCAGATTTGATATGGGTACAAACCCTAATATACTGAGATGATCTTTTGTTATTTACTGTGCAAAACTATGATCTTTACATGAATGACTTATGTGGTGCGTTGAGCATGGACTCAGAAACACACAGATGGCCTACGTATTGGGCATAAACCTCGATGTACCTAGAGGAATGTTTATGTATTGGGAGTAAGCCCTGAGGTACATTGAGTGTTGGGCATAAGCCCTGGAGCACTCCAAGCTTGATAAATGAATACCGGATCCGAGGCCACTTGAATATTTTGGATGTGCCTCACAACCACATTCTAGCATGTTGAGCAGGAAGCTATGGAATTGCACTAGCGTAACGCCCATGTGAAAGGGTTGAGTTAAAAGGCTCTGAAGAGCACTCGGGGTTACTAAATATCAAAGTGTTGAGTCTGAAAGACTCTGAATAACACTTTTACTTTCATCACATTTATTTAATTTGATTAAATGATTCATCTTTTATCTATCATCAAATACTGCGAGAACTACCATGTTAAACAAGGGAATCCGACATGCAAGAGAGAGACTAGAGGTGCCTATCTAAGCTTACCGAAAGACCGTCCAAAGAATTGGACCATATCCTCATTGTTTAAAAGAAATATCATGTAAAGATATATAATTAAATAATAGATAATTGCCATAACCTAAAGTATGGATTGACTAAGAATAGTCTTGTGTGGACAAAATGCTTAAAGGCCTCAAGGCTAAATATTATTATTAAGAAATTTAATAATAATATTGTTATTATTTATTTATAAAATATATTTATTGCATATAGTTTATGCATAGTGGGCTGCCACATTATTAAATAGTAATTAATAAAGTATTAATACTTAGTGGGCAACCACAGTAGTAAATAGTATTAATAATGTATTAATACCTAGGTTAGAAATATTATTATTATAATTAGTGTTATTATTATTATGAAAAGTTTAAATTAAAATTACTTATAGTTAAAACAATTGAAAAGTCCTAGTTCAAGAGGACTATATATTTATTTCATAATATATTTTAAATATTATATTATTAGATTTAAAGAAACTAATTATTTCAATAGTAAGAATTCAAGACTCCCCTACATAAAGAGGGCAAATCCCAAGAGTGGGGGATCATTCTTTTCATTATCATTCTCTTATGGTAATCAGAGATAAGTTTTATGCTCCAAGAAACTGAAGCAGTCTCACATAATAATTCCAGATCTGAACCAGCAGTGAATCTAGGGCCTCTATCTCTCATTGCATGTTGGAACCAACTCAGGGGGATCCAGTTAGAACCAGGAACAGTCTAAGGGTCATGGTTGGGAGGAACATGGTAGCCCCAAAGTTATCCAGCTAAGGAATCATTCTAACAGGTCAGCTAAAGTTCAGAAGTTCTACACTAATTATTGTTTGAGTGCATAGGTTGCTACTGGAGAGGAGCAAGTCACAAGGTGTCTAGGTACAAATTCTTGATCCTCCATTTCAAATTTATAATAGAAGTTAAGTGATTAATATAGAGTTGCTATCCCAACACTATTTCGTTTGTATCCTGAAACTGTTCTAAATGTAGATTACTGATAGGAGTAAAATCCTGTAGCTAGGGCTGCTTAGACTTAGACTTTATGATTTAGATCCAACAAGACGTCTAGCAGGTCTAGCCAAGCTAGCCTGTGCTAGACATCCGCGCTACTCAAAACCTAGAGGTTTTTTCTTTATAAATTTGGATAACAGAGTTCTCTACTCATCATTGTTATGAATTCAGATTTACTTCCAAACTTATAATTATGTTTTGTTTTTAATTATGTTATCCATATAAAATTTAGGAAAATAAACACTGTCATGTTAGAGATCTTTGCTTTTAAATAGAAATTGTAATTTCATATTATTCTTCCCAAAAACCTATCAAAAACATTACAGTAGTGAGAACGTATTGTACAGGAGTTTCAACCTTTTCAAATATCAACGAAACCCCTCAACCCATAGTTACGAATTCAACCAAATAGTCAACCACTATATCAAAAACAACAACAAATATTTTCTCATGGATTGAATCCCGCTACCAAATAATTGCATTCCATATCATTAAACTATATTACTTTTAGCCCATCGAAATAAAAGTCAAGAGATCGAATCTCACTAACATTTCCAGGAAGACCATGCTATCTTAAAAGTAGCCAAACAGCGTAGTAGTTTTACGCAGAAGCAATTACACATTCAACCAATCGTTTTCGTTACCATTTAGCAAACACTTACAACCATTCATTAAAAATAAACGCAAGGCAAGGGATCGAATCCCTCTACTTTCCTACATCAAGCCTTTTTCTTTTATTTAAAGCAATTACCAGAAAACGTAGCAAGAAGAACCAAAGTGAAACCCCACGGGCATGAAAAAGACTAGACAAGGGTTATGCTTCTCCTACCAACATATCCTTGTTCTAATAACTATTTAATTCTAAGATTTGCAAACCCATTCAACAGACAGAGCCACGATAGCCACATGGAAGATCTAAACTCTTAACTATTAATTCATATAGAGAAAACGTAGAGACTAGTTATCTTCATATTTCTTTATTACAGGTTCAAATTATAATAGAAATTGCAGAGGCCAACACTTCCCTATTCCTCAAACAGAGTCAACCTCAGCTCATAATAAACGCAGATCATGACAAAACCACGACTGTCCATTATAAAATACTCAACCGACGACCTTCAGAACAAAAGCAACGATAGAAAACATAGAAAGCAAACCAACACTACTCCTCTTACCCATAAGAAAACGCAGAGACTAGACAAAGTGCAAATCATTTATAGAATTATGCAGAAGGCCATTTCCTCTATTTCACAGGTCCAGGGTCCTTTCAAAACAAAATACGCATACATGTAAACCCCACGTCTATATTGGGCATCATTACAAACAGCTTCTACAAAGTTCAACCTTGAGCTGAATGGCCAAACCTTACACTAAAACCCTCCAGGGCCATGTCGTTCCCATTAAAACTAGTAGATACATTTCACAATGGTCCAGTCAAACGACGACCTCCAGGAACCCAAAACTTGTTGCATTAAACCCAAACTGGGCTCACGAAGTTCCCCATAGCAAATACAAACAATACCACTCCACAAAGGCGAGAGGAGGGGATAAGGGATGGTGAACTCTGAACTTACCATATGCAACGCCATCAAAGTCGAGTACTGACCATCAACTAGTAGCCACGTAGAAGAGAAATGCCAACAATTACCTGCTAAACAAATACGAAGTCAAACCTTGAGATCTTTATCAAACTCTATTTAAAATATAGCAGGAAACATAGCACAAACTAGGGATGAATATTACCTTCTTATTCAGTCTCCATCCTTGCATATAAAACCCCATATGGTGCGTTGACCATGAGCCAAGCTCAGGTCAGGGCACGAAACCCTCAAACGCGTCCAACAACAAACAAGGGCAAATGAACCACGAAAATGAACATTTGTTGGTGTAAAACCCAAGGGAAAACCCTCTACATAGCTGGTAGCGTTGGCCATGTGACATCGTAGAGCTACATTTAATTCTACCACCAACCGCAAATATTTCGATATTAAGCCTGATATCTATAGTAGTAGAGTCATTCTTGATAAACAAGTATTGTAAACGCAACAAGTATTGCAAAGACCACAAGTATTACATAGTGCCAACAAGTAATTGTAAGGTTAACAAGTATTGCAAGTTCAACAAGTATTGCAAACTCCATCAAGGCTTTTAAGGTGCCAACCTTCAAACATCACACACTTTAGGCTTAAGTAATTGCTAGAAATGTGAAGTAAGCACCCTAGGTAGATGCCTTCGTAGGTATACCTGCAACCAAGTACAAATTGAATGCATTAGCGAAACTCGCTAAGTAAGTCAAAAGTTTCCATTTCTTACACCTTACCTCTCAACAACTCTGCGGGGTACTTTTCCCCTTTAAAGACCAAGCGTCTCATCATGGGCCTCAACCGTCACCAACAGGGGTCCATCTCACCTGAATTATCAGTTAGACTTTCATAAATATGCACACAAATTCTTAAAACCGTAAGAAGGAGATTTTTATTATGTTACTCTAATATTTGTACACTTGCGACAGAATTACGTTTCTACTCATTACATCGCTTCCGCAAAGCTGTAGGAATAACAACCAGTAAGACCATGATACTTAGGAAACCAAGACCCTTCAAATGTCGCAAATAAGTACCGGTGTAGTATGTTCTCATCAGTGCTAAAGTTAATTTACAAATCATCACATCTTAAATAGTTTATTACATTAACGATTTTTTTTTAAATTTTTACTAGTTTTAGGGACATTACAAGTTGTATCAAAGCCCAGCTACAAAACTAAGTGACCTATTGGGCTCAGTACAAACAGAACATCCACTACAGATACTCAGTAAACATAAACCTACCTTTATGAATTTGTTATTTTTATGTGAAAAATAAACTAACAGATTTTCTGTTCTTAACACTTATATGACATTGCAGGTACAGTCATTGTCTGAAAATGAATGTAGAAGGGAGCAGCATACATGGAAATCTGAACTCTTCACCACGAGAGCAAGAAATTGTGGTGGAACTCAACTCGGATTTAATGAAATCCATGTAAAACCTACAAGCAGAATTCCAAAGTTTCAGAGATGACAACATGCAAGAAAGACGAGAACAACAAACTATAAATGAAGCTCTGCTTCAGACTTTAACAGGGGAAAAACCCCACAGACAGCCCACACTCTCAGTCAACACCTTTAAAAAGGGAAACAGTCACACAAAGAGGACTGCCAGACCTAAGGGAGAAGAGTAGGGAGAACACATACCTGAATCAATGGAAGAGGACTATAAGAACTCTTCCAACGATGAAGGATCACGACCTCCTTGCAAGATAAGGAGGAAAAGTGACGACAATTTACAAGGAGAATTCAGAAAGATAAAAGCCCCAACATATGACGGAGAGATTAACTCCGGGGAGAAGGCTGAGGAGTGGCTGCTAGGAATGAATAAGTACTTTAAAGTTCATAATTACTCCAGTGAAATGCAAGCCCGACTAGCCATATACAACCTAAATGGTAAAGCAGCCAGATGGTGGCGGGACTTGAAACACACCAAAGGACAAGAACTGAGAGACATAACATGGGATACTTTCAGCAGAATATTTCAGGACAAATATATGTCTGAAAGATTCTTTGACAAGAAAATTAAGGAATTTCATGAGTTGAAAATGGGCTCCCTAACCATGGAGGCATTCATAAACATATTTTTAGACTTGCTGCACTATGTTCCATACATCAAAGACGAAAAGGTCAAGATACAGTAGTTCTTGGGAGGGATGCCACCAAACTTTAGAGAAAAGATAGAGTTTGACATGCCCAAAACCCTTAATGTGACCTTACATAAAGCAAGACTGTGTTATGAACACGGACAACCAAGGAATGATAACATCAACAAAAACAGAGATAGGTTCAGAACCTTCTCGGACAACCGCAGACCGGGTTTTAGACCTCCACCTTACCGGAAACATAACAACAGTTTTCTGTCCAATAGAGGCTTCAACCGACTTCAAGCACGACCAAGTGCACCCCCACCACCTGTCAACAGGCCAGCTTTCAACAAAGGGACAAAAGCTGTCCCACCAACTGTTTCTTGTTGGAAATGCCAAGGGCCCCACTACTACAGAGACTGCCCCAGCAAAACGGATGGAGTTTTACACAACATCCAAGCAGAACCTACCGTAGGAGACATGACAAAGACACCCAGGATTTATGCCGCTCTTGATAGCCGATAGGTAGATCACCAAGCCACCATGGTTGAAATTGAGGGTAAGATCTCAAACACAACCATTTCAGTTTTAATAGACCCCGACGCATGCCAAAGTTATATTTCCCCTAAGATAGTGGACACTGGTAAGTTGAACCGAGAGCATCACGAGAAACTGTGGTTGGTACAACTAGCCACCGGTGCCAAACGAAAGGTCTCCAAGTTAGTTAAAACTTGTGAGATAGACTTAAAAGGTTTCCCAACTAGGTTAGAATTAAACATTCTACCCCTAGGGTCGTACGATGTATTTATCGGCATGGATTGGTTAGAAGAACACCATGTCCTACTGGACTACTTAAACAAATCCTTACACTGTAGGGATGACCAAGAGAATTAGAAGACGATTCAGGGTATCCCTAAGAAAGTGTCGATACGACAGATCTCCACCTTACAAACAAAGAAATGTATCAGAAAAGGTTGTAAACTCTTTGACGTCAATATCCAAAACATAGAAACTGATAGGGAATAGAAGATCGAAGACTTCCCAGTCCTCGTAGAGTTCAAAGATGTATTTCCCGAAGAAATACCGGGATTACCACCCAAACAAGACTTAGACTTTTCCATCGAACTAACACCCGGGTCAGTACCAGCTTCCAAAGCCCCGTACCGCATGAGCACACCAGAATTGGTGGAGCTCAAGCTTCAGTTACAGGAGTTAATAGACAAAGGGTACATTCGACCAAGTGTGTCCCCTTGGGGCGCACCAATACTCTTCGTTAAGAAGAAAGAAGGAACGATGCAGATGTGCATCGATTACCGCCAACTCAACAAGATGACCATTAAGAACCGCTGCCCACTCCCTAGAATCGACGACTTGTTTGACCAAGTAGGGGGAGCGAAGATCTTCTGAAAGATCAACTTACGATCCGGATACCATCAGGTGAGAATCCATGATGAGGATATCAACAAAACCACATTTCGGACCCGTTACGACCACTACGAGTTCGTAGTGATGCCCTTTGGGTTGACGAACACACCGGCCAAATTTATGTGTATGATGAACAACATCTTTAGTAAATACCTCGATAAGTTTGTTCTAGTCTTTATTGACGACATTTTGATATACTCCAAGAACGAAGTAGAACATGAAGAACACCTCCGAATTGTTTTACGTATACTACAGGAACACCAATTGTACGCCAAGTTTAGTAAGTGCGATTTCTACAAACCCTAGATTCAATACTTAGGACATATCATTTCCGAGAAGGGAATAGCCGTCGACCCCGAAAAGGTCAAAGCTATCGAAGAATGGCCCACACCTACGTGCGTATTCGATATAAGATCATTTTTAAGTTTAGCCGGCTACTACCGAAAGTTCATTGAGAACTTCTCGCGGATTGCATGTCCCATGACTGCCTTGCAGAAGAAGGCAAACAAGTTCATTTGGACGGCTAAGTGCGAAGAAAACTTTCAAAAACTGAAACAACTATTGATCAGTGCACCGATCTTAGGAATTGCAGACCCCAATGGGGACTTCGTTGTTTATAGGGATGCAAGCAAGGAAGGACTTGGGGGAGTCCTTATGCAAGACAATTTTTCCATATGATACGAATCGCGGAAACTAAAAGAACATGAGCAGAACTACCCTACGCATGACCTCGAACTAGCCGCCATCATCCATGCTCTGAAGATGTGGCAACATTACCTTATGGGAAAGAAATTCCTATTGATGACTAATAACATGAGTTTGAAGTATCTTTTCGACCAACCCGACCTAAACGCTAGGCATGCCAGATGGTTAGCCTTCCTTAGTGAGTATCATTTCGAACTAAAGCATATTAAAGGCAAGGAAAACAAGATTGCGGATGGCTTGAGCTGTCGAGCACATATGCTTTACGAGGTCACGGTGAGTCAAACCGACTCAAACTTACACCACAAGATTCGAACGACATGTAAGAGTGACCGTTACTACACGGAAATCCTTACAAAGATCCAGGAAGACAGATTATTCCAACAACAGAAGGAATATAAGATAGACGAGTCAGGACTACTATGGTCGAAAGAGAGACTTTACATCCCAGAAAGTGGAGACATTAGATCAAACATTCTCACCGAATTTCACCAGAAACCCTATTCAGGGCACCCCGGATATCAAAAGATGCTATCGACAGTAAAGAAACATTACTTTTGTCCTAAGTTGAAAGCTGACATAGCCATGTTCATCGGAAAATGTCAAGAGTGCCAACTGGTCAAAGCAGAACACCAACACCCCTCCGGTTTACTACAACCTTTTCCCATTCCGGAATGGAAGTGGGAGGTAATAAGTATGGACTTCATTACCGGCTTACCCAAGAGTAAGAGGCAGAACGATTCCATCTTTGTAGAGGTAGACAAGCTGTCTAAAGCATCCCATTTCATAGCAGTAAAGTCTACCTACAAAGCAGTCCACATCGCAGACATCTTCTTGAAGGAGATATTTCGATTGCATGGGATACCCAAGGCAATCATTTCCGATCGAGACACGAAGTTCACTAGCAACTTCTGGAGATAATTGTTCTCCGATTTGGAGACCCAGTTACAATTCAATACCGCGTACCATCCCCAGACCGACGAACAAACAGAACGAGTAAACCAAATCCTTGAGGACATGTTGAGGATGTATGTCATGAACAACCCCACCAAGTGGGAAGATTATTTGCACCTTGCAGAGTTTTCCTACAACAACGGATACCAAACCTCTGCCCAAATGAGCCATTTCGAGGTACTCTACGACAGGAAATGTCGGACACCCGTGACTTGGGATAGTCCGGTAGACAGACTTATGTTAGGACCGACCTACTAAAGGATTTGGAACAACTAGTCTCCAAGGTACAACTGAACTTGAAAGAAGCACAAGACCACCAAAAGAGTTATGCGGACAAGAAAAGAAAAGACAAAGACTACCAAGTCGGTGAACATGTGTTTCTAAAAATAAAGGCAAAACGAAGCTTGTTGAGCTTAGGACGTTGCGGGAAACTAGCCACAATATTTTGTGGACCTTTTGAAATACTGGCCAAGAAGGGCCCAGTGGCTTATGAGTTAGACTTACCAGCTCATATAAAAGTTCATAATGTTTTTCATGCTTCATTATTAAAGAAATATGTATACGATACTAAACATGTAATTGATTGGTCCTTATTACAGGTTGAGCCCGAAGGGGAGTTCGAACCAGAACCACTCCACATTCTGGACAAGAGAGAGGTTCAGCTTAGGAGGAGGACCATTACTCATCTGAAAGTGCAATGGAGGCACTTTGGACCAGATGAGGCTACTTGGGAGAATGAGACCACTATGAAAGAGGCATACCCCGCCTTGTTTCATGACCTCATTCCTAGTCCCTAGAAACACCGGGACGGTGTTGTTTCTAAGCGGGGAGGGATGTAATATCACGAATTTTGGACTAACTGTTTTTGTTGTTATATTGGGCCACGGCCCTAGCACATATGTTTTATTTTGAGTATTGGGTATGAGCCCTAGCACCTATGAATTATTCTTTTATATATTGACATATCAGGCATGGACCCTGACTGACTTCTTTATTGAGTGTATACTAGGCAAGGAGACCCTAATGTTTTGATGATGTTCTTCATATTTGATATGGGTACAAACCCTAATATACTGAGATGATCTTTTGTTATTTACTGTGCAGAACTATGATCTTTACATGAATGACTTATGTGGTGTGTTGAGCATGGACTCAGAAACAAACAGATGACCTACATACTGGGCATAAGCCCCGATGTACCTAGAGGAATGTTTATGTACTGGAAGTAATCCCTGAGGTACATTGAGTGTTGGGCTAAGCCCTGCAGCACTCCAAGCTTGATAAATGAATACCGTATCCAAGGCCACTTGAATATTCTAGATGTGCCTCACAACCACATTATAGCACTAGTGATGAGCAGGAAGCTCTGGAATTGCACTAGCGTAACGCCCATGTGAAAGTGTTGAGTTAAAAGGCTCTGAAAAACACTCGGGGTTAATAAATATCAAAGTGTTGAGTCTGAAAGACTCTGAATAGCACTTTTACTTTCATCACATTTATTTAATTTTTACTTTCATCACTTTTATCTATCATCAAATACTGCGGGAACTACCATGTTAAACAAGGGAATCCGACATGCAAGAGAGAGACTAGAGGTGCCTATCCAAGCTTACCGAAAGACCGTCCAAAGAATTGGACCATATACTTAATGTTTAAAAGAAATATCATGTAAAGATATATAATTAAATAATAGATAATTGCCATAACCTAAAGTATGGATTGACTAAGAATAGTCTTGTGTGGACAAGATGCTTAAAGGCCTCAAGGCTAAATATTATTATTAAGAAATTTAATAATAATATTGTTATTATTTATTTATAAAATATATTTATTTGATATAGTTTATGCATAGTGGGCTGCCACATTATTAAATAGTAATTAATAAAGTATGAATACTTAGTGGGCAACCACATTAGTAAATAGTATTAATAATGTATTAATACCTAGGTTAGAAATATTATTATTATAATTAGTGTTATTATTATTATGAAAAGTTTAAATTAAAATCACTTATAGTTAAAACAATTGAAAAGTCCTAGTTCAAGAGGACTATATATTTATTAAATAATATCTTTTAAATATTATATTATTAGATTTAAAGATACCAATTATTTCAACAGTCAGAATTCAAGACTCCCCTACATAAAGAGGGAAGATCCCAAGAGTGGGGGATCATTCTTTTCATTATCATTCTCTTATGGTAATAAGAGGGAAGTTTTATGCTCCAAGAAATTGAAGTAGTCTCACATAATAATTCCAGATCTGAACTAACAGTGAACCTAGGGTCTCTATCTCTCATTGCATGTTGGAACCAGCTCGGGGAGATCCAGTTAGAACCAAGAACAGTCTAAGGGTCATGATTGGGAAGAACATGGTAGCCCCAAAGTTATCCAGCTAAGGAATCATTCTAACATATCACTAAAGTTCAAAAGTTCTACACTAATTATTGTTTGAGTGTGCAAGCTACTACTGGAGAGGAGCAAGTCACAAGGTGTCCAGGTACGAATTCTTGATCCTCCATTTCAAAGTTATAATAGAAGTTAAGTGATTAATATAGAGTTGCTATCCCAACACTATTTCGTTTGTATCCTGAAATTGTTCTAAATGTAGATTACTGATAGGAGTAAAATCCTGTAGCTAGGGCTGCTTAGAATTAGACTTTATGATTTAGATCCAACAGGACGTCTAGCAGGTCTAGCCAAGCTAGCTTGTGCTAGACATCCGTGCGACTCAAAACCTAGAGGTCTTTTCTTTATAAATTTGGATAACAGAGTTCTTCTCTACTCATCATTGTTATGAATTCAGATTTACTTCCAGACTTATAATTATGTTTTGTTTTTAATTATGTTATCCATATAAAATTTAGGAAAATAAACACTGTCATGTTAGAGATCTTTGCTTTTAAATAGAAATTGTAATTTCATATTATTCTTTCCAAAAACCTATCAAAAACATTACAGTAGTGAGAACGTATTGTACAGGAGTTTCAACCTTTTCAAATATCAATGAAACCCCTCAACCCATCGTTACGAATTCAACCAAACAGTCAACCACTATATCGAAAACAACAACAGATATTTTCTCATGGATCGAATCCCACTACCAAATAATTGCATTCCATTTCATTAAACTATATTACTTTTAGCCCATCGAAATAAAAGCCAAGAGATCGAATCTCACTAACATTTCTAGGAAGACCATGCTATCTTAAAAGTAGCCAAACAACGTAGTAGTTTTACACATAAGCAATTACACATTCAACCAATCATTTTCGTTACCATTTAGCAAACACTTACAACCATTCATTAAACATAAACGCAAGGCAAGGGATCGAATCCCTCTACTTTCCTACATCAAGCCTTTTTCTTTTATTTAAAGCAATTACCAGAAAACGTAGCAAGAAGAACCAAAGTGAAACCCCACGGGAATGAAGAAGACTAGACAAGGGTTACGCTTCTCCTACCAACATATCCTTGTTCTAACAGCTATTTAATTCTAAGATTTGCAAACCCATTCAACAGATAGAGCCACGATAGCCACATGGAAGACCTAAACTCTTAACTATTAATTCACATAGAGAAAACACAGAGACTATTTATCTTCATATTTCTTTATTACAGGTTCAAAGTATAATAGAAAACACAGAGGCCAACACTTCCCTATTCCTCAGACAGAGTCAACCTCAGCTCATAATAAACGCAGGTCATGACAAAACCATGGCTGTCCATTATAAAATACTCAACCGACGACCTTCAGAACAAAAGCAACGATAGCAAACACAGAAAGCAAACCAACACTACTACTCTTACCCATAAGAAAATGAAGAGACTATACAAAGTGCGAATCATTTATAGAATTATGCAGAAGGCCATTTCCTCTATTTCACAGGTCCAGGGTCCTTTCAAAACAAAATACGCAGACATGTAAACCCCAGGTTTATATTGGGCATCATTACAAACAGCTTCTACAAAGTTCAACATTGAGCCGAATGGCCAAACCTTACACTAAAACCCTCCAGGTCCATGTTGTTCCTATTAAAACCAGTAGATACATTTCATAATGGTCCAGCCAAACGACGACCTCCAGGAACCCAAAACTTGTTGCATTAAACCCAAACCGGGCTCACGAAGTTCCCCATAGCAAATACAAACAGTACCACTCCACAGATGCGAGAGGGGATAAGGGATGGTGAACTATGAACTTACCATATGCAACGCCATTAAGGTCGAGTATTGACCATCAACTAGTAGCCACGTAGAAGAGAAATGCCAACAATTACCTGCTAAACAAATGAACAAATACGAAGTCAAACCTTGAGATCTTTATCAAAATCTATTTAAAATATAGCAGGAAACGTAGCACAAACCAGGGATGAATATTACCTTCTTATTCATTCTCCATCCCTGCATATAAAACCCCATATGGTGCGCTAACCATGAGCCAAGCTCAGGTCAGGGCACGAAACCCTCAAACGCATCCAACAGCAAACAAGGGCATATGAACCACGAAAATGAACATTCGTTGGTGTAAAACCCAAGGGAAAACCCTCTGCATAGCTCACAGCGTTGGCCATGTGACATCGTAAAGCTGCATTTAATTCTACCACCAACCCCAAATATTTCGATATTAACCCTGATCTCTATAGTAGTAGAGTCATTCCTGATCAACAAGTATTGTAAACGCAACAAGTATTGCGAAGACCACAAGTATTACATAGTGCCAACAAGTAGTTGTAAGGTTCACAAGTATTGCAAGTTCAACAAGTATTGCAAACTCCATCAAGGCTTTTAAGGTGCCAACCTTCAAACATCACACACTTTAGGCTTAAGTAATTGCTAGAAATGTGAAGTAAGCACCCTAGGAAGATGCCTTCGTAGGTACACCTGCAAACCAAGTACAAATTGAATGCACTAGCGAAACTCGCTAAGTAAGTCAGAAGTTTCCATTTCTTACACCTTACCTCTCGACAACTCTGCTGGGGTACTTTTCCCCTTTAAAGACCAAGCGTCTCATCATGGGCCTCAACTGTCACCAACAGGGGTCCATCTCACCTGAATTATCAATTAGACTTTCATAAATATGCACACAAATTCTTAAAACAGTAAGGAGATTTTTATTATGTTACTCTAATATTTGTACACTTGCGACAGAATTACGTTTCTACTCATTACATCGCTTCCGCAAAGCTGTAGGAATAACAACCAGTAAGACCATGATACTTAGGAAACCAAAACCCTTCAAATGTCGCAAATAAGTACCGGTGTAGTATGTTCTTATTAGTGTTGAAGTTAATTTACAAATCATCACCTCTTAAATAGTTTATTACAGTAACGGAAAATTTTTAAATTTTTACTATTTTTAGGGAAATTACAAAAAATTAGGTTAAATAATATTACACAAACACACACGCGTGCGTGCACCCACACCCACACACACACATTAGTTTATTAGTCTTTTAACCGTGTTAAACCCACTCGAGTGTGGATGAACTACAAGTGCATAGATCACATCCATGGATTTTTTTTGGTGGGGCTTGTCAAGGCCCTAGTCATATCTATGCTTTGGGATATGTTCATTATATTGCAGAGAACCACTTATTCTACTAAGGCCAATTTGGGCTCTGGATCCAATAACATTGGTGAATTTAAGGCATTGTTTTTCCTTTTAATATTTAAGAATTTAGTAAGGTTGAATTATTAAATTACAAAGACTATTTTTAAATAAAAACATTAACAATTAATTGAATGCATGCTTACTAATTTTATGAAACCTTAATACACCAAAAAACATAACAATAATAAATTTGATAATATTATAAGAAATAAGATTTTTCATCTAATAAATGCTAGCATAGATTTTAAATAATAATATTAAAAAGTTAATAAGATTATAATAATGTAAATTTCAAAAAAATTATGTTAACTTAGTACTAACTTAGTGCTAGAAATTTAGGGTTATGATTTCTTAAGACTATTAAAAACTACATTAGAAATTAGTAAATTATCATTTTAAGTATCAAACTCACCAAAACCCTAATTCCCCGTGTCCGACCTGTGCTTATCTTTGCATCTTATTACTATATATCCTAGATCTTATGCTCTTGATAACTTGACAATACGTCCTGAGGATGAATCATGTTATGGATTCGAAACGTCGACTAATGAACATGGATACCGTGGATTCTCTGAGACCTCCCGAAATCAACAACCACATAAATCTTGCTACATAAATCAAATATTTGTTTGGGTACTAACAACTCACATGTAACTCCATGCTATAGTAAGCACCCATGTTCTCACCATGGCTTGTGAGATCTGCAGTACCTACTTATGAATTTTCTATCATCATTCTTTAAAGCTTAAAAAACTAAAAACACATTTTACTTTACGACAGACAAAGTCTATAGAAATAGGATTATATAGTAGCACAAGGTCTTGATAGTTTTGTTATTGTTATGCTGCTAGAATTTTGAGAGAGAGAGCCCTAGATTGTCATAGTTTTTTGCTTTGTTTTTATCGAGGGGTCTGTCATATTGGTCCCATGCTTTTATCTTTTCTTATAATTCATTATCTATATCAAGAATACATTGAGTCACAAATTGTGAAAAGGGGAGTCAATAAGGCCCAATACTAATATTTTTATTATCCCCTCAGGTGAACCATTGTTGTATTCCAATGAATTGTTCCGTTCTTTAGTTGCTTACAATTTCATTCATGATAGCTCGGTGAATGAATTTTACTCTTTGTTGTTAACCAATTAAATTTAATTATGTTTCACATCTAATTCTATTGAAGTCATTGTATGTTTTTTCTATTTATTTACATCTATATATTTGTGTGGGATTTTTATTTTCATTAATCTTTATTTTTTTAGTCAACCATTTTTTTAAATCAAGAACAATCTATTGTAAAAGAGATCAGATTCTTAGATTTGTTCACCAATGGGGGGGTTTAGTTATTCCACAAATAAGAAGTCACCAATGCTTCCATTTTGTGCTAATTCTGCAAATAACTAGCTTTGTCGATGTCATGATGCTTTCCCTCTACTTGTCTAATCAAAGATTGAGATGAACCATGGCGTGTATTCTGAGGACTTGAGAACCACTTTTGTAATCATCACAATGGGAAGCAAGGGTACACTAACCACCCCATTTAATTTGGAAGAATTACAAGAGATGAACTATTTGCAGGCTATGTTGTCAACATTTGTGCAATTATCCCCATGATTTATGGTATAGCTCTTAGAGGTTATGGATAACATTGTCCTCTTAGATAGAACAATAGTGAAGAAAAGGTAAACAATGTCTTGCCTCTTTTACTCCATGGCTCACATGGACAACATCTATGGTAAGGATTGCCACGAGTTCAAATCAGAGTGATGGCTTGAAAACAATACATTTCATACCAAAATCATAGTTGGTATACCTGGTCTTCAGTACAGGGCCATGTTAGTGCTTAAGAAGGGGGCTTCCCAATGTGAGGGCATTTATATGGGATCTATAAAGAAAAATATACTAACAAGCTATTAGTTTGTCTTTTTACTCTTTGGACAAACTTCGATAAAAGGATAACAATAACATTTTGAACATGGCTTATTTAGTTGGCTTTTGACTATTTTGATGAAATCCACCAAAGAGACAAAAATTATCATCATGAACATGGTCTAGGGTTAGTTGGGATCTTGACTATTTGGATACACCCCAACAAAAAGAAAAAATAGTTAACGTTATGAGCATGGCCTATATAGTTGGGTTTTTTACTAAGTTGGATAAACTAGTGACCGAGGTCCATTTAATACTATGTTAGTGAGTAGGTACTCCTGAACACATTTATGTATTTGATATCTAATTACCATGTGTTTAAATTCATTGATTGATTTTGATTGTTGTTAAATATAATAGTAAATTGAATTTTAAGCAATGAGGTGTACATAAATAGAAAGTAAAGCACTCAGAAAATATTTCACGTGCTCACTTTTTTAAACTCTATGGTCCATAAGACTATACTATAATAGTTGTGTGTAAACTTTTAGTTTAAGGTGGGTGCTAATATTTTCTTAAAACAAGTCTCAAAGTACAAAAAAATAACATTGTGAGCATGGTCCATTTAATACTATCTTGGTGATATGAACTAATCCTGAACACATTTACATTTTCACATCTAATTATAGTATGCTTAAAGTCATTCATCAAATTTGATTGTTCTTAAATATAATATCAAATGGAGGTTTAGGTAATGAGGTGTATAGACACAATAATGCACTAGAAAATATTTCACGATCTCACTTTATAAATTATATGGTCCATAAAATTATATTATAATAGTTGTGTAGACATTTCATTATAAGGTACATAGAGGTTACTTGTTAAAAAAAAGGTTATTTATTTACTTAAAAAGCATAAAAAAAGATTAATGTATTTCCATATACTTATTGTAAGTATAGGTTCAATAATTATGATTCATACAAATGCATTTTCAACTAAGTATGTTCATATTCATATAATTAGATTGGGTGTTAGAGATTTCGTAACTCACATTTATATGACTTCATCATTAATTTTTAATTGACATAATGGGCATACCACTCATACTTGTCTAAAACTTTAATTTAAAGGAAAATGATCATGTTTACTCACCACTTTCTATTAATTGGTCTGGTCCGTCCTGTGGGCAATTGCTAGTTCTAACCGGTTTGAATGCGACTTTTTTGTCCTTTCTTCCGGGAGTGCTCTTATGTTATTAAGGTTTTGTATCAATAATTTTGCAGTTGCTCGCGTTATCTCCAGTCCATACAAATGTCTTCACGTAAGAAAAGTGGTCAATTGGTACGCTATGAACCACTGGTAAGTGGTAACAGAAATGATCCAATCTTATTGAGAATTTGGTGACCTGTTCGAAGCACTGGGTGGTTTGATTTACTCTAAGCTAAACTCTAGATCGTTTGTACTAAGAATCTGGCGATTTTTCCTGCGAAAATTCTGCTGAAATTGTTTAAATGACAATTTTGGGTTGCTAGAATTGCATAATCGAGGTGCCCCAGGGTAATCGAGGTCGCTGAATCCATTCCTGCAACCAAAATTACAATTCAAACAAGCCAAATCGCAGTTTCAGCAATTTCCCATTCGCTGGATTCCGGTGAAAAATGCCAATAAAGATGCAAATGGTCTAGTTTAGTCCATTTCGTTTGATTTTAGTCAAAGGTTACAGGGGCATCATGTGGGCGTCGCCAGAGCTTTTGCAGAAGGATTTGATGGATAGCAGGCTAGCGGGGGAGATTTAAAATTCCAGGTGTCTAAAGCTTCCATTGTCATGGCTGGGAGATTACCAGTTGATGGAGAACGCTGGTTTAAGTATCAGGATTTTGTTGTCTCTAGTTGTAACCAGTTTCTTAAACCAGAGTTCCAAAATCTAGATTGGCGGAAAGGAATTCCTAGAACATGCCTAAAGGAAGAATGGAAGCAGATGATGTATTGGGTTCAACGTTATTTTACCAGAGAAGGAAGGTACTCTATCATTTACCTCTATCAAATGAGATTCCTGTTGCATATTACTGGAGACGCTGGACTCAATTTACCCTACTTTCTACATAAAAGCCTTACCAAAATGTCAACTAAGCTTAGGTCTTATCCACATAAAATTCAACATAGCATTTTTCATCAAGCATTAGTCAAGTTACTCGTTTGTGAGGAATAAAATAGGGTTCACCGGAGTTGGGACCATTTTCTGTTCTTTTCTGGTTTCGAAAATGAAATTGGTTAGCCTCGGGGGAATAAAATAGGTGCTTCTTCTAAAAAATATAAAAACCCTAGGCCGTATAAAAGTAGAGAAAATAATGTCTCTGAACGAAAGTTATAGTTTCCTCCTAAAAAGAGTCAAGCAGAGGATAGTTATTCAAGGGTTTATAGTCGAACAAGGAAAGCCCACAAAATGGTTTCTGAGCCAAATACTAAGAAGTACAGGGTAGAAACAGTCGGTGAACCTGAAAGTTTCGAGTTAGCAGAGTCATCTGATACCCAGTCTAAAAAGAAGAGGCGGGAAGATATTTTGAAGGAAAAACAAGAATTTTTGCAGAGGTATCCACCTAGGCAACCACACTCGGCCTGTCAATAAACTTAGATTGAATGCTAAGTCAATTTTCAACCCTTCTTTGAAGAAAAACAATGTCATTGACCTTGAAGATTCTTTAGAGGCCGCTGGTGGAAAATCAAAGAAACAAAGGTTGTCAAAATCAGTTCCAGAAGCTTCCAAGGTGAGAAGAAGTTCCAGGTTAAATATAGCGGAGGTAATAACTGAGCCTGGGAAGCTCAAAGAGTCTAGGAAAACTGAAAAGTCAGTTCCTGCTCATTCGACATCAGATGAAGAGGATGATCATATGAATAAAGTTGAAGAAAGGCTTGCTGAGGTTATAACCAGTATTGAGAAATCTTTAAATGCTTTTCCTGATTTACCTGGTATTGATCGTCTCGATCAGTCATCTTATAAAGAGAGACAAGTATTTTGTAAAGTCCCCTCCTAACTAATCTTGTCATGTTGAATCTGATGAGCTTCCTCAGAGGCATAAACCTGATTCAGCTCCACCATCAGAAGGCAAGAAATGTGAAACCAAGAAAGCACCACGTAGAAAACTTAAAGAATCCGAGGAAAGGGTTGAAAATCTGGAGCATGAGAACATGTCATTGTTAAGAGAGAATGCTAAGATCACTAGGAGGCTGAACAGATTGGTTTCCAAACATAATGCATTATGTGATCTTTCCCAGAAAATAACAAAGAAGAACAAGAAGCTACAGAGATAGAGGAAGTGCTAGAAAACAAAATGGTTTCAAGAAAAACATAAGAATCGGGCAAGTAGTAGCAGATTAGATATTCTAGTGGAATTGGGGTCTCAAGTTCTACATGATACTCTTCAAACTCCAATGACTAAGGTGTAAGAAAATATCATTCTTTGTATTGCTAGTTTTGGAATTTGAGTTTGCCTTTGTAGTAATTGTACAATGTTCTGAAGTTTGAAGCACTATCAAAGCTACAATTTACATTCTTGTGAAAGTTGTGAACACACTACAAAGTTTCCATAAATCTGAAGCGTTTATTTTGTTGGAGCTATATTATACGCTACATAATTTACTACAACTCTATTTTTGTAATTTTGAATTTTGTACCATACCAGTCAAAATGTTTAACGTTAGTAACTCTTTCTTATGAATTTTATGATGTTATATTTCAATGTAATATTCAAATGTGTACAGGGGGTCAAAGATAAAGCTGGTCAACTCTTTCCTATGAGTTTGGATTCGAGTTTAGATTAGATTTGGTTGTTGAATCTGGGCTTATTCATGTGATATGATCTTAGGTCGAATATAGGAATTGATCCTCACTTCATGGATTTGAGATCCAAATTTTGTGGCTCTTTAGATCTATAAAATATAATATGTAAATGTAAGCAAGAGGTTGGTGAGAATAGTGAGGTCTGGTTGAGTCGAGCTTCAGGCTATCTTGGAAGGACAAACTGTTTTAATCAAGTAACAAGTTATGCTCAGAGATCAACTCTTTTAGTGGTTTGATTGTGTACTTCATTATCTCTTATTCGCAGTCTATAATATTGAATACAGAATATTTTTGCACCACATTAAATGTTTCACTTGTTACATATCAAATAGCAAGGGTTTCTTTGTATGTTGCATGTGATCAGTGAACTGTGTTTGATATTTGATGTATTGATTTCATGACTCTGTTTTGAAATTAATCTTCTTCTTGTGAATCTGTAAGTGATACTACTTGTATTCTTATATGTTTACCCTTTTATCTGATTCTTCTTTCATTTGTGATATGTCAAAACCATAAAAAATGTGCCTATGAAACAATGGTTTGCTATTTGTAGAATTATATGAATGTTGGATTTGACTCCAGACCTTGAGACCTATTTGACCTACCTTAGACAAAATCCAAGACTATAATCTTAGCAACATTTGAGGTGCTCTAACTTTGTACCCAAGCAGTAAGGTGCAGACTTTAAGGATAATTGGGAGAAAACTAACATAAAAAGTCATTACATTGTTTCATACATTCCAATAATTAATATATAAACTATAATTGGGAGAAAACTAACATAAAAAGTCATTACATTGTTTCATACATTCCAATAATTAATATATAAACTATAATTGTAAATTTTCAAAATTCATCCATTTCTTTAGAAGGATTACTAAAAGATGTAGGCACTTCATCTATATCATTATTATTTATAAGAGCATTATCTTGCACCCCATGGATGTTAGTCTTTACATATTTTCAAAAAGTTCACCATGCTCAAATACAACTACTATTGGTAGAGTTTACCTAATGATATCTATAGTTGCGTTGTAAAGAGTAAGTCTCATTATCAAAGAGAAACCATTTACAAATATGTCAACTATCCCAAATTAAAGTATTTATTTGACAATTTACTGTATGACCCTTTCTACCTCTTTTTATCATATAATTTTACAATTACCATCTCTAACCTATATACATCATCTAATGAATTTATATCTATTGAATTTCAACGTACTTCTATGGCATTAATTTCATCATCCTTCATGATTATAATGATAACATTTGCAATCCAAAATGAATCCCATTGTCAATAAGGTCATGATTCAACAATCAAGGTCACAAAGTACCCACCACCATTCAACTCCCCCTAATGCATGAATAAAACAATTGGTTCCATGTGTAAGGGTACCCCTTATTGCAACAACTTAACTAAATGAAAGTGTTTGTGTTTAATGGTTTCCCCCTCAAACTTGGCTTCACCCAATCAAGTGGGTTGCTTGAGGTCCTTGAGCTCGTTTTGCAACTTATAATACTATGTGCTTACAAGAAGTAAAACATGAAAAAATAATATTATATATAGTTTCTTCAATTGTAAATTGTTTATGTTTCTTTCACACTCGATACATTGATAATGAAATCTAATCTATATTCCCTATTGACTCAATACTTGCTATCTAATCCATACCTGATAATGAATGATACTTAAGTGTATAATCTCAAGTATCCACTGGCACTCGATGGACATCAACTCAATACTAAGTAACTAGTAGTTAGTGAGTATGAATCATTGTCATTTGTGTTTCCACCCCCTTTTCATTTACTAATATCCCTTATCAACAAATAGAAATCCACTTGCATGAAGTATTACATTGTGTGAGTGTTAAATTGGATATGCCACACATACACACACTTCATGCACTCAAATTTAAAGTGGTGACATTAGTACCTACAACCTCACCTACACTCGTCTGGTTACTTAGATTAAGACACTTACAAAACCTAAAACCTAAAAAAAATCTTGCTTGGAATGTGCTAGCTTAATAAATGTTGTGTTTTTACAACATTATAAATGTGGAGTATGACACAATTGAAAACCACTACACTATGGATCCTTTGTAACTTAACAAGCTAATAAGTAGGAATTAAAATTCTTAAAGAATTGGATATAAATTTAAGAGTAGTAGAATTCATAATATTCTAGCCCTCTAGTTCCATCCAATAACATGTAAATCCCACATATTAACACATAATGTTAATTTTTTAGCATTAATTCAACATACTCTAGGATCTTTACTGAGAGAATAACATGTACAGCATATCAAGTATAACAATGCATATCAATCACACCAAGCAATCACATGAGACAATAGACACACAGAGTTTCACTGGGGAAAACCATAAAGGTGAAAAACCCCACAACTTCCTTAGAGATAGAAAGAGCAATGTTACAACCAAAGTACACAGAGATAGTCCTCCTAGTAGCTGAACCTCATCCTCCACTAGTGCACCACTTTCCGAATAGTGTAGTAGTGAATAATGAGATGATCAAATAGAGTGCCTCTCGCACTCTATTTATACATGACCTGACCTGCCTAATAACCTAGCAAGGCCGACTTGTCTAACTCAATCTAATAACCCATGGTTATACTAATCAGGGCCGACCCCACACTTGGTGGTCTAATAACCCATCACATGCAAGTTGCGACACTTGCGACACTTGTCAATACAAATGATGACACTTCCGTATAGAGGAATAATAACATCTCTATAGGAGTACAATATACATAGGTGAAATACATTCAAAGTTACAATTACATCAACACTCCCTCTTAACTAGGAAGGTATTTCTCGACACAGGTCTGCTAGCACAAGTCTTCTTCTCTGGATCATTGTCACTGGATCATCGTCATCAAATCAACGTCATTGTCATCGTCATTGCTGCTGCTATCTCAATCAATCTCCGATCTACTCGTCATAAGAAGTTCTACAGAGCCAATCCTTTTTCATACTGGATGTAGGCCCACCACCTGTAGGTCTTCATCATCTGTGCGAACGGTCTGATAGAGGTGGTCTCCCAGGACTGATTTATGTGCTGATGCAATACCTGACAAGAGCATCCCAGGAACATTTATGTGCCTAATCACGACCGGCAAGATCTCCTAGGACTGATTACAGGCATCCATTTCACAATACCTTTAAAGAGCATCCCAAGAACATTTATGTGCTGCAGCACGACTGACAAGATCTCTAAAGAGCATCCCAATACTTATTACGAGCACACAGCTCAACCTCTCGGATCTCCAGGACTGATTACATGTGAATAGACATACCTTTAAAGAGCATTCCAGGAACATTTATGTGCCGCAGCACGACTGGCAAGATCTCTAAAGAGTATCCCAAGACTTATTATGAGCACACAGCTCAACCTCTCGGATCTCTAGGACTGATTACATGTCTTCGTAGTAATACCTCATCCCAGGACTGATTATGAACACACAGCGCAACCTATTGGATCTCTGAGGACTGATTACATACTACATAGCAATACCTCATCCCATGACTGATTATGAGCACATAGCTCAACCTATCGGATCTCTGAGGACTGATTACATGCTACTTGCACAACCCGCCACATATCATCTCTGACCTCCAAGTATCAACCTGATACTCATGATCCAACTGATCATCATCGCACGAAGCATCATCCTGATGCTCATGATCATATTGATCACAATCACACAGTACATCATCCTGATGTACATCATCCAGAGTATCATCCTGATACTCATCACACATGATCATCCTGATCATCATCACTGCATCGTCCTGATGCATATCATCTGGAGCAACATCCTGAAGCTCATGATCATCCTGATCATACAATGCATCCACCTGATGCATACCAAGTATCTACCTTATACATATACAAATACATGATCTACCTGATCATATCAATGCATCCACCTAATCATATCAATGCATCCACCTGATACATATACAAATAAATGATCTACCTGATCATATCAATGCATCCACCTGATACATATACAAATACATGATCATACCAAGCATCCAACATGATGCATATACATATACGTGATCCAACTGATCATATCCAACATCCAACATGATGCATATACAAAGCAGTAACTGGAGCATCGTCCTGATGCTCATCATCCAGCGCTTACATCCACAGCCATGGGAAGGATCCTCCTCTCACCATGCTTGGAATGGCTCCTGCAAATGTGTCCATCACTTTTTCCTCGAAGTGTCTTCAATCTGAAGAACACCAAGCCTCTCTTTGAAGTACTCAAACTTCACTCTGGCTAGTGGTTTCGTCAACACATCTGCAATTTGCTCATCCGTCGCAACATACAGGAGCTTCACTGCTCCTCTCTGCACCATATCCCTGATATAGTGATATTTGATCTCAATGTGCTTCGACCTATCGTGGAACACCAGGTTCTCAGACGGCTTCACACAACTCTGGTTGTCACAAAAGATACCAGTAGCATCCAACGGGAGATCAAATAACTCAGACAGTAGCTTCCTCAGCAATACTGCCTCACAACTAGCCGAACAAGCTACAACATACTCTGCTTCGGCTGTACTCAGTGCTACACAGGACTGCTTCCTGCTGAACCAAGAGATCACACCTGATCCCATACTGAAGCAACACCCAGATGTGCTCTTCCTATCTGCAGCACTGCCTGCCCCAGTCTAAATCAACATAACCCTGCAGGTTAAACTTTTGATTCGCATCATACTTGAGCCCATAATCAATTGTACCCTTCAGGTACCTCAGAATATGCTTTACAGCAACCAAGTGAACACCTCTGGGATCCGTCAGGAACTGGCTCAATGTGTTCACCGCAAAGCAAATATTTGGTCTAGTGTTCGTCAGGTACATCAGGGACCCAATCATTTGACGATACACAGTGACATCAACCGGATCAGATGAAGCATCACACAGAAGCTTCAGGTTCGATGCCATAGGTGTGGCCATGACCTTGCAGTCCATCATCCCGAACCTCTTCAGGATCTCTACTGCATACTTCCCTTGTCCAAGGAAGATCCCATCTGCACTTTGCCACACCTCCATGTCTAGAAAATAGTGCATCATCCCCAAGTCCTTCATCTCGAACTCGGCAGCAAGCTTCTTCTTGGTATCGACAATCAATCCATCCTCACCTGTAACAAACAGGTCATCCACATACAGAAGTAGTATCACAGGATTGCCTTCCTCAACCTTGTAGTAAAGGTTGGAATCTGCTTTACTCTTGGTAAAGCCTAAACTGGATAGAAAGCTATCTATCCTACCATACCAAGTCCTAGGAGCTTGCTTCAAGCCATACAAGCCTTTCTTCAACCTGCACACATATGACTCTCTGTCATGTGTCTCAAAACCAAGTGGTTGCTCCACATACACTTCCTCTTCGACT
Organism: Larix kaempferi; assembly: GCA_027924585.1. Taxonomy (NCBI): domain Eukaryota; kingdom Viridiplantae; phylum Streptophyta; class Pinopsida; order Pinales; family Pinaceae; genus Larix; species Larix kaempferi. Next base: position 6,849,903 of record BSBM01000003.1, on the reverse strand, counting down.
ACACCATTCAAGAAAGTTGTCTTGACATCCATCTGGTGTATCTTCCATTTCATCACTGCAGCTAGGGCAAGTACTGATCTGATTGAAGTGTACCTGGCTACAGGAGCAAAAATTTCTTCATAGTCTATCCCCTCTTTCTGGGAGAAGCCATGAGCTACAAATCTCACTTTGTATTTCTCTATGCTGCCATTTGCAGCATGTTTGATCTTGTAGATCCATTTGGAATTCACAACCGACGTCCCTTTAGGTCTTGGGACTACATCCCAAACATCATTCTTGATGATCAACTGGTATTCCTCGACCATGGCATCCTTCTATTCTTTTTTTTCCGCTGCTTCTTCATAACTGGAAGGTTCTTTGTTCATAATATCACAGAGTAGGGCAACATAACTGGTATGTGATCTAGTCCTCTTCATTTCTCTGTGTTCTTCTTCTGGAATGCCATATCTTTCTGCATCTTGAATGAGCTCTCTAGCCCATGCAAGTTTCCTCTTGTGAGAGTTCTTCTCACGGGGTAGATTTACAGGTATTTGTGGATCTTCAACTTCACGACCTGCTTCTGGAATTGCTTCATTCATGGTGGTGTCTTGAAATCTGGTTTCCTTTGGTTCTTCATGATCTTCAACAGGTGCCTTCCTTGACTTGATGAAAGTTGAGTCTTCATCAAATGTTACATCCCTGCTAACATCAATCTTCTTGAACCCTGGAAAGTATATTCTGTAAGCTTTCGAGCTTTCACTGTACCCCACAAAGATGCCCTTCTTTCCTGAATGATCTAGCTTTGTCCTCTTTTCCTTTGGAACATGTGTATATACTGGACAACCAAATATTCTGAGATGGCTGACTTCAGGTTTCTTACAAGAGAAAACCTCTTATGGTGTTTTGTTGTCCAATATCTTGTGAGGTGTTCTGTTCTGCACATATACAGCTGTCCTAGCTGCTTCTGCCCATAGATGCATAGGCGGATCCTGGTCATGCAGCATTGCCCGTGCTGCTTCCATGATTGTTCTATTTTTCCTTTCTGCAACTCCATTCTATTGTGGATTGTAGGGAGCAGTCAACTCCCTCTTAATCCCTGAATCACTGCATAACTTCTTGAAATCACCTGAAGTGAATTCTCTGCCATTGTCGGATCTGAATGTCTTGATCTTTTTGTCAGTTTGATTTTCCATCAAGGCTTTGAACTCCTTGAACTTATCAAACACTTCATCTTTGTTCTTCAAGAAATAAACCTAAGTCTTTCTAGAGAAATCATCAATGAAAGAGACATAGTATACATACCCACTCAGAGAACTGGATGACATCGGACCGCATACATCGGAGTGGACAATTTCCAAGATTCCTTTAGCTTTGCGTTCACTACTGGAAATGCCTTCTTAATGTTCTTTCCTTTTGCACATCCTTTGCAAACACCTTCATGCTCTGTCTTGATTTCATAAAGACCCTCTACAGCTTTACTTGCAATTGGTAGTGCTCTATAGTGCACATGTGCAAGCCTTCTATGTCAAAGTTCACTTGGATCCATGGATTCATGTACCATGGCATGTTCAGGTTGTCCCTTCAATTTGTGCAATCCTCTCTCTTGCTCTCCAATCACTACTGCATCATCTATAGTTTTACTCTTTGGCCACATTAGGACTTGGCCATCTACAAAATGCAACCCTCATGCCTTTTGCATCCAATGCAGATATGGAGAGTAGGTTCTTCTTGAGCCCAGGTACATATAGAACATCTTTCATCTTCAAATACTTCCGAGAGTCTAGGTTGTAGGAGGTTTCACCACTCCCTTTGATAGGATATCGTCGATAGTCATCCCCAAGTTTCACTTTATGGGGTGACTCATGTTCAGATAGATTTACAAAAGATTCTTTAAACCCAGTCATGTGTTTGGAAGCCCCACTGTCAATAAGCCAATCTTTACATCCATGAGAGATAGTACCTGTGAGAGCAGAGATTAAAACATATTCATCTTCACTTGATGGATCATCACTTTCTGCTCTAGCCTTCTTCTTGGGAGGTTCAACATCCTTAGCAGCATGAGCATGAAATCTCCTTTTGTTGTTGTTCTTCTTCTTGGAGTTGTTAGTACCTTCTTTTCTCTTCTTGGGACATTCTGAGGCAAAGTGTCATTTCTCATTACAATTGAAGCACCTCAGATCTTTCTTTTCTTTGTGGTATGGGTGGGAAGATTTCTTCTTGTGATGGGATGGCTCCCTTTTGAACTTGCCTTTCTTGGTGTGAGCTATGAGAGCTTGATCTTCATTTCCCATCTTTTCTTCTCGGGCTAAAAGCCTTGCTTCTTCTTGTGAGAATTCCTCCCATAGTCTACTGAATGAGATCAACTTCCTTCTTGCACAGATTCCTTGGATGAAGGAGTCCCATGACCTAGGTAGGCCATTCAATGTGGTCATGACAACTTCACCATTGTCCACTACTTCATCCATAGCTTCAAGTTGTTCCTTGATTTGAGATACCTTAGAGAAATAAGATTGAATGGTCTCTCCATTCTGAAGCTTTACCCCTTTCAATTGGTTCCGCAGAGTCATCTTCCGATTTATGTTCTTCCCTTCAAATAGCTTAGTTAGGGAATCAAACATCTCCTTGAGTGTCTTTAGAGATGACACATGTGGTATGAGATGGTATTTGATAGAATCAGCAATGATCCTTTTTGCCTTGACCAAGTTCTTCTTATGTAAGGCCTTAGCCTCTTCTTCCTCTGGGACAGGGACCTCAAAATTTATGTAGGTGTCCAATTCATTTTCTTCCAGGATTAACCCAATCATATACTTCTATGCTCGGAAGTTATCAACCCCTTTAAGATTATCCTCAAGCTTGGTGTGGTGAGACATTTTAAAGAGTACTTCAAATGGAAATAGAAAAGATTTAGGTCTTACCACTTGATTTGCAAAAATATGGATCTAGTGCTGGATTAGGGTTTGTTAGAGAAACACTAAAAATTCAAAATGTGAATTTCAAACTTCTGAAAGGATAGAAAGATGCGCCTTGATGAGCTGATCAACCAGGTATACTCAAAAATTGAAAACTGCAAAGTTTCACCCTTCAGAAATGCTTTTCAATCTCTCGGATTCACTAGGAGGACCCTGAATTAGGGTTTGAGTTTCCCGGAGCTTCACCCAACGAAAAATCTCGATCCAAAGCTCTAAACTTTGATTTTTCCAAGGATCTTCCAGCTATGTCCTCAAATTTCAGAAATTCCTATTTTTGTGGAAACCCTAATTTTTAGGGCCAAAAATGAAAGTGCCAAGAATTGAATTCTGATTGGACAGAAAGATGCGCCTTGATGAGAAGAGTCAAAATACCCTAGTGCATTTCAAGATCTGTGGAGAGAAACCCAATAAACATGAAACCCTAGTTTCCACAACTGCATAGTGTCTTCTTCTCAGGTTAGCTCTAATACCATGTTAATTTTTGAGCATTAATACAACATACTCTAGGATCTTTACTGCGAGAATAACAGGTACAACATATCAAGCATAACAATGCATATCAATCACACCAAGCAATCACAAGAGACAATAGACACACAGAGTTTCATTGGGGAAAACCATAAAGGTGAAAAACCCCACAACTTCCTTAGAGATAGAAAGAGCAATGTTACAACCAAAGTACACAGAGTGCAGTGAACGTATCCGTTCACTAAGTTAATAGTCGAATCCGACTCTCATATTGAATAATAGATAAGAATAATATATTGATTGATAGGATAAAATATGATATGTTACAATGATGGCCCTGTCTTAAATATGGCTCGGCATTTGATGTTGAGGAGACGCCTCATTGCATAACCTAACTTTAGTTAACCTAATTATTAATTATTTAATTATTATCTTATTTTATGTTCGTAGCATTGCCACTCTCTTAGAAAGGCTTTGTCCTCAAAGCCTTATAATTTGGCGCATTGTTCTTTGTGATGTCATGGCTGACGATACATGTCGATATGAACTGCTAAGTGTAGAGCATAACTTTCGATATGTGGATGGGTCAATCCATCCCAAATTGATTTGTTGCTGACTGTTGGGATTCCCCACTGATCTGTCGTTAAGAGCTTTGATCACATTAGTACCATCGTCTTTCGACATTTCCCACTTTTCAGAATATCGGTTTTTATGGTTGGGGTGTCGATAGGGAATTTTCACAATGTCATTTTCTTTTACGAGTGTCGTCTTTTGAGCATTGATTTGACCTGGGAGTTTTATTTTCGTCTCTTCAGGTTTTAAGGTTTCATTCTGTATCTTTTCCAACTTGTTTTCTAACTGCCTGTTATCATTTTGAAACTTCTTGATCAATTTGACTTGCGATTTTCTGTCATCTTCAGATGTCTTAAGTTGTTCCTTAAGATCTTCATTATGACTTCTGATACAACTATTTTCTTCCTGCTTGTCTAGAAGTTTCCCTTCAATGTCGTCCATAGATTGTTCTATCTTTCGACTATTTTTCAACTTCTTAATTTTTGTGACTAGTATCTTGTTATGATTTCTTAGTCTAAAAATTTCTTCAGCATTGTTAGATAATGCTTTATTACTCTTTGCGATCTCTGACTTATGTGTCTTTTTAGAGTCGTCATTTTGTTGTTGAAGAACTTTTATCTGTTGTCGATACTGGTCAACCTCTGATTCTTGACTTTCTAATTTATGTCGTAACTGCATTAGTTCTTCATCTTTGTCGCTAACGATTTTGTTCAAGCGTATTATTTCTGCTTTGTAATTATTTATTTCCTTCTTTATATCTTGATTTCCTAACCTCTGATTGAATTTATTTTCGGCTTTTAATTCATCAATTTGCGCATACAATTTTTCTATACGCCTTTCCTGGTCAGAGATTTTTATTTCATTGTACCTTTCTTGTAATTCAATTCTTATTTCTGAACTGTTATTTATGTCGTGCAATTCTTCATTGTCTTTTCAATAATGTTTTAACGTGGCTTCTAATTTTTCTCGCAAATCGGCTTCCATGGTTTTTAATTTCTTCGACGGTGGGATGATCTTCTTTGATTTCTTTGGTGATAACCGATCTTCAAATTTTATTTTATTTTTTTAACAATAATTGCTTTGCCCTTATAATAATAATAATTATTTAAATGTAATAATAATATTATTTTAATATTATATATTTCCCAAACAATTGTAATGTTTTACAATTATGGGCTAATATTAATTAATCTCCACGTTGGTTAACCTTTTGCTTTAGATTAATTTCTTTGTGGATTGTGTGTAGATTAGGTGGTTGGAAAGAATGATTGTTACCTTCCCCACCCAAGTTCAAATCTCACTTTTGGTTTGTTCTTAGGGAATAAAACTAAATCCACTTCTCACAAAACCACGTGCACCTTAAAACCATGTGCGGTTTCACTTCTTACTTTTACTTTTTACTACTACTCACTTCTAAACTTTACTTTTACTTTTTTTTTTTTTCCTTTTCACTTCTTCTCATTTCTTTTTTATTTATTTCTATATTCTATTTTCTTCTTTTTTACTTGTCTTTCTTTTCTTCTTTTTATTTTCTTTTACTTTTTACTTTTTTTTTTTTTTTAATTTATTTATTTTTTTACTTATTTGGGCCACGGGCAAGCCTGGCTCTGATACCAAATGCAATGAACGTATCCGTTCACTAAGTTAATAGTCGAATCCGACTCTCATATTGAATAATAGATAAGAATAGTATATTGATTTATAGGATAAAATATGATATGTTATAATGATGGCCCTGCCTTAAATATGGCTCGGCATTTGATGTTGAGGAGACGCCTCATTTCATAACCTAACTTTAGTTAACCTAATTATTAATTATTTAATTATTATCTTATTTTATGTTCGTAGCACAGAGATAGTCTTCCTAGCAGCTGAACCTCCTCCTCCACTAGTGCGCCACTTTCCAAGTAGTGTAGTAGTGAATAATGAGATGATCAAATAGAGTGCCTCTCGCACTCTATTTATACATGACCTAACCTGCCTAATAACCTAACAGGGCCGACTTGTCTAGCTCAGTCTAATAACCCATGGTTATACTAATCATGGCCGACCCCACTCTTGGTTGTCTAATAACCCATCACATGCAAGTTGCGACACTTGTCAATACAAATGACGACACTTCCGTATAGAGGAATAATAACATCTCTATAGGAGTACAATATACATAGGTGAAATACATTCCAAAGTTACAATTACATCAACACATAAAAAGGGTAACATTAGGTTGCAACATAAATTCATTTACAAATATTTAACCCTAAGAAATAACAACAATAGAGGAATTACATGTTTTCCTTCAAAAATGTTATATTGAGTAGTATCTCTATACATTATCTATTAACTATCAAGAACAATAAAAAAAACTTGATGTGCAATGCTCAATGTCTTTTAATCCCTCTTGATGTAATGGATCCAAGTTTGAAATAAAATTGTGCTAGTTTATTTATAGTTTAAATCTGGTAAGATAAATACTACATCAATTATTTGTTTGGTTTTCTCTTCACATTACTATGATTCAAAGAAATAAAACCATTCTTATTTCATTTCCTTAGTGTTACACATATGGATGTGAGTGTGCACATGCACATAGACAAAATGTTGAAGTTCTTACCCCACTCAAGTTGCAAGGCACCTCACTTCTCTTGGAATATTTAGATTCTAACTTGTAGTCATTTCCAATGCCACTCTCAAAGAGAGGTGTTATGTGGTACCAGTACCAACACACTTGCAAAGGTCCCCAGGAAGAGGGGGTCATTTTTTCTGACCAGGAGGGGTGTTTAGCCAGCTTTTTCTGCGTAGAGGTTATGGCCAAACCCTCTGGTTTCTCCTTTGGAAGTACTATGGCTTTATTGGCATCAATGACTGCCTCATGAAAGGGATTGAAGCCCCGAGGTTGGTGTCCGGTGCTTCCAGGGGAGGATCATTGGGTCAAATGACCCTGACCTTGATTTATCATTATGGTGACAGTTGTTTCAGTACTGAGGCATATGCCTCTCCTCCAGGTCACCTCCCACACCTTCCTAGCCCTCCAGCTTACCAACTCCCTCTCTCCTTGGGCTCCTCTTGATGATGATGTCATCCTCCGGTCGAGGCTGCAGTGCTTGATTAGGGGGGCGTTGAGGGGTTTTCACTATTATTTGGATTAGATGGGGTATGAAGACCCCCCCCCTCCAAGGTCTGGCCTTCAGAACATACCGATATGCTCATTTTTAGCTATTTTAGCCATGTGGGTCAATTTTGGGGAAAATGCCCCATATTCCCATAGATTTGATTATTTTATATGATTTTTGTTATAATTTCAAGTTGACATTTTATAATTTCAAATTGACATTTAAAAAGGCATGCCGACCTGGATTTTATTTATTTTTGTAAAGTGAGCGTGAAAATGTATAAATAAACTTTTCTTTACTTCATTTTAAAATATCAACTTATGGGATAAAAATTTTATTTCTGATTTTTACTCTACTTGGGCTCATGGAGTGATGTGCACCTCTTGATGATGGATGTACATGCTAGTTTGGGGGCAAACCTTTGAAGTATCTTTGCTCTTGCTCTTTTTTAAGGTGATGCTAGGAGTTGTTTGATTAACACATGCACAAGGAGGTATCTAAGTTTATTCTCTTGATATTTCTTTGTTAAATGTTGGATGATTGCTTGTCTAAGGTTGAATGGTAGCCATTAATGATGCATTTTGTCCTAGCTAAGTCGTTTCCAGCCTTTAGTTACCCTAGCATTGTAAATCTTGAGCTTTAGGTCTCCAAGGTTTGTCTTAACTAGGGCCTCTTCAACCAACTTTTGTGATTGTTGAAGAAATCCCTAGTTTGCCAAACTTGGCAAGCACCATCTCAAGAGGAGGGCCATCCTCCTCGATGCCCTAGGGCTAGGGTAAAACCTTAAAACCCTCAGTTTGTCCATTTTCTCTACATCAAACCCTAATTTGTCTTTTTGTAAATATTATTTTTAGGTTATTTTTTCATTTTCATGTGTAAATTTGCATTTTCATGGTAGAATTAGGTCTGCAATTTCATGACAAAAACCCTAAATTTTTTATTATTATTTTTTTTTTCTTCAATTTTTGGCTTCCCTCCTATAAATTCGGCCCACCCTTTTTGTCCCTAGAAACCCTAGGTCGAAATTGTAGGAAGCCCTAAAAATTTAAAAATCTCAAAAATCCTAAAAAAAACCCCAATTTTGGTGATTTTGTAGATATTATGTTAGATTAAGTTTTTTTATTTTTTTATTTTTTTTTATAATTTAGGTCTTTTTTACTTTTATTTTTCATAAAATTAATTTTTAAGAAACCCTAAAAATCTCAAATCTATTGCTACCTAACCCTAGCTGCAGACCTAAAGTGCCTCCCTCTACCCTTTTTCCTCTCTTCCTCACTCTCCATTCCTCCTCCCATCTCAAAACTTTGGAGTCTCCCTTCCATACCTTCGTTGCCCCTTTTTCATTCCTCCCCTCCTAATCCGGTTCTCCTTTCTTCATCCCCCTTCTTCCTTCCACCTTCCCTCTCCCCTTTCCAACCTTCGTTGTCATCTACTTCAAGCCTACAACAGGTTTGCAATAAAATTGCAAACCTTGTTGGTTGTTGCCCTACTGCTCCATTCTACCCCTACACAAAGAGGAACCAAAAGGTTAAATTGAGTGCTTTTCAATTAAAATTTTTGAGTGATGTTTATGTGATTATAAGTCTATTTTTACTAAGAAGGAAGGTCTGAAATTCATGTACATCAACTCTGGGTTTTTCCTTACATACAGTATGCCAAAAGGTAATTTTAGTGATTGATGAAAGTATTATAATAATCCACTGCTAGTGTTTCTGAAGGTTGGTGTTTTGAATGTTTTCACTATTGATCATAAACTTAATGCTAATACATATTGCTACACGTCTCTGTATGCAAATATGAAATATAACCCATTTTTTACAGTCATAAATAATAAAGATTTGAAGTGGTTGAATGCATGGTGAAGTTGGTTGAATGCAAAGATATATTTCTTCCATATTAACTGTTGTTCACTAGTGTTTGGCACTGTCATACTATTGCTGATATAATTACATCAGCCCTCTGATTTGTTGTTAAAGAAGTCTTCAGTTGATCATATAATGCTATTACTTGTACTTATGTTGAATGGTCTATGATTACATGTTTAACTTTATGAATGATTTGTTATGTCGAATTTGATATTGGATGATTTGCTCTTGACTTTATATTGAGTTACATACCTTTGTAATAGTCTCTACAAACACTTCACTTAATTAGTTTGTTATTTTTATTCTCGAATTGACTCCATTTAGGCACTGGTCAAACTAATAATTGCATAGAGGATATAGTTCTTTTGTTGCATCAGTGTCCTACAGGGAATTAAAAGAGTCCTTCCCCTTGGAGGTTCCGACACTCCGAAGAAGTTAGAATCGTGATCGAGGTGACATTGGGTCACAATTCTTACAATTTGATTACTGGGAACTAGCCCCGCTAGTTTGCCCGGTAACAAGAGGGAATCATGTACAATAAATACATCATACTCAATTTATACCTATATATTTCTCCTTGGGTAATTACTTCATTCAATGTCACCACATAACTAAGGTTAGCTCTACCCAATACAAGCACATATTTTGATTGATTTCCATCATGGAAAGTTAAACTCTCATTCAATAAAACATCATAAAAAAACATTATCAAAAGTGATACAACAATTGCCTATTGGATAGTAGAGCTAAAATTCAGGTGGTGGTCTTTGTAATCTACATAATCTAGTGGGAATATAGGTCTTTTATTGAAAGAACATATTCAAGAATTGTATATCAAGACTTTGCACCCATTAAACGTGGCACTGAGATTAGAGGGAGAACAATACAAAAAATGTAGTTGATGGTCATACAATGTCTTAAGTTGTCCATGTTTAGTGTTGAAGCACACAACCATTGTTATTTCTTGAGTAACAAATTTCAATTTGTTTCTTATGTTCGACAATTAACATCCAATAAATCTTGTTGCAAGTTTTAGACCATGGATTCAAAGGGAAAAGTTCACAATTTCCACAAATTGTACCTATTCAACATGTTGGCACCGCCCATAGCTATGGCATTACAGTAAATGGTAGGGGTTGCAGCAATTTTAGTCATGCTTCACAAACAAATCATTTCAACAAGGGGGACTTGTGATACGCCTAAAAAACACAATTATATAAATTTAATAGTTACTTATAGTGACAACCTTAGTGAATTGTTTGACTTTCATTCAAATTTATATTTATTATCATATTGTGACAACGTTTAAATAGTCATCATATCATATCAACTAATTAGTTATTTAGGCATTCATATACATATTTCACACAGTCATTTTTCAAGCCTATTATGGTCTTCATGTTATACCAAACATGTGTTAGTTTTTCGGGTTACTTTAAAAGTGTTTACACCGTTTGGGGTGCTTCATGAGATTTGGGATACATGGTGTATGATCGGCACCCGCATGGTTCGAGAAGGATTGGTGGATGGGAGATGATCCATGATGGATTTTCATAGTTGATATAGTTTGATTAGTTATTTATTGACCTTAGATAAGTGTCGGCTTGGTATTATTTCCTTAGGCATCAATTTGGTGGATGCCCTACATGATGATTACATTGAGACTTTGCTTGCTTGGGGGTGACACCCTACTTGGGAGGAGGAGTGTTGTGTTTCCTGGAGGAGGTATTCAGGCCCTAAATGGCATGGGGTTGCTTGGATTCTTGTTCAAGGTTTGGAGTTGACCAGAGGACACCTGAGCTATGACAGTTTTCTTGCAAGGGGCAAATGGCCCAGTGGAATACATTGCTTAGGAGGATCAACAGAGCCCATGGAGATTTGTGACAATGACATGTGGACTTACCTAAGTTTAGCTACATCATCTTGGAGACCTTATCATGTAAACTATCACCTTGGAGTATGACACATGTACTTTGGAGTGTAGTGTCTTCCTTGTGTTGGCATACAAGTGCTCATTGTAGGTTATCTACAAGGGCTTGGGCCCACATAGTATTATTTGCCTCCCTTGCCTCTCATATAAATAGAGGAAGGAGATTTCTTCTCGTTCATCATCATTGTACTATTTTGTTTGTACTTAACTTCTTGGAGGAAGTCGATAGGGTTTTCTTGTGAACCCTCGAAGAAGTTGTGAAGTCTAGGGGAGACGTCTTTGTTAGAGATTGATTTTGACTAGGGTTTGCTCTTGTGAAGAAGAAGATGTTGGAGATTATCGTGCATTATTCATTCACTCACGTGTATTCATTCTTGTTATGAGATGTGACCTAGAGAGGAATGCACAGTAGCCTCTCTCTCTCTCTCTCTCTCTCTCTCTCTCTCTCTCTCTAGGTCCTCTCTTGTACTTGATCCCTCTCTCTCTCTTGAATCACTTGGGTTTTTTGGTCTTCTTTCAATAGCTTGGAGCAATTTGGAGGTCTAGGGTTAGGGTTTATTTCTTGGAGATTTGAAATTATGGGTTTTATGATAAAACCCTAGGGTACCTTTGTTGGAGAAGCAGACAAAAAGATGATGTGTTTCCTTGGAGGATGTGTTGGAGTAATTTTTGCATATTGGACCTCCTTGGTTGAGCTAGGGTTTTGTTGATTTTATCTAGCTAGGGTTTTGGAGAGCTAGTGAATTTGTGCTAACCTTCAGAGAAGGAAATGGTATGTGCATGTACTTCATCTTGAGCACATAATGAAGTTTTCAAATGTCCAAAACTTGTGCATTTTCCATATTTGATTTTTTATCATATATATTCTTCATGTATTGTTATTTACAATTGTATATGTCTTGATGATTTGACATAAGAAAGGACAATTTTTAAGTGATTTAACATCTTCATTGTGAAATCTTCATTGGGAGTTGTTTTGTTGTACTGTTGGTATAACTATTGTAAAAGATAAATTTCAGAACTAGTTTATATGGAATAAGTTGCCTTAGAGGGTTGGAACATATCCAAGTTGTTTAGTATATTTTCTCCTTTTATTGCCCGGAAGTTTGGAGTATTTGGAAGTGAAATATTGTACTCATTTTGTTGATGTTTTATATGTTATTTCACAACATCCGTAAGGATAAAAATTCACATCATTAAGGTCCAGGAAACCTCCAACATAGAGGTGAAATCTATGTTTTGCATTAAAAGTCAAAGACTAGCACTAGAATTTTTACTGGTATATAAGCTTCTCGTGACTAAGATCACTTTTGAGTAAGAGGGAATTTGTATTTCCGCTAGAGATTACTTGGGAAAGGTACTTGACATTGTTGAGGTTGTTGGGTGTGAAACCATAGGTTTCGTGAGAGAAGCATCTTGACCCTTGGAAGGGTTGTTTCTTCTTCATATTGCAGATTTTTCAGAATGGATATTACTTTCGTCTCTTGTTTCTAACATTGTCTAGTGTTGTTTGGTATGTGGACAATGTATCTAGGAGACACAAGACATATGATAAGTGTTTACTCAGTAGGATTTAGGAGCAAGAGGGAGGCATGAGCGTGGATCTTGGTAATGATACCACTTATCATGTGAGAGGAGTTGGCTCCATTTCCTTCCAGACACTTGAAGGTGATGTTCTTGAGTTGGATAATATTTTATGCATACCTGGGTTGAAGAAGAATCTTCTATCAGTTTCTTGTATGATAGATGTACAGTGGAGAGTTACTTTTGAGGGACAATAGTGCACCATCAATTATTGTAGTCTAACTAAGTTAGTGCTGAAATTTCTGTGGTAGAGATTGTCGTTAACCAGATTTAGAGATTCCATAGTGTTATCCATTTTTGTGTCAACATTTAGGATTCAAACCAAAATCCATCATCAAGATGAGAAAATCTAACTAGTCTAAGGACATTTGCTAAAGGGGTGAGAAAAGGTGGCCTTCATAGGTTGCTTGCCAATCTAGTGGCAGTTGTACGTTCCAGTGGGAGGTTGGAATGGACTTCTAGCTTTGAGGAGGCACATGCATGGTGGGATGCCATGGACACAAGTTCAGAGCCTATTAGAGATGTTCTTATAACATCTTGTGTTGATGGATACAATGATACTTCTACAACATACATGAGCAATATTCCAGTGTAATGGGAGACTATGGTGATCAAAGATGTGATATTTGATGATAATGTGAGATCTTCTAGTTCATAGGGTTCTCCTTCAATGATTGAAGAGAATGTAGAGCTTGTTCCAAATTCAAGGGCTCAAGATGAGTTAGATTCAGAGGCCTGAGATGAGTTCGATTTAGAGGGAGATGGGATGAGATCGTCCGTGGATATTCCCTCACCTACTCCATCGTTTAGGAATTCCAGATGGCTTACCCAAACATTACAGGATGCACATGAGCATGTAGGAGTGCCCATATCTTCAATGAGGGCGAGTATACCTCCTACGAGATATGCTAGTCATGATGCATTAGTTTCTTCCATATGTTTGTCTTCCAATGGCTTTGAGGAGGATAGGTGTGACACCTTGATGGAGAATAATGGTGAGATTGATTCAAAAACGTAGTTGATGGGAGTATTGTTGAGTACAAGGACAAGGTTGATGGATTCTCTCAAATAGAGGGAGTTTCCCATGGATTCTGTCAAATAGAGGGAGTTGACCATAATTTTACTCTTGCTTGAGGATTCTTTCAAGATGAGGGAGTTCACTGAGTTTGGGTTGTTTCCATTGTTGAAGGATTTGAAGTGCACGAGAGAGATTCACATGATGACAAGTTGTTGATAGCCTTACATGGATTGTTTCCTATACCACGAACTTTGTATTCTAAGATTAAGGAGTTGAGTTTTGACGTTGATAGATGTGACTCACTTATATTGATTTTGTATGGAGATACGTTTATCTTTGCAAGATGTCCTAGATAAATTATGATGTGTCCATTTATTTTAGCCCATGATGTTGTCTTGGAGGGCGATGGAGTTTGATGGGTTGTTTTTATTCCAAGGTTATATTCCTTCATATTCACAGGCGGTCATTATTCTTTGGATAGAGATGTTGTGATTGCATGGGTGACAACTTCTTTACAAATGAGTGGTTGATTTGAGGACCACATTATATATAGATTTGCAAGGAGCAAGTTTGGTGGAGTTATAGAGAGAATTGGCAAGTGTCAATGTAAACACATTCCTTGTAAAGAGGAAGTGTTAGTTGTTTGGGTTATTGTAAATATGTTTACACCATGTTTGGGGTGCTTCATGAGATTTGGGGTACATGATCTATGATTGGTCCAAGATGGATTAGTGCATGGAAGATGGTTCATGATCGATTTGCATAGTTGAGGAAGCTTGCTTAGTAATTGTTTGACCTCATATAGGTGTTGTCTTAGTATTCTTCCCTTAGGCGTTGGAGTTCTCTTAACAATTTGGTGGTGGATTGCCTTCATGATGGTTACATGGAGACTTAACTTGCTTAGAGAACACCCTACTTGGGAGGAGTGGTGTGCATCCTAGACGAGGACTTTAGACCCTAGATGGCATGGGGTTGCTTGGATTCTTATTCAGAGACTTGGAGTTGGCATGGGGACACCTAGGTTGCGATAGTGTTCTTGCAGGGAGCAACTAACCCAGCGGAGTGTAATGCATAGGATGATCAATGGAGTTCATGGAGAGTTGTGACTAAGACATGTGGACTTACCTTGTGTAGTTGCATCATCTTGGAGCCCTTATTATGTATGACATCACCTTCAAGCATGACACATGTATTTTGGAGTGTAGTGTCTCCCTTGTATTGGCCTACAAGTGCTCATTGTAGGTTGCTTGTAGGGATTTAAGCTCACCTTGTATTGTTGCATTCCTTTACCTCTCATATAAATAGAGAAAGGAAAGTGTCCTCATCATCATTGCACTATTTTTTTGTAAACTTCTTGGAGGAAATTGCTAGGGTTTCCTCATGAACCTTAGTAGGAGTTATGAACTCTAGAGGAGATGTCTTTGTTGGGGCTTGATTTGTATGACTAGGGTTTGCTCTTGTGAAAAATAAGATGTTGGAGATTATCATACAATATCCATTCACTCACTAGTATTCACCCTTGCGATGAGATGCGTTAATGTAATTGTAACTTCGGAAGATATTCACTTGTATTTTATATTGTAATTATTATTGTATTTCATTTGTATCTCCGACGGAGATGTTTATTCCTTCGGTCAGAGAAGTCATTATTGTATTTGGGTCATGTAAAGTCATTGAGGTAAATCCTCCCATGTAATTCGGGGCATTAGTTCCCCTAGAGTGATTTGTATTGGGGTTTTTAAGTCCCCTAAAGGAGTCGACCTAATCAACTTTAGTTGAGGCTGACTTGTGAAATGGTAAAGGTAAAGTGAAAGGTAAAGTATAAATAGAGAGCTAGACTCTCTATTTATTCATTCACTCACACTCACTCAATTCACATTGTGAGAGAGAGGAGAAGTTCTCACAAGTGGAGAAGAGAGAAGCTGTTGAATACCATCTCTATTTTGGGTTTTACTTTTTGTGACATTGTATTGGTGATCATTTTATCTCTGAGGAAGTTGCGAGGTTTTCTCCTTTATGGTTTCCCCGAGGAAAATCTTTGTGTCTCTTGTGTCTCTTGTGTTTATGCTGTGCTTTTTATTCTCTCAGTAAGATCCTAGATAACTATTGATTAAAAGTTGAAAATATAACATGGTATTAGAGCTAACCTGAGAAGAAGACATTGTGCAGCTGCGGGAAGCTAGGGTTTCCATTTCTGGAAACTAGTCATTTTGGAATTTTCGCTATAAATAATGTTTGGAGAAGGTTCAAGATCTGAAACTTGGACATGTCGAAGATGAAATGTTCATGTACCTTGTGTCTGAGTTTCAGCCTCAGATTTGTTTTACTTTGTGAGATATGATCCGTACAAGTTAGG
Organism: Larix kaempferi; assembly: GCA_027924585.1. Classification (NCBI taxonomy): domain Eukaryota; kingdom Viridiplantae; phylum Streptophyta; class Pinopsida; order Pinales; family Pinaceae; genus Larix; species Larix kaempferi. Next base: position 6,834,051 of record BSBM01000003.1, on the reverse strand, counting down.
GTTTCTGCCTCTTCCAGAATGCATCCCTAAACAGGTGACCTAAGAAAAAAGGTCCTATCTTGGGCTAGGAAGCTCCAAATGGAATTCCGTAAAACGTGACAGTTAGGGAACGAACTGTAGTTGCATAGGTCCGAATATCAGAGGCCGAAGTTGAAACAATGACACGTGGCACGCTATACAAGTTCACTATGTTGTTTGATCCATAAACAGGTCATGTTGGGAAACTTAGCATATATCTCTCATGGAGAATCCAATGAAGCTCAAATATGTGGGGTTGGAAATATGACAGGCCAGGTTACCACAGGCCGAAGTTTCAGATTCCGAGGATCCGAAATTTCAGAGATACACCAGAAACAATACAGCTCATCTGAAATGGATCAATGGAGAAAATCAAAGAAGAGGAGGAAGAAGTTCTCACTTAGGGTTGTCAGTTTTTTCAGGTATGGCAGGACCTGATACAATGTTGGAGACACTTGATGCAACATTGGAAACTTTGAAAATGGATTTCGAATCCCTTCATCATAGATATTAATCTTCCATCAAAATGTTGCGGGAGGAAGGAGATTGAAAATTAGGGTTTCTGGGTTCTACAAGCAAGAAGAAACCCTAGCAAAGTTAGGAGACTCATATGACAACAATGAAGGAGGTTTAAATGGCACCGATATTCTATCATCCTAGCACCATGAATCTATATAATATGTTTACAAGTGATCTGCCTTGGTCGATTAGGGTTTTACCCTTACAAAGAAGACTACAAGCAATCTCGACAGGTATGACTTGAGGAGATGCAGGGATGTTTTGAAATCTGTTTTATTTATCTGATGATTAAGTTCATGATATGTTTGTCTTCATATTATTGAGGTTAGTACAATCATGATTAATTTTAGACTTGTCTGATCACCTTAGTAAAAGTATGAATGCATGTGAATGATAGAATACATTCATTGATTAGGGTTATGACACGTATGATTGTTCTAATGCACTTGTGGTGTTGTATGAGGATGATGTTGTCTGCTAACAAATCAGGAAAGGTACACGAAGAAAGACAAATCAAGTTCTAGATCAAGAATATATAACCATGATGACATGAAGACAAAAGACTCATCCATAGTCTTTGATCACATAGAAGCTCTACTTACAAGGTATGTACGATTTGGTTCTACTATGCTTAACTTATGAGATATGCAAGTTACTAGCACAAGGTCTCTAAATCATTGAAGAGAACAAAGAAGATATTGTTTGGGTATGTTAGACATAACTAGCAAGCATGCTAATCCAGGTATGTTTTCCTATATCGTGTTAGAATCCTACTTTGTGGTAGGATCTTAGATAAGTATACTTTCATATAGTTGATAATGGTTATTCTTGAAGATAGAGTTTAGCTAATCAAGGCTTTATGCATATTGTGTTTCTTAGTTTGATTAATGATATGACAAACTAGAAGAGTCCTATGGTCAAATCTGAATATGCATGAGTAAAATACGCACTCCATGAAACCTTGAATATTAACGCTCGTGATAAATTACCTGTGTATGAAATGATTATGACCGTACGTGTTTAAGATTATTTAGGGTTATAATGTTTTGATCTTATTGAGATTATACTAATGAATGTGTGATTATGTATGGGATCTTGTGGATGACACAATGATGAAACTAGTGCACACTTAAGGGTGCATAGTGCTACAGGATGGATAAAAGCTCAAAGACACAAAATCATGATACTATCTTGACATGGAAGGGAAGTAGAGATCCAGAGGGAGGAAACCTCCAGAAAGCAAAGATCAAGAGGGAGGCAATCTCAAGGAAGCAAAGATCCAAAGGAAGGCAACCCCACAATACATAAAAAGATAATTATTTGAATTACTTCTTGAATCTCTGAATAGTTAATAATATTAATAGTTGTATGCATATTTGTATTCCTAGAATCGGGAAATGTATCATGCATAGGGTAAGCATTCATATAGAATTGAGCAGTGTACTACTAATATGCATATGATGGGTAAGTAGCCAATAGTGTTGGACAACATTCCATTATTGCTTGTCTAGAATGAAACCTCTTTGCTAACATGCTGGGAGCAGAGCACGCTCTTGATAGTATGTTCTGGTAGAGATGGAAGGCATCTAGATAGTCACCATATGCATACGGGATATGGAAAAGTGTTGTGCCAAAGCATTGGCCAAGATAGTTGCATAACTATGTGAATCATATCAGTATGCATAAAAGGTTATCATTGAAATGATTTGATGATTATGAAGTGTTACTAATCTTGTAATTGAATTTGATTTGTAGGAAAGATCGCGTGTTATGATCTACAAGAGAAGGATGATGAACACTTGTTCCAAAGAACAAGTGATGGTTATTCAGTAAGAAGTCTTACAAATCAAACATACTACAAAGGTACAAGGAAAGGTTTGTGGCTTGCAATTTCTCACATGAAGAGGGAATTGGATACACTCCTACTAGAGCTATACTCACGATAGCCGCAGTAATGAAATAAAATTTACATCAGGAGAACATGAAGGTAGCTTTCTTGGATGATGAAGTGTATGTGGAGCAACCACTAAGATTTGAGGCACATACATGTGTGAGGCCTTGGACATACACCCTAGACATGGGACGACATATGGACTTGTTTCCTAGCCGATAAGGAGAATATCTTGGAAGAAATATTCTAGCTCCTAGTGACATTGTCAAAGACCAATGATATGGATAACCTCTTACAAAAGATTAAAGAAGGCTTTGTACGAGTTCAACAGGCACTCGGGATCATTAGTTATTTGATGAGTTTGATGATCACCACGAGTGATGCAGATTTCAACCTTGGCTACAAGGTTGATGATGGTTGCTATATATACAGATAGCTTGATTCTCGCAGAAGCTCACAGATGGATGCAAAGAGTGCATGATGTTAGACATAGAGGGAGAAGATCTCAGAGTTCAAGAATCTTGGCATGATTCTTGCAATTAGACATGTGGTTGAGATCAAATGATATTTTCCTTATCCAAGGAAAATATGCAGATGAGATCCTGAAGGGATTCAGGATGATGGACAGTGGCTTCCATAGGCTACAGACAGATTATTGGTTCATTGTTGTACTTGACGAACACGAGACCGGACATATGCGTTGCTGTGAACAATTTGAGCCAGTTCCTGACGGATCCGAGACAAGTTCACCTGGTTGCTGCAAAGCATATATTGAGGTACCTGAAGGGTACAGTGGATTATGGGATCAGATATGACGTGAATCAAAAGTTTAACCTACAGGGTTATGTTGATTCGGATTGGGTAGGAAGTGTTGTAGATAGGAAGAGCACTTCAGGGTGCTGCTTCAATATGGGATCAGATGTGATCTCCTGGTTTAGTAAGAAGCAGTCCTGCGTGGCACTGAGTACAGCCGAAGCAGAGTATGTCGCAGCTTGTTCGGCTAGTTGTGAGGCAGTATGGCTGAGGAAGCTATTGTCTGATTTGTTTGATCTCCAGTTAGAGGCGGCTTGTTGCGCCGAGAGGCGCTCTACAGCCCAGTGTGGGGGAGATCTTGTTGGTCGAGTGTTTGTCGAGTTTTCCGAGTAACAAAATAATACAAAGTAAACAAAAAGAGAATAATACAAAGTAAAAAGTAATAAATATTATGTCAGTCATAAACAAAAAAGAATAATACAAAGTAAAACGTAAATATGAGACTTAAATTAGAGACTTTAGAGCTTAGGATTAGGTGGTAAATATTATGTCGGCCATAAACAAAAAAGAATAATACAAAGTAAAAAGTAAATATGAGACTTAAACTAGAGACTTTACTTTTTACTTTTAATACAAAGTAAAAAGTAAATATGAGACTTTAGAGTGTTTGTCCAGTAACAAAATAATACAAAGTAAACAAAAAATAATAATACAAAGTAAAAAGTAATAAATATTATGTCGGCCATAAACAAAAAAAAAAATACAAAGTAAAAAGTAAATATGAGTCTTAAACGAGAGACTTTAGAGCTTAGGATTAGGTGGTTCAGGTATTGCACTCAAGGAGTTATTCAAGGAGAGGTTTGCACCTCGAGAGATTTGATCCCTCTCGGCACTTGATAGAGCCTAGGATTTGGATCTAGGCTGGTATATTCTATGACAACCAGAGTTGTGTGAAGTTGTCTGAGAACCCAGTGTTCCATGACAATTCGAAGCACATTGAGATCAAGTATCACTATATCAAGGATATGGTGCAGAGAGGAGCAGTGAAGCTCTAGTATGTTGCGACGGGCGAGCAGATAGCGGATGTGTTGACCAAGCCGCTAGCCAAAGTGAAGTTCGAGTACTTCAGAGAGAAGCTTGGTGTTCTTCAGATCAAGATTCCTTCCAAGGGCCGGAAGTGATGAGTCCGGAAGATGCAGATGCACATAAGCCTTTCCGACATGGTGGTAGGTTGGTCCTCCCATGTGCGTTGATGTAAGTGCAGTGCATTTCTGACATGGTGGCAGGTTGGTCCTCCCATGTGCGTTGATGTAAGTGCAGAGCCTTTCCGACATGGTGGTAGGCTGGTCCTCCCATGGTCGTTGATGTAAGCGCTAAGCCTTTCTCGAATGGTGGTAGGTCGGTCCTCCCATGTCAGTTGATGTAAGTGTTGTGTGATGTGCATATGGGTTGTGCTCCGTGTGACGATGAGATGATTTGAAGACGATGAGGTGATAGTAGGAGACGCAAGTATTTGCAGAGGCAATGTAATGACTAGTCATGGGTTGTACCTACTTGATGGTTTGCTCGCAGAGATGATGAAGACCGACATGAGGGCTAGGCCTACATCCAGCATGAAAAAGGGTTGGCTTTGTAGAACTTCCTATGACGAGTAGAACTGAGAGATAGCACCAATCGATGGTCGACATGACAAGGATTGCAGCAGCAGTGACAACAACGATCCAGTGTTGATGATGATGTTTCATCATTGTTGATCTAGCGACGAAGACTTGTGTCCAGATGTGTTGATGATTGTGTCAAGAGAATACCTTCCTAGTTAAGAGGGAGTGTTAATGTAATTGTAACTTCGGAAGATATTCACTTGTATTTTATATTGTAATTATTATTGTATTTCATTTGTACCTTCGACGGAGATGTTTATTCCTTCGGTCGGAGAAGTCATTATTGTATTTGGGTCATGTAAAGTCATTGAGGTAAATCCTCCCATGTAAGTTGGGGCATTAGTTCCCCTAGAGTCATTTGTATTGGGGTTTTTAAGTGCCCTAAAGGGGTCGGCCTAGTCAACTTTAGTTGAGGCCAACTTGTCAAGTGGTAAAGGTAAAGTGAAAGGTAAAGTATAAATAGAGAGCTAGACTCTCTATTTATTCATTCACTCACACTCACTCAATTCGCATTGTGAGAGAGAAGAGAAGTTCTCACAAGTGGATAAGAGAGAAGTTGTTGAAGACCATCTCTATTTTGGGTTTTACTTTTTGTGACATTGTATTGGTGATCATTCTATCTTTGAGGAAGTTGCGGGGTTTTTCCCTTTATGGTTTCCCCGAAGAAAATTCGTGTGTCTCTTGTGTTTATGTTGTGCTTGTTATTCTCTCAGTAAGATCATAGATAACTATTGATTAAAAGTTGAAAATCTAACAAGATGTGACCTAGATAGGAGTGCACACTAGTCCTCTCTCTCCCTTTGGGTATTCTCTTGTACTTGATCTCTTTCTTAGTATTCTCTCTCTCTCTCTCTCTCGTAATTGGCCTTTCTTGGTCTTTTGTGATAAAACCCTATGGTATCTTTGTTGGAGGAATATAAATGAATATGGTACCTTTGCTGGAGGCTGTGATGGAGTGATTATTGCATATTGGAGCCCCTTGGTTGAGCTAGGGTCTTGTTGATTTACCCTAGCTATGGCTTTAGAGAGCTAGTGGGTTTGTACTAACCTTGAAAGAAGGCTATAGTATGTACATGTACTTCATCTTAAGTATATAAATGAAGTTTTCAGCTGTCCAAAACTTGTGTATTTTCCAAATTTGGTTTTCATCCATATATCTTCATGTCTTGTTATTTACAGCTATATATGTCTTGATGATTTGACATAAGTAAAAAGATAACCAGTGATTAAACATCTTCATTTAGAAATCTAAAGCATTGTCTTCTTGCTGTTATATTGTTCTTACAACTATTGTGAAATATAAATTTCAGATCTGGTTTATGTGGGATAAGTTGCCCTAAAGGGATGGAACTTATTCGATTTTGGTATCTTTTATCCTTGGACTTCTTAGAAGTTTGGAATGTTCAGAAGTGAAATATTGTACTCCTTTCGATGTTGTTTTATACACTATCTCACAACAACCCTAAGGTGGAAAAATCACAGGGTTTAAGATCCAGAAAACCTCCAAGGTTAGAGGGAACTTTTCTACTTTGCATTAAAAGACAAAGATCTTGACCAACACCTGAAAGTTTACAATTTGTTCTTTATGGATTGAGAGACTCAAGTTAAAACATGTCTGTTCAAAAATACTTTAATATCTTTCAAGACTTTCTACAAGTATGTCAAAGATTTTGTTCATTACCTGTTTTTCTGTTACTAAAACTTCCATAAAATTTTTTTTACATGTCCATTAGTGCATTCCCCATCTCTATCTCATGATATTGGTATCCATCTTAACCCCAGATCAATTAGGCATCAAGAAGGTACAAAAAAACTCACGTGAAAACCTCTTGCCGCTTAAAAGATCCAACATCAAGATGGATCTGTGCTAGCTTATTTTTCATTTATTTATTTATTGCATCTGTTATTTCTTTCTTCTGTTTTTACATTAGATGCCAGACCTAAAAAAAATCCCATTTTAGTTTATTGGCATCAGTGTTATCATACTCGCCGAGTCAGCCAAGTGAACTACCAGATGAGTACTCGCCTCAAACTCGGCATGTAGGCTTTCCACTAGCCCAGATTCATGGGAAAATCACCACTTGCAAAATCAAGAGTCCGTACCCCAGTGCACCCTCTCTCTCGTCCACACGTGCGGGTTGACTTTGACCCTCGAAATATTCAGATCTAGATGTACATTAGTGCCGAATGGAAAACTCAAAAGAGCAAACACCACATATCAAGGCATGAAATCTGATCTAGACAAATGGCAGCATGGATGTTGCAGACAGTAAGCTTATTCTGTAAGAATGATCACTATATTCTCATTGACACAAGAAAAACTCAATACTGTCCTCAAGGGACTACAATGGATTCTCTGAATCCTTCACATACTCACAATGTGTACGCACACCTCGTATATATGAATATATAACTCTAATTAGTGTGGATGAATATATAACTTTATTTAGTTTGGCCTCCTTCATATAGTCAAACATGACAAGAGGGAAAAATGGTTACAAACCTTCATTGCTGACAATAGACCTCAAAGAAAGCACCCGAAATACAGAGGAATTTCTCGTAAGCAATATGCCCTACCTATGCCTACAATAGTTCTTACACATTCTTGCATCAAAGGAATTTGTCACTGTGTAAGGAATCTGTCATGAAGCTTTCTTAACTATGTAAGAGGAATTTGTCATAACTGTGGTAGAATCAGTGATAGCCTATAAATTTCAAAGTAGCAATGCTGGCACTAGCTCCACTAGGGCCTAGACTAGGCATTCTACTTCTCATAGTCATGCATGAGACACAAGATTGGACTCGGAGACACTCTCTTTTGATTTTCTAATTATGTTTTGAGTTATGTAATTGAACTTGGTACTATTTGTGAATTTGTTCAAGGAACCATATTTCAGTTCACTATTTTGCATACAATTATGGAGTGTCAAATGTTGTATTATCATTTTTTATGAGATAATCTAATGAATTTCTGCATAGAATGTGGTTTTATAACTGATATGGATTAGAAATGTCATTAGTATATTTTTTGTGCACAAAATTTACTATATTTTGATTTTTTTTTATTTGCCGAGTCTTATCCGAGTCGCTGAGTCCCAAGCCAGCCGAGTCTTTGCCGAGTCCGAGTCTGACAACATTGATTAGCATTACACACACGACATCACACATCTCTTCCATCCCAAGTGGTATGAGCACCTCTCTCAGTGCAATCACATACCAAGTTAATGGTCTTGAATGTATCTCCTCTAAGATACTTGTTATCCCTGATGACTACAGAAACACCCCCTTCAACATACACTTCGCTTTTATACTTTAAATCTCCTACCTGTTACTTGAAGATAAATAGACTTCTGCTTGGCAATACAAACAGTTTTAATCTTTCAACCATGTTAGAAAACAAAAATAACAGCAATCTGCCATGCACAAAAAGTGCTTGCAAGTTTCTTTGAAGCCTAAAGAAATATTTCATAGAACCTCCTTGACATTGTATTATACAGATTTGCATTTCTAACAGATACCATCCTTACTACATTGCCACGCCAAAAGTGGATAGACAAATGAGGAAATCATTTGTCTCAATGCCGACAGAAAATACCAGTAGGATTTTGTAACGATGTGAAATGTTTTATATGGTATCTGGAGGAATAAAATGAATTATCAATGCAAACTCCTTTCTTAATACCCTCAAAGGTCAAAACTCAGCCACCATGCAGAAATTCTAGGATTTGGTTTCCATCTCAAAGCTCAAGTTGACTTACAATTCTTCCAATTATGGCCCAAATTCAAGAAAAAACAAAGATGAACTCTCTTGGTTACTTTTATATTTAAATTTAAGAACCAATTTCCATGCCTTCAATTCTCAAGTAGGTTATTGAACCTATTGCCAATTCTTGGGTATGATTTGGTTGTCAGGCTTTTTTCTTAAAAGGATCACGCAACCCTACCTGCTTCCTGGAAGGAATCTGGAATTGCAGTGTCTAGCCTCATCATGGGTTTATATTCTTCAGGTGTGGCTGCCCCTGCCTGTACACAAAGCTCCACTACAGCAGGGGCTTGACCATAGAACCGTCTCAGCTCATTCCTCAAAGGAGAACCATGTGGATCAGGCACGTGCCAAACATATTTTGGAGGTATGAGGTCATCAATAGTTGCTGCTTGCCAGCCATGTCGTCCATCACGTTGTTGATGTTTGTATGCTGTGCAAAGTCGAGCTCTGTGCCCAAAGGGACCAACATGCACTTCTGGACAATAACCACAAACTTTTACAGCATATTTTCTCATCAGCTTACTAGCTCCCTGCCTCATGGTATTCCATGCCTGATATGTTTGTTCTGCTAAATTCTGGATTTCCTCTGAAGATAGAAGCTTGCTGTTGCTCTGCTGGGATGGCTCATAAAGATATAATAACTCATTTGAATCTGTTTTCTTCCTATCATAGATTGCTTCATCTTCATTAGGATCAAACATTTGCTTTCCAAAATAATAAACAGGCTCAATCCTTCTCCTTGTTGCAAACTGAGGCAAATCTAAACCTGCTTGAATGCAAAGTTCCACCACTGCCGGTATCCTCTCTACTGAGAACCTCTCTGTATGGGTCAAACGGCCTCCAAGGCGATCAAAAAGGTGAAATGATTCAACAGGAACAATAATGTCCTCAAGAAAACACTCGGTCCATTCATGAAGTGAGTTCCGAGCTCCATGTTCGTAACCCTGACAAGTTTTAAAAGGATGTCCAACAAGGCCAACATGCACTTCTGAGCAATGTCTGCACTACAATCAGAAACTTCAATTATTTGCGGAGAAAGAAAAAAGAGCAATAAAGAAAAGTAACACTTCTCATTTGTTCAAAATTTAGTTCCACTCAACACACGCTTGTAATTTAGTCCAAAAAGTAGCAACAAAATGAAGAGTGTGAGCAACATAATAACTTGAGCACACTCATAAGAGATTTTCACCTGCAGGCATGAACGAGTACCACTTTAAGCAGTTCTGCAACACCATTCACTAGCTTCGTTCTGGCTTCAAAAACCTTGTGTGCAACAGGGATCAGCTCTGGAACCAATAAACCATTTTTTGGAGGTCCAATAGGCCTTCTTGGTCGTCCTTTCTTATTCTTCTGTCTTTCCCTCGCAGCACGTCTTAGTTCCTTCACGGGTATGGGAAATGGCTTCTTTTTAGTCTTTGGCATATCAGCTGGAAGGTCCACATTTTGAGGATACTGCCCTGCAATTACAACTTTTTGATGGCCTTGATGATTACTTGAACTCAGTTGCTTCAGTAAGGAAACACGTTGACCTTTACTGAGAATATCCCCCTTCTGTAACACTTAAAAAGAACCATTTATCTTAATCTAAAATGCTGATAAATAGAGCTTCAAAGCTAACACTTGCAAAATCAAACAATACCTATGGGACACTGATCAAAGTTTTATAACATTTAATCGTAGAGTTAAGGTTTAAGCATTTCCCCCAATATAAGGTCTCCATTTTTATTAACAGCGTAAACTAACCTAACATAAAATGTCAATTAAAAGAGCTTAAGGAATGCCAGTCTGTCAGTTTGCTCTTCATTATTACTCCAATCTAATATACCCCAGTGCCATAATTAATATATATTGTCATTAAATTGGGTCTAGCTTAGGTGGTTAAGAGGAGAGGTTGTTATCCTCCCCACCCAGGTTCAAATCCCACCTATGACATGTTTGCCCCTTGTGGGTCGATACGGGCTGGCAAGGTACTAGCAATCTAGCTCTCCCTTATGTGCTTGAGGGTGGGATGAAATGTTTCCATACATTTTTACCGCTGAGGGTTAGCTCAATCTGTTGAGGCCACTATTGCCAAGATGTTGCTGGTAATCAGGTGTGCTGTGCAGATCCCCAGTTCAATTAACACAGGGTCAGGCACACTGAGTCTATGCCACCCACTTTACACATGGTACCATCCTCGGATCAGGAGGTGGGTAGGAGGAAGTGCCCACGAGTTTCCCAGAGTTATTTCCAAGAAATATATATACATTATCTCTATGAAGGGTTATTCCCCTTTCCCTACAAATGTATATATATGACACATTTCATATTGTAAAAAATTATTTTCAGAAGACATAATAATTTGGAAATGCAAACCTCGGGTTTATTCCAAGTATATGAGTAACTCTAAATCACAGCCTGTAGCCAAATTGTCTTAGGCTGTTAGCCTTCCATTTGTAACTGACTATTCAAAAGTGGTGATTCTTATACAACTATTATTGGAAAACAAGAAAAGCAGAAAACAATTGCCTAGGAAAATACTACTCCATTACAAACCCTGTTGCAACATATTCTGCTGCCATAATTCACCATTGCTGAACTCCAATATTGTTACAACAGAAAACACAATTTAAGTTTCAGGAATAATGGATCCACTAAAATCACTTGTCAAAAAAATATCAAGAGCCACCCAAACTTGTCCGTAAAAATTATCATGAGTACCTCACATCTGTCAGAGCACCCTGCATTCACTGTCTGTGAAAAGAAATTAAAAAATAGCAGGCAACACAAACATGCTGCTGCCCTTTATTCACCTCAGACACCAGGATAGCTATCATTCTAAGGAAATCACTACACAGAAAAAATTTAAAGTTTATATATATACATATATCACTGCACACAATTAAATAAACTAGCACGCCATATTAAAGGTATTTGATGTACACTGCATAAATGAAATAATCGTAATCGGCGAGGGTCACAAAAATACTAAATTGGCAATAATGAGGAAATAATTGGAAATAATCTGGAAAATTGGCCCAATCTTGGTGCACCTCTAGTGTTTAACAAAATAATTGGAATTATTTCAAAATAATTGTTTCGTTGATTGTATCGGGGATTCCGGATTAATTTGATTAATAGGAAATTATTTCATCTATGATACACCAATTGGCGGCATTCGTTGATAAAGGTGGTGTTATCAACTATATTTGTACAATAGTTGAAACCTTATTGAGCCGCCAGTGTTGGAACACATCAGTGTTCACTTCCAGAGTATCTGGGTATAAGATATTTGGGTCTAGCCAATTTTGTTTTTGAGTCGACATGACCTTGGCCCTATGGGGGTTTGTAACAAAGTGTGCTAGTAGGGTCTGAGTGGCTCGGTTCCCCATGACTTGATTAAGCAACTAAGGTATTCCAGGGAGTTTTTTCCCTTGTCAATTATACTTTGCTTAAGGCGATGTATAATCGATGAGGTTTTCTCCCGCTTCCTCCAAAGTTGGAATGCCCGATTTTGAAAATTTGAGCCGTGGGGGGTTATTAGAGTCCAACCAATATGTATAAACCTACTAGACACTATTAGAATAGGTTTTGGTCATGTCCTAAGTCTCTAGGACCCCTAGAAAAAATTTCGAAAAATTTTTACCGGACGCGTTGGATTTGGGGTTTTTTAATTTTTAATTATATTTTAAATTTTAATTAAATTTCTCTATAGTTTAAATGGAGAAATTTGAGTCTGTAATATGTCAGTCATCCGGGGTCCGAATTTAGTGATTGATGGCTCGTTTCATAAGCCAAAAATCACACATGACCTATGAACCAGCTAACCCTAAATTTCAGACAATTATTTGGCCTCATAATTAATATTTTCTCAAAAAATCAAAAAATGAGAAATATTAATTAAAATATTCAAAAAATAATAAATTGGAGATAATTTAAATCTCTCCAAAAAAGGCCAAATTGAATAAAGTAAAAGTCAAAATGACATGGCAAAAAGCATTTATGATGATTGGAATCTTCACCCACCTGATTCAGATTAGTTTCGGAGCACTGGGAGTGATCTACAGTTGAGAAATTCGCCCACCTTCATGCAAATTCGTTTTTGTGATTTGGCAATTGATTAATGGGTTGTTGGATTATGAAATCAATGCATGTGGGGCTCCTTCCTCAAATTATGGGCTCCAAACTCAAGTTTAAAGATGAGTTAAGACTCCAAGCTCGATTTGGTAGGTGTTGACATGGATTTGATTGGTTTTTGATGGAGTTTTTGGCTCTCTTCATCACCAATTCGAATTAGGGTTTTAGAATTGAGTTTTGTTATATAAGAGAGGCCATTTGGGCTTTCTCTTCATGGAGAATTTTGGGCAAACTTACTCTGCCAGATTGTAGATGTGTTATAGCTTTTGCTAATTGAAATAAAGTGACTTTGGAGGTCTATATGGTGTGTTGATCTTGTTCATGGGAATTGCTTCAAATTAATCAAGGTGATCTTGCTCCATGTTTTTGCTTACATGTTCATTGTTTTGATCAAATTTGTTAAAGCTTAGAAGACTTTTTAAGTCCATAGGATGGGCATTTGAGTTCAATTTGTCCATTGATGTTGGGTTGTTTGTGATTTGGAAGTAGTGAATTGTAGTCGGAAATACTAACACTCTTCTAGTCTCTTTCAATTTTGCATACTATATTTGATCAAACTTGTTTGTAAGTGATACATTTTGCAGATCTCATAGGTTTGAAGAGGAGTTGGAACTCGGTTGTCTCCTCCATCTCTTCAAAGGACCCATTTTTTCCTAACATTCGTGCATTGCAAGATCTCCCAAGGTCGATCTCATAACATCAAAAACTTGGCAAGAAGTGTTAGATTCAAAGATCCATCCATTTATCAAAAAGACTTTTAAATTGGTTACTTTGTCACCTTAGGCTTTCTTTTCTTCAAGCCCTCTTTTTCTCTTTGAATCCCTTTAATTTGATTTGCTAGCCCATTCATCCCTTGCCCTAGATCTATTCCTCCCTTGCCCTAGTTTCGTCCTACCTCATTATTCCCCTCTCCCATTCGTTTTTGCCCTCTCTTCTGGCTCTCGTCCCCCCTCTAGCCTCTTCTCTTCATTCCATTCGCCATTTCTCTCTTTGCTTACGTCTTACCACATTTTAGTGCCTTCTCCCTCTTTGTTTTCCCCTTAAGTTTGCTCCTCTTTTCCCTTCTCGTCCATCCCCATCTTTAGCCCTAAAACACAACAAAACAAACACAAAATTGTTAGTTATAGTTAGTTGCATTTCTTTGAAAGGTTAATCTTAGATCTCATCTTTGCATTTCATAGTTAGGGTCTAGTTTCCTTCATCATTTAGTTTTCTACTTACACTGTTAGATTTAGTTCCATTTCTAGTTTAAAATTTGTTCTCTCATTTGGAATTTGGTAGTTTTGTGTTAGATCTCATTTAAAAAATTTAAAAACTTGCATCTCCTTAGTTTTATTTGATTGATAGATCTAAGTAGTTTCCAATTTGTTTGATTTTCTAATGCTAATGGGTATTTGAGTTGCTCATTTGTGATAGTTCTTTCTTTGAGAAAGAAGAGCTTTGAGAAGATTTGAAGCAAATAGAAGAAAGAAGCTTCTAATACAAGAAGCCATCAAGAAACCAAAAAGACGATCCAAACCAAGAAATCATTATTTATCCTTTGTAATAGCTCTTAAGAGCTTGTTTCAAGTATTTTCCAAGTTATTTCTCTCAAAGTCCTTACAAGGGTTTCATTCCCAAAGGCATTTGTACTCTCATAATAAAGTTGCAAGTGGGGTTTTTAAGCCCCCACATCCACTTCCCCATTTGGAGAAGCCTTGTAGTCTTCTTTGATTGGTTTGAGTTTCTAGATTAGATCTCTGATATGCTCTTAGATTAGTTTCCATTTCAATAAATTGTTTAAAGTAGAAATCTTTTGAATCTCATCGATAGTGGATCAAAAGTGCTCTCTATCGGAGAGTTGTTTTTCTTTTATATTTTCCGATTTACTTACCCCCATGCTCTCCCGAGTACGGTCTTTGACCTGAAAGAGATTCTTGGGTAGATTAGACTTTATTTTCTGTTCAGTATTTTATTATTCATCTTGTCGCTTCTCTTCCAAGCCTTGACTAGAGTAAAGCTAACTTTGGGATTGCATCCCAAAGGCCACATAACTTTGTGGTAGCTTCTCGCTCCCCCATCAGCTTCTTGTGGACATCCAGCTAGCTGGAAGGTTTCCAAGACTGGTGGCTTCTAGTGGTTGACCTTGTTCGGAGGTTGATCCCACCTTTAGATTAGGATTTGTGTGGTAGAACACTAGATCTTTCATTTTTCATTTTATTTGGCAAAGTAGCATTGTTAGCAGTATTTCATATCTTTCTGATCTATTACATGATTTAATCATTTTAAAGTTGAATTATCTTGCTTTTACAACTACTTTTTGCTTCTTAAAACGAACCAAAGTCTCTTGAACTTGGTTAAATCCAAGTCAAGAGCACTCTCTATCGGAGAGTATTATTAGTCTTGCATCTTTCCCTGCATTAGGCATTTTAATTTAGCAAGTCTCTTGAACTGTGGTCATAAGATCAAGTCAAGAGTGCTCTCTGTCGGAGAGTTGAACAAAGTGCTCTAATAATAAAACTTTCCAACCCATACTTCTCTTTTAATTAATTTATCTTGGTTTTTGTCCTACACCGGTATGCTCTGCCAATCGGAAACGGTTGGGCTAGTACTCAGAAAGGTGTAAGACTTGTTAAATTCATAAGTGATAACATTAATTAAAATTTTACCCAAAACCCCAACCAAGACAAAATCACTGAGTACTTCCTGAAACAGGTGGTGCCGGAAATCCACTGTTAGACTCGAGGGCGGTCAAGCCATAAGAACACTTGTTCTCTGAATCTGGGTGCTCCCGACCTATCATCTAAAGGTTGCCAGTGTTTTTTTTGGTTAAGGTTCCACCTCTTGAATATCCTTGTTCTTAGCCATAATAATCAAGACCACTCTTAAATTTACCAAGATAAGCTGCAAAACGATCTCACAAACTTTTCTTCTCGTAACACTTGTATCAAACATTTCAATCACTCAGACAATTTTTGACTCCATAAGGCACTGGTCCTTAATCACAATATTTTATTTTGCTTATTATCAATATTGGAGTATTTGTGTTAATTTTCGTAAAGAGTGATTTATATCTGATTCAGTGTATCTCTCATCTTCTATTGCAACGTGGATTGCGTTATCTTGGTCTTATTTAAAATACTTTTGTGTCTCTCACCTTAAAAAAACTCCTAAACAACACCCATCCGCATCACAGCACCAAAAAACATTTTAAACACACAAGAGCCTTAGACAACTCTTTTTTAGGGACTACCCCCCTTGGCTTCGTTAGGAGTTTCCCTAAACGGAGGAGCTAGGATTCAGGTGACAGTACCTGGCTCATTGCTTGCCCCCAAGGTCACACCTCTCTCACTTGTAGTGAAGAGACAACTTTCGAAAGATTTCCGCTGCTGGTGTGCAATCTGGCGGACAACAAGTGGAAAGCACAAATGGAGCCAATTAGAATATATCAACCACCTTTAATGTGGTTGTGCTAGTTTACTTTACCAAAGCCACTTGAACTTCAAGTGGCCCTCACCTCCCCGGCTTTCTTCTCCATCCTGGTCAATGCCTCCCCCTCAAGCACTTTTTCCCCCTCTCAAGGCATCAGACAAGGAGACCCTCTCTCCCCATTTCTTTTCATCCTTATGGTTGAAGGTCTTGGTCATGCTTTGAAAACTGTTGTTCAGGAAAAGCGTCTCTCAAGTCTCCATCTCGCCAATGATGACCTCGTTGCTTCGCATCTACAATTTGTTGATGACACTATGCTTTTGGCTACTCTCAAGGAAGCTCGGACCCTTAAATCTATCCTTCATACCTTCCTTGATGCTTCAGGGATGTCTCTTAATCTGGACAAATCCGAAATCTTCTTCTTCAACACTCCCATAGCTCTCTAGCTGCACATCTCTAGGTTGCTTCAATTCAAGCGCAACTCTCTTCCCTCAAAATACCTTGGAGCTCCCCTCATTGCTTCAGTTGTCTGCCATTCCTCTTGGGCCAATCTCATTGCTAAAATGGAAAAGCTCCTCTCTATCTAGGCCTTTAGATCTCTTAACATGGCTGGTCATTTAACCCTCTTATAGTTTGTTCTCCGCAACATGTCAACTTATCTCTTCTCTATCCTAGCCGCCCCCAAATTTGTTCTCAATGACATCAGAAGCCCCCAACGTTCCTTTATGTGGGGAGGGACCCAAAGGAAAAACCACAAAAGGGCTCTTTGAATAAAGTATGCATGCTGAAATGCCTGGGATTCCTGGGATATCTTTGATAGGAGAGTACATTGCTTACTCTTCCCGTGTAAACCTTGAATATTCCAAAAAAGAAACTTCATGGGAAACCTTATTGAGAAGAAAGAAGGGACTGGATCCAGTTCGAAATAGGCATGTGATCACTTGATTAGATAAGATGCTCCCCCAATTCGACTAATTTTTGCTAGTTGGTTTTGTGACCTCGTTTTGCATCTTTCTTATTTCCAATAGGATTTGGGGACACCCTGCTTGATTGAACCCCTAGAGATCCCCGAGGAAGATATGAAGGAGAGGATTGACTAGCAAGTTTGGATTCCACTTCTCGGAGGGCCTTTTTGATGATTTGGATCTATGGTGTTGGGATAGTTTGAAGATCTCGGTTGTGAGCTTCTATAATGTTTTGCAGGGCAGGATCATCTAGATCCATTTCATCTTCTTCGTCTTCCAAAGTGACCTGGTCCTATTCTCCCATGGGGCTATCTTCTATCGAATCAATTTTCCTTCTTTTGACTGGATTGATTTGAGGAGGTTGCTTGCCATTGCTTGCGTCGCTTGAAGCTAGCGATTCATGTTCCCTTTGGGTCATTTCCTCATCTTCCAGAACTCTGAACCGATTAGAGTGCTCAGTTGGTGGGGTTTGATGGGTTGGACCAATTTTCCGAAAACCCTTCTTTTTGTTGGGCAATAAGATGAAGCCATCTAGGTTTTTCTTGAGAGGGAGCCAAAGGAGTTTGGGATATTTTAACAAAGGGGCAATTGTGGTAGAGATGACCATGCTTGTGACACTTCCTGTAATGGAAAGGGATGTGTTCATAATCTAGGGTTTGGATCTAGTGACAATCTCGAAAGCTAAGGCACATGGAATGAGGAAGAGGCTTCGAAACATTCGTGTTTACACAAATGCGGGCAAAGGAAGTGTATCAATCTCGCTTGGTATCTTCAGAGATTTTTATAAACTTTCCCAGGGTATTTCCTATACCCATTAGGGTTTCTTCCTCCCAGCATTCATGAGTGAGGGAGTATAGCCTAACCCGAATTGTTACTTCTGAAAAATCTTCTTATTTTGGGATGAAGTTTTCTTTCTAGTACCACATGACCAAGCCTGCGTTGTTAAAGAAATAGGGACCCTGATCCACCACTCTCTCGTGGTCTTCAAGTTTGGAAAAGATGGCCGTGAAAAAGCCCTTTTACCCAAAGATTTAGATCAATCTCGCCTTTTGGCCGCCATTTGTTGGCAATCCAACCTATCAGGGCTTCTTCATTGGGCTAAAACCCCATGAACTTGTAGATTAGTGCATGTTATTGCATGTGTTGTCTGTAGGTGCTTAGCCTGTTTGAGGTTACCTCCAGATGCAGGATGGAGAAGGCTTTGGGAAAACACCCTTGCGATTGCTTGTCTGTTTGCTTGGGATTGTTTTGATTCTAATCTGCCTCTGCATCATGTGGATTCTCCTTATTTGTTTCTTCGGTTGCTGTTGGCTAATCGTTCCCTTTCGAGTTGGTAGACGTAGAGGATTTGTGCATCGATGGCTTCCCGTACGGGTGATGAAGAACAACTGCATTGTGATAGGAGGGAGCCCCACTCCCTCCTTCCAATGGTGCCATGGGAGGTTTTCGAATTGAGAAAGCTAAACCCTAGAGAGAGAAAAATCACTCGTGATGATCAAAGTATTCTCACTGTCCTAACATGGCAAAATCATTTGATGAGGATCACATTAGTAAATTTTAGTTGCATTCCATGAAACGAGTGAATATGAGCCCACACCAAAAGACCAATGCAGGGTTCAGCCAGGTAATTACATTCCAATTGACTTTGGCATGTTTCGTAATGGGGTTGCCTCAACAGGAGTTGAACCTAGGTTTTTGTATTTGTGATAAAACAAAACGTTGATTGAATAGTGCATAGGCAACAACAGAAGTCCAAACTTGTAAGCCCATGAGAAATTGGAATGACCTGAAAATAGCCACAATAGAAAGAATTTCACCACAAAACAACTATGTAGAGGCATTCCACGGGTAGAAAACCACCAAATCAATCGAACTTGTGAAAAAAAATGTTAGTGGAATGGAAACTTAGTTACAAGAATATGGTAGCTAATGGACAAAAGGCCAAAGTAGGAAGATGTGATAAAGTCTCAGTTCAAATACAAGACCTAGAACTACCAACAAGACTCTACGTTCTACCACTCGAAAAAATGGATATGGTACTAGGTGCAGAATGGTTGATGCAGTTGAGCATTTATACCACAAACCTTGAAGAATGGTTCATCGAGTTTAACTAGCAAGGTCAACATTACAAATTATATGGTTTCATTGTCAAGAAGCTGAATTACAACTATTAAAAAGAGCAAGAAATACAATCAAACATACAACAACAAAGGCAAGGGAAATATGTTACCAAGAAGCATAAAGGTTTCACATTAAACGACCAGGTCAAAATACTTTTGGATATGATGCAAACAATACAAAGGAACCTTGCTGACACTCAAAGTAGGAACAAAGCCAAACCGTTAAAACTAGAGAAACTGGATGCCACCACAGAAACATGCTCAACTATAGAGAATCCTATTTACTATGCTTTGAGGACAAGGCATTCCTTAAGGGGGTGGCAATGTTATAATAATAATAATAATAATAATAATTGAATTAGGCTAATGAAAGTTCAAACGGCACATGCCTCTTCACCGTGTGATTTGTCAATGCATTTAAGACTTAGGTATACCATCACAAGGCTCATTGTAATCATCACAATCATTTTCAATATATATATTCTCGTAGAAATCTTTTGTTGATTGTAATAAATAAGGACTATGTACTACACCATCTCATCTCTCTTGGCTCTCTTATTTGATTCCATTGGCCCAATATCTGTAAGCATTGGTCTTGGTCCTTACAACACCTTTACATTTTTTATGCTACAATTAAATGTTTTGCTAGAGATAACCATTCTCTTCACCTTTAGCCTCCATTGCCTAGCTTTAACAATCCTATCTTAGGGACAACCCCTTTGTAAGAGCAAATGTAAAGTGAGAAGAGGGTAGTGTGGTGATATTGGCTACCCTCTAGAGTTTCCTATTGTCTTGCATCATGTTACCGGATAAACTAGCAAGGCTAGTTTATGGCAAGCATAGGAGAGATTTGAGACACTGTCATCTTATCTCAACCTCTCAACTTCTTCGGGATTATAAACACCCCAAGGGGAGAGCCCTTATACTGAGATACCTGTCGGCAAAATACACAACAAACTCCAACAACTTTGGCAGCTAGATCAGTGCTTTTGGGTGAAGTCAAATAGGAATTAATGAAGTCAATGTGTGATTGGTTTAGTTATAAATCGGCATATGAATTATGGGAAACGACAGTGGTTTCATTATATAGCCTGAGATTGTAATTCAAATATCATTTGCAACCATTCAAATCACATACATAAATCTATACTCCACCAGTAATATTATTTTCAGTGTGTTGAAGTGTAGTACTTTAATTAGGAGATCACCGGTGCATTAGCATAACACAAATGGTCTAAATCAGACCCCAAACCTCTGTCACTTATTAGCTTACAGACCATTAGTAAATTTTACCAAGTTATAGCAATACCAACAGTTTAGGAATTCTTCAAAAGAACAGTGGATCAACACTTGTACGAATATGACATTCAATGCATCAATCGCTTCATAGTAATCTTTGCAAAGTTATTAGACCCATAATGTAGCAATGACCAAGCATAAGTATAGCAGCATTATTCATGTGTTAGAAATTGCATCAAACCATCCAATGTGATATCACTGTACCTAAACAATAGCTCTACCTTTGTGTTATATCAACACCATTTGTATGACATGGAAGGAATAAATGTGGCAGCATTCAGAAACACTTTCATTAGATATTCAACAGCCCTGTAAGGTATGATCCAAAACTACTTATCCACATATAAACATCAGCATTAAATAAACCTTAGGCAAATTGAACCATACAAATGACAGTGACTGTAAAAATCAAGTTTGTGACTGTAAAAAAATCAACAGAAGCAGCAGGAAAGAGGGCAGACCGAGGGTTTTGGGCAGCTCCAACAGGGTTCGGCCCTCCCTATAGGATGACGCCCCTAACCCTATAGGCTTAGGAGAGGAGGCCGCAGCCCTCCCTAGGGCTTTAAAATGCAAAAAATAGTTATTTTTGGTTTTAATTTTTTTAGGGTTTTCAGAAATAATTATTGCAGACCTAAATTTAAGTTAATCCTACCATGAGAATGCAATATTTACACATGTAAATACATGAAATTTGATAAAGAATTGACGAGACAGGGTTTTAATGGATAAAACTCCAAACCCTAGGCTTAGAGGAGAGGTGACCAGCCTCCCTCTTGGACTGATTTTCTCCTTGACTCTAAACTAGGGCATCCAACAACAACCTCCAGGGTTCGTTGTAAGAGCCTAATCTAGGGCAAATTCAGAGATCCATGGACAAACTAGGGAAAACCTCTTCCAAAGAGCGTTTTCAACCATGCAAAGTTGAGAGAAGACAGAGAAGAAGGCCTAAATCAGAAAAAATGCAGCTCCAAGGCCACCATTCAATCATCAAAGAAGCATAGCTTACCTACCTTCACCAAGAAAGGCTATTCAAGATTTACTTGAGCTTGTGTTATTCCAACAATTCCTAGCATCCACCATGCATGAGCAAGAAACCCTAGAATGCATCCAAAATTTGATCCTTAAGCCAAAGAAGACAATCTCTAAGAGGTGCACATCAGTTCCAAAAGACCTAATTAGGGTAAAAGAGTAACATAATTGATTTGTCCCAAGTCTTGTGATTTACAAATGAGTGAGGAAGGCTTATTTATAGCCTCACATCCTCACTTTTTTACAAATAACCAGGCCAACAAGCCATTAAAATGTCAATGTAAAAATATAACATAAAATAATCTAAATAATCTAAAACAGGGGTAACTTGGGGTATTTTCCCCCAAAGTTACCAAAAACTGATGAAAATAGCTAAAATTGAGCAAATAGCTCCACTCTGAAGGATGGAGTGAGAAGGGGGTGAATGTCATGCCCCATCTAACCCCAAATGTGCTGAAAAACCCTCAACGTCCCCCCTCAATCAAGCTTGAAGGCCTGGGCAGCAGAATGACATCATCATGATGCTGGCTCCAAGAAGAGAGGGCATTGTGTTGAAAGGAGGCCAGGAGGGGTGCCTCGAGTGACTAGAAGAGGAGGCAAGTTCCTCTGAGTGGAACGCTGTCACCTGTGAGGAGATCAAGCAGGGGGGTCATGTGAACCAGTGACTTGCCCCTAGGAGCCCCAGACACCAATCTCAGGGCTACAAGCCCTAAAATGAGGCAGTCAACAATGCCACTAAGACATAGTACTCCTAAAGGAAAAATCAAGGGGACGGCCATAAGCATCCCTACAAATGTGTAGATAACACCCCCATCCTGGCCCCGAAGAAAAAAAAAACCCTCTCCTTGGGCAATTATCTAAAAGTGAGTTGGTACTAGTAGAGAGTAACACTGGCTCCAACTGCAGGACAAGTGCTCTTCTCGGGAGTGCTTGAGAACCTGTGAATCTTCTGGGTACCTATAGACCTACACACAGATCAAATATCCAAGGGCATTAAAAGCACCGTGAGGCAGACACTTCATCCTGCTGTGCTTAAAAAGAAATGCAAATAACTAAAAATGAAAAAACAACAAATGCAATGCAAGGGTAACAGCATATGTTGAACTGAAAATAAAACTAACTCTACCTACCCTAAACATAATAACAAATGGGTCAAGTGAAGTCATACCACCAGTGTAGCCATTTGAGCATATCATTCATACCTGATCTTTTTCCTTTGTCTTTAGAAACAATTCAAGACAAGATCTCATTGATGATAAGCTTAGTACATACCAGGATCTTCATCGGGATGGGGAAAGAAAATTGGATGATTGTGGGAACCTGGAATCCTTGATATTGCTTCCACGGAGAAGGACTGCTTTCACAAGCTTCATTTATCCATGCCTCTACTAAACTCAAGTATGAGTTGTCTCCATCATACATGTGCATTGAGAAAAAAAATTGCATGAAACTAGTCGTCTGATTTTTAACTTAGGACACCATTTGCAAAGGTGGACCTTGCATATCTTCATAGGCTAGCTACAACCTATCCCTGCACCTGATTAAACATTCCTTTGGACACACAAGCATATTGTTCATCTTTGTAATAATCATGTTAGTATCCCTAATAATCTTTAAAATTTTGAAATTATTAGCCACATAATTCATACCTTCACTTTTCAAGTGGAAAGATAAACAATAGATATTTTGGCAATGCGAAGTGAATAGCATACCTGTCCACATAACTTTACTGGTTCTGTTGAAATGCATCATTGGAAATTTATCAATATCGGATAGGAAGGGCTGAACAACTTCCATAACACTTTTCAAGGAATGTTGTTGATTAGGACACACCATGGGCTGAATGTTTTTAAAGGAACTCTCTGTATGACATACTCCACCCTCCTTGATACTAGATAGGCATGAATGATCTGAGCTCATAGAAGTCTCATCAGGAATAAGGCTCTCAAAGCCTTCAACCCCTTCATCATATTGAGATATTTGCAAATGGTGATCATTTATAATGGCAAGAGGACCCACATCCTGAGGTACTTCATCATCAAATGTAAAAGCAAAATGGTTAATCCAATCTTCATCTTTACCACCACAAGGAGATGGAGCAATCATCTCATCCTCAATTTTGATTTCCATGTCCTTCCTCGGGGTGATTAGGACTTTTTCATCCCAAACCATGTAAAAATCTGGCTCAAGCTGATCCATACTGACTTTTGGTTCTTCTGTGAATGGCAGGAAAAATTTATTGACTTCCTCTTTGTGTGATTGGAGGCATTGGAAACAATACTGCTAGGTCTTGAAGAATTGTATATTGGTGGACCCATGAACTTCCAATAATCATCACTTTCAAGGATCCTATCATTCTCCTCCAAGAAACTCGAGATATCATAAGAAACTGTCATATGATGGCAAGGAGAACTCACCATTTCCTTCTGTTCTTCAATTTCTTCAACTAGGACTTCTTGGTCTTGACTTCTTGCATCACGATTATATTCACTTTCATCTTCGGACATAAGACTTAAGACATCATTGACCACATCAGGATCAATGGCTTCCTCAAGCAAGTCTTCTGAGACCTGATCTTCATTTTCGGACATTGAGCTTGGGATATCATCGTCTCCCACTATTGGGCCCCGTCGGGGGAAGGAAATAACTGGCGAACTTGGCTGGACAGGGATCATTGGTCGAACCCCCACCCAAACTTTCCATGGGAAGAGTTTTGGATAGATCTCCAATTTCGATGTCTCCCTATCCACAATGGTCTCGATATTCTTCGATGGAGATATAAAAATTGCGGCACCTTCAACCTCAAGGAAGCCTGCTCCCTTTTAGCAAATCATTGTAGAGCCAAGCAAAAGAGTATGGAAACAGATCTAGACTCAAGATTTATTGCCAAAGGTCTTGCCTTTTCTCTGGCTGGTGGCATGGGGAAAAATTCTCACATGGGATCATCTCAGTAAACGAGGCTTTGAGGGACCCTCCAAGTGTGTTCTTTGCAACAACTCTTCTGAAGACCTTGAACACCTTTTCAATTCATGTCTCTTCAACGCTTCTCTTTGGGATTGGGGTGCCCTCATCTTCATAAAGAAGGATCATAAAAGGGGAAGCATCAAAGGGACAATAGCAGCTTGGAGAACTCAGGCATTTGACAACAATCTAGTGAACAGGATTTGGAAGCTCTTTCTAGGATTCCTCTTGTGGGAAACTTGGAAGGAAAGAAACAGACCGATCTTTCAAGACTCCTCTCTCCAAGTAGATCAAACCTAGCAAAAGATCCAATCTAATATTCACAAAACCATTCTAATTAAACCTTGGAGTGCTGAAGATTGGCAAGGAAAACCCAAAGACATGAACATCCTTCGAGCATGGGGACTCTCACCTCCGGCTTAGCCAATCCCCCACAAATCTACCCCGCGTCCCACTACAAGCCCCAACTCTTGGTCTCCTCCAAATCTTGGCTTCATCAAACTCAACTTCAATGGGACCAGTAAAGGCAATCGTGGACCTACGGGTTATGGCAGAGTCTTTCGAGACAACTCTAGATGCGTTCTTCGAATCTTTGTTGGTTTCCTTGGCTCAGACAACAATAATGTTGCAGAACTTTATGCTATGGTGCGAGGTTTCCAAATTGCCAATTAGGAGGGCTACTCCAAGCTCATTGTTGAAGGTGACTCCTAGCTAATGATTCAAATCCTCACTAGAATGCTTAATGGCTCTTCCGCTAATTAAGTTGCACCAAGCTGGAGATTAGCAACTAAACTGGACTAGCACTCAAACATTTTCAATTGATCAACGACCATCATTCCTCACCATGTTCGTCGGGATGCCAACAAATTAGCTGACAAATTGGCCAACAATGGCGTGACTCTGACCCCGAATGATCTCCACAGCCGTTGGCCCGAAGTCAAACCTCCAAGTCTTATGGAAGAATGTCTCCAAATCAGTCAGATGGATTTGAGCCCCCACATCGGGGGCCCTACGTCATCTGGTCTCGTTGCATGATGAAGGGAGATACTCACAGAACTCCGAGAGGGCATCCACTTGACGATTGTCTGGCTCGAAGGTACCATGCAGTACTCCGATCTGATATAAGAGGCATTATTATTTGGAAAGGAGGGTCCTTTCCCCTCGTGCAAATGCCCTCTCTCGATCTGGCCCATCTTCAAATTTATCAGTCATCAATCCTCAATCCTGACATCATGACCCTTGTTGTCGATTCCTCCTCCCATATTGGCCTTGGTTGGAAGATCATCTGGTTTCCAATTACGATGAGCAGAAGAGGCCGCTATTATAGCCCCCGGTGTAATTGCAACCACCATTACATCAGTTGGCTCTTTGAAAAGCTTTTCTATCTGCGCTTGCAAGGGACCTGTCCCTCTTTGTGTCACCTTGCCTCTGTCTAGTTCGCTCTTGGTACTGTTCCAATCACGATCAGTACAAAAAGAACCGAGCACAAGACAGCCGCCGGTCCTCGCTGTTCCCACATGACTCAAGTGATAAGAGATCAAGAGAATGCTCGCGCTTGTTTTTCAGGTATGGTCCACCCCTCAGCGCGTCGTCATATTCAGGGCATGGAAGCTCGTATTCATGGTCGCTTTGAGCAACCAGCTCCAAAAAGGTTTATCGAGGAATTGGTCAGTTTGATTGAAGACTCGGGCTCTACCCGCTCTCGGGAAACGAAATACACTAAAACAATTGCTCTCCTTGCTCTCCTCTAGTATACCAAGACGCTGCTCGGCCAAGCAATCACGGAGAGTGCAGAAGGCCGTCTTCTGGAGAACTCTCAATTACTCAGTTTGGATGCTTGGATGGAATGCTTGGAAGGATGACTACGCCGCATGGCCCAGGCCCAAATGGATTTCGATGCAAAGCTCAACGAACTGGCTCGGGAGCTGAGGGGGAAAGTCCTCAGCAAACCCCCAGCAAACCCCCAGCGAGCCAGTCTGCCCCTCATCTCATCTTTCGTCAGCAGCCCAGCCTGTATCAGCCTGGAGAATTGTCGGGCTTAAAGGAGGACGACCAGAATGACAAGAAGCACAACTCTCCTCTCATTCACATTCCAGACGACGACTAGTTTAGCTCTGGACTCAGCTTCGTCCTCAGGTTACTCGGCCTCTTGCTTTTTGTTTAGCACTCATGTTTATTTTTGGCATCTACTGGTTGCATCCGTTTCTTTTGGCTATAACACCCGGCCTGTGGGGCACTCTATTTTCAACTGTTGGCTTTAGGAACTCTAGTTTTGGTACTCCTGTTAACTGCAATTTAGGAACTCTAGTTTTGGTACTTCTGTTAACTGCAACTCACCATGGAGAAGAGTTTTGTGGTTTTGAAGAAGTGATTGTTTGGGAGGTCCTTGTGGACATCTGCCATCTGCCATCTCTGTACATTTCTCTGTTTCTGTTTTAATAGAAATCGAATTTATAAAAAAAAATGATTCTGCCATGTTGCCCAACTCATGATTTCCTATGGTTTGCGTTATTAATATTGACCCACAAAAAAAATTCACGGAGACAGACTGTGCAGAGTACCTCGATGCATTGCGTTATTAATATTGACCCACAAAAAAATTCACAGAGACAGAATGTGCAGAGTACCTCGATGCAATCTAAAAATTACGGCTTCAAAATTTTAAAAGATAAAAGAACTTCGGTTATCGATAAGCAAAACTCACCTTGCAGCTTGACGCTCTATAGAAGTCATTGCAGGAAAATCCCCCAAGAGAAAAATGGCCATAGCCCTGCTTTCCAGACCTTCCAATGACAATATTTACACGCACCGTTTGAAATATGGTACAGGGAATGGCACCCATAGTTTCACATGTCCGAATTAGCACTGCTATTTCCCACGGAATCGGGGAGATTTGTAATCATCTAACCGAGGTAGAAAACTTTTATTTCCTTTCTCCCTTCGGTCTGTGTTCTATTTCCGCCCTTCCTGTTTTGATATTGATAATTATCCATTGCAAATGCTGGAAATTGGAGCGTCCCTTTTGCCGAACTTTATGTTTTCCATTTTAAAAGGAAAAAATATATAATTATCCATTCCAAAATGCTCGTCTAAATGATATCATCTCTTTAGAGTTTAATTTATGTTTTGTTTAACCATTTAAATAGTATTCATGGCTCAAATGGTTGGGAGGGAAGTTTCAAAGTCTCTCACATTGATTCAAATCTTCAATGAAATATTGGCTCATTATCTCTGGATTGAGAGGGTAGGCATCTCTATTTAAGACATCTTGATCTTAAATAGAGACTTCATCTTAGATATGGTTTACAAGTTGTTGCACATAGTCTAAAGTTTATAGTGGTAGCTAGTAATATTGAAATTAGCCTTGCTTAGGTAACCCCAACCAATCATTGATTTTCGTAAATTAAAAAAAATGTAAATAGTGTTTGACCTAATCATGTTTACACAACACATTTATTATTTAAGGATGTGGGGTGTTTTTAGTTATGGTTGAGTGGTTGCAATGTAAATAGTTTAGGTTCAAATTTTAGTGGGTGTTGAGATCACAAGACATTGAATTAGTTAAAGATGTAGGAAGTTTTTTTGTTGTGGTTTAGTAATTGGAGATTACATTGTTATGAAAACAATTTAAGTTCAAACTTTAGTGGGTGTTGAGTAATATTCATATTATTCACTACAACCCATATCACATACCTAACATTCAAAAATGACCAATTTCCCAAACAAACAAACAAAAATTGAATAGCCAACTTAACATTTATGCATCAAAGGATGCTAAAAAAGGTGAAGAAGTGGAATTGGAACTAGTCATCAAAGACAACAAAATGGACTATTTGGAAATCCAATACATCTTCAATCAAGACACTCTTTGGAATAGTAACAATTTCTTCACCCTTGATGCAACATCACTTGAAGTGGATTGTTCAAACTCAAGAGAAATTGGTAAATAATGAATGATGCTCTTGGGGGATGAGTAATAGTGGATGACTTAGGTATCAAATATTCCACGTAGTTAATCGTGAAAAATGATATTTTATAATGTTGAATTGTGCCCCCTACATACTTAAATAAAGAGAAGGGAGCTTTGAATGAGTGGTTCTTAAGGAAAAATAAGGTTTTGCAAATGGGGTAATAAGTTTAGCGAACTTGACTATGAGGAAACCCTCCATGGTTAAGTTCACTTGAGCTAGAGTCGTACTAGTATGGATGACCTTCCCAAAATGTCTTGGTTACTCAATTAATATATTGCTTGTATAAGTGAGTCACTTATGTTTAAAACCAAGTACAAATCATGCATGAATTTAACAAAATAAACCCTCCAATTACAACAATTTAGGAAAAAAATATTTTCAAAACTTCACTTGCTTGTGTTAATAAAAAAATATCAAAAACATAATACTAGATAACATGAATCATTGAACAATAATAAATACAATGTGATATAGAGATTGCTAACATGGTATAAAGTTGTTGATGTTCTTCGTGGTTCCAACATCGAGCAAACATTATGCAGATCATTCTCCTAGAGTGGTCATGTGGACCAATGGTTGGTAGAGGATGGCCCCGTCGTAGCCCTATTTAGTCATATGTATTGACTATGTGTATTGAGGCTTGGATACTTAGCCTTTGTCTAGTCATGTGGATTGACTAGAGTGGAGGAAGGCTAGAGGTCACATGCATCACTCTATGTGGGAGTGCTCTGTAATGGGGGTGATTTATTCTTATAGAGTGAGTTGACTTGTCTATGTTACAGGGGATCTTATTTGTATATTAGACAAAGTCTAATCAAATGTTGAATTTGACATTGGCTCTAAGAAGTGTCTGAGACTTCTTAGAGTATGGTCAAATCAACATTAGAGCTCTATGGAAGAATTTGATCTACATGTGAGGAGATATCAACGAGGAGAACTTTTCTATGATGAAGAAATAACCAAATAGACATTACAATCCATTGAAGAAGTCCCAGAGAAAGTGGAAGGAAAGAAAGAGCACGACTATCCTAGTAAAAGGGGTAAATTAACCCTAGAAGGAAAAAGTACAAGTCTGCCTCAAGAGTGAAAATCAAGTCAACTGAAGAATATAAATAGAAGTGTTCTCACACTTCATTTGACACATTCATATCACACATCTTCTCTCTCTACTTGTGCGCGCCTCCGAAGAAGGCCTAGCAAAGGCAAGAAGTAATAATTTTGTGTTTCTCTTGTGATCATTATAAGTTCGCTATCCTTGCTAGGGTTTCATGTGAAGAAGGACAAACCTATTGTAAGCTAGGGCTTGATCTTCATGATTGGTATTGTACTTGAATTGGATTGATTTCTTCTGAGAAAAGTTTGTTGGGTTTTCCCCCTATTGGGTTTCCAAGGAGAAATCTTTGCGTCTCTTGTGTATGGTTTTCTTTCGGTGATCCTTGTTTTTATTTCCACTGCAAATGAATGGTGATATTTCTTTCAAACATAGTTGTGGGATAAAATGAATTGCGAAATAAAATTGAAATTGATGAAAATTATACTACTATGTTAAAAATTCATCAAAAGTGTTGTAGGTTTCTTCATGTGACTTCTATTATATAGGAAGCTGTTATCCAGAGAAATTCAAGTTATGAGTGGGTTTATCATTTGTTTACTTTATTACTTATAAGCACTAAGTCTCATGTTTTAGAATTTCACTACATCAAGTATGTTCATTTCAACTTCACATGTCAAGTTTTCAAAAGTTTGCACCTATGCATTTTACTAACAAATTTGTCATACGAGAAAGTATGTTCATTTCAACTTCACATGTTTCGTTTTCAAAAGTTTACACCTATGCATTTTACTAACAAATTTGTCATATGAGAAATCATCACATATTGATGAGAAAGTTTTGAGCTCGTATATTTGCAATTGGCCTCCCCGACTTTACCTTTGTAATGACAAAATATCATGAACTGTAGCTCTTGCGATTTACGAGTTCCAAGCTTTTTTTAATGGTGGATTTGATTTTTTTTACTTTATTGTAAAGAGTTTTTAAATTATTTCCTTAAATTTGTTTATTTATTTATTTATGACTTTTTTTAATGGCGGATTTGATTCTTTTTACTTTATTGTAAAGAGTTTTAAAATTATTTCCTTAAATTTGTTTATTTTTTCTATTTATGACACATATATTGATCCACATCGCAGTTGGTATTATTGTTGGATGCTAACTTCGACACATCTTCGACAAGTCATCGACGTTGACACAACTTCGACAAGTTTCGACTTCGACAACTCCATGACTTCGATAAGTTCTGTGACCTCACAGTTTTCGCGACATCGACATGCAGCGCCGATCTGCGACTTGCGACTGTCGAACTTCGACAACTATCTCTCTATCTTCCAGTCAACTGTAATGGTTGAACTACCGAACCATTCTAACTTCTCTTGTAACTGAACATAATGGGCAAGCACCCAAGCATCTCAGCACTCTCTATATAAGCATGTAAACTATTGTAATATACAGCTTAGAATCAATTGATGATCTCATGTCCAATAATAGAAGATCAGTTCGCATTCCTGCATATCGTCTGTTTATATTTGTGTTATGTCTGTGTAGTGTATTCCTAGTTTGCGCATTTTGTTTCTTAAGATTCCGCCATAATAGAGCCGACTCATTCAGTCAAACTGTTGTCCCCCTCGTGCTTCCTGGCCACGTGAAGATCATTGGTATCAGAGCACTCGACTTTGTTCATGCTTAAGTTTGCGTAGACACTTCCAACGAAGTTATTGACTTATGCATGTTCAAACACGCTCGCAATCTCAACAATCCAAGTAGACGCTACCTCTAGTAATGACAGAAGAAACATACGATAGAAATGCAACCGGTGAGACAACACAACTTATTGAGAAAGCGTTGACTCGAAAACGGACTGAAATGTTCGCCAGTTCAATGAAATTCTCATGCGATTTGCTTCAACATCCTGAGGATTTTCGACGAGAACTCACTCTGACAAAATCAGCCCCTTCAAAGTGAAAATGAATTTGGACATGCCGAATCTTGAAGGTAAGATTGACGCAGAATCCGTTGACAATTGGGTGCAACAATTGGAATCCTATTACTCTGTGAATAAACTCTCAGAAGCTGAAAAGATCACC
The DNA here is from genome assembly GCA_027924585.1 of Larix kaempferi. Lineage (NCBI taxonomy): Eukaryota > Viridiplantae > Streptophyta > Pinopsida > Pinales > Pinaceae > Larix > Larix kaempferi. The sequence goes on along the minus strand of BSBM01000003.1, from coordinate 6,802,433 downwards.
ATTGCAGCCTTAAAGATGTCAACATCTGTGCACTGCTGGTGGGAGAACCTCTCGACAAAGATGGAGAAAAGCGGAGACCCCATCGACACATGGGTAAATTTGTTGAACACATCCGAAAGGAATTTTACCCGTACAAGTACCTCAAGCAGCAGTATAAGAAGTGGCAGTAGCTAAGGAAATGGAAAGACCAATCAGTACAGAGTTACACCGACGAGTTCTATCGACTCATGGCTAGACTTGGCGTCCAAGAAGAAGAGAAATTGCTTGTTTTGAAGTACATCAGTGGATTGTCCAAGTATATTCAGCAAGAGATGGAATTTATGATTGTCAATATGCTTGCAGATGCATTCCACTATGCCAGCAAACTCGAAACCAAGCAGAAAGGGAAAGTACGCTTTACGACAAAGCTGACATCAGGACAACCACTTGACAAGAAGACATCAGCTGACTTCGACAAGTCGAAATATTCTCAGCCGACTCTTCCAAAGCTAGATCACGGCAAAAAGCCTTTTCAGAAAAGGGAATGTAGCAAACAACCGCCCAATGGAAAATGGTGCGATTACCACCACTCATCTTGGCATGATACGTCTGAATGCAAAGCTTGGAAGAAATTTTTAACAAAAGTGTCGACATCCAACGCGTTCGACAAGATGGTGGAAGAATTTTATCCAGATGCAATGACCCTTTTGACATTGACATCGACCACTCCAGCAGCCTCGAATATCGTCAACGAGGAGGAATGAGAGTGCCTATTCCATACACGGATATGGATTCAGCACAATCCATTACATCTGATTGTGGACAACGGTAGCCAGAAGAACTTCATTTCTGAAGATCTTGTGAAGAAACTAGGTCTTGTCACCACTCCGCATCCTCAGCCTTACAACATCAGTTGGATGAAGGATGGACAGGAACTACGGATCACCCGAAAATGCAAACTCGCCTACTTCATAAATCCTTTTGAAGATGAAGTACTCTGCGACATAGCACCACTCTCCGTACTCGACACCCTGTCTGGGAAACCTTACCTATGGGATCGCCATGGAAGTTATCAGTCACGACTGCAGAAGGTGATTGTCAGAATCCAGAATCGATGGTACAACATTCCAGAGCGACGACCTACACCAACAGTCTCAATGATATCTGTTAAACAAACAAAGAAGCTCATCAATCATGCTTAGAAGTTTGCATTAATCATGATCAAACCGCAACATTCTAGGAAGACTGCAACGACGAGTCGACTTACCAACCAAAGCAGCTCCCGACAGAAGCAGTTGATCGACAACGTTCTCAACGAGTATCGGAGTTTATTCCAAGATCCGAATGGAGTACCTCAACATTGCCAAGTAAAACACTCCATTGAACTTGCTCCTGGTTCTTCTTTGCCTAACGCATCTGTTTACAGAAGATCCATTCTCGAAAATGAAGAGATTCGCAGACAAATCCAAGATTTGATTGACAAAGGTTATATCCAACCCAACTCCTGTCCTTGTGGAAGTTCAGTCATCCTCGTTCCAAAGAAATACAGGACTTGGCGCATGTGCATCGACTACAGGGCACTCAACAAAATTTCGGTAAAGAATTGCTACCCTCTGTCGCAGATAGATGAGCTCATCGACTGTCTGAAAGGTGCTAAATTATTTACTAAGCTCGACCTCGAGTCAGGATATCATGAGATTCCAATCGAGCCCTCAGATGTGTGGAAAACTTCTTTCAAGACCAATAAAGGATTGTTTGAATGGTTAGTCATGCCTTTCGGCTTAACCAATGCACCTGCGACCTTCATGCGATACATGGATAACATTATTTGACCTTTCATCGACAAATGGGTCATTGTCTATCTCGACGACATATTGATTTTCAGTCGATCATGGGAAGAACATGTCGGACAACTTCGACAAGTCCTCGACCCTCTTCAACAACATTGACTTTACTTGAACATGGACAAGTGTACTTTTGCAATGAACATCATCAAATATTTGGGGTTTGTAATTGACTCTCCAGGCATTCATGTCGATCCAGAAAAAAGTACAAATTCTCAAATATTGTCCCTCGGCTTTAGTCACATAGCCTGACCCTTGAATCAGTTGACGAAGGGAAATGGAAAAATTGTCTTCAAATGGACATCGACACAACAAGAAGCTTTTGAACAACTCAAGCACAAGCTCTGCACTGCACCAGTACTTGTGTTACCTGATTTGCATCAGCCCTTAAAGATTGAGATGGGCGCATCGGACTATGCCTTGGGAGCATTGATCAATCATTCTGGTCACCCAGTCGCTTTTCATTCTGAAACTTTTAACGACATAGTTAGAAGATATTCGATGTACGAAAAAGAACTGTACACCATTGTGCAAGCTCTCAAGCAATGGAGGCATTACATCCTTGGAAAGGAAATGGTCATCCTCACTAGCCACAAGCCCCTATAGTTCGCTCTGACCCAATCAAAACTACAAACAACTCGACAACTTAAGTGGATTAATTACCTGCAACAATTCCAGTTGGTAATTAAGTATCGGAAAGGTAAAGCTAATGCCACTGTCGATTGTCTAAGAAGACCTCCCATTACTCGCATTTTTACAGTGATGAGTATGCAGGGATATGACACCACTACTTGACCTCAATTATATCAGGACATCATCGAATTTTCACCAGTCTACCGATAGCTTCAGACTGAAAAGTCATCGACCTCGGACTACTTCCTGAAAGATACCTTGCTATACAAGCTCGGACAGCTTTGTGTACCGACATGTGAGCATCGACAACAGCTCATTTGGGACGCACACTACAAAAAGACTGCATGACACTTTGGAGTAGCAAAGACACTTTCTATTCTACAGAAGTATTTCTTTTGGCCTACACTTAAAAACGACGTCAACAAGTACATTTGATCATGCGTGGTTTGTGCCACTATTAAACCGCCTAATTGACGACATGGATTGTACACACCTCTGCCAGTTCTTAGTCGACAATGGGAATCTATTTCTATGGACTACTTGACGAGATATACTACTACCAAACATCAACACGATGCGATATTAGTAGTAGTCGACAGATTTTCCAGGATGGCCATTCTCATACCATGCAAGAAGACCAAGACAACGAAATAGACTGCTCAGCTCTTCTCCACACATGTTTGGAAACACTTTGGTTTACCCACAACCATTACTTTCGACCGAGATACCAGATTCGTCAGCATATTTTGGAAGACTCTCTAGAAACAGTTGGACACATGACTCTCATTGCCGACAGCTTTCCATCCTCAGACCGACGAACAGACGGAAGTTGTGAATTGCTTGGTGGTACAACTACTTCGCATGTACAACCACAAGCATCGACGCACATGGGATGAAAGTCTTCCATACATACATCACAGTTACAATCGTGCTCATCACATCTCTACGGGAAAGAGTCCATTTGAGATATGTTATGGATTTCAACCCTCAATGCCTATCGACTTGATCAGCTCCTCGACACAGCCAAACTCCGACACTGACTACAACTAGCGAGAAGTTGATAAAGCCTTGAAGTTTCGAGATCAAATCTGCGACATCCAGAAGCAAGCACAGGAAATGTTGCAACGAGCAAACAAGAAAGCTAAGGCCCGACACGATAAGCATCGTATTCCTCATTCATTCCAAATTGGGGATAAGGTCTGGTTACATCTCAAGAAGGAGCGCTTCACTACTCCATTCAAGAAGCTCAAACCTTTGCGATATGATCTGTACAGTATTCTTTACAGATTGGTGAAAACGCTTTCCAGCTTGGCATTCCTGCATGCCTGGGTCTGCATCCAGTATTCAATGTGGATCTACTTTGACCATACCATGCACCACTATTGGAACATAACGACTTATCGACAGCAGAACCTGACGACATCCATCCAGATGTTCAGGAGACTCTTCCTTGCGCCACCATTGTACGATGATGAGTATGCCATACAAGGATGAACACAATTTCCTTATTTCAGGTTGTTAAAGCCAGACAAATCCCATCACAAGGAAAGTAGTACTCTGCTACTGAACTGACCGACAAGTTTCCTCACCTTCACGAGCAAATAATGGGGACCATTTTTTCTTAAGGAAGGAGGTCTAATCCACATCGCAGTTGGCATTATTGTCAGATGCTAACTTCGACACATCTTTGACAAGTCATCGACATCGACACAACTTCGACAAGTTTCGACTTCGACAAATCCGTGACTTCGACAAGTTTCACGACCTCATAGTTTTGTGACAACGACATGCAACGTCGATCTGTGACTTGCGACTGTCGAACTTCGACAAACTGTCTATCTGTCTTCCAGTCGATTGTAACGATTGAACTACCGAACCGTTCTAACTTCTCTTGTAACTGAATGTAACGTGAAAGCACCCAAGCGTCTCAGCACTCTCTATATAAGCATGTAAACTATTGTAATATAGAACTTAGAATCAATCGATGATCTCATATCCAATAATAGAAGATCAATTCACATTCCTGCATATTGTCTGTGTATATTTGTGTTCTGTCTGTGTAGTGTATTCATGCTTTGCACATTCTGTTTCTTAAGCTTCCGTCATAACAGATTCGACTCATTCAGTCGAACTGTTGTCCCCCTCGTGCTTCCTGGCCAGATGCGGATCATATATTCATATATATATATATATATATATATATATATATATATTGTGTTGAGAGGGGTTGTAACATTTTCATTTTCTTGTAGGTTTGTGTGCTTTGCTCGACCAACATAAGCATGCTTGGCAGACTAGAGTGGCAACATGATGAGGTTAGTCAAGCGTAACTAGGCAACCAAATTCACGAACAAAAGGGTTCAAGTGCATGGGTGGAAAATGGGTAAGCAATCAACAATGGAGCAACACGAGTACAAAACGTGTGACCAAGAGGGACAATTGCATGAGTGGTTATAACCATCAACACAATGTATCAAACCATGGGTCCAATTTTCAACCAAAGTGGTCTTGGTAGGAAAACTGTTGCAAAGTGTGGCCACTTACCTTGGATGAGGATCCACACAAATCCACTCTAAGGATTCAACAAAGGCACTTTGAAAAGTATAAAGAAGAGAGGCAAACAAGGAAAAGGATCATCCGATGAGAGCCAATTTCAAGAGTATCAAGCTCTATGTTGAGGGTTGTTGAGGTAAAAGGAACCAAATGTTATTGAAGACCAAGTACTATAGGTGGAAGGCTTGTAGGAGAGTAACAAAGGCGTAGTATGCAAGCATAGTGGCATCGAGAAAGTAGTTCCCTGGGTTGTTTGTCTATTGTAATTGGGTCGTTGCCTTGTGCTACTAGATCCCCTTCGTACTGAGGTTGTGGTTGTTGTCGAGCCTTCCCCTTTGTAACATATTGTATCTTCAATAATATAAAGGCTTGATGGTACTTGGTTCGGGTGTTGAACATATGTGTTGCCTGTGTGGTTTTCTTCTTGGATGTTTGTTGTTCATTAGCTAAGTATAACACAATTAAGCTAAACAACACATAGTATAAGGCCAAGGTTGAGCATGTTGTTGGGAGTTATAGGTCTAAGTGATGGGTAGCCTATGGTGAATGTATGGGCATGCCCTAAGTGAAGAGGCATAGTCTACCAACGAGTAGTCTCGAGCAACCAAGTCCTCAGTAGGAAAACCAAGTTTGTCACATCATTGTCAAAGTTTATGCATGACATCAACGCGAAGCTTTGGGGTTGTGATAGTTGGTATTAGAGTAGATTCTGGTATCTCCTCACTAGAAATGGGAATAGTTCATGTCGGAGCCACATTAGCAAATGGGTTTTAGCGGAAGGAAGTGTCACCTTTGGTGGAACTTGCTAAAGCAAGTCTTGGGGAAAATGCCCACCCCCACCTTGTAGAGTTGCAAGGTAGAACCAAACAATGTCTTGATGGTAGATAGAGAGGATTGGGCAGAACTTGCGAAAGATAATGCTAAGACACTGAGGCAGGAAACCGCCAAATTGTGCAGACAACGGTTGAACATGACAACACACATTCAAAAACACTTTGGTAGTGTGAAGGTACTGGAAACAATGTTGGAGGATGCAATGAGTGTCGTCTTAGGACATAGGATAGATCAACCAAGGAAAGCATAAAGGCAAGTAGACCTTAATAAGCAGTTGCACGATACTTGTAGGAAGCACAATCTAGGTCACACTTGTGATTTTCAAGTTGATGTCTTGTGGGAAAGTTCGGCGCATGTGACTTTGACAATAAAGAAGGAACCAATGTAGAGATTGCGTACCTTGGTTGGAAACCAAGGTAGGAGCTTGGACTAGCTTTGATACATGGAAATTATCCTCAATGAAAGTAATGTGAAGGAAATGGTGGACAATGGTACCTCACATAACTTCCTCAAGAAGGAGTTGACGAAGGAACTTGGAACTTGGGCTTAGGGTACAACCTTGTGGAGCTTCAGTCAAGGTTGTGAAATCTAAGGCAAAGGCAATTTTTAGGATCGCAACCAAGGTTCATGCTCAGCTGGCTAAGTGGAAAGGGAGAGCCAACTTCATAGTGATGAAGCTGGATGACTTTGAATCCATCCTCAAGCAAGACTTTATAAGGAGGAAGAAGGTAGTCCTCATGCCATTCAAGGGACATTTGGTGATCTTTGAAGGAAAAAAACATTATGTTGTGCACACAACAACAAGACAATCCAATGAAAGAGTGTGATTGGCCTCTGCATTGAGTCGCAAGAAGATAGTATGACAACTACATTCACAACTTTATGGTGTAACATCAAAGGAAAGTGATGAAGGGGGGGTAGGGACAGTTGTGCCACTAAGACTTGTTGACATGCTAAATGAGTTCACGTATCCAATGTTAGAGAGCTTGCCGAAGGGACTTCCACCGAGATGTGCTATAGACCACCGTATAAAGCTTGAATTGGGGGCCAAGCCCATGACAAAAGCTCTGTATCAATTGTCTATGCCAAAGTTGGAAGAGGTAAAGATGTAGTTATCTAAGTTACTGGAGGCAAGCTTCATTAGACCTTCACAGTATCCTTACGACACATTAGTCCTCTTCCAAACGAAGAAGGACACCCCAAAACTCAGACTTTGCTTGGATTATAGGAAATTGAACAAGCAAATGATAAAGAAATGTATCCCTTATTGTTGGTCGCTGACTATTTTGACAAGCTAGCCAATGCTAAGGTGTTTTCCAAGTTGGATCTTCGACAAGGTTATTATCAGCTTAGAATTGCAGAAGGGGATGAGGCAAAGACAACCTATGTGACAAGGTACGAGAGCTTTGAGCTCCTTGCCATGCCATTTGGGTTGTGTAATTACCTGACAACCTTCCGCATGTTGATGAACGAGGTGTTAATACCTTTCCTGGATAAGTTTGTAGTCGTCCACCTTTATGACATTGTGATATTCGGTTAAAGCATGGAGGAGCACAAAGAAAAATTGGCACAGGTATTCAAGGTGCCGAGAGAAAATCAATTATACTTGAAGAAATCCAAGTGCATTTACAAGAAAACGAAGGTGTCATTCTTGGGTCATTGGATTGGCCAAGGGTGCACTCGTATGGACCCCAATAAGGTAAGGGAAATCAAAGATTGGGAGGAACCGAAGACTGTGCACAAGGTAAGGAGTTTTCTGGGCTTAGTGAACTATTACCAATAATTTGTAGAGGGTTACTCAAAAATTTCAATGCCCCTGAGTGATTTATTGAAGAAGAATTAATCATAGTGTTGGTTGAAGAAGTGCCATGCAACCTTTTGCGAACTGAAGTGCAAACTAGTGTCGACACCTTTATTGAAGTTACCTAATTTTGAGAAGGAGTTTGATTTGTAGACAGACGCCTATGAATTTTCCATCGGTGGATTTTTAATGCAAGAAGGTCACCTAGTAGCATATCAAAGCAAGAAGCTCCAAGATAGGGAACAAAGGTACCTTGTTCACACAAAGAGATGACTATCATGGTGCATTGCCTATAGGCATGGAAACATTACCTGTTGGGCAAGCCATTCCTAGTAAAAATGGACAATGTTGTGACCACATACTTTGTGATGCAACCAAAGTTGTCTCCGAAGCAAGCTTGTTTCCAGGACTTCTTAAGTGAGTTTGACATGAAAATAGAGTATTGACCGAGAAGGTTGAATAGATTCATTGATGTGTTTAGTCAGAAGGCACATCTTGCCTGTAATACCCCTAGTTTTTACTTGGAATGTATTTATCCAATATTATGTAAATGATGTAAATATGCTAGTGTGAATTCCTAGTGCGGAGCTCAAGGCCAAGGCCCGACTAGTGAATGGATAGTCATGTATGATGTTATATTTCTGTTTTGGACCATATGATTGGCTTATTATGCCTAATTCGAAATGTATGTAAGTATTGTGCTGAAAACTAATAGAATGGTCCAACAATGGTTTTGTAAAGAGCACCAAAGGGGCTATGATTCCACTAAAGGGGAAGAGGAAGGGGGATTATGGGAAACCCAATCCTATGTTGCCATGTGTCGACCTTAGGACTCACCCTAAATTCTATCATGTGATGAGAATAAGCCAATTATCTCTTTTTTTACTATTTTCCAATCATTTATTGCACATGTGAGGTTGGTGGGAAAAGTCACTTCATGTAGTTATTGAAGCATAGGGGTTGTGTCAGTTAGGTAAAATGTCTTTTCACCCTTGCCCCATATCCTTAGATTCAACACCCTTTTGATGATTATCATTCCATTTTTCACTCTCTCATGCAAGCTACTTCTTCACGTAGAGTTTTCTCCATTCATGTTCATGCCAATTAATAGATTGTGTGTTAAACCTCGGAATTCGAATTAGAGGGCAGAGTTGAATTTTTGGAAGGAAAAACAGTTGGCTGTAGGTGAGTAGAGAGGTTGGGGGCAAGATAGGAACCTTACCCATGGAGTTCTATTTCTTATAGGTGCTTGTGAAGTCACAAATAAAGGCTACAGGAGGTTTTATAGCAGCCATATCAGATTGGACTTCTTCTATGCACACACTAGAAGCACCTAGCAAGATGGATCACCCAAGAGCACCATGGATCGGTGAAGGGGATGCCTAAGCAAGAAGGGTGTTGTGTGGGGCGGGTATTGTCGAAGCCAAGGCTGTGAGGGCTGAGTGAGACTCTTGTGGAGATCTGTATGAGTATTTGACTAAGCACATAGAGCAGAATGGGTTGTGGGCTGTAACAAATAATTAATAATACATTAATATTAATAATACATTAATATTAATAATACATTAATATTAATAATAAGTAGGAGTAATAATTAATGAGAGGATGCATCCCCTCAAATAGGAAATGCCCAATCTACTATAAAAGTGGAACAACAATTGTATATTTATCATCTCATCAATCTATAAATTTATATATCATTTTTATATCTACGGATATGTGGGTTATTTAAGAAATTATGGATTCATTCCGAGTTTATTGAGAATATCCAACTATGGATATTACATTGGTATCAGAGCTAGCCCTTCCTCGGGCTTCCAGCTTGTAGCCAAAATCTCAAGGTTTCCTTGAAACCGGATCTTTAATCTAACACAGGCTTTTATCCATCTCCGACTCGTGACCTATACCCATTCCATTTCCTCGCCCTTGCGCAACCACCCGCGTTTTCTCCATCACTGCTACCCTCGTCCCATAGCTCCACTCGTGCTCTTCCCCCACATTTCACTCACACGTTATTCTCCCATGCCCCTACCAATCCTCTGCCTGCTCCATCATTTCTCAGACCACGTTCCTGCACACTTCATCCCCACTGATGCGCCCACCTTCCTCCACACTGCCACCTTCCTCCAGCCTCCACCACAGTCGCCCCACGCCTTACCTACTAGTCAATCTCCCTCACGCCCAGCCTCTCGGTTCTCGTCCCTCCTCCACTTTGCAACACCCATCCTCTCCTCACACTATCCTCTTCCGCACCGCCCATGCCGCCTCCCTTCCTTGCTCCTCACTGCCTTACCTCGCGCCACTCGCCAGCTCCACGCCAAGACCCCAACATCATCACGCTGCCATTCCCGCAGCTCCCACACCATCCATCCTCCCCCCCCTTCAATGCCTCCTCCCCACCGGTTGCATCTATTTTCCCCTGCACTTGTCTCTCCACCCCCACTCTCGGCCTCCTCCACCACCACCCCTCGCTACTCCCTCGTCACCCACTTCCATCCACGAGCGTCCCTCCCTGCTCGCCTTCCCTCCTCCATCTCTCCACTCATCTCCCCACACCGCTGCGTCCCTGCATACTCCACCTCCTCTCGCCCTCATTCCCTCTCACTCCATCCTTCCGCTTCTGACCCAATCGTCAGCCCTTCATCCCCTTCTCACTCGTCCACGCAGCAGCTCCACACGGCTCCCCCACGTTGCCCCATCAACCACGTTGTCCCCCCTTTCCCTCATGTCCAACTCGTCCACTCTCCCCCACGGCCATATACTCCAGCATATTCCCCCGCCATTTTCTCCTCCCTCTCGCCATTGAAACCCTAGAAAAAAATTTAAAAATTAAAACATTATAATAGTGTTATTATAATGGTTTAAATATTTTAATATTTGAAAAAAAAACTATATATTAAACTATATATATATAGTTTATAAAAACATATAGTCTATAAACTATAAACTATTGACTGAAAAAAAAAAAAAAAAAAAAAATATAAAACATTAATATAATAATATTATTAATTAATTTATTAATAATTATTATTATAAATAAATAAATAAAAAGATAAATAAAAGAAATAATTATTATTGTAAAAAAGAAAGAAAGAAAAAAAAAGAAATCAATTATCGTCGAAGGAAGCCAAGGACCAATTGTCATCAAAGAAGACCAAGTCAAAGAAGATATTGAAGACAAAAAATTAGTGTCAAAGAAGTTGAAGATCAGTTATCATCGAAGAGCAATATCAAGTCAGAAGAAGACTCGTATCGTCAAGAAATCAAATCAAAGGAAACCAGCTATCAGTGAAAAAGTCAGGAAAAATGGCAAACACATATCCAGTGATAAAGTCAAAACTACAAGCAGCACTGGATGAATTAGAGCAATATAAAGCGAGCAGTAAACGTCTACAAGCTGAGATTGAGACACAGAAGTTTTTAAAGGAGTGGAGAGACGATGAGAATCGTCGCTTATGGAATCAAAATCGACAGCTAGAATGAACCATAAGAGATAACAAGAAAATGTTATCTGATCATGATAAAGAAATATCATGTTTAAAAATCCACAATCAAAACTTAGAAGACGAGATTAGAAAGTCAAAAAATGACGACAAGTCACCCGATGGAAGCGATAATGATTTAGAAGAAGAAATAAAGCGTTTAAACCGGCTTGTCAGAGACAAAGATGATGAATTGACGCAAGTCCAGAAGAAGCTACAAAGTCAAGAATCAGACATAGGTCAACAACAACAAAAGAATAAAGAACTCCAGCAGACATATGATGCTACTAAAAAAATGCACAGAGTGGAAATTAAGAAAGTCAATGACATATTAGCAAGCAATATCGAAGAACTATTTCGACTGAGAATTCATAACAAAACATTACTTACAAAAATAAAAAAAATTGAAACATAGCCAGAAGATGGAACACTCTAATGAAGACTTAGAAGGAAAAATACTAGAACAACAAGAAGAAAACCATCATCTGAAAAATCATAATCAAGAACTAGAGAAACAAATTGAGATGTTTAAAGAGGACAAAAAGTTGCAGGACAAAAGGTTCGAGAAAATTCAGAGTAATAACAATCTATTAGAGAGAAAATTAGCGCAAATCCAGGAGGAAGCATCCAGATCCCCGGGAAAACAAAGTCAAGTTGAAGAAGTAAAATCAATCCTCGACACAATTCAAAAAGAAGTCAATTCAACAGAAAAACAAACAGCCAGGACTCCTTATCGACACCCCAATTATAAATGTCATTTTGACCAACGACAGGGTCAAAATGAACATACACATAAGAGTCATGTTGCAAGACAAGTAAGAACATAAAATAAAAATATTAAACAAATGAGAAGACCCATCTCACAAAGTGATCAAATAGATCCGATAAAAATAGATCTCAGATGGACCACATCAGAGAAGATGCGACAGTTCTTCTTTGGAATTCGTAACTCGTATCGCCTCATTTCATCAAGTATCGCAAATACAAAAAAAAGATCCAGAGATGACGATTCAATATAAAAGAAGACATAACCCTTGTCTTCAATAAGCTTTGAGGACAAAGCTTCCCTTAAGGGGAAGGTAATGTAACAAATAATTAATAATACATTAATATTAATAATAAGTAGGAGTAATAGTTAATGAGAGGATACGTCCCCTCAAATAGGAAATGCCCAAGCTACTATAAAAGCGGAACAACAATTGTATATTTATCATCTCATCAATCTATAAATTTATATATCATTTTTATATCTACGGATATGTGGGTTATTTCAGAAATTATGGATTCATTCTGAGTTGATTGAGAATATCCAACTATGGATATTACATGGGTTGAGAGGTAGAAGACTATAGGTATTTCCTTCGCCCTGGTGGCCTCATATCCTAGCTTGGGGGTGGCTTCAGTAGCAGAAAGAGTATATGCTGGACTGAGTGCCTATGGTTGGGTGGAAAAGTGCTCTTACACAGCCAGTTTCTTGGATCTGCGTTTCTTAAAGATAAGTATTTTTATGTGTTTAATTATGAACTGTTTTATTGATGTCTATAATGTTATGTTGATGTATCTTCATATTAGATGTGTGTGGATTGTTTTGAATTCCACTGTGCATGCTTAAATTACATTTCTGCACACACTCTGTTGTTGAAAATTGTATTATGGGCTTGGGGCGAATTTTTAGAGCCCAGGTTTTGCCAACGTCCCCTCCCAATGGTTGGATTGGGTGAGGGGGACGCTACATTGCCGCATTAGTAGAAGAGGAATAACCTTTGTTGGTGTTGATGAAAATTCAAGTGCAAGTATGGGAAGACTTGCAAGACAGAATCAGGGTGAGGTTAGAGTTCAACTTGACTACCTTGAATAGTATGAAATGAGCAAGGGAGGGAAAGGCCATAAAGTTTTGGGTAAAGAAGGGATTGCTTTACTTTGGTGGTTGACATTATGTGCTAAAATGCACTAACATATGTGGGGAGTTATTGAAGGAGCACCATGACTCACTTTGGGCCAAGTATTCGAGTATGCAACACATACTTGCCATGCTAGAATGAGGTTACTATTGGGAGCGAATGAAGAAGGATGTTGAGGAGTATGTGCATAATTGCATAGTTTTCCAATAGGACAAGATCGACAACAAGATCCCGACAAGTCCAATTCAACCCTTACCTGTGCCAAAGAGGCCATGGTAAAGCGTCTCGACGAACTTTATAACTTAGCTACCAATGAATCGAGGGTATAACGAGACCTTTGTTATGGTTGACAATTCTCCAAGTACACGAACTGTGTGCCCAAAAAGGTGCCTTGTTTAGAAAAAGAAGCTACAAAATGATGTTTTTCATTTTTGAAACATGTTGTGAAGCTACGGGGTTTGTTGTTGAACATCGTTTTAGATGGGGACACTAGGTTCACCGAGCAATTCTAGACATAATTGTTTAAGCTTGTGGGGACAAAGTTGTTGATGAGCTCATGTCATCAGTTATAAATTCATGGCCTGATAAAGTAGATTAATTATTTGGTGGAAAATTACTTAAGGCATTTCATGTGGGAAAATCAAATGAACTGGTCAAAGCTATTAGAATCAATGTAGTTTTTCTACAACTTGTAGAAGATTTCAGTCACCGGGTACAATCTGTTTGAGTTAGCTACTAGGTAGTAGCTAATGACACCACACACATTGATGGCAGACTTCTACGGTAGCAACCCACAACATTACAATTTGTTAAGGATTGGTAGGATCGATTAGAGAGGGCACGTGTAACTAAATAGGAAAAACAAAAATATGAATTACTAGGAAAATTAGGGTAGGAGAAATGTGGAGTTTCATGTAGGTGACAAGGTCTTACTCACGTTGATTAAGGATGAGTTCAAATCACCGACAGGCATGTGCTACACCTTGTTGAGACAGTATGAAGGACCCTTTGAGGTACTTGAGAAGATAGGTGATGTTGCATAGAAGTTGAAGCTGCTCGAACATCTGAACGCCTTCCACCCAATGTTTCACGCTAGTTAGAAACAAGCTTTCAAGCTAGACAAGGAGGATCTTGGTAGGATAGGGCCATCTAGGGAACATGCCATGATCATAGATCGAACAAAACATGAATTCAGGAAGGTGTTGGATCACAAATCGGTTAAACATAGGAATCCAAAATGACACAAGTAATTTGTGCATTAGAAGGATGCAACAGAAGAAGAAGAAAACTAGGAGAGAAAAGAGTCTTTGTGGCAATACAAAGACAAGGTCCAGGAGTTTGAACAAAGGAACCTCGACTCTCTCATACATGTATTGGTCAGGTGTTGACATGTTGAGTGGGGGAGGATGTAATGTCCTCACTCTTAGGTAGGCCAAAGTGCCTTGCTCAATCAACATGGGCATACTCGACAAACTGGGGTGGCAACATGACAAGGCTAGACAGGCACGTCCAATCAATCGTATTTGTGCAAGCGCATGGGTGGAAAGTGGGTAAGCGATTGACAATGGGGCAACATGAGTATAAAAGGTGTGACCAAGAGGGAACCAGGAGTGACACTTTCCCAAGTGGTTATAGCCATCAACACGATGGACCAAACCACATATCCACTTTACAACCAAAGGGGCCTCAACAAGTAGGTTGTTGTAGGGTGTTCCCACTTACCTTGGATAATAATGCATGCATGTCCACTTGAAGGATTCAACAAAGGAACTTTGATAAGTATAAAGAAGAGAGGTGAGAAAGGTAAAGGATCATCCAATAGGAGCCAATTTCAAGGGTATCAAGATCTGCATTGAAGGGTTGTTGAGGAAAAAGTGACCAAGTGTTATTGAAGACCAAGCATTACGGGTGGCAGGCTTGTAGGGGAGTAGCAAAGGTGTGAGATGTAGGCATAGTGGCATTTGGTAAGCAGTTCTATGGGTTGTTTGTCTATTGTAATCAAGTTGTGTCCTTGTGTCAGATCCCCTTTGTATTGAGGTTGTGGTTGTTGTCGGACCTCCCCCTTTGCAACATATGTATCTTCAATAATATAAAGGCTTGACGATACCTAGTTCAAGTGTTGAACATATGTGTTGTCTTTGTAGTTTGTTTCCAATATGTTTATTGTTCATTTGCTACATATAAAACAATTAAGTTAAACAACACACATTATAAGTCCAAGGTTGGGCATGTCATTGGGTGTTCTAGGTTTAAGCAACTATAACACTCCAATCTTAATTAGGATAATTAAGCATTGACATTAGTATAAGAAAATAAAAAGGGAAATGTGCATTTGATTAAAAACTTAGATTAGTTAATTAAGAGAGATTAATTAACCTTAAAATAGGTATTTGATGCACGGATGGTGTCATCTATGCAAAATTAAGAAAATGAATAAAAATAGGAAATTAAACAAAAAAAAAGGAGAACAAACCTTCTTTTGGTTTGAAGGGGGGGTTGTTGATGGTTTTGCTACTGTTTTTTTCTCTAGTTGGTGAGTTCATTTGTTGTGGGGGAAAGGTTAGGGAGGAGGATATTTATGGGTTGTGGGGCAAAGGGAGAAGAGTGAATTCATAACTATATGGCATATGGTTAATTGTTGAAGGCTCGAGGGCCTCAACTTCTAATAGGGGTTTGTTCAGGTGGAGAGTTATTCCCCAACCGTGGTTCGTGTTGCTGGTAGGGGTTTGGTTAGGTGGAGAGTTATTCCCCCAACTATGGTTTGTGTTGCTTGTAGGGTTTTGGTTAGGTGGAGAGTTATTCCCCCAACTATGGTTCGTGTTGCTGGTAGGGGTTTGGTTAGGTGGAGAGTAATTCCCCCAACTATGGTTCGTGCTGCTAGCTAGGGCTGTTGTGAGTTGGATTTGGGCTACTAGTTCAAGTTAGGGGCGTGGGTCGACATTTCAGGTAAGTGCTCTTTCCTAACTCCTAAATGGTTAGTAAGTCTTAAATTGATTTATTTTCTGCAATTGTATTGACTACAATGTAGTAATGTTTTTTTTACAAACCAAATAATATTTCTTGTATAGTTTAAAACTGTTGTTCATGCTTATTGTATAGGTAAATTTACTGTAGAATTTAAGAGTGTTGCTTATACTAATTGTATGGTTAATTAATGTATTTCAAGTTGCGACACTTTGGTACCAGAGCGAGTTTTAAGACTAGGGCCTATAAAACATTCAAGCAAAGTAAAAAGGAAAAAATACAGACTTGCTTTTGGCTGTATTTCCTTAGAAATACATGACAAGCTGTTCATGAAGCCTTCAACCAAAACATTCATTCTAGTAAAGGTATTTGTGTTTAAAAAGAAAAAGAAAAAAACAGATGCATTTTATGAGTCCATGCCAAGGCAAGAACTATAGTGATCAGTTGGTCATAAACAAGTTTGACTTTTATATTAATACAAAATAAATTATAATGTTTTTTAAAGTTTCATAATATCTAGATATTAAACTTAATATTTTGAAAATATAAATTATTTTGTATAATTTTTAACATTTGTTATTTCTATTTTATGATTGGCTAAAAGATATGAAGTAATAAATTACCACCTTAAATGCATCTACTAATTACTAATTACTAATTTTAAAAACTTAAAAACTAAAACTAATTGTTTTTATTAATATCTAAAAAAGTATCATGGATGATTACAACAAGCCATTATTAAAAAATTTAAAACAAGAGCCACGAAGTGGCAATGTCCCTGACATTGTATTTTAATATTATATAATGTATTTTGTAATTTAAAATTATGGAAAGCAATTTTTGTTGGAAAGAAGTGCTTAAATTCACTGGAGGAGCTAATTGAAAAGACAAGGAAGACTCATGTTTTACAATGAAAATAGACATGACCAATGTTAAAGATATGAAAGTATTGCCAATATGGGTTAGGAATTTGGGACCGGCATCACCAATGTGAAAGATATTAAAGCATTAAAAGGTTTTACAAACAAAAAATAAGGGAGGTTTCATTGATATTGTTTAAATGTTGTTTGATTGATATTTTAATGCTACAAAATTTCCATTCGCGAAAATAATTTGAATTCATACATTTGTTAGTTGGTTATGTGTGTTATAGTATTTGCATGATGAAAATTATAATTATAGTGTACCTTCTAACATTGTTAGTTGACGCATGATGATTAGGCTATGAACCATATCATGAATTGCATACAAATTTCTGAGTCAGAAACACAAGATTCTCACCATAATTAATGGAGATTATCATCTTTTGTCAGAATGCTATTTTCAAAAGACATGACAAAGTTGATACCGCATTAGCATACCATTATCATACCATTGCCAACCTATGAAATACTACATAACCTTCAATGATTTTACAATGGATATAAAAAAACCCAAGAAATGTAATAACATATCTCAAGTGTCTTAAATATCCAAAACTGTTTGAGCACTGGCAATCTTAAAAGTATGAGCAAATTACTAACATATATTTCATTAAGTTCATATCTAGTTGCCAAATTCTGCAAGACTCCTGGTTCATGCAAATAGGAAAGTTTCGTTATATCATCTACTCCCACGGGAGGTGCTTCTGTATCTTTTGGGTACACATTTGACAAATTAGCAACCTCCTGTATACATGGAAAAACAGTCACACGTATCAGCAACAATTGATAAACAATAATAGAATACCATGAGTTTGATGCAATAATAGAATACCATCAGTTTGATGCAAGTTAGGGAAAAGCCTCGTAAGACTCGTAAGAAACATTTCCATAGGTTGCTCATGAAAATGAAATTCTATAAAACAAACCTCAAAAAGCAGAAATGCATATCAAGTGATGAACTCCATACATTGATTGAATAAATTTAACTCAGTAAACCATGGAGAATATTCTCTATGAATATACAGGCAAGCCTGCATGATAACACAACAATGCATAAAAAGACTAAAGAAGTGACATAAAAATGGGACAAATATTTCAGTCCAGTTGTTGCCATTCATTTTGAGTGTTCATGGATTTGCACAGAAGTTTTATAATAAGTATTAATCTCAGAAAAGTCAAAGCTCCTAGGATTATCTTGCCCTTGCTTTGCTGGTTTATAGGAGAATGCACTTCCTAGCACTTAAAATGATACTACATTGTCTTTAAAAAAAAATGGCTCAGTTCAGTATTAACTAATCTGATAAGAAGTTGTATATTTCTTGGGTGGAGCATGGCAAGCGATTATACAAAGGGACAAAAGAGCAATGCCAATATCAGAAGCCTGTCGCGTTATGTAATGAATAAGAAACATGTCACTAATTGGCCTTGAGTATGTTTCTACGATTGAAGCCTGAAGGTGCATTTCCGTAAGCAACTGAAATGGAATTCGATATATGCCTCAGATTCTTTAATTTTCATAATCCAAACTCCCAACTACCATCTTATTCTTTTCTTGTTTTTTATATATATAGACTTATAGTTAACTTAGTATTTATTTTGGCTTGTAAAAGAGGAAACAAAATATGCACTACAAAATTTCCAAGGTCTTACAGAAAATAAGTAATCACTGGAATTCTATTGTCCAGTTACAACAGGGTATATAGAACAATGTTTGATGACAAGAAAAGACAAGACAAGGAAATATTACAAATAAGACCCACTCCCCTCCTTAACAACGAGCTAGTAAATAAGCCATAGGGAAGTTGCTAGCGCGAGTAAATAATTTACTATAGATGATAGAACATGCAGCAAGTAATTTGTCTCGTCAATTCCTACTTTTTATGAAGGCTGTTTCCTTTACTTAGAGACTAACATTCCAAAATTCAAAAGAAAAATGTACCTTCAATTTCCAAAATGTTGTACTTAGGTAGTAGTTTTCTGCATTGCAAATTAGTGTCATTCATGTTCCTTTTTTCATTAGTTCTAGTCCTTGTTGTACCAAAACAAATTAGCTTGGATCATTCCATGAGTACATGATTCATGTTAGCTGCTGCAAATATCTGAAGGGATCTAAAGGACAAAAGAAGTGACACAGAATTAGGAGCAATCCAACAAATAGGTTTATCAAATGAACTGTTACACTAACCATAGTTCCAGCAGCTTAAATTCATCCATGTCAGGCATATATACATCATTATCAGAAGCTCAAATTTGTGATAACTGAAATCTTCAGGCATAAGTGACATCACTCATGGCATTTTAGGGATATAGAAATCTTCCAAATACTTGATGTGAATCTTAGCTTCATAAACTTCATGAACCTCATAGGCATGGCAAATGTTTTCTCTCTCAAAATCAAAAGAAGACTATGATAATAGCAATGAAGGGGAATTATGGTAATGACTAATTTTTCTTCTTGAGATGCCTTGGAGCTGTGTCAATAGATTTGGGTCTAGACAAGAATCAAATACGGAAAGCTTGTATTTTTTTGCAGTTTGATGCTTTTCAATATCAAAAACCATTAACCATTGTTGTAAAGTCTAATGCAAAAGCCAAAAAAAAAAATGAACACCACTAAGCTGCAAAGATGAAGACAAATTGAATTTGAATATGAGGAACCAGTTGGCTAAGTATTAAGTCGTATGATAGGGATAACAATCTATGACTATTTGCATAGATAGAAGCCTATGTCCAAAGAAGAAAGCTGACCAATGTATTTTATCAGAATACAGTTATTGTAACTGTCCATCAATATTTTTTATTAACCATCAAATACTTGCAGACAAAATGCCAAAGAAAAAATATTTGACTATGATATAATATATTTTTAAAGAAAACCAGAAACGCAAGTCAACTCTCAGCTCAAGTGCATCAGAGATGGATGGGCAATGTTTAGGTTAATATTGTGGTTTTGAAATAGCCAAATTAATCAAAAAGTAAAATCCAAAATACATTTGTGAATCGGACATCGACTTCCATAGAATATATTTTTATACAATACCAAAAAACATAACTCAGTGCTCAGTGTAAGTGTATGATGAGTTGGATGGGCAATGTTTAGCTCATTATTCTGATTCTGAAATATATAGATCAATCAAGATGCTGATCAATCAATGTGCTCATCAATATGTACAGAACGATGTGGGAAGCATGATAAATACAATATATATTGAGGTTGAATTTTTTCTTTTTACCAGAACAGGTTTCAATAAGTTGGGATTGAATCAGAAGCAAACATGCATAATAATTCTAAGTATGAAGTAGAGAGTGCAAAATTTAGAAAGCTATGAAGGAACATTGTAGACATTTTTTCATTTGTTAATGTATGAAAAGAAGACCAAAACCATCGATGGTAGCAAAGAAAAGGGCTAGCTAATATTTTCATGGTATGCTAATGCTAATGTCAAATTTCATGACATTGATGTTTACTATAATAGTTACAATATGAATAAGAAACAACATAATGTAACAACTCTTGCAAAATATATCAATGTAGCAATCAAATGCTTGAAAAGTATATAATATGAAAGAGCACAATTGTAATCTTAAAACAAGTATGTATGCCTGGAGAAGGATTCAAATAAAGTTCTGTTTTTGCATATATATTTATATGTTTTTATCAAAATCATGACAATAGAGTTTGTCAATATATCGGATGCATAGACCGTTGTTGTATATATATTGGTAGAAAACCGTGGCAGTTGACCACTTTGCCTCTATAATTACATTGATTACATAAAAAAAACAAAATTTCAATAAAGTTTTTTCTTTTGTTTATATGTTAGCTATTGCCAATGTGCACAAGTATTTTCCAAAACTAGATATCTCCTTTGCAAAATATCAGTTGAAATCATCATGGTCAGTGTAGTGGCAACGGTGCTGAAGTTTGCTTCCTGCACATTGAAGAAAAGGAAAATATTAACATCAAAAGCAATTGATAATTGGAAGTAAAACATGTTGTTACAAAAAAGTAAAAGGTGAAGAGTGATGGCAATGAGTGGAAAGACTGAGAACCAGTAGAGAAGGAAAGTAGGCACATAAGTATGATGCAGAAGATGAAGATGTTGATTGATGCAGAAGATGTGGATTTGCAATTGGTTTTTGCAAGAGACAAGTGCATTGCAAAAGGGTTAAATTACATTTGGCTTTGTAAATTCTACTTTTCTGAGAACTTTTGCAGCTACAAGGGCAGAACTACTGGAGAGGCAAAGAGCCCATACTAGCTGACAATGATCAAAAGGTGAGCTGTGTGGAAGGGCCCAAGCCTAATTTTGTTTGGAAGTTATATATATATATATGAACTTTTGTAGCTACAAGGGCAGAACTACTGGAGAGGCAAAGAGGCCATACTAGCTGACAATGATCAAAAGGTGAGCTGTGTGGAAGGGCCCAAGCCTAATTTTGTTTGGAAGTTATATATAATAATAATAATAATGGTGGAATAAAAAGCTGAATTCAAGAATTAACAACTGCGGCATTTAAAACCTAGCTCTGCAACCAAGATCCTCTTATTAGTATGGTATTATGGATATTGTTTTTGGCTCGGGCAAAGCCAAGAAGGCGTAGTCTTCAGATATTTTATTGGCTGCATGGTTCAATTTGAGTTAGGATGTTATGTGCATACAGAAGCAACGTTTTGACAGCTATAAATGTCATTTATGTCTTTATTTATCTAAGCTGAAGCATGAGCTGTGTGGAAGGGCCCAAACCTAATTTTGTTTGGAAGTTATATACATATATATTGTGGTGGATTTGAAGCCATCATAAAGAGCGCAGATCTTTGTTTCACCTTTCTATAGATGGTACGATATCATTTGAAGGTTCTTTGAAGCTTTGTTTGGTTATACCTAACGGTGGTTCTTTTGCATTGTATAATTTCATTGCATCTCCATCTAAGATAGATGTTTAAAGTTTACAATTTTAAATTACAAGCTTTATTTGAGCTATGGTTCTTATCAATGTATTTTTTTAATATTTTCTTAAGCAATTTTTGTGGTTTTTTGGGAAAATATTGGTTATATTGATCGAAAGATATGTACAAAGACATAGAGAGTTACAATCAAGAATATTCAGTATACAGATATGTGCAAACATCAAGATAGTTTCCTAATTGCAGACAGAGCCACAACAAGATATTTTAAACTCTTTGATTTTTCAATTATTTTATATATAAAAGTTTTGGTATTCAAAGTCAATTCAAATGGAGAGGACCACCCGCAACTCAAAAAATTCAGTGTGATCTCGACATTTTAAACTCTTATTCCTTGTTTTTTATTAAACCCTAGTTCCTTGTTTTCTTTTTTATTAAACCTAGTTCCTCGTTTTTTATCTATCCCATACCATGGTTTTATAATAATAAAGCTGAAAATTTAAAAAGTTGAGAATGAGATGTGTGTGGAAATGGCTGAAGTAAAATTCAGATCTGAGAATAAGTTGGCAGAAGCTTGTGAGATTGTAGTGAGCACTGAAGAAAAAGATCCTGGAGCAGAGTGAATGCTACATGCAGCTGAAGCTTTGCAAGCAGAAATTAGCCACAAACCAATCTATGCAATGTTTGCTTCTTATACTGGGTGGAAACTATTTTCGCAATTGGGGATTTTCTAAATTTGTATTATAGCTATTTTTTCTATTGTAACATTGAGTTTCTACTTATTCAAATGCACACCTCAAACTCTCATCCTAATCTATGTTCATTGCAATTAGAAAAGAACTATTCAATTCTATCTTATCTTTATGCAAGTACTTATTCAGAATTTGGCATATGTGTTGATGTACTTATTCACTCTCGATTTGGAAAGTGTGCACATGCAACTGAAAACTTGAAGGTAATTTATCTTCAGTGCCAAAAATTGTGCCTCTGAATCAAAGTATTTGAGAGAAAAGGTAAAAGTATTGGCTCACAAACACAAGCGCATTATTAGATAAGTTGTATTCTATAGAATGATAAAACAAACTGTATGCTGATAAAGTGAATACATGTTAACTTCAGCTTATCATCACAGAATGCAAACACTATAGCTATTGATCATTGATATGAAAAAAAATTAACATTTGAAGCACTGGAAAGCTACACATAGCAAGGACTGGCAAACTATCAACAACGATTAAGAAATCTTATTGCTTTATTGTTTCAAGCATTCAAAAAACTGTGGTTGCGAGTCAATTATGAAATCTAGTATGTAGTTTATTTAATCATGGTCCAAGTTTGAAGATCAAATTGCAATGTTTTTTAAAAAAAATTTCCAATTTTTGTTTAAATCATTTGAAAGTGAACATATTTTTTTTTCAAACAAGATCTGTACAGAGACAAGATTTGAAATACAAAGTGGGCATAGTTGAAAAAGTTGAGTTTTTTTTCAAATTAAGACTTGCTTGTGCATACCTTGTGCCTAGAGTTTTTTGCAGTTGATTATTCTGTTGTTCATTCCAAGAGTGAACGGGCCTTGTTGGTTGAATTTGTGCAGATGACGAATAGTTGTTGTAATAGCCTTACAATATTGCTCGTACGAGATAGCTGCAACAGGTGGACAATATTCTTTCAGCTGTGCACCTTGAAGACTGCATTCGAGGATTCCCTGATCTGTTTCCAGTTTGCATTGCAAGATATGCTCATAGGCTGCAGCTGTTTCTTGATTACAAAAAGAACAGGATGTGGTTCTTTGGATCATCGGAAGCTTGCATTTTACGCATGTACATTGGAATGGTGGTGCAAAAGCATTTTTAATTTTGAGCGATCCATATATCTGTTGCAATTTTCAAGATAGGAAATATACAGAGTATGACATAAGTACAAGTATATAGAAATGTTGCAGGAGGAAACACAAGTTGGAAAGAAGAAAGGAAAAAAACAAATTGGAACTGTTGCTAAAATATTAGAAAGAAAAAGTGGAAAAAAAGAAAGGACATCTTCCCTTTTTAAATGTTGTAATAGTATAAATGCAAAAAGGGTGTTGCAAAAGACATGGACCTATGCAAAATGTTGTGGGAATAGTGTTCAAATAGGCTTATTTCTAGCTACAACATAGTTCATTTCACATTGGATAAATAATCATTTTAGTAAAACAGTCGATATGGATTGTATCTTGTTTATGATAAAATATAATGAATAGATAACTTTGAAAACAGTCGGTGGTAAAGATGGAACAGATGTGGAAAGAGAAATAGAGTATGTTGTTTTTTCTTTTTTCTTTTTTCTTTTTTTTGGTGTGAATTAGAAGAATTGTTACAGCGATTTCATAGTTTAACAAAGAACAAAGGAATGTATGTCTGACCTGTGTCTTAGCTTCAACAATCACAAGAAAATCCTGAATTGCAAATTCATCATTGAGTGGATCAATAAATGTGGCCTGAGAGGCAAATCAGGTGGCTGCCTTTTGGACCTAGTCGGACAATGTTTTTGAATAAATAGAATGGTGGCTCGTCCTGTGCAAGTTGTTGTTGCACTCGCAGAAAGAAGTTTTATAGTTGTCGTTGACTTGAAACTGTGAAGATGAAAGAGAAAAAGTCAGAAATAGATGTATAGATGATTTGCAATGGACAGAAACATATAAACTGAGAGGAAATTGCAGTTGTATCAGCAATCAACAATGAAATGAGAAAAAAATAAAATTAATATGAACTTTGGAAAGAACAAAAGAAAGTATATATATATATATATATACTTGGCATAGAAAAGAAGGAGTTGATAGTACAGTAGCATAGTCATTTGGAGTTTCACCGTCCCTGATGTAGAAATCCAATTGTTTGTTGTTGTATTGGCATGCAACTACTATGGCAGCAACTGAACCAACAACATATGCTTCATCAGATGAAACTAACTCAGTAATTGTAATGTCTGGAGGAAGACAACATGTCTTGCATACTTGATCTATTGTTTCAATGTGACTGGAAGGAAATATTGCTATGGAATTTATAGCATCTCCACGATCATACTGGCCCCTTTTCTTTAACTCAAATCCAATAATTCAGACACTTTTTCCAGGCAACAGGAAGTTGCCAAATCTGTTGATGAGGTTATCATTCATGGTAACAGTAATTTTCATGAAGCCATCTTTGTCTACAAGGTCCGCATGCAGAATCTTTGTCTTCACAGGCGAATTTTGGTTTCGATTGTGTGCAGGGCCATAGACAATTAAAATATCTCCTTCAAAAACATTGGCATGAGACATAGTACACAATTCTACAATAGATGAAGCTTGCACAAATGCTTGCTTCAATCTGCGAACATAAGAAGATGGACATAGAAAGGAGCAATTAGATTCTACAGTTGTCTGTCGTGGATAGCTGTCTACAGATAATTACATTATTTGTAGGTAAGGGCGTGAAAAAGAATACAGATTATGTACAAGAAAATGGTGAAATGAATTAACTTAGATCTGGGTAGAAAAGAAAGAAAATTAAGAAGGAGAGAATCTAAGAAAAAAAAATGAGTAGGTTCGATGCAATGTAACATTACCTCTTTGGACTGGTTGTTTTTGTACTGGCAATATGCAATGAGGGTGTTGCAATTGATTCTGTCTCTGCAATGTCTCGTGAAGAAGAAATATTTGCTTCAACAGGTGGGGTGTTCGATGTAGATGCCATTGCAACAATGATCTGCTTGTGGCAAATTTCTTTTTCTTGTCTATATTTTCTCTATATGTTTTTTGTTTTTGACCAATTTTGGAAAATGATCTGCACCTGAAACCATTAGTAATGACATGGAAAACATAAATCTTTGTAGATATAGACTAGAGAAAATTGAATTGTCAGGAATTTTGGAAAGGGATATTGCATTGAGTTTTGGCATATAAGAAAGAAAGATGAGGAGGAGATATAAATAACAACACCTTTATGAGATGAAGAGTCTATAATGAAAGATGGGAATACCTATAATGAAAGCTGGTGGGAATACGTATCAATGTCGGGTGGAGATACCTATCGAAGTGATCCAAACAAATGTGTCGATGTCAAAAACTGTAATTTGGATATCTATGAATAGAAGCACATAAGATTGAAGTTTGTTTGAGTAATGTTTCCGATTAAACAATAGCTAATGAATAGAATAAAAAAAATTGTAAAGAGTTTAGGTAAATGCATTTGAAACATAATGCTACAAAAGGACAAAACATTGATTCTGGTTTGTAAAACTAGACAAAAAGCTATTTTTTGATGTTCATAGCTGAAGCAAGAGTGTTTTTTTCCCTTGTTTTGTTTTTTTTTACTATTTTTTTTTCAAATTATTGTGCATAGATAACGGTCAATGCATTAGTCAATGATCATTAGAAAATAGTGGATGGCATGTCAGGGTACGCATGAAGAGGAAGCAAATTGGAGGTTGAAAAAGCAAGGGAATTGAGCAACATTTTGTCCATTGCAAAAGGAAAGAAAGAAGTTGATTGCTAAATGGTGTGTTGGTTTTTTATATAAATTTTTGGTTGTAGTTTTAAAAATCGAAAATCAATGTGTTTAAAATTTCAAAAAATCAAATAAAAGAAGGCAAGAACGCTATCATGGATATGTTCTTTGAAATATGCAAAGGAGCTAGATTATATTGAATCAAAGGGAATTGATAAGAAACAACTAAAATGGTCGGACCAATATGCTTCAAAGATAGTAAATGAAATTGTATCAAGATCTAAATTTGTTCAAAAATGATCAAGCATAGAATCATAGCTAGTTGTGATATGACTTGTTTTTAATTTCAGATTTTTTGTTTGCATATATGACTGGATTAATTTTTTAGTCATTGTTTCCTTCAACATGTCAATGTTGAAGTCACCAACAAAAACTATAGGCATTTTCGTATTATTGTTTTCTGACAAAATGCAATCGAGCACACAAATGACTTTGTCGAATACAGTATTTGGTTTGATATATATATTTATAATCTTCACAATGTTGTTACGAAGTTTAAGATCAATGACAATTGCCTCAAGGAATTTTTCATTGTAAGTTGCGGTGTGCAAGATCGGGATCCCTTTTTTGACAGCTATAACAAGACCATGTATTGAATAAGTTGCAATGCAAGTGTATTGGTTTGCAAATATTGTGTGCATGGGAGGTGAATGCAAATGGGTTTCTTGGAGGCATAGAATGTGTGATTCTAATAGTTCAGCATCATGTGCAACGTCCTCAATGTGCAGGACCATGCTACGTGTATTAAGTGAACATATAATAAGATGTTGACTACAAGGAATTGATTTTAGACCATATTGAAATTGCAATGATGCATCTTCTATTAATCTAGCTGATTCGACAAGTACTTTTGATGAAACAATAAAGTTCTTTTTTTCTAATTTGTTTACAAGATAAAGACATTCAATGTTTTTTACACGAGAAAGTGCAGTGTAAACAAGGCCATGCCTTGTAACCCCTTTTGGATCAAATGCAACTTTTTCAAGTGTCAAACCTTGTGCTCTGTGAATTGTTCTAGCACATGCCAATTGAACTGGGAATTGTATCCTAACAAAATTTCTTTTATTGCCAACCAAGATCTGTGTTGATATTCTTTTGATAGGTGTCCAAGTATGGTTTATAGAATTGTTGTATAGACAATGCATATTAGTACGTGTAATTGCACCTATCTTTGGACTAGGAAACTCAAGCCAGATAATCTCTGAGCAGGTTTTGTCATAGTGCCGAAAAATAGCTTCCGTTCCATTCACAAGTCCATCTTCAATGAGATAGTGTCCACCAATCAATTCAACAAGAATGTTTTTTTTCAATACAATTGATTGGGGAAGTTGATTTGTTTTTTGCCGTTCATAATTGATGTCAGTTTCATCAATTTTGTTGTCCTGTGCTGTGAATGTGAATGCTTCTGTTTTTACATATGACACCATTTTTGAATTATGGCAATCGACATCTTTGTTTCGATAATACAAGAATGGAAATGTCGGATCAATAGGTGCTGGTCTATGGCAATGTGCATTTAAGTGTTGAATGTCGCTAGCCGTCTGCAAGCCTTTTCTGATTCTATTTAAAATTGATATGAAAATGTCATTTTCTTGTCTGACAACTTTTGTAAGTTCATAATATTTTATATTGTCAAGCCAAAAACTATACGGGAACTTGTGTTGTCGAAAAGTTGGGAATTCAAAAATCCAAGAATCATGTACAGGTTCATCTTGAAATAAATCACCACAGAAAATGACATCAACATTTCCAAATGAATTTGTTGGAGCATGTTTGATTTCGCGCATACGTTTGTCTATGTTATAAAGCATATGCGAACCTATTAAAGACACTTCATCAAGCAACAACACTTGAAGTTGATCAAAGTCTTTTGCAAGAATGTCTAGTGTATTTGAACTTAATGGGAGCAAGTTGCCAGAATTCAGGGGAAGTTTAAAAGCAGAATGAACAGTGATGCCATCAACATTGTATGCTGCTTTTCCAGTAAGTACTGCAATGAGACCTTTCCTTTTCAATGGGTCACTTCCGAGTGCTTTATCATACAACAGGACAAGAGCATTGAAAAGAGCTTTTGTAGTGTGTGTTTTCCCTGTACCAGCACTTCCAGTGAGAAATAGGTGTATTGGCTTGGAAGGGTTGTTTTTTTTTTTCTAGTAACAATCTCTTTTACTATAGACTATTGTTCGTTGTTTAGGTTCCTTCTTGTTGCAATATATTGTTCCATGTTAGGGAGAAAAGGTTTTTCTTTGAAATTGCAAAGGTTTAGGTCTTGTTGCAAACTAGTTTTTTTTTATGAACAAGATCCTTATGGATATCAATTTTTTCAAAAGCCATGGGATCATACATGGGCTCCGATGTTGCTTTAGAGGAATTAGCAACTTCCAATTGTGTTTAGACAATATCCTTTGCAATGTCAAGATCACCCCGTCTGGTTGTTGCTTTGGGAAAGAATATTTGCTCAACAATTGATATTTATGACTTGTATTTCTCATATGCTTCTGTCCAAGTTTGAAGTGAATGAGTTAGAAAGTTGTGCAGGTCTCTAAAATGGACAAAGAGCAATAGCTTCTCCTGTGCAAAGTTTTATGGATCTTTTTCCTGTCTATATCGAATATATCGAATAATGCATGGCCTATTTCTTTTGATTGTTGTCCCATCCATGAAGCAATATAAGAAAGCATATTCAGCGAGACTAAGAGTTTCAAGTTCATTAGGACGTTCGATGTATGTATCTATTATTGAAGGACAAAGTATGTCTTCAGATTCATTTGACTCTTTTTTCAATAGAGATGGTTTTTTCAAGGCAACAACTCATTTATCATCAGGGGCAGTGTTGATGAAAATTGTTTTTCTTGATGATGAATGCAAAGGCAAAGAGAGAATAATATGGACCGCTTGTCTAATCGACATTTGTTGCATGTTTAAGAGCGTGTTTCCTAGTCTGCGTATTGTTTTGAGCTGTCCAGATTTGTTTGCAATTGACTCTTCCTTGATCTTCTTTAATGCCATTTTCATAGGCCTGTCTAGTTTTGTTATATATGAAGTTACGTATGTTGCAGTAGCATAAGCATCTAAAATGAATTGAGCATTAGTATTTGCTTGCCACAAATTTGGAATGTTCTTTGCAAATGGATTTATCCAAATTTCCGCTGGATCTCTTTTTAGCAGTAGGGTGGGTTGCTTAATTAAGGAACGTAGTACCATAATGTAGTTGTCTTTGTCCAAATTCAAATCTTCTAGAAATGATTCAAAGCATATGTTTTTGCCATATTGCTTAGATTCAAGAGCAGAAGTAAGGAGTTTTGTTTTTTCATCGAGATTGTTTAATTCATTGTCAATGGGTTCCAAAATTGTTGTAGCATTGATCAGGAACATAGGAAACTGGAATCTGCAACTAGAATGTCGATGTTTTCTACATGCACGTGTGTGTTGATGGGTTTGAATCTTTTTTAATTCTTCAGTAAGCAAATAAGAATCTGTTGAAATATATTTGTCAACAAAAGTTGTTATTTCATGGTTAGTATTTTTACCATATACTGGTGCATCCTCAATCCAAAGAAGACCATGGTCATGTTCATTTCCTCTTTGTTGAAATTCAATTGTGAAAAAGTAATCATTCACTTTTCCAAAGAGAGAGTTGTTTTTCAATATCAATGACCTGAGCGAGTTCATTTTGTGTCTATAATAGCGACTGCAAATGACAGGATGGCTTCTAATCAAAGTATCGATATCAGTACTCGAGGGAAATAATGTGGAATTGGAATCATTTTTTGTTTGAAGATGTTGTAAAGCATTGCACAATGGCTTCCATATTATTTTTTTATGCAGAAGTGAAGCTAACAAAGAAAGTTGGTGGCCCTAGTTGCTTAACCATTGAAAAAATATCTTTTCTCATGTTTTCAAAATAGTCTGGAGATGTTCGAATAGCTTTCAATGTACGAAATGCAATTGGAGACTTTACGATGTTTTCAAGATTGCTTTGTGACTTGACATCTTTTGCTTTTAGTTTTTTCCCTTTCAATTCACCTATGCGAATAGATATCCATGCAGCATTAGAAATTTGTTGTATCAATACTTTGACTGTCTTAAAGAACAAGTTTGTAGGATGAGCTTCAAAGTCCATATTTTCATGTTGTAGCTCCCATTGGAATATTTGCTGATGTCGATACCGCTTGTAGATGTCATCTGGTCGACAACATCCATAGAAAAGTGTTGGGAAATCAAGCTCCTCAGAGAATTTGTCTTGGAAAATGCCTAGAGGCTTCTGATTTTTAGTAGGTGCAATTTCTAGAAGCTTGGTAGACGAATCATCAATAAAATGTGTTTCGCCATAACCATGGACCATTGTTTCAGTTGCTGGTTCTAATTCTGTATTGGAAATGCTGTTGTTGCTTTTATACGAACTTGTGGAGCTGTTCTCGTCGTCAATGGAATTGTCAAATGGAAAGTCAATGGCCTCTTTCCTTGCTAGCTCTGTGAACTTTGCCTCCAAATCAGGAACGATGCAATTTTTTTCTAATTTGTAAAGATCTCTAGTACAAAGAATTTTCAATGCAACCATGGCAATATTAGGACGCACATTTCCAGAGATGTAAGCATTTTTGTATTCCAATTTTCGTTTCAACATAATTCCAATAGTCATGTCATCATCAAGGTTTCTTGGCAAAACCTTCTGTATCTTGTCCAAAAATGAGGGGACGTTTATAATTGCGCCAGTCAAGCCTAGTTGAGCTCGTTTGTAACCAAGTTGACGTATTTGAGAAAATGCAATTCTTGGAGACACAAGGCATTCTTCCAATGGCGTTAACATATCTACAGATGCCAATGAAGTGTTACATCGAATATTCAATGGAACTGCGAATACAATAATCTCTCCATTAGAGACATTTTTTTTGCAAAATCTGCAAATGTACAGGTCAATTGCAAAAGAAGCTGGCATATCCATCCGTGGCAATGAGTTCAATGAAAATAGCATTTTCTCATTGATATGACATATGTCTTTTTTAAAATGCAAGCGTTTGCATATGCAACATGCATTGGTAGGTGTATCTTCAATTGCTTTTAAATATTGAATAGTGGCTTGTTCTGCTTTTTGTTTTTGTTTTTGTTTTTTGGAAGCTTCCATTGCTGCAAAATGCATATCACTTTTTGTTGAGCTAAGGTTCTTGAATGGTTGCTTTGCATTATGCCCAAGTATATTGATATTTCCATTGGGCCAGTCTGCATTGATATCAGGTGCAACCTTTTTTGTGTCCAATGTCTTTGTATTCTCTATCATTTTTTTTTTCATTTGACAATGTTTTTGTAAATTGCCATCTGTTTTTGTTGTTGTTGTTGTTGTTGTTGTGTTTGTGTATCTATTGGATATGTTCTATTGACATTATGAGTGGAAGGAATTTTTAATTGGTTGATCTTGGCTTGTTCTGTTTTTTCTTTTTGTTTTTGTTTTTTGGAATCTTCCATTGTTGCAAAATGCATATCACTTTTTGTTGAGCGAAGGTTCTTGAATGGTTGCTTTGCATTGTGCCCAAGTATGTTGATATTTCCATCGATCCAGTTTGCATTGATATCAGGAACAACCTTTTTTGTGTCCAATGTCTTCGTATTCTGTATCATTTGTTTTTTCATTTGACAATGCTTTTGTAAATTGTCATATGTTTTTCTTTTCTGTTGTGTTTGTGTATCTATTGGATACGTTCTATTGACATTATGAGTGGAAGGAATTTTTGATTGGTTGATCTTGTTGTTATTATTTGCATCAATGTGCAAGTCATTTTACATCGTTGTTTCCATGTTGAAAGAACCTATGTCAAAGTTTTTTTTAACTAGTGGATGGACATGCAAATGACCTTTGCATGTTTCATGTTGCAACAGGAAAATGTCTTTTGTAGATCTTTTTGTTGACTAATATTGGTCCTGAATGTTGCAAGAAGATGTGTCCCAAATGAAAATATTTATTTCCAACATCTCACACATCCATTGAATTGCAAATTTACAACCTTCTATATGTCCAATGCGAAAAGGATCAGCCAAATTTAGGACAAATGTTTGCCAACTAGAAACAACACAAGTTTCATTCACCATAGACAATGGCAAGTATGTGGACAGGCATTTGAATGCTCTGTTGTCATTGGATTGTATGCAATTGAAGAAGGTTTGGGCTATTGTCTTTCGAAGACTACTCATGTCAAAGATGTTAGACAACTTTGAAACCGATTCAAAGAGAGAGTCAAAACAATGGCCTTGAATGGTTGAGAAGATGTCAAAACCTTGTTGTATAAGTATTTGTCTAAAACATTGAATCTCTGAGCAAGTGTGTGGACAAGATCTCTTGAATATGCCAATTGATAATTCCTGAACTGCAATATTGTCAATGACACGTGATTTGCAGGTTAACAATGGTTCGAAGTGACCAACAGAAGGTATATGATCACGGAAAAAAATGTTATAGCAATAGCCAGGAAGAGTAGAATTGAAGTAGAGATATCTTCTTTTCGTTGAGAAAGACCAAACGGTGATGGGTGCATTCAACCAATTCGCAAACCATTTTATACAGAATATATCACCCCATAAGCCATAGCCATTGTTATTATCTGAATGGTAAGCTGACTGAGACATCCGTTGTAGATAAATATTCTTGTCTTTTAAACCATGTAGCTGAAACAAATAATCAGGTGAAAGTTCCAAGTTCGATGAAGATATTGCAGAAGGATCTCCTTGAGCCAGTTGATGGGAGAAATGGTTAACAATTGCTTCTCTTATCTCTATTGATGTGTATCGAAAATGCAAAAGAATGGCAAACGAATCGAACATGCAATCTCCATTTTGGAAATGGAAAGATTCCAACCGTAGAAAATGATTTTTTGACAGTGCAATATCAATTTCATCATCAACTCCGTCTTTTGTTGACAAGACTTCTGAAACACCGGGTTGCAAGTGCATGGATCTTAACATATTGATTAATCAAGTAGATTGAGTTGCTTGAACTGCAAGTAAGAACATGCAATAGAAGGGAAAAAGAAATCAAATAAAGTCTTTGAAATCGAAAATGAAAAATGTGGCATTTGATAAAAATAACAATTTAAGAGGAGACATGGGTTAGTGCATAGAATTGTTAATCTTCACAACTTCATGAATGCATTTAGTTATTGCATAAAGCATTTAGTTATTGCATAAAATATCTCTTGACATGAGTTTGAAAATTTCAAAAAGCCACTAGCAATGATGAAATGCAATTGCACTAGAAGGTTGCAATTGACATTGGCGTCTATTGCAATGAAGGGATGGGTTCAAAAACTAGGTTTTTAAAAATGTGTGCAATTGACAATAGGAATTTTTTTTACAATGATTTAAAGTATGTATATATATATACATATATATATATTTGTTCCATGTATACAGAATAAAATTTTTTAATGGCAATAGAAAACAATGCAAATAGAAATTTCAGAATAATGAAAGCACGACAGAAATCAATGCAAATGTGGAAAAACACTATGTTAGAACAATGGAAAGACAATGCCTTTGAACCAAAATTGACAATAGAAAATATAAAAGAATTTCAAGAAGGCTTCAAGCTCAATAATTATGCTATAAGCATCTATTCTAGTAGTTGAATATTGCAAAACTAGATGAAGGCAATAACATTGAATATGGCTAGTCATAAATCAAATTTACAGGATATCAAACATGGGTAGGCACAATGCATACAACTATTGCTATAGTTAGAGCCAATAACAAGTTTTGATTAAAAAAACATGGGAAATAATAATGGGTTATGAAAAAAATATTTACTATCTTCAGTTTCCTTATAATTCTATAGTAAACAACTGTTGACACATAAACTCCATTTGCATAGTGTTTATCAATAGCACAATGCATTTATATGTAACTCTATATCGATACATGTAGTGCATTGGCACACTAGTTATAATTCCATGTATGGCTATCGTTCAACGTGTATGGCTATTCTTCAAGAAATGTAATGCACTAATAACCCAACAACATAAAACATTGCCATCACTTCGAACACGAATATGTAATATCAAATTTGCTTAGCATGCTTGCAATGGATCTATGATGGTGCGGGAGTGATCGACAATGGAATGGATTTGCAATGGATCGACAATGGTTCTAGATTTGCAATGGATCAAGATCTGGATATGGATTTGCAACGGGGATGGATCTGGATTTGGGTATGGATTTGGAGATGGATAGATGTACTCTGCCATTTTTTAGCTGGAAAAAGAGATGGACCCCAGGTATGCTTGGATTCCTAATGGTTCAGGGGATTCACTCGACCACTAATGTTGTCTGACAGCTTGCATATTGGGGAAGTACCCCTCACTCCACGGCTTAGGTAAAACTGATAACCACTTTGCCATGAACGACAACTCTTGGTTTACCTCACGGGTGGGGACTAGTCAATTAGGTAGGGGTCATTGCCCGTTTTGCTGGCAGGTCCTCTTAATGGGCCAGCTACTCCAGGGTTCCTGTGGTACTCCTCACATTGAGTTTTAGGGCTATGCCCAAGTACTTCCCACAGTTAAGCGGCCATGAATTATTCTCGGGTCCGAACATGCAATTGAAACAAACAATACAGATGCAGGGAAAAAATGGAAGAACTTCGACCCAATCGAGCACAAGAAAGTTCTATGATATCATATATGAGGAACCTCAAACAATTAATTAATTAAATGCTGAAATAACAAAACACTTAGCATTTAATTAAATCATGTTTGTAAACTTAAAAAAAAACAATGTTTACGAAATGTTTTATAATTAAAGGCAGAATTTAAATCATATTTTTACATAGAGCCGAGTCCAAGTTTCTTGTTGTTACTCTCTTCTTACGCCATTGAAATTCAATTGATGAGAGTGGAAATTGGCATCAGAAAATTGTAGGCGTTTAATCCGCATTAAGTCACCACTACTACTAGGTTGGAAATTGCAAGTTATGTGGTATATATTATGGGAATACGAGTAGTAAGTTTGCATTAAAACTTATGCTTACATACCATATGTAGTATCTAATATATATAAGCTTTATGGATATAGTTCACATGGACTCTATAGCTAAGTTGATATGTATTTCTCTAATATTGTGTATGCAACCTATATGACGATAACCATAGTAATTGCAATAACAACACTAATTACAACCATTACAACAGTAAGCTCACGTACTATTCCTAATTAGCAAGTTGTTTTCATATAGGACTTATTACAAATACTCTATGTGTTTCTAAATATATGGCAGTGGGGTGTGAGCAGGGAGAAGAGTTATTTACGCAAGGCATTTTGGCAGACAAAGAGGGAATGGAATGACATATAGAAGCACTAGTAGCTAGACCCTGCAGTTAAGGTAACAAAGGTAAAAATTAAGGCAGGACAGAGAGGCATAGCTTGTTTACTACATATATGCTAAAATATATGCTAAATATATGCTAATTCTTTACTACATATATGCTAAAATATATGCTATTAGGGTAAAAACTTTCTCAAGGTAAAATCCTGGATGAAACAAAATGAGATGTGTAATACAGTTTTATCGTAAACTCAGATTCCACAATATGTGGATAATCTTGGTTTTAAAAAAAGGGAGGATGAATTAATGCTGCCAATGATAGTTGAACTTCAATACAATGCGATGTTAAATGCAACTAGAAGTCTTCGATTATTGAATAAAAAAACTAGAATATCTTTGCTTTTAAGGAAAGTTTTTTTCCATTATCCTTAGTCTCTATCTCGCTTAAGAAGGGGAAAAAAAAAGATGTTGTACACATCACTACAAGTGTCAATAACAATGGCATGTTCAATCATCCATCTATGACATAAGTTGAATGAAAAACCTAAATCCATAGTTATGTTTTTTTATTCTGGAGGATAGTATTTAAAGTTGATAAGCAAAAGGAGTTGCATATGTTGTACACATGACTACAAATGTCAATAACAATGGCATGTTCAATCATCCATCTATGACATAAGTCGAATGAAAAACCTAAATCCATGGTTATGTTTTTTATTCTGGGAGGGTAATATTTAAAGTTCATAAGCAAAAGAAGTTGCATATAAATAAAATCTTTTAGCATCCATCTATGAAAGAGACAGAAGATCATAATATGCACTATTGCTGGAGAGAACACTGATTGAGCAAGAAGCAATCTAAGTTTTAACATATATAGGGGTAACTACTTCATTCAGGGAAATAACAGATTATCTCATTTACTAGCAACCGCATGCCTAGATATCTCCATTGCTACTGAGACGTGTTTCAGAGGCATGTCTAATCCAAAACAACCACATAGGAAGAGTGCTAAGAGCATTATGAAGTATCCAGATAGGAATGCTATTTAGAGATTCTACTTTAGTCGATATTCAAATTTCAAATTGACTAGTTATTTTGACTTTGATTTGATAGCCTATTCATTTCTATTGTTGTAGCTTTTGTTCAGCAGTGATACCTTTCTGCAGCAAGTAAGACTTTTGCAAGTGTATTCTCTTCCACAAAAGCAGAATATGAAACTGCAACAGAAGTTGCTTGTAAATCCAAATGATCGAGAACGGTCTTTACCGATGTTGGAGTTCAACAGATGGGACTCACAATCATATTTTGTCACAATTAGAAAGTACTAAAGATAATAAGGGATCTTGTATACCATCACTGCATCAAGCAGTTAAAAACTGCATTTTCACCCTGCTAGGGAGAAAACACAGTTTGGCATTTAGTCTATAAGCCCACGAAGAAGTAGTTGGGTGAGATATTTCATAAACCTATTGGCCGAGTAAAGTTTCTAAGACTTCGAGCACAACTTTAAGTTAAAGTTCCAATGAAGCTGTAATATAAAGGTAATGACTCTGCAGATGTTACATTGTTTCTTCCTCTAAACTAGTCAGCATGACTTGGTGAATGTTGATTAGTGATGAAGTGTACCTTAATCTATGGGAGATGTTTTTGTACAAGACAAGGGAAAATTTTTTCTTTGACAATGCTAGCTTTAATCAATCCTATCTTCCAATAAATGTCTGAACATTAAACCATAGGGGTTGATGAGCAGCAAAATCTGTGTATAAAAGCGAATTTTTGAAGAGTTTATGTCACCCAACATGACATAAGCATGATATGAATGTCTTAGCAATGTCTATTTCTACAGAAGCAACTAAAATGTATTCTTTTTGATGTATTTTTTATTGCTCGCAAATGAAACATTGAACACATTCTGCAAACAACAATATTAATATTCCTCCCAGATTATCAATAAAGAAGGGAACATTGTCATGTATCAATACATGTAAACAAATAATGTGCAAACTGCAAAGTAAAAAAATGTCTACAAATAATTAGAAAACTAAGAAAAAAATATATTCATAGTTCAAGTGCATTACACTAAGTGAAATAACCTT
Organism: Larix kaempferi; assembly: GCA_027924585.1. Taxonomy (NCBI): domain Eukaryota; kingdom Viridiplantae; phylum Streptophyta; class Pinopsida; order Pinales; family Pinaceae; genus Larix; species Larix kaempferi. The sequence goes on along the minus strand of BSBM01000003.1, from coordinate 6,764,681 downwards.
GCAGATGAACCAAATGAAAGATAGGAAGGAATTGGCAACTATGAAGAAAATAGCTGTTCTAAAAGCCATATAAATTTGTGCACAAATGATTGTAATAATTTCCTATACAAAGTAGATTCTAATGCATTCTTCTTGTGGAATCAATTCCTGGACAGAATATGTATTATTTCTATAGGTCACCTTTTATATTGGCTAGAGGGTTTACACTAGGTACCATAAAAGCTTCAGTAGCTATTGACCTTGACATCACAACTATGTGTCAAGGAGCTTGATACTCGAGAGATCAATTATAAAAAATTAACCTATCATCATCTGGTTTTGCAGATGAAAAATTCTTCCACGCCTACTCTAGGTTTCGATAAATTTCGGCAAATTTTTAGATAATCCCTTCAGATATTCTCATTACAAGTTACCAAGAAAGAATAAATATCTTCACAAGAGAAACATGAAGTTGTATGTGGAAACCTTTTACAAGAATATTTTATGGCAATTTATGCTAAAGAAGAAAGAATTTGATCCAAAATTTTGAAAAGCCATGAAGGGAAATTTAAATTGGTTGTCTGTATAAGGAGCTGGAGAAATTGAAAAAGCATATAACAGAAGCAAAAGCTCATAATGAAGCACACAAGAAGCCTGTAGATGACAAGGCTGCAAAACCACCTGGTCCTACAGAAGGCATCCTAGATGAATGGGTAAGCCTTTTTGTTCTCTTTCACAAAACTTAGTTGTACTTCTCATTCTCTGTACCTTACATTGTTTCTTGAAGTTAATGTAATTGTTATTTATTCCCAAGTCAATAAATTCTTGCCTTGCTGTAGAAGGAATGAAGAGAGAGATATCTAGCAAGACAAACAATTGAAGGAGCAGACTCTGTGTGAAAATATTAGAGGTTTCTGAGAGGAATATCGTGTTTATTCTGTTAGGAATCATTTCATGCTTATTTTCTTTGGAGTTTTAATAGCATACAAGGCAATGAATTTGGGCATTGAAAAATGGATGCCACAGGGAAAACATCTTTTTGCAATCTGTCAACATATGCGGTGCTGTTTAATTCTTCTTGCAACATGCATCTGAAAGATTAATTATTTTTTAAAAGGCTCATAAACTTAAACTGCAACAATCTATGGATTTTTATTAGGAGAGACTGCAAAAATTCATGGATTCCGATGAGCAGAAAATAAGTGTAAAATAATTTCGCTTATTGGGCTTCACATGTTGTAGTCTTTTTATGTCTGAACTTTGTTTTTGTATAACTTGTATTTAGCGATCTTAGACTTTTTGTTTTCTCAATCCAGGATGTAGACATCACTCCTAATTGCAAACCATTTTAAGAGTGCTCACGAAATATGGCTAAAAGCTTCTTCGGACAGTATAACATTTTATATGTGTCAGCTCCCTTCGAATTTTGTTCATTGCTCTCCTCTTTGTTATTATATGAGCTTGTGAAATTTAATCCAGATTATGAATAGACAACAAAGTAATCATTCTGAATATCAAGAATGACATGAGCCAAGAAGAAATTACAATCTTCCAGATTGTAGGATATGGTAGGAAGCTTACATGAGACCATGAAAACCTAAATTTGAACAGCAATGCATGCAAAAAAATTGCCAATGTCCCCAATATTCTCAACATAGGGAATGATCTAGCATCATGAGGAGTGAGATTTTGTATATCCTTGTAAATCTTTGTCCGAGACCAATCGTGAAACTAACGACCTAGCCTTCAACCTAAAATTGCATCACTTTCTAATTTTTCAAGTTAAGCTACATAACAAAACAAATCAAGGAAAAAATTTGCATTAAATTTTTTCCAGAACAGAGGTATATGCATCTAGTATAAATGATATTGCAAATATTTTCGAAAGAATTTAAGACTATATCTAGTTACAATGTCCTGCACTATGCATAAGATCATGTGGATGCCCCATTATGGTTATTGCATAGTCTAAGTAGTTTTTTTCTATATAATGAAGTGTGCTCCAAGCCGAAAAAATACGACTGAATAGTTGTTATCTTAATGAACTGTAAAATTAATGTTACATATATGTCAAATTAATGTGTTCAAATTAAGTTTTATTGAAAAGATGTCATCTTTTCATGTAGATAATCAGTATGGAGCTGTGGTGTTATGGATTGAGACAAGGTTGTGCTTCGGGGTTGAACAGGGCCTCTTCGGACTCGATTTAACGTGGTGTTATGGATTGAGATAAGGTTAGGCTTCAATTTGCTTTGGGGTTGAACAGGCCCTTCTACGGACTCAAATTTAGCCTATATATTTGAGTGAAAAAACTGAATAAGCGACTTCAGGAATGGGGACTTCATCTCACAAACCCACACAAACCAACTACTCGACTGTCAAACTGGGTTCTTCCCACTAGGAAACTGAGGATGACAACACAAAATGGTTATCCAAACCAGATGCAAACTTAAAAAAGCAAAAACACAAATTACACAAATTACATATAGTCCAACTTGATTTGACAAGATTGGCACACTATTAACAATTATTTTTAACCCTGCAACGAAAGTCGTAAACCTAGCTTAGAAACGAGAAGTGCAAACTTGAAACCAAACAAGTTTCTAAAGCGAAGAGCAATTGAACCAACATTCACATTTGCATGGTAGAACATGAGAACCGTTAACAATATAAAGGTCATAAAAGTTTTTGAGTTTTCTAATTTGAAGGAGTTGGGAACAAGGATTTCAGGAAGGATAAGTGGATTTCCAATGTTAGAGAAATTAGTTTTGCAACATCTACCTATGTTAGAGAGTATGGCAGGATTATCAAACAATGGTTGTGGAATGAACAAATATTGCTAAATTATGTCAATGTCTTCAAAATATATCATTGCCCATCTTTGAAAAGATTTCCTACAGCCATGGAGAAGCAACCCAATTTGAGTACATTATTTGGAAAAATAAATTCGCGGGGAACAAAAATTTGCAAGAGAATAACATGAAACTCTGCCTCAAAAAAATATTTAGCGAACTAGAGAACTGTAAGTAATTGTAATTCGTATTTTTGAACTTTCATCATTATTTCTTATGAATGTGATGGTTATTAAATGAATGTATACGATTTTTAATGTGCATGCCCTTTTCTTATAAATTTTGGTTAACAATTTTGTACAGGAAACCTCGGTGGCACTAATGGAGACGAGCAAGAGCAGCCACAACAAATGATAATGTGCAGGACGACACCAGAAAACTCACGTATTTTCAATTTATGTTATTTATGAATTTCTTTGTGTGAGGGGCGATGAATTATTTATGGCAGATGTGGGTATTTCGGATTTTTAATTTCATTAAATTAACGATTATTTTACTTGCAGGGTGGGGGTCATTTATGACAGATGTGGTCTCTTTTGCACAATTTGTACATGTTATAGAATAAATACTCCGATCACAACAAAATTCATTTCAATTATAAGAATATTTGGATAAATTTGTTTGTCATTAGGCCTTATCCCATATACGAACCTTGCCCCACATATTGGTTTTTCTTTTGTTTTAAGAAATGAGTTTATGTAGTAGGAAAATCAGAATACAAGCACAACACAAGCTATCCAACATAGGAGAAACAGTTAAAGGGCTTTCAGGTATGTATGATATTAAACTTAAACATTTCTTAGCAAAGCTATCATAGAGTCTAAGTTAGGACTGCTGATAAAATCGGGAAAAAAGAAACTATCAGAGGTGCTGTACAAAAACTTAAGTGTCGAGAACCCAACACCTATCAAGAGGTGAGATACTATTCAACAATGCAATGGCAAATGTTGCGCCTAGTCAGACTTGAAGGCCATGATGGCCACATTGTTTTACGGGGGTGAACATACCACATTTTTGCTAGAATCAAACCCTGGTGGGGGTTATCACCATCCCCGCTCGACCAATCAGTCAAGTCTCCCTGCTGGTGGAAAAATATTTGGAAAAAATGGAAAACGTCGGCAAAAAGGGAAAAAATCCCCCAAAACTATAAATTATATTTTTGTGTTTTTAATAGGTAATTACAATAACATTGCACCATAGCCAGAAAGAAGGGCAGTGGAAGGACTTAGCTATTTATTGAACTCACGAGTGAACCAGCGTAGCAACGTGCTAAATTTGGGCAATCTACAAAGCATAACAAAACTTCCAGCATAGAAGCCTTGTGGAAATAGTTCGGACGCTGCTGCAAGCAACAAATCACAAACAAATTGCCCAACAACTGTCCACAAAAAAATCATAAGTACAGGCTACAAGTACAGACCAAGCTTGTTGCCATAGGCAAGATTGGAAGCTGGCTGAGAAAGGAAGCCCTGTCATGGTACATGGAACACAGTTTGGACAAACTTCATGATGGTCAAGCTCAGCTTCTTTCCGACATCGCCAAAGTTGGGTTCATTAGCTTGGAGGTAAACTTGTGTTATCTGAAAACCCTATCTGTTGTAGTCACTATTGGCAACACTAATGGAGACGAGCAAGAGGAGCCACAACCTTCAGAAGAAGAAAAATGTTTTTTTCCACAAAACAAACCAAACGACGGGAAAAAACCCCAGCAAACCGTAAATACTCCTCTGAACAAGGATAACGTCAACCATTCTGAATGAAAGATGCAAACAATTTAAGCATAAAAAAACAACAAACGATTAGCACATACCTGCCCAAAGACCGGGGAAACAACACCGTGCAAGCTGTGGATAAATCTTTTCGTAGTTGTGGCAGACGAATAGGACGACGTCCACGATGACGAACCCACACCCCGCCCTTCAACCCACGTCCAAGCAAACGATAATGTGCAGGAAGGCACGAGAACAGAGACCAACAAGACCAGAAAAACAACTGGAAGCAACCAAAGACCGGCACAACGCGAACCCGAAAGAAAAACTTTAGAAAAATCCGAAGCAACTACCAAGTACATAAAACAAGAACCCAGACCTCGAAACCTACAGAACCAGAGAACCTGCACGAAGACAACTTGCCTATCCCATCGCCATGACATGACCACCCAGCATCCGCCACGGGAAAGGGCAGGAACATTAAAGCCGAGCTTGCGGAAGCCCATCACCCTTGAACCTACAACAATGAAGGCCACATTGAAATGCTCACCCGTCATACCGCCAGGACAACCACAATAAACACAGACTTGGCTTGCAGAAGGTGAAAGGGCAAGAACATTAAAACCGAGCTTGCAGAAGCCCATGACCCTGATGCCCACATTGAAAGGCTCGTCCGCCATACCGCGAGGACAACCACAATAAACAAGACTTGGCTTGCAGAAGGTGAAAACTTCGAAAACAAGGAAGACGTACAGGACCAACTCGCCATACCACATTTAAACCTGTCACTAACCTCATTTAAAATTGCTGACGACACATCGCTGCCGCGTCTTGGGGCACACAACCCCAGGACGACGTCATCAACAAAACAACCAATAAGAAGCTAGAAATATTGCACTCAAGAAATAACACAAAAAATATGAAAAAATAAACCTTACCTTAGACCTTTGGGCACATATTTCCTCGCATCCTACGCCTCCACTAATGCCCCCGACCGAAAAATATATATCGGGGACATAACAAGTAAAACTAAAAACCTAGCAATCAATTATTAAAAATACTAAAAACTTATTTTTAAAACTTAAAAAAATTAAAAAAACTAGTAAGCTATTATTAATTAATTATTAAAAAATCCTTAATTATTATTATTATTTTTTTAAACTATGAAAAAAAAATTAAAAACTAAAACTTAATTTTTTTAATATTATATCATCATCAATTGTACAAAATAATTTATATAATATCATATATTAATTATACATAAGATACATCAATTATACAAAAGATAAGGATTAATTTTACAAAATATAACATAATTTTATTTATACAAAACATAATGACAAGACTAATTGCTTTGCAATTGCAAAGAAAAACATATGCATTTTATTTATTGAATAGTTTGATTGATTATTAAACAAGGGAGAAAGCTGCGTTGCAGCTTAGTCCATGACAAAAACATAATGACAAGACTAATTGCTTTGCAATTGCAAAGAAAAGCATATGCATTTTATTTATTGAATAGTTTGATTGATTATTAAACAAGGGAGAAAGCTGCGTTGCAGCTTAGTCCCTGACAAACAGATGACATAGTTGGAGAAGGAATGCGAGGAGTCAGAGTCCATGTTGTAGTGCGTTGACGGTTCTAAGCAAAAGTGTTGACAAAGGAACAGAAGTTCCATGCTACGACAGATTTCAACGCTGGAAACCGTTCCTCTGCCAAATGAGGAAGGATCTGTGAAGACCTCTTCTTTATTGAAATCTGCATCAGTTTGCTTTGCAAGGGCTACTGTAGGATTAGATGGTAGGGAAAATGATAGAAGGATTGAGAGAGAGGAGAGCTCATGTTATCAACCAAAACATCATCCACCCAGCTAAGATGTGTATTGAATAAGCAAAAATTGAGGAGGTTGACTGCAGTGTTGCAGAGTCTACTGGTTTAATGGTAGTAAGACCGAGGAGGCAGCTTCGAGAGGGTAATGTCCAAGAGAGAGTCGTTTTGAGGTATAACAAAAGATAGACAATGGGTCTGGGAGATTAATTGAATTGTGGATTTGACTCTAAGATTATTGGGGAGAGTGGTGCTTGTGATATGAATGATGCTTTGGAGGATGATTTCAATAACGCTACATTACAGGTCCCTCATGAGGCAAATTTAACAACATCTAACAAGCTTCAGTCAGGAGCTGAGGTTATGAGGATGAATACTAATTATTTTGAGGTGGAATACTAATTATTTTGAGGTGGAGGTACAGAAAATGAAAACAACCGATGTTCGTAAAGCTCATTGTTCAACTAACAAAGAGGAGATTAGAGACAGGTTAATTGACGAGAAACAAGGAGAATTTCTCAAGGAGAATGCTTATGATTTTCTGATGTGCCCTAGCTCTACATCTACAACTGAAAAGCTAGAGGAATCAGAGCCAACTGTATCAGTTATTTATGGGAATGTCCTCCAGCTCTCTGAAAATGAAGAACATAAAGTAAAATATGTAGACATAGGTGAAATTGGATACAATGGTTGCTACATTGATATATTTGACCCACACAAAGAGAAGGATGAGGAGTTTGCAAATTCATTGAGCAAATGATTAACTGAAACTGTTGATGATTCTAATATGCGCCTTGCCGCAGATTCATATGTTGAAATTCCAAGTTGGTGCAATGCATACGATTAATATGTGTAATAGTTTGATTTCAATTTTGATTCCATGTAATAGTAGTAAAACGTGATAAAAGCATAAAGAAGCATCGGTATTGTAAATCATAGTCCTCCGAAATGAACGAGCAGGTTAAAATTTAAATCTCTGATAAACCTTAAATTTTCAACCTCCCATAGACATTGTCAAATTAAAAAACATCAATATGTAAATTTTAGTCCTCCAAAATCGCCCAATGGACTATAAATTTTTAACCTCTTATAGACCTTAAATTTTTAATCTCGGAAAAACATTTTTTTTTTTTTAACACAAACAGTTACCAGCTTTGATTATAAAAAAAGATAGAGAATACAAAACAGAGAATGATCAGATTGCTCCCATGAGTGGAAGACATCCATCACTCCAAGTTCATCTTGTTCTGACTCATAACTGTCATTGTATCTTCTTGTCCTACGATAACAGTAACATCTTACGAACTATCCTAGAAGAAGTATGCAGAAATAAAACATTGAAAAGCTTTTGCCTTATACAAAACTGGAGTTTTTAAACTTTCTAGGTTACCAAAAATGCAGCTGGTGCCTATTCTAAGAGTTACATATACCTTATACATACTACTAGAAAACATAAAAAACACATAATAGAGCTAGAGAGGTCCAACTCGAGACCAGAACTGGCATATCCATTACTGCAGACCAAAATCCATGGCAGCATCGGCGGAAGTTGTTGCCCCATTCTTTTTTGCGCTGAGGTCCACGAAATTTCCTTCATTTGCCATGAACTTCTTTAATTTTTCCATCTTCCTGTTGATGTCTTCCAAATCTTTGCCAGAAACCTTGTGCTTGCGAGCCTTGTGAGGGTAGGTTAGGCCCAAGGTCTCTTCCAGATGCTCCACTTTCTCTCAATGCTTTGATATTGAACTTTTGCCTCAGAATGAGTAGCATATGCAAGGTTATATAGACGAGTTAAAATTTTCTTGTGTTCCAGATTCTCACTTCGTATCATTCTGGCTTGCAGTTCAAGCTCCTGCAGTCTGTCCAAGAATTCCACTTCGAACTTAGAGATGCTGCGTTTCCCAGTCTGCCCCTGTGAATTCCCAACCCCAATGTGTCTGCAACAAGGACCAAACCTAGGGTTACTCTCAGTCTCTACAGAGTCTCCCTGCATTTCTTCCATTTGCCAACCTCAACTGCATCCACCATTAGGGCCTCTCCCCACTGTGAAGCACCTTCCACACTTATGAGCCACCTCGTCTCTTCCTTGGGAACGCCCAGCACCATGAAAACAAATACCACCTCGCCCCTGAGGACGCTCGACACCATGACGATCCATGCTCCTGCCTACACCGGAAATCAAAGCAACGGACAACCCTTGCAAATCTCTGTAAAAAAACACAACAACAATCACGTGCAGAGCTCTGGTGCCGTCTGAATGAGGAGACGAAAGCATCCGGTAACCAAGATATACATCAACTCCCAGCTCGCATGCCGGACAACTAGTGAGCTGGCTTATTGCATTTAATTTGTGCGTGTTTGGGCGATTAACGAGGGAAGGTGGAGCCGTCGATACTTCAAGGGAGAAATCCCAAAATTTTTAAAAAATTGACCCTCTAATGTAATGTGCCCGGTGAGACATATAGAGCAAGAAGTTTTGAGCATGATTCCAACCCATTAGGACTAATATTGGTCTAGGGGATCCAAGAGTTTTCCAGGGGCTCATTGTTGCAACTTAGAGCACCGTAAGAGAGGCTGACTCCAATCTTTGCCATTTCGTCAGCTTGACCATTTAGATCACGCAGAATATGCAGAAACGTAAGTTCATGAAACTCTTTGCTGATGTAAAGAAGAAGGTGATGCATTTTTGAGGTGGGTTCCTTTCGTTTGCCAACTATACCTCTAGCTTCTTTGATAATTATAAGGGAGTCTCCTAAGACCGTAAGCTTCGCAATGCCCAGCTTGATAGCAATCTCCAACCCCTTGATGAGGCCAAGCCACTCTGCCCCATTATTGGTTTTTCTTCCTACGCTTCAGGCGAACTCCTTCTGCTTGTTCCCCTTAGAATAAAAAATTACTCCCCACTCACTACCAACCCCGAAGAAAAACATTGTTAAAGAGCATCGGTATCCTAAATTTTAGTCCTCCAAAATAAGCCGACAGCTTAAACTTTGAACCTCCGATGAAGACATTTTCAAATTAAAAAAACATCGGTATCCTAAATTTAAATCATCTGAAATGAGCCGGAAGCTTACACTTTAAACCTCCGACGGGAATCGAAAGCTTAAAATTGAAACCTCCGACGGACCATTGTATCCGCACTTGGCCTTGCCTCATAGATACAATGGTTGTAAAGATGGACATCGAGGGAAGCGAGTCGTCGATTTTGAGGCGATGGCTCAGAGATCCAGAGATGCCTCTCATCCTGGACGATCTCTTCGTGGAGATTCACTACAATCATTCATCAATGTGGAACTACCACTGGTCCAGATTTGGTCACATCAACAGGCAAAATGCAAAAGAGCTTCTTGCAGATTTAACTCAAGGTTTTTAATTTTGACAGCCTGAGTTGCGTGCGTAAAGCATACTTTCACTAGATTCTTCATTTGTTTTTAAAATTTTAGTAACTGCATGTCATAACAACGAAAGTCCACAAGGGATTTTTGATGGAGACTTTCAAGGGAGTGCTCAATGTTGATGCTATATAATCGCCATTTCTGTCTCTTCTCCCACTAAGAAACAACCGATGTCCAACTTTTAATATTCTTATCAAATCGTCATGGTGTAGAGAACCTTACCAACTGCTGCTTCCAGTACTCTTCGTCATTTATGCCAACAAAGTGTCCTCCCAGAACTTTTAAAGACAAAGGTAGCCCCTTTCAAATTTCCAAGAAACCCTCAATGAAATCTATGCATTCTTCAAATTCTTCAGATGGTTTGGATTGACAAAAAGCATGTTAGCAGAAGAGCTCCCGGGCATGCTGTCTATCTAATGGTTGTACATCATATAATAAAAGTTTTGGAGAAATGCATCAGAGTAAAAATTTATCACGAGATGTGATCAATATCAAACTCCCACGCCCCACTGAATCAATATCTAAAAGATAAACTATTTGATCGATATGATCAACATCATCTGAAAGCAAGGAGAATTCGACAATATCTTAAAATATGTCTGGCTTTGTCGATATGCAAATCCTGATTACAAGCAAGGAGATCACGAAGGAGCTTCCCTTGCAACGATGCTAAACCAGGCTTTCCGCCTGCAAACCTTGCTCTTTAGTAAAATTTTCATCACAACTTTCCACTCGTTCTTCCTTTCAACGAAGTTTTATACTTTTATTATCGCCATCATTCTAAATCTCAACATCTCGTAGAGTTCATTCCTGCGGTTTGAAAGATCTGATATCAACCAGCTTGAAGGATACCTGTGACGCAAAAAGTGCTTCAAAGTCTTGGAATCAACCATCTCATCCCTAATGTCAGCTAAAGGCACTTCCCATTCCTTGTTATCCCATAGATCTTTAGGCATGAGTTTATCCAAAAGCTTGCAAACCTCTTGACCTGAACGCTTATCTGCAGACATCACTGACAAGCATTCTGCTGCTTTTTGACAACATCAGAGGGATCCCCAGTTCCTTCTATACGATCATCATTCATTCTAATTATCTTAATTAGCTTTGGAACTATATTAAACCGAAGAGCAATCTCAACAGCTTTACAGCTTAAGCGTAAAAGGCCTAATAGAAGCCATAAACTACATAACTGGGGATCTGTTTCTGCAAAACCAATGTCAAACTGGGGTACTTTCAAGTCCAACAGTGATGATATAGTACAAATGAATTCCTCAGAACACATACAATCAGCTACATCTGAGTTTGTTGCTGTACAATGAAGTAACGATATAGCAGCTTGTGCAAGTCCCCTTTGTTTAGGGCTTTGGACAGAACCTATAAAGTCGTATACTGGCAGAAAAATATCAAATTTGAGTGACGTGCTACTAAATATGACCGTAGCTTAAATAGCAACAGTAGGGCGAGTATGAATAGTCTTTTATCATCAAAATCAAAAGTTTCAGTACTGATTTCATCAGTTGATGATGCTCCTATGATTATTGCCTTTCTTACTTCATGCAGAAACCGTTCCTCCATTGCAGTGCCAAAGTCAAATTCTGGATTTCTGAGAAACTGATCTATGTAAAAACCTCCTGTGCACATTTACCGTGCACAACCTTGTTCTTTACTGTTTTTGTACATGGATTTCCTCTCATCATTGAAAATTGCAATAAGAACCCATCGTAAAAACACATGCCGTTGTTCCTTCAAGAAACATGATGGTATGCTAGTTAGTCCTTCATTTGTTGCCAACATATACACATTTTCTGTCTCCTTTCTGATGGTAGCCTTCACCCTAAGACGCGTGCCTTCATCCCAAACCAACCTTGGAGATTGAAAATGGCCATGGTACATGTCACATGCCTCAGATGGATCACGAGGTATTGCTGATAGTAATTCGATTGGCAGAAGCAGTAGTAGTGTCTTGATCACCAAGGGTTTTTCTTATGTTTTCCTTGGTGTATGCTCTATAAGATCCAATAGTTCATACACATCTATTGCTCCTTCCATACTATCATCTAAACTCGAAATCCTCCTAACATAACTATTAGAAAATGACTTCAACTTAGCAAGGTCTTTCAAAAGCTTGGTTCGCTTGATAATCCCATTGCCAACCAACAATAGCTTCCCAATAACTTGGGCAGCTAAGCGCTGAGAAGAAAGAGGAATTGGCACTAACTTGATCACCTCTTTTTCTTTCAAACTGCATAATAGTGGAAAATCAACCATACTATCATCTAAACTCGAAATCCTCCTAACATAACCATTAGAAAATGACTTCAACTTAGCAAGGTCTTTCAAAAGCTTGGTTCGCCTGATAATCCCACTGCCAACCAACAATAGCTTCCCAATAACTTGGGCAGCTAAGAGCTGAGAAGAAAGAGGAATTGGCACTAACTTGATCATCTCTTTTTCTTTCAAATTGCATAATAGTGGAAAATCAACCTGGCAAAATAAATCTAGTAATGGTAAAAGCAAGCCACTCGTGGCAAAACAATTAGTTTCCGATAAGGTTGTTGGCATGTTTTCACTTAACAAGACAATTGCTTCCAATGTGACCATTAGAACTTGCTCACTCCCTTGCTTTCCAACTGCATGCCAGAGCTATACAACTAAATCATTCATTATTACGGATTGAAGCACCATTCCCCTAGGTTTGTAAGAACCTTTCCTAGGTTCCTCGGTTTAAATAAATATCATTCTAAATGTTTTCTAAGTTTTTATTTCCAAATCAAAGTTTTTGTTTTCTTTTCTGGTTTGGTTAAGTTCAAGTGCCTGTAAAAAAAATAGTTATTTACAGGTCTGTAAATAGATGCACTATTTTACTATTTTCATCATTTACAAATTTACACGTGCAACATACATATATATATATATTTTCCAATAATTTCATTAATTTATAACTTAAAATAAGTAATAATTAACACGACTAGAAGGGATTTTATACCTGTATGAAAAATACCTTAAAAAGAGCAAGTTGTCCCTTTCAGCTCCTCCTTTCCCTTCCTGTTTGTCCATGCAACTAAAATTTCTTTCTCACCAGGAAACTCAACCATCCCAAACCAATCTGGTATGCCTCCCTTCCAACTGGAGAGGTGTCGCCGACCACCCGGCTCCAAGAGTTTCCTCTTGGACCCCTGAGCCCAAACCGAGTACAAGTCCAACCAGCTTTTCCCGTGAATTTTTCCTCCAAACACTTCTCCTCCGTTCTGCAATTTTTCCTCCTTTCCTTCAAAATCCAAGATCCTTTTCCTATTCCCCCCCTTATTCCTCTTTCTGTCGACTCTTCCTCTACCATTACTACCCTTATCCCCCATCATTAAGTTCCAACTACTCGTTCCTTTCCCTTCCTCGAGACATGATCACATTTATTAATGCTCATAAATACATTTATTAATTAATTGATTTGTTTACCAATGAATTAATAAATATTATCCGTTTCAATTCTTGTGCTAATACCATATGTAAAAGTCAACTAAATTTATTAATGCGGTTCCACCGCCGTGCCACCATATTAAATCTAACAACACCATTTATTAATGTATATTAAATTCCAAATTCCAAGATAATAATAATAATAGAGTACTCCCGAATAATCGGCCACATTATCACTTGGTTAACAATTTTTGTGACATGATAATTTATATATATATATTCATCTAAATAAGTTTTAACCGTGAACATTATAATTCAATTAATTCATGGTTAGTAATTATTTATTACTAAACTAATGTTCCCCAAAATACTAGTTGTTATTTAAATTTCCTAGTACCACATTCCATAATCATACTTTAGTTATAATTAAGATTTAATTAATATGTAGTAAGTAATCAAGTTAGTCAACACCTCATTAATACTAATTAACATTGTTAAAACGCAATTAATATTAACTAATCAAGTTAATATTAATCTAATTGACATTACAATTACCATTTAATATTTTAAACCAAGGTCTTGACTATTTAAGATCATTAATACTCATTTAAGCATTTAATATTCAAGTACATTAATTAACACTTAAGTTAACCACAAGCTTATTAACATTGTTAATCATCATTAACATTTATCGACCAAGTTATTAACCAACATGTTGACCCTTAATCTTACATCATTAGCATTAATTCGCCTTTATTGACCATAATTAATAATTAACCCTAGTCATAATTAATAATTAACCCTAGTCATAATTAACTAACCGTTCATTTGCACTTGACGTAATAGTTTTATTTCTCATCTAAGTAGGTAATACTAATTATAACATGATCATTCTCAACCACAATGCATCCAATCCAAGTTTGATAATATAATAATAATTCATACAACATAGGTAGACGAGTTATGTAAGCGTTGCTAATTCTTACATAGATCGTGTAGGTACACTAATAGTCTTAACCACACAACATTCACAGTCACCTAAGTTATTTTTTGTTGACGTCTACTTAAACATAATTTGAACTGTTGGATAATTCACTTAACTAAATACAATTAACTGACGGACAATTATACAAGTTACTGAGTTACGACACATGACTCGACAAGGTTTTCGACATACATAGTTAATCAAATTTCCACCTAACTTCATGGTACACCTATCTACCTAATATGTTTATCTAGTTCACAACTAACTTCCACATCCTTTTAATATTTATAGCTAGGATCACTCAATAGTAGCAGACCTCACTAGAATTTACTCATGTAGTGCAGAAAGAAGAAGAAGAAATGTTGAATCAATAATCACTCATTACACAAAAAATTGAGAAAAACTGTTGTATCATACATCAGCTGTAAGCTGTCACTCTGGAATGTGAATAATAACTAAATACAATGAATGAGATTTTAATTCCTCTAAGGTCATTCGAATTAACCTCAAAGTGTGGCTTGGATAGCATAGGAGACATCATCCAAACTTGAGTGGCAGTGGTCATAAAGGTCAAGTAGTCAGTCAGATGAGTCTAACTGAGTGCATGGGAACTGATGTAGGGAAGGAGACTCCAATGTGGGCGCATGAGGAGTTGTCAGTAGTCATAATAGCTCAAAATAGTCTTAGTAGGTGCATATCTAAGTGCTTTAGTCAGTTAACTAATCAATCATCCCATGAATCAAGGAACTAAGTCATCAACCAACTAACTAACTGAAGTAACTCCTAAATAGGTGGAATAAGGTGCACTTGTGCTCTAGTGATGAAAACAAGGGCGCATTAGTGGCTAGGAGGGCTAGAATTGAGAAGAAACAGGCTCCTGGGGGTTGCAAAATAAGGACTAGGTGCTGGGAGACTACCATATTGATGACTGGATGCATGCAATTGCATGCAAATGAATGCAGATGACTAGATGCATGCAGAATTGCATGCATGCATGAAAAATAAAAAATGATGGTGAGAATATTCCAACACCCTCCCTCAAGCTATACTATGAGGTAGTACTAAAGAACTAAATAGTAGGGCACTGGTGACCGAGACCAACGGCCACTCCGTACAATGATCTAAATAATAAAAGAGGAAAGAGGGAAAACCCAGTGGGAAGAAAGCCCTCTCTCAAAATAAACTGAAGGATGCTAATGTAGCATGTGATCACTCACCCCAAGAAGAGATATAAGTTAAGTGAACCTCTTCACCGTGAAGGTCTTGGTGAAGATGTCTGCAATCTGCTCTTGCGTTGGAAGGTAGAGTAGTGAGATGGTCCGATCATGCACTAATCCTTAGATGTAATGCATGTGTATCTCAATGTGTTTGGTTCTTTGTCTCAGAACCGGATTTGTGGAAATCCTGATAGCACTCTGATTCTCACAATAGATGACTGGTGGAGTACTGAATCGAATCCCAAACTCTGATAAGATGCCCCGCAACCCGATGCACTGTGTGGCTGCATTGACTGCACCTCTATACTTGACCTCTGCTGAAGAAAGAACTAAAGCAGTCTGCTTTTTGCTCAACCAACATATAGGTCCAGATCCAATCATGAAAACAAAACGAAATGTTGACTTTCGATCTGGGCTGTCTCCAGCCCAATCTGAGTCAGTGTAGCCAACAAGGTTCAAAGGATATCTAGCTGCATAGTGAAGACCATAGATCTTTGTTCCTTGCAAGTAATGCAAGATCCTCTTTGCTGCCTTCCAGTGAAGCTCATGAGACTTGTGCATGAATATGGAGACAACACTAAGTGCATAGGAAAGATCAGGTCAAGTGTATGTAAGAAACAATAGACTCCCAATCAACTACCGATACAATGTACTATCCACCAAAGGTGTGGAAGAACCATCCTCAAGGATGATCCCTGAAAGAAAAGGAAATGCTGTTGGTTTGCATTCGCTCATATGGAACCTGTCAAGCATATCTGAAACATACTTGGACTGTGCAACCTTGATTCCTGAATCACTCTGAGTGACTTCAAGATCAAGAAACTGTCTCAACAATCCAAGATCTGACATGGATATGGAGTTATGCAAAGCTATTTTTATAGATTTGATGCATGAAGTGTTGCTCCCAGTAATCAATAGATCATCAACATATAAAACAATCAGAAGTAGAGAGTCACCTTCATGTCTCATGTAGACATTCGAATCAGATTTGCATCTCAAGAAGTTTTGTGATAGAAGGAAGGAGTCCATCTTTGCATACCAATCTTGGGGAGATTGCTTGAGTCCATATAAGGACTTTCTCAATCTGCATACTAGTGAAGAGTCTTCAACATACCCCTCAGGTTGCTTCATGTAGATCTCCTCCTCTAGATCTCCATGAAGGAATGCACTCTTGAAATCCATGTGATGCACTTCCCAGTGCTTGGATGCAGCAAGAGCAAGAACAAGACAGATGGAATCCATCTTAGCAACATGAGAGAATGTCTCTGAGTAGTCAATCCCATGGACTTGGGGGTAACCCTTTGCAACTAGTCGAGCCTTGTATTTGCTAGTGACTCCATCAGAGTCCATCTTAGTTCTGTAAACCCACTTGCATTGAACAAGCTTCCTCCCATGGGGGAGAGAAACAAGCTCCCAAGTTTCATTTCTTTGAAGAGACTCATACTCTTCATCCATAGCTGCTATCCATCTTGGATCTTGGTAGGCCTCAAGGAATGTCTTTGGATTTGATCCAATCATAAGAAAGCATCTCTCAGCTAGAAATGGATCTGTGTGAGAGAGTAGATCAGATCTGATTGTTCTAGAAGATGATGGATATCCAACAAGATCAACGGTGGATGCAGCAGTAGTGGTGGTCCTTGATGCAATAGGATTTCGAACCTTAGGTGCTAGATCTTCAGGTTCTTGTGGATCTGGATCTAGCATTCGCTCTACCTTCTGAATCTTCTTTTTGTCAATCTTCTTTGCTGGATCTTTTCCATTCAAGCAACCTTTGTAAGTGCCATGGGAAAAATTGATCTTGGGAATCCCTTCAACCATCTCCTTTGTATGCATGTCTTGCAAGTATTGATAATCAAGATGCCCAAATATTTCATGCCACAATCTGCTTTCTTCATTGGCATGAGTGTGGAGAGCAGATTGCCTTGAGAGAGGTAAGAAGTCGGAGAACTCATACAGTTTCGACTTATGATTTGAAACTCCTTTTGCAATCATAGATCCTGATACCATGTCTTGAATTTCGACCTCATTAGGAGAGAATATCACCCTCTTGGGATCTCTAGTGTGTTTCATTTGATATATAGAAAGTATATTAGCAGTGAGAGTGGGGACATAGAGTACTCCATCGATGAAGTATCCATGATCTAACTTGATTCTTCCAATCCCTTCAGAAGAGACTTCAAAATCATTCCCCAACATAATGGATGGTCCAATAGTAGCTTCGAATCTAGTGAAGAGATCCTTGGAGGAAGACATGTGTCTTGAAGCTCTAGAATCTATGATGAAGGAGGATTGAGTTTATGCACTTGCCATGAGGGCATGGAATCTGTCTTTGTTCTCAGATGCAGATGGTTCACTCTCTTTCTTCCTAACACATGCAGGTACTGGGAGATTATTCTTCTCAAGGAGTGAGGCCATGAGATCTATGGTTTTCTTCATGCATGAACTTTCAGGATGGTATCCTCGATTACAGTATGTGCACTTGGATTTGCCATTCTGAATGTTCTTGTTGTTCTTAGGATTCGAGGCTCCATCTGACTGTATGGGAGCCTCCTTCTGCTTTTGATCATTCGAATTTCTATCATAATTTTTTTTTCCTTTGCTATTCGCTCTCCTGGACTCAGTAGCTACAAGAGCTGAATCCAACTTGGCTTTTATCACTCCCATGTGCACTAGCTTATCCTCCTCAAGAGTTAGATATTGGATGAAGTCTACTAGAGAAGGGAACTTCCATTTTGGAATGGACATCTTGGCTGACTGGAAGGTCGAAACAAACACTGAATAATCAGGGCCTAGCTTAGACAAGATGGAAAGGATGATTTGTTTGTCCCCCTTCTCAATCCCATACCTCTTCAACTGTCAAATCAAGTTCTTGAATTTGTTGAGAAACTCAGTGATAGTTTTGAAACTGCTTAGGCTCATGGAGATGAGCTCATTTTCCAACTTAGGACCATTCAAATCATCAGTTTGACCAAGAAGAGATTCGAGCCTGTCCCAAACCTCCTTCAGAGTCTTTGAATCGATAACATGAAAGTGTAGGTCTTCAGAAATGGAGAGTAGCAGCAGTCCTACTGCTTCATCGAGCTTGTCTAAGTACTTGGATTTATCTACTGCACTAGTGGGCTCAACTGCAAAGCCATTCACTAATTTGGAAAGACTCTTTGACTTCAAGAAGATGTCCATTTTTTCCTTCCATTCAAAGTAGTTGAATGAATTCAACTTGAGATCCATGATACTGCAGAATTCGAAGCTGAAAGAGGGGAGATTCGTGCAAAAAAATGAGAATTATGGAAAGTAGATCTGCTGCATTTCGAATTGAACACTGCCTTAGGAAACTGAGCACATATGACTAAGTCCTTCACACCTGGATAGAACTCACTGGATTGCTCTAGTGAATTCAAGGTAATAGCACCGGGATTTGCTGTGGAAACTCAGAGGCTTCTGGTGGTCAATGAAAGATAGCTTCTCAAGGAATTGCTGCAAATGCTGCTGCTGCAATTTGAATAACTATTGTTAGCTCTAATACCATGTAATATTTTAGAGCTAGGATCACTCAACAGTAGAAGACCTCACTAGAATTTACTCATGTAGTGCAGAAAGAAGAAGAAGAAATGTTGAATCAATAATCACTCATTACACAGAAAATGGAGAAAAAATGTTGTATCATACATCAGCTGTAAGCTGGCACTCTGTAATGTGAATAATAACTGAATACAATGAATGAGATTCGAATTCCTATAAGGTCATTCGAATTATCCTCAAAGTGTGGCTTGGATAGCATAGGAGATATTATCCAAACAAGTGGCAGTGGTCATAAAGGTCAACTAGTCAGTAAGATGAGTCTAATTGAGTCTAACCGAGTGCATGGGCACTGATGTAGGGAAGGAGACTCCAATGTGGATGCATGAGGAGCTTCCAGTAGTCATAATAGCTCAAACTAGTCTCAGTAGGTGCCTATCTAAGTGCTTCAGTTAATTAACTAATCAATCATCCCCTGAATCAAGGAACTGAGTCATCAACCAACTAACTAACTGAAGTAACTCCTAAATAGGTGGAATAAGGCGCACTTGTGCTCCAGTGATGAAAACAAGGGAGCATTAGTGGCTAGGAGGGCTAGAACTGAGCAGAAACAGGTTCCCGGGGGCTGCAAAATAAGGACTAGGTGCTGGGAGACTGCCATACTGATGACTGGATGCATGCAAATGCATTCAGATGACTGGATGCATGCAAAATAGAAAAATGATGGTGAGAATATTTCAACATTCCTATCCTTCCTCTGCTGGACTACCATGAAGTGTCATGCCATTAACGGCTCCAGTTAGAACCCGTAAGTGGAAGTGTCTACTACATCGACCAAGCTTCCCCAACACACACCCACTAGTCATCATCACACACCTTGGGGAGTGCGCCATAGCACATCCCTCCCATGAATCTGGGTTTCGGGGATAAATGGTGGGTAAATCCTCCACCCCCCTAATGGAATAAGGGACTATGTCTACACCAACATAGTGACTGCGTTGCAACTTGTCTCAGTTTGTCATTGTATAACTAATTTGGGCGGTTGAGTTTCCTGAAACCCTACCCCACCCATACATCATGATAATCAATACAATAATCATGCTAAAGAAATAATGCATCACTTGCATACCATTTATCTTTCAGAGTCCATGTCCTTGAGATACTCCCACCTCGTAGGATCCAGCTGTCACTTAGACATTTTTACCTGTAGGTTAGTCTCCAACATACGATCAATAATATCGTGCAAATCCTTGACATGTATATATACATTTTATTATTAAGAAACAATAAGCAATTCATTTCTATGTACCATGCACCTGGTATCACATTTATCCATTCAACATATAACTTTTAACCTGGTATCCACGTACCCATCATTCAATAATTTGCATGCAAGAGACATAATTAACACATGAATATATATATATATATCAAAACATGAATACATATCATAACATTAACATCACACACACACATATATCTTGGAAAAATACTAGAACCATATGTTCGGGTACACAGGGTACTCCCAAAAGACCGAACACCTAGAGCAACCACTTCACACAAACAGATCACAGATCAACACACTGATGTTTTGACGTGGTTTAAACCCTCGAGAGGGAAACAGTCCACGGCCCTGGCCAAATAGCTTCTATGGAGCAATTTATTATGCAAAAGAAAAAAAGTTACAAATGAACTTCTCATAATCGATCAACTTTCCAATGACCCTCCATGCTCTTTAAATAGAGATCATGGATCAATCGGGTGTTAAGCCACAGATCAAGGGTAGGTATGATCTAAGAGAAGTTGAGCCGTCGGATCACTTTATGTCTAGAACATATCGTGACCGTCGGATTTAAATATTTACAAATGCATACTAAAGAAACACACTTTACCTAACAGATCTATTACACAAGTTGATCTTAACTAACTCCTAAGTGTCTAAATATTTTAACATCCTCCCTTAAGAACAACTTGGGATAGGATTGAAGGATTTACAAAAGTGACACTATTAGGAGAAGGAAGGAGGCATTAGAGCCTATCCCCCCTTAATGACAAATTCCTGAACTCCTAACATAGATCGAAGTTTAGAAAACTTCGCTTCTGTAAGAGAGTTGGTGAAGATGTATGCAACTTGATCACTTGTAAGGAAAAAGAGCACTTCAAGAACACGATCATGAACATGATTTCTGATGAAGTGCATATGTAGCTCAATGTGTTTGCTGCGTTGATGCAGGATCGGATATTTGGCGAGATTGATGGCACTTTGATTATCACACCAAAGTGGAGTAGGCTGCTGCTACTCGAATCCAAACTCTGAAAGGATCTGTTGAATCCATAAAGATTCCTGACTGGCATTAACTGCGGCTCGATATTTTGCCTCTGCTGAAGAAAGAGCAAGAGCTTGTTGTTTCTTACAAGCCCAAGTGATAGGTCCATAACCCAGACTAAAAACATAACCCGCAGTAGACTTTCGATCATCAAGATCGCCGACCCAACCTGAATCAGTGAAACCAACCAACAAAGGTTTCCCCTCTGTACTGTAATGAATCCAAAACTGAATTGTACCTCGAATATATCGAAGTATTCTTTTAGTTTCTTTCCAGTGACTTTCATGAAGTGTTTACATATAACGGGAAACACGACCAACGACAAAGGAAAGGTCAGGATGGGAATGAGTCAAGTATAAGAGACTACCAACAAGCTGACGATACAAGGTGGCATCTACTTCAGGGGAAGTACAAGTGGCAGAAAGTTTGACTCCAGATTGAAAGGGAGAAGGGGCTGGTGTACAATCTTCCATGTGAAAGCGACGAAGGTCACAAGCATACTTAGACTGAGAAAGAAAGATTCCTTCTTTGGTTTGTAGGACTTGGAGACCAAGAAAATAATGCAAATGTCCTAAGTCTGACATTTCAAAATTTTTCTTAAGACTGGATTTCACATGGTTTAAAAGCTTAGGGTGACTAACAATAAGAATAAGGTCATCAACATATAGAACAAGTATGATGAGATGGTTTCCTACTTTCTTGGTATAGACATTGGGGTCAAAATGACATCTAGAAAAACTAGTGTCAAGGAGAAAACTATCCATTTTGGCATACCAAGCTCTAGGAGCTTGCTTAAGGCCATATAAGGATTTCTTAAGGTAACATAGACAAGGCTAGAGTTATTCTGAACATATCCAGGAGGTTGTTCCGTAAATTTCCTCCTATAAATCACCATGTAAGAATGCAATGGACTTCCCAGTTATGTAAGGCTGCAAGGGAAAGAACAAGGCGGATGGAGTTCATTTTTGCGACAGGAGCAAAGGTTTCATTGTAGTCAATCCCTTCAACTTGTGAAAAACCTTTGGCAACTAACCTTTCCTTAAGTCGTTCAACACTTCCATTTGATGCATACTTAGTTCTATAGACCCATTTACATTTGACAAGTTTTCTTCCTTTTGGAAGAGGTACAAGATCCCAAGTGTCGTTTGCCATTAAGGAATGATATTCTTCATCCATAGCTACATCCCAATCTGGATTTCCTAAAGCTTCTGCAAAAGTTTCTGGATCATGATTCTCGGAAACTTGAGCCAAAAGAGAAGAGGCTCGTTGAAACTGAGAACGTGTTCGACGTTGATCTCTAGGATCATCGGCAAGATCACCAACTACTTCACATGTTGAACGGACCCATCGAGGAAGTACTTGTGCTGGTGCAACTGGAGGAACATGAGTAGGAGGAGGTGGAATTTAATCCTCACTGTCATCATCAGAAACTGGAGTTGGAAACCTGTCAAAGAAGTTGGAAGAAGAAGAAGGCACAATCGTCGAATCAGGCTCGCAGGCCAAAGATGGCACAACTGCCAAGTTAGGCTCGCAGGCCAAGAGATTTTCATCAAATTTAACATCTCTTCTAATGATTATATCATGAGAATGTGGTTGAAGAAGTCTATAACCTTTTACATCTTCAGAATATCCAACAAATATGCACTTGTCACTTTTAGGTTGCAATGATTTTCGTTTTTCATTCGGAATGTGAGCCCATGCTTCACTACCAAACACACGGAAGTGACTTACATCAGGTTTAGTTTTACTCCATGCTTCTTCCGGTGTGATACCTTGTAAAGCTATAGTGGGTGTGCGATTAACTATGTAATTTGCACAATTTATGGCTTCAACCCAAAATTGAAGACTTAGTCCCTTAGATTGGATCATACAATTAGCCATTTCTTTTAAAGTGTGGTTCTTCTGTTCAGCTACACCATTTTGTTGTGGTGTATATGGAACAATGTGTTGTTGTTGGATTCCCTATTCAGTGCAGAAAGTAGTGAAATTTTTGTTAACATATTCTCCTCCATTGTTGGATCTTAACTTAATAATTTGATGACCAAATTGTTTTTCAACAAGGGCCTTGTAGGCCAATAACATGTTAAATACTTCGCTCTTACGTTTTAGGAAATAAACCCAATTGCATTTGGAGTAATCATCAATGAAAGTTAAGAAATATTTGAAACCAGAAAAGGAAGCAGATGGAAGAGGACCACACAAGTCACTATGCACAAGCTCTAAGGGAACTGAGGTGTGCCAAGAGGCACGTTTGTCAAAAATGTCCCGATGATTTTTTCCGAGTACACAACCGGAACAAACACCATCCCTGCAAGATACCATAGGAAGACTTGTCACCATATTGTCTTTACATAGTTGTTGCAATGAGCGATACTTTAAGTGACCAAATCGCTCATGCCAAAGTTTGCTCAAGTTATCACTATGAGCAACAAAAACTGAAGGAAAAGGTGATGACCCAAAGTTGTTAAATTTGTACAATCTGGTAATATCATCAACAATTCCGGTAGCTAGGACATGTTGAGGATATTTAAAATCCTTTATTACAACTTGGTGAGGTGTAAACTGCTAGATTTTGAGAATTAATTCAGCATACTCTAGGATCTTTACTGAGAGAATAACATGTACAACATATCAATCATATCAAGCATGTATCAAGCATATCAAGCAATCACATAAGACAATGGACACACAGAGTTTCACTGGGGAAAACCATAAAGGTGAAAAACCCCACAACTTCCTCAGAGATAGAGAGAGCAATGATACAACCAAAGTACAAGAGATAGTCTTCTCCTAGCAGATGATCCTCCTCCTCACATGTGCGCCACTTTTCGAGTGATAGAAGAGTGAGTAATGAGATGAATGAAATAGAGATCTCCCGATCTCTATTTATACCTGTCCTGTCCTGCCTAATAAACCTATGGGGCCGACTTGTCTAACTCAGCCTAATAACCCCTGGTTACATTAATCCGGGTCGACCCCTCAATAGGTGGTCTAATAACCCATCAGCAAGTTATGATACTTGCGACACTTGTTGATACAAATGACGACACTTATGTATAGAGGAATAATACATCTCTATAGGAGTACAATAATATAAGGATGAAATACATTCCGAAGTTACATATACATTAACACTCCCTCTTAACTAGGAAGGTATTTCTCGACATAGATCTGCAGGCACAAGTCTTCTTCTTTGGATCATCATCATTGAATCATCATCACTGCTGCTATCTCAATCAATATCCAATCTACTCATCATAGGAAGTTCCACAGAGCCAGTCCTTTTTCATACTGGATGTAGGCCCGCCACCTGCAGGTCTTCATCATCTACAGAGCCATCCCTTTTTCATGCTGGATGAATATCATCAATATATTTGCGAGCAAGCCATCAAGTATGTACACCTTAGGACTGATTACACTACTTTTGCAAAACCTGCAAGATCTCCCAGGACTGATTACACTGCCTTAGCAAAACCTGCAAGATCATCTCAGGACTGATCACATGCCTCTGCAAAATCTGTGTACCATACTGTCACATCATCGTCTTTAGATCATCGTCATCATCCACGGAGCACAACCTAGATGCACACACACAACAATTACACTCACTGTCATGGAAGGACTTTCCTCTGACCATCCGGGAAAGGCTCAACACTTACACTCACCAGTATGGAAGGACTTTCCTCTGACCATTTGGGAAAGGCTCACAACACTTACATCAACAACCATGGAAGGAATTTCTTTTGACCATGTTAGAATGGCTACAGCAATTACATCACGACCATGGAAGGACTTTCCTCTGACCATGTCGGAATAGCTCGGCAATTAAATCACGACCATGGAAGGACTTTCCTCTGACCATGTCGGAAAAGCCACGCCCAACACTTACATCTCGCCATGGAAGGACTTTCCTCTGACCATGCGAGAATGGCCTAGCCCTTACATCTCACCATAGGAGGACTTTCCTCTGATTGTGTGAGAATGGCTTTGCCTAGCTCTTACATTTCACCATGGAAGGACTTTCCTCTAACCATGTGAAAATGGCCCATCCCTTACATCTCACCATGGGAAGACTTTCCTCTAACCATGTGAGAATGGCCCTGTGTGCATTTGTGTCTCCGGACTCATCACTTCCCCTTGGAAGGTATCTCGATCTGAAGTACACCAAGTATCCCTCTGAAGTATTCAAACTTCACTCTGTCAAGCGGCTTGGTCAACACATCGGCTATCTGCTCGTCCGTCGCAACATACAGGAGCTTCACTGCTCCTCTCTCCACCATATCCCTGATATAGTGATACTTGATATCAATGTGCTTCGACTTGTCATGGAACACTGGGTTCTCCGACAACTTCACACAACTCTGTTTGTTGCAATATATACAAGTAGCACTTTGCTGGAGATCAAAGAAATCAGACAGTAGCTTCCTAAGCCATACTGCCTCACAACTAGCCGAACAAGCTACGACATACTCTGCTTTGACTGTACTCAGTGCCACACAGGACTGTTTCCTGCTAAACCAAGAGATCATACCGGATCCCATACTGAAGCAACACCCCGAAGTGATCTTCTGATCAATGGCACTACCTGCCCAATCCGAATCAACATAACCCTCCAGGTTAAACTTTTGATTCGCCTCATACTTGATCCCATAGTCAACTGTACCCTTCAGGTACCTCAGAATATGCTTTGCAGCTATCAGGTGAACATGTCTCGGATCTGTCAAGTACTGGCTCAAGGTGTTCACCGCAAATTAGATATCTGGTCTCGTATTCGTCAGGTACATCAAGGACCCAATCATTTGATGATACATCGTAGCATCAACCGGCTCAGAAGAATCATCACACAGAAGCTTCAGGTTCGATGCCATGGGTGTGGCCATGGCCTTGCAGTTCATCATCCCGAACCTCTTCAGGATCTATACTGCATACTTCCCTTGTCTAAGGAAGATTCCATCTACACTCTGCCACACCTCCATACCAAGAAAGTAGTGCATCATACCCAAGTCCTTCATCTCGAACTCAGCAGCCAACTTCCTCTTCGTGTCGGCAATCAATCTATCCTCACCTGTCAGAAATACGTCATCCACATACAATAGTAGAATCACAGGATTTCCTTCCTCAACCTTGTAGTAAAGGTTGGAATCCGCTTTACTCTTGGTAAATCCCAAACTGGATAGGAAGCCATCTATCCTGCCATACCAGGTCCTGGGTGCCTGTTTCAAACCATACAGGGCTTTCTTCAATTTGCACACATGTGACTCTCGGTCATGTGTCTCAAACCCGAGTGGCTGCTCCACATACACTTCCTCTTCAACTACACCATTCAAGAAAGCTGTCTTGACATCCATCTGGTGTACCTTCCATTTCATCACTGCAGCCAGAGCAAGTACTGATCTAATGGAAGTGTATTTAGCCACAGGAGAAAAGGTCTCTTCATAATCAATCCCTTCTTTCTGGGAGAATCCATGAGCTACAAACCTAGCTTTGTATTTCTCTATGCTACCATCTGCAGCATGCTTGATCTTATAGATCCACTTGGAAGTTACCACAGACTTCCCATCTGGTCTTGGGACCACATCCCAAACATCGTTCTTCATGATTGACTGGTATTCCTCGACCATGGCATCCTTCCATTCTTTCTTTTCTGCTGCTTATTCATAACTGGAAGGTTCTTTGTTCATTATGTCACAGAGTAAAGCAACATAGCTGGTATGTGATCTTGTTCTTTTCCTTTCTCTTTGTTCCTCTTCTGGAATGCCAAAAATTTCTGCATCTTGGATGAGCTCTCTAGCCCATGCTGGTTTCCTCTTATGAGATTCCTTCTCACGGGGTGGATCTACAGGTTGTTGTAGATCTTCCATTTCACGATCTTCTTCAGGAACTACTTCATTCATGGTGGTGTCTTGAGTTCTGGATATTCTGGGTTCTTCATTATCTTCAACTGGTGTTTTCCTCGATTTGATGTATGCTGAGCCTTCATCAAATGTTACATCCCTACTGATATCAATCTTCTCGAATCCTGGGAAGTAGATTTTGTAAGCCTTCGAGCT
Organism: Larix kaempferi; assembly: GCA_027924585.1. Taxonomy (NCBI): domain Eukaryota; kingdom Viridiplantae; phylum Streptophyta; class Pinopsida; order Pinales; family Pinaceae; genus Larix; species Larix kaempferi. The sequence continues at coordinate 6,737,409 of BSBM01000003.1, read as the reverse complement.
TTCACTGTAACCCACGAATATACCCTTCTTTCCTGAAGGATCTAGCTTTGTCCTCTTTTCTTTTAGGTTGTGAGTGTATACTGGACAACCAAATATTCTGAGATGGCTAACTTCTGGTTTCTTACCAGTGAACACTTCTTCTGGTGTTTTGTTGTCAAGTATCTTATGGGGTGTTCTGTTCTGCACATATACAGCTGTCCTTGCTGCTTCAACCCATAAGTGCATAGGTAAATCTTGGTCATGGAGCATTGCCCTAGCTACTTCCATGATTGTTCTATTCTTCCTTTCGGCAACCCCATTCTGCTGTGGATTGTAAGGAGTATTCAATTCCCTCTTAATCCCTGAATCATTGCATAGCTTCTTGAAGTCCCCTGAAGTTAATTCTCCGCCATTGTCGGATCTGAAGATCTTGATCTTCATGTCAGTTTGGTTTTCTATCAAGGCTTTGAATTCCTTGAACTTGTCAAACACTTCATCTTTGTTCTTCAAGAAGTAAACCCAAGTCTTCCTAGAGAAATCATCAATGAAAGAAACATAGTATACATACCCACTCAGAGAACTGGATGACATCGGACTGCATACATCAGAGTGGATGATTTCCAAGATTCTTTTTTGCCTTGCTTTCACTACTTGGAAATTTATTCTTTGTGTTCTTTCCTTTTGCACAACCTTTACAAATGCCTTCATGCTTTGTCTGGATTTCAGAAAGACCTTCTACCGCTTTGCTTGCAATTGGTATTTCCCTATAGTGCATGTGTGCAAGCCTTTTATGCCAAAGTTCACTTGGCTCTACTGATTCATGGACCATGGGTTGTTCAGGTTGTCCCTTCAATTTGTACAATCCTCCCTCTTACTCTCCAATCACCACTGCATCATCTATGGTTTTACCCTTTGGCCACATTAGGACTTGGCCATCTACAAATGAAACCCTCATGCCTTTTGCATCCAATGCAGATATGGAGAGTAGATTCTTCTTGAGACCTGGAACATAAAGTACATCTTTCATCTTCATAGACTTTCCAGAGTCTAGTTTATAGGAGGCTTCACCACTCCCTTTTATTGGATACTGGTAGTTATCCCCAAGTTTCACCTTGTGGGGTGATTGATGTTCAAATAGGGCCATAAAGGATTCCTTGAATCCTGTCATGTGTTTAGAAGCCCCACTATCTATAAGCCAATCATTACTTCCATGAGTAATGGTTCCAGTGAGAGCAAAAATCAAAACATATTCTTCATCGCTAGAAGAATCTTCACTATCTTCTCTAGCCTTCTTCCTGGGAGGTTCATCATCCTCTGTAGCATGAGCATGATGTCTTCTTTTGAAGTTCTTCTTCTTGTGAGAACCATCTTTCTTATTTCTAGGACAATCTCTGGAATAGTGTCCCTTCTCATCACATGTATAGCAATGGACATAGGACATGTTACTTCGAGGTTTGGGACTACCTCTATGATTTTGATGGTGATGTCTTTCTTTCTTGCCATGATGGTGAGTCTTCTTGTCACCATGTCTTTTGGAGTGTGCTGTGAGAGCTTGGTCTTCATTCCCCATCTTCTCTTCTCGAGCTATGATTCGAGCTTCTTCCTGTGAGCATTCTTCCCACAGTTTACTGAAGGTGATACGTTTCTTCCTAGCACAAATCCCTTGGATGAAGGAATCCCATGACCTAGGAAGTCCATTAAGAGTGGTTATAACCACTTATCCATTTTCTATGTCTTCTCCCACAGCTTCAAGTTGTTCTTTTATCTGGGAGACCCTTGATAAATAGGACTGCATAGTCTCCGCATTATGGATCTTGACATTCTTCAATTGATTCCTCAGTGTCATCTTCTGATTTATGTTCTTCCCTTCAAATAGCTTGGTCAGGGAATCAAAAATATCTTTTGGTGTCTTTAGGGATGAGACATGGGGGATGAGATGGTCTTTGATAGAATCAACAATGATCCTCTTTGCCTTGACCAAGTTCTTCTTATGAAGAGCCTTAGCCTCTTCTCCCTCTGGGACAGGGACCTCTTCACTTATATAAGTGTCCAACTCATTTTCTTCCAAGATTAACCCAATCCTATACTTCCATGCTCGGAAGTTATCAGCCCCTTCAAGCTTATCCTCAAGCTTGGTGTGGTGAGACATCTTCAAGAGTACTTCAAATGGAAATAGAAAAGTTTTAGGTCTTACCACTTGTCTTGTTGAAAACTGGATTTGGTCTCGGATTAGAGTTTGTCAGAGAAACCCTAAGAATTCAAAATGTGAATTTCAAAATTCTGAAAGGATAGAAAGATGCTTCTTGATGAGCTGATCAGCCTGGTATACTCAAAATTTGAAAACTTCAAAGTTTCACCCTTCATAAATGCTTTTCAATCTCTCGGATTCACTGGGGAGGACCCTGAATTAGGGTTTGAGTTTCCCAGAGTTTTACCCAACCAAAAATCTCGATCCAAAGCTCTAAACTTCGATTTTTCCAAGTAGCTTCCAGCTATGTCTTCAGATTTCAGAAATTCCTATTTTTGTGGAAATCCTAATGTTTAGGGCCAAAACTGAAAGTGCTCAGAATTTAATTCTGATTGGATAGAAAGATTCTCCTTGATGAGTAGAGTCAATCTACCTTACTGCTTTTCCAAAATCTGTGGAGAGAAACCCAATAAACAAGAAACCCTAGTTTCTGCCACTGCACAATGTCTTCTTCTCAGGGAGGCTCTGATACCATGTTAGATTTTGAGCATTAATTCAGCATACTCTAGGATCTTTACTAAGAGAATAACATGTACAACATATCAATCATATCAAGCATATCAAGCAATCACTTAAGACAATGGACACAAAGAGTTTCACTGGGGAAAACCATAAAGGTGAAAAACCTCACAAGTTCCTCAGAGATAGAGAGAGCAATGATACAACCAAAGTACAACCAAAGTGCAAGAGACAGTCTTCTCCTAGCAGATGATCCTCCTCCTCACATGTGTGCCACTTTCCGAGTGATAGAAGAGTGAGTAATGAGATGAATGAAATAGAGATCTCCCGATCTCTATTTATACTTGTCTTGTCCTGCCTAATAAACCTATGGGGCCGACTTGTCTAACTCAGCCTAATAACCCCTGGTTACATTAATCCGGGCCGACCCCTCAATAGGTGGTCTAATAACCCATCAACAAGTTACGATACTTGCGACACTTGTCAATACAAATGACGACACTTCCGTATAGAGGAATAACACATATCTATAGGAGTACAATAATATAAGGATGAAATACATTCCGAAGTTACATATACATCAACATAAACATCACAGTTTTACCTTTACCAGAATGAGTGATTTGATAGATTGATAACAAATTGCAGGAAATTCTTGGAACGACATAGTACATCACTAAAATGACCATTATCTACTGGAACTGTTCCAGATCCTACAACACTTAGAGATCTATCATCACCAACAAATATTTGTTTGGTGTTACATTCATGCATAGTAGAAAAGATGGCTTGATCCTTAGCCATATGATAAGATGCTCAAGAATCAATGAGCCATTCATTTGAAGTAGAAGAAGAAGATGTAGTATAAGAATAACCAGAAGCACAAAGTGCGTGCCCATGAGAGTTAGATTCTGAAGGTGAATCTAGGCTAATGTGGTGCTTCTTCATTTCTACTTCCAAGGTTGCCATCTTCTTGAAACACTTAGATTCATCATGATTATCTTTCCCGCAATAGTTGCAATGATGCTCAGTCTTCTTTCCTTTTGGCTTGGATCCATTGTCATTTTTTAAAGAAGGAGTTGACTGAGAGGGTTTGGGACCCTTGTTTGACTTATTATTGCGAAATTTTTGTTTCTTGGGAGGCTTGGACTTTTCTTTATGTTGGGACAATAAGGCTTTCCCAGATGTATCTGCATTGTTGATTATTCCAAGATGGATGGGCTTATCTTGCTCTCTAATTAGAGAATCACAAAATGATTAAAGACTAGGCTCTTGATAGCTAGCTGCAGTCAAAGATTCTTTCATGGAGTAAAATGTAGATAAAAAACAGAATATACAGGTCCAAGTTTTGAAAGAATATGATAAATGCATTGTTTGTCTTCCCTCTTAATCTTGCATTCTTCACATAAGAGTTTAAGAGTTTTGTACTTAGATAAATAATCTTGAATGCATGAAAAATCACTTGGATTTAAAGAAATCAACTCATTTTCGCGTTGATGACCTCGAATTTCATTGTGTTTACTAAACACAGATTTCAACTTGTCCCAAGCAGTATCAGGTTCATCAATTCCAGATATGTGGAATCGCAAATCAGTAGATATTGACATCCAATCAATCCACGATCTTTGTCACATCTATTTTCTCATTAATTTTTTATCATCATCAGTAGGTTCTGAAAAGTCCCCTACTTCGTAGAACATCCTCCATACGAGATTTCCATGAGAAATAGTTGGAAATGGTAAGTAGAATATCACAAGGGGCGGCCATTTTGTAAAATTAATGGCTGTAAAAATAGAAATCAATAGTCTGGATGCGAAGAGCTCAAAAAAATAGGCGGTTTAAAAAAATGGCACTGAAAACTGACTCTATATGATAAAGTTATGCTTGAACAAAGAAAATGTTGAAGATGTCTCCAATAGTGACGTGGCAGATAGAGAATGTCCAGCTAAAAAAAAGAACCCCCCTCTTCCCAAGATGAACCTTTGAAAATCACTTTATAGAAAAGTTGCTTTAAGTGAATCACTTTTGTAAAATAAGTGATTTTCACTTTTACAATGATGTTACTTTAAATAGTGCAGCAAAAAAGAACTTAATTGACTCACTTTTTATTTTTATTATTTAAGTGAGATGCACGTTTACAATAAAGTAACTTAAAAATAGAAATTGCATGCACTTTTGTTTAAAAGTAACTTAATAAGACTTGAACTCAAGACCTATTAAGGAATAAAACAACTTTGAATCAAGTGAGCTAAAGTTAAAAGGTACGTAAAAGAAGGGAAGGAGGAAGGGGTTTTATTTATTTATTTATTTTTTAATCTTCTCTCTCGGTTTCTGTGCTTGCCTCTTTTCCTGCAAATCACACCACAAACCGAAACAAAAAACTTTTTCCACACGTATTGGGGTTAGATCTTGTTAGCATTCCCGAAAGTCTTTGTTTTCTCTCTGTTTCTGATTTGCCGGGATCGCACAAGGTGCACGAAAAAGAGCATACGCAGCCGAGAAAAACCCTTTCCCTTTCTGTTTCTGATTCGCCGAGATCGCACAGGGTGCACGGCAAAGAGCATACGCAGACAGGGAAAGCAACAATCCGAAACTAAAAAAATCTAATAATAAAAACTGATAAAATATGAGATATTTTTATTTTTAAAAATAAAAAAATGTCACTGTAACATTATACCTTTAGATCTGATGAAATATGCGTTTCTGAAGCAACCGGAAACCATTTTAGATCAAACGAAAACTATTTCCTAATGGAAACGACGCTCCAGACGCAATGAAACACCTCCCATAGCCCAAAAATGCACATAAATTCCAAAACCAGAAACCCTCTCAAGTTTCGGCAACACCAGTTCAAGATCTAAATCATAACCGGAAGCAGCTCTTCATAAATGCTCTATTACCATGTTCGGGTACACAGGGTACTCCCAAAATACCAAACACCTAGAGAAACCACTTCACACAAATAGATCACAAATCAACACACCAATGTTTTGACATGGTTTAAAACCTTGAGAGGGAAACACTCCAATACCTCGGTCAAATAGCTTGTACGGAGCAATTTATTATGCAAAAGAAAGAAAGTTACAAATGAGTTTCTCATAATCGATCAAATTTCCAATGACTAGCCATGCTATTTAAATAGAGATCATGGACCAATCGAGTGTTAAGCCACAGATCAAGGGTGATCTAAGAGAAGTTGAGCCGTCAGATCACTCTATGTCTAGAACATATCGTGACCGCCGGATTTAAATATTTACAAATGCATACTAAATAAACACACTTTACCTAACGGATCTATTACACAAGTTGATCTTAACTAACTCCTAAGTGTCTAAATATCCTAACACTAGATGTCCACAGTGTCATCAAACTGACGAAGTCTCACAATAATAAGAAAATACAACATATAATGATAGTTCAAGTAGTAAGGTCAAAACGGGGCATTACATACACCCACCCTTCGGGAAAATTCATCCCGAATTTATGGTCAAGATAGTGTGGGAAAATCACGATGCATGGTCTCTGTGTCCTCCCAGGTAGTAGAAACTGGGCTATATCGGTCCCACTGGTCCTTAAATTGGTCCACTAAACGGTGCCTGAGCTCTATAAACCTACAGCCAATATATGTAACGGTTTGACCCTGATGGTCCCCTTGTCTGAATCCTGCAGTTCCTTCCAATTTATTTTATGAGACTCATCGACTATATAATGTCGTAAAACAGATACACGAAAAACATTTTATGAGACTCATCGGCTAAAGCATTCATTATTACATATTGAAGCCCCATTCCCCTTCCTGACCGATGCTCTGACAATATATTGACTATTGTAGCTATTTCCACTTGGATATCTTGAAAAGAAAGTCATGCAGATACTAGTCTTGAAAGTACCTGTGGTTTGACGTGTTCAATAAGGTCTTCTCTGCCTTTCATAATAACATTGTTCAAGCATCTTCTCAAAGTAGTAAGAACAAACAAGTATGTTCCTCATACCGTGTTGTAGAGAACCTTACCAACTGCCACTTCCAGTACTCTTTGTTAGTTATGCCAACAAAGTGTCCTCCCAAAAATTTTAAAGACAAAGGCAACCCCTTACAAATTTCCAATAAACCCTCAATGAAATATTCGAATTCTTCATATGGTTTGGATTGATGGAAAGCATGTTCGCATAAGAGCTCCCGTGCATGCTGTCTATCTAATGGTTGTACATCATATAATAAAAGTTTTGGAGAAATACGTCCAAGTAAATATTTATAGAAGACAAGGAAAGACGCCTCCAGATGGAGGAAGGTATGACATTCAAAATTTCATTAAGTATGAAAATGTTCTAATGTTTAATATAAAAATTGCATTATCTGATGTCCTTAAAACTTCTTGTAGGTTGAAAGATACATCTAAGGCCACCCAGGCTAGGTTAGAGAAGCACGACCAACACAAACTTGGCCATAGTGGATACTTGAAATTGTATGCCTAATATGTAAGTGTGGAAATTATTTTACCATATTATTACTGAAAAGATGTAAACAATTCATTATTGATATGTTATGGAATGAAGGGGGATGTCATGAAACGAGCAAGCATAGAAGAGGAAAGGAAACTTGTGTTCAAATGTAGGTTCCAAACTATGCTTGAATGTGTTTAAGCTAGGGGGCAATATGATGACCAAACAAATGTTAGTTTTGAAAAATATATTTATGCTTAACATCATTTAAAAAAAGGAAATGATGTTTTTTACAAAATAAACCACCTATAATTCAATGTTTTCATTTTTTTAATGTAGGAGATCGACAACCTTGTGACTACAATATGATTGTATAATGATTAGATTTATGAGATATTGAATTTTAATATTAGATTTCGTAATGATTTTAAATTTCATTTTGTTGTAGGGGTAGAGGTTGTAGATGAGGAAAAGAGGAGAGAAGAATAGGTGATTTCACCTCAGACCATGGCCTCTCCATGTCAAGAAGGTAACAAAAATGGATTTAATATTAACACTAAACAATTATTTTACTATGGGCACGAATATTAACTATATATATATTTTTTTCATTTTTTTTAATAGTGGATGTTGGTCCCACTCAACTTGTACACAGCATGTGATGTTCCCATGTTAGACAAAATGAATCAATAGAGATGGAGCAACCACCTTAGCTCATGGCCTCTCCAGGTTAAGAAGGTAACAAACATGGATTTAATATTAACACTGAACAATTATTTTACTATAGTCATGAATATTAACTATATGTTTTTTCACTTTTTTTATAGTGGATGTTGGTCCCACTCAACCTGTACGCAACATGAGACGTCCCCATGTCAGGAAACACGAATCAATAGAGTTGGAGCAACCAAAACCAAACACAAAAGATGATGACACGCCTCTTGTGAATTTGTTTAAGAATAAGAAATCCCGTAGAGTGATGTACAATGAAATTTTTCGATATAATATATTTTGTACTATTATTTTTGCATTGGTACTATTTTGTAAGTGATAATTCTTTTGGAATCTACATGTTTAATTATTTTATGTTAATTTAATTTCTTTTGCACTAGATAGATGGGATATGGGATATTGAGAGTGATGTGAGGGGGGGGAGGGGCTATATGAGCTTCCACATTCACGTGTTTGGCCTTGTTCAGTAGATAATATGTTTTTTTTTTGAAACCATGTGAAGCTCAAGCATGTATATACTTTGACATATTTTGTTTTGAATTTTATTAAATGGTTAAATAAACATAGTACTGGTTAGCTGATCATACATATTATGTGCCCTTGTTCTAATGATATAGTTTGTTGTTCCAAGAGTGTTGTACACCTCATGTACTACGTTTGCTATCTCTACGGATGTTTGGATGATTCAGGTATTGAAAATTTATATTGAATATTTTCTCTAGATGTGACATCTTTTTAGTTCCATCTTACTTTCTTTTTAACTAAATATAAATTCTCACATGAGTTCATCCCATATATATAATAAAGAGCAATGAAAAAATGAGAGTACTACTAACTATTATGTAAGTTTTCATAATTCTTCAATTTCTTGAAACTATTCTTCATTTCTTAGCTAATTTTGTTTGAGTTCTATTATATTTGTTGGGTTTTAAGGTTTTACCTCTCCTTTGTAAGTTAATGGTGGATTTTATTAGTTTTTTACAGTAGGAAACATGAGAAATAAATGAGGGGCAATTGTGACCAAATAAGGGGTAATTTCTTGTATAGCATGGGTGCAAGTTCCAAGGGGTTTAATCTTCTTTTATTTGTAGGTTCATTTTCTTTCTCTATGATGAAAATTAGTACTCCACTTTGGTATGTGAGAACCAATGCTCCAATTTGGTTTGGGGACATATGATCCAATTTGGTCTTGGAGCATCGATGGTATTAGTGCTCTACTTTGTGTTGGGAGTATCATTTCTCCACTTCAAGTATGAGAAATGTAGCATAGCACTTTTGTGGAGCACTAATATAAAAAATATGAATTTATAAATTAGTAGTCTATAAGGCTCCTCCAACAAAACCCTACTAGATCACTTAATTAGCTCAATGAAGGAAATACAAGCATTTAAGTAACAACATCAAAATAATAACAATAAAATACAGTGGGGGAGTAAAAAGATTATACTATGAGAATATAATAGTATATACCTAAATCCATACCTTTGACTAGTGAGATGGTTGCAATTAAAATTATTCATACCTAGATCCATATAACAAATTGTAATCCACCTCAAAGATAAGGCACATGTTACATACAATAGAATGCCATGTAATAAGGATGTAATATCGTAGCCAATATCTGACCAAGATATTAACTTCCACTCAAAGTTTTAACAAGATTTTGCTAGTAATTTTTAAGGCCATTTCTCAAACTAAGCAGGATGTAAGTGACGGGGACTGAAACTCTGAATGAGGATGGTAGGAATGATATTAGGTTCTAGAATTTGTATGGGAGAGTGTGCAGTAGCAACTTATACAGAGGGAAAATTTTAGGATCCTTTGTACAAAGCATGAAGACCATTTATGTTTCGGACATCAGATACCGCTGAAGCCTACCGCAACGCTTCCTAGGTACATCCGCATATACAAACTAGATCAGAGAGTTAGTAAGGATTAAAAAACTGATATTTGTGTTCATGGAGGTCTATGGGCATAAAAAATCAGCAATTAAACACTGGATGAAGAGTTTGGGGAAAATTGCTGTGACTTGGACTGCCGAGCTAGTTTTAATGGTTTACTTCCAAAACATGGTAAAAACCTCCCAAATTCAGTACCTTAAGTTTGTAATGTGTTTTATGGTATTTACATGAGTAGAAGCAACTAACAGAATTGGTTTCTGACCAACAGAATTATTTTAATGCAATTTCTGCTAAAACTAGTCCTCCGAGAGTGCCCGATGAGCAGAGGGGGAGGAGTTAAACTTGTATTTGACCCATGTAAAATTTACTTATGTATTTAATGGACCTATTACATCATATTTTATTGAAAATACAGAGTAGAAAACTGTACATCACCTCATTACATTTCCAGATAACTTATATACCATAAAAACCTTCAAAACCCCCTAGGTTTATCCAATCCTTCATTGAAACATATATCTGGCTGAAAATATTTCTGTAATGGATTAGGAGAGTTATATAAGAGATTCTAAATCATATAATCAGCTCCATACATCTACCATTCGAAATTACAGTGCTTGAATGGTGAAACTACAAAATAAGCTAGAAAAACAAGACTAAAAGCCATTATTACATCATGAGTCTCTGGGGCATATTCATATGAGAAGTTAAAAATATTTTAGGACTGAGTTTAGATGTTTATTGTAGAGATTTGATGGCTGGAAAAACAACAGTAAACCATCCTCTCCAATGACAGAAGGAAATAAGATTCAATCCCTCAGTTCTTCACCTTTTTTAGTACAAAACATGACACCCTTGGGGAATTTCGAACTAGAATCTCTTGGCCATGATAGAAGTTGAATGAATGGCTGTAAGTTCAACTTCATTTCTGATAATGGCCATCACACATCAGATCCTTCATCACATTGATCATTGTAAATCTTTCAATGGAGCAACCCTTCCACCAACACCTTGCAATACTGAAGAATGGGGAAGGAGAGAGGGGATAATGAGAAGGATTCTTCTTGAACTCTTAAAATCTTCTGAAGCAATTCGACCCCAGATTGATATCATAACTTTAATGGCTGCAAAATTATCTTTAGTGGCTGCAAATAGATCTTTAATGGCTGCCCAATAGTCTTCAATACCTGTTAGAGAGAGAGAGAGAGAGAGAGAGAGAGAGAGAGAGAGAATGGGGCACATCACCCATAGAGTGGCTTGGGCACATCACCAAACCTATAGGAGCTTCAAATCTCTCATACAAAATTCACCATGACAAAAGTTGTGAAATGGAGTTGGTTGGCTTCTTTTATCAACTTTAGGATGACCTGCTGAGCAAGTTACTTGGCTTGGTGACCTGTGAGAATAGGTCACCCATGAGTGGACATACTTTCCTTGATTTTTCCTTACAAGCTTTCTCCTTTAGAAAATGCGCTCTCCTTGACCTTATATGTTTCCTTCTTGCATTAGCACTTGATTTCCTTGTGAATTGGGTATTGAAATGGAAACTACACCATTCAGGATGTTTCCTTTTTGGTAAACTGGACTGTTTTTTGGCAAGTGCGCCCTCCTTAGCTTTTTCTAGTTGTTTCTTTTTTCTGATTTGGAAACCTTATCTCCACCCTCCTTCTCTTCATATTTTTTCCATATCTTCACCTCTTAATCCATTTTGGCAACATCTTCCACATGGGCGCCCTCTTGGCCCACTTGCTCATTATCCATTAATTTTATTTATCAAAATTAACTTTAATAAATAAATTTGCCAATTTGTGAGACTTAGGCTAAAATTAATTCTAAGCAAATAGAATTAATACAATTTAATTCCCTTAGGAGTTGATCTTGTCCCCTTTCACCCATGGTACTGGATGAACCAAAATTGGGGACATGACAGTCCTCCCTTCCCAAGATTGCTTGTCCTCAAGCAATGTTAGGATTCCATTGAGCTTTTGTTGCACCACTCTGATTATACTTGTCTCCATCCACTGAGAATTCTGAAAATTAAACTTTGGGCCTTCAAAAAGATTTGAATAAAATGTAAGATGACTATGAAGAATAAAATGCACTGTAAAATCTGTCTGCACTAAATCATGAACAAAAATCTTAACCCAGTTAAGATAATTGAGTAGAATTCCTGGATCCCATTGCTTCCTCTGTAAGGACCCAAAATTTTCTGTCACCTCTAGAAAGTTGTCACTCCAAGGAATTCCTAGATCCCATTGTCCCTGATGAATACCATCCATCATCACTGTTACTTGTAACAACTTGTCACTCCAGGGTATGCCGGGATCCATCCACCATGCTAGAAGTGTGCCACTCCCAATGCAAAACTGAATAACTATGAGACTTCTCCACCAAACATAGAACTTCTTGAGAGAATGCAAATCATAATGCATCTCTTATGCATGTGTACTGGAGACATATAATGGCTGAAAAATACATCTTTGTTTCTGCTCACAATTCAAGACAATGTTAGTTATAACAAAAACATTATTGCAGAAAGAAGAGAACCTTTTACCTTCCAAGGTCTTCATTGCAATGGTGCCTCTACCCATCCAACCAATGGATGGATAAACACTTTTATTTGCTGAATCATATGGAATGTGATCAGCCATATGTATGTCCTCCTCAAATAAAGATATCTCATGATCTCCATGGAACTCCACAGGTGCTCCCCTCTTCATCCAATGGCTCAACTCTCTGCCATTGATCCGAGGGTGCAAAACTCCATCAATTGACCCACACATTGAAGGTAAGTGTAGATATGATGCCTCATGGTCAAAAGTGGCTGCACACATATGCATGGGCTTCATTAACTGTTGCAAGTTAAGGAACATGTCATAGGCCTCACTTTTAGGATCCTCTTGCTCATCATGTGACACCAAGAAGAAGAATGATTTTACCCAATTTTCATTCCCTAAATTTGTGGCTGAATTTGAAGTGGGGAATGAAGAATGGTGAGCCATGCTTCTGAAAATTTCATCTAATGAAGTTGTGGATGTATCCTCTCCATTGATGGCTGATCCATCTATGCTATACTCATCTGGCTCTTCCTTGGAAGAGTGACTTTATTCAATGAACCTCTCAAGTTCATTCTGGAAAAGGTCATGTGCTTGTTTTTCTTCAACTATGTCTGCACATACCAAACAGACTGTTGATCATGATCCACCAACTCATGAGGTTCCTCCCTTGGAACATGAAATGATTCAACCATGTTATTGTGACTTTTGAAATATGGGAGGTAAAAAGTGATTCTGGCAACTTCTCATTAAGCTGCTCAATCTGATTCTCAGATTCTTGACAAGCACCATGAGTACCAATCAGAGAATCCTTGGTAGTTTCCAACATATGAGTGAGCTTACTGATCTCCTCATCATTCCTTATTGTAGAATTATAGTATATATTCACAAGCTCCAACAAGTGATCTCTATCAGAAAGCAGCTAAGAGAAATTTCCTTTTAGGCTTCCTACTACTTCCCACATGTGCACAAAATTTTCAACAGAGGGTTGCTCCTCCATTGATGCAGTTCTCCAATAGCAGTGAGAGATCAAAGCATTAAGTTCATGGAGGTTTTTCAGTGCCTCCTTGATTTTTTCCTCACTCATTTTCAATGGTCCAATTAGGGCAAGAAGTTCTAGCCGGTGAACCTCCTCTTCTGCTTCTTGCAATTCAGCCTTCTCCCAATTCTGAATTCTGACACTAGAAGGATCTTCTAATCCATCATTCTCACTGGAAGTGGTTGAAATCTTGGGATGCAACAAAGGCATGCAAAAATAAGAATTTCAACCATACCTTTGTGCCCAAATTTCCTCCTCATGTGGTGTTTTTATGGCAGCATGCTTCTTTCCCAAATTCCTTGGTTCACACCCAGCTGATTTGGGCTTGTCTTCCACCTCAACCTGAAGTTCCAATGATGATTTCAGATATGATTGACGTTCTTCTTTTGGATCTTATCCAAAATATGTCATACCATCATCAATATTCCCCATATCTTCTGCACTTATCTTGAAATACCCATGAAGAAATTGGGAGTGATTTCACCTTCCACATTGCCAACAATCGAATGTTTGACTGTTGGATCTTTAGTTGTGCATAGATCTATTTCCTCTCCTTCTGACGAAGGATTTGGTGACTCATCATCCTCATGGCTGCTGCAAATATGCTGATATCTAACCATGGTATTCCCTCTTTCTTCCACACTTTGAGGGTCTCCTGATGTTCCCACAGTCATTGGTTTCTAAGGAGCTAAGCATTGAGAATTAATTGCTTCGTTACGGGGAACTAGTTTCTCCACATCATGGCACACATTATTGACAATGTATTCTATTTTATTCTGATTATTTCCAAAAGGAACATGGGTATAAAAATATGATTGAGGTCCATACCTTTTCATCATACTTCTCCCTTCAAACAGTGGAGCTATGGTGCCTTGTTTTGCCACCCATTCTCTAGGTTCACATCCAACTGATGTGTGGTCATGTTTTGCTTCACTATGTAGCTCATGTGGTGACTTTGGATCTGATTTAGGTTCTTCTTTTGGATTTGATCCAACATATGTCTCACCATCATTAAGCTTACCAATCTCCTCTGAGGTGATCTTGAAATCCTCAACATAGAAGCTTGTAGTGGATTATGCTCCCACTCTGTCAACAATCTCATGATTGGTCTTTGGGTCTTGCTTCTCCTTGGTTGTCTTAGGATAAATATTCTTGGAGGCTCTTCTTGAAGAGGATCCAAAAATTCTTGTGACGTCACATGCATCCAATGCAACTTTGATATCTTTTATTATCTCTTCCATAGAAGGTTGACCTTTGACTGTAGAACATTCAACTTTTCCTTGAATATGGCTATCAGAATAACCATAGTCTGTTCTGTCACTCATGATCTCATGGGAGCTTCTTATGAAAGTTACTTCTTGGGAATTCTCTTCCTCATACTATCTGCAATATTCTTCATACTTCTCATCATAATCTTCATCATACTCCTCATAAGAATAATCTTCTTCCTCATACAACTCAAAGTCTAAATCTTCCATAACTGGAACTAATTCCACATCTGCAATCTTGAAGATAGTGTTGAGATACTTTTCCAATGAGAATTATTTTCCACAGGGTGATCCAAGGAAAGTGCTCTGATACCACTGTAATATCCTAGCCAAGATATGACCAAGATATTAACTTCCACTCAATTTTTTAACAAGATTTTGCTAGTAATTTTTAAGGACATTTCTCAAACTGAGCAAGATGTAAGTGACGAGGACTAAAACTCTGAACGAGGATGGTAGGAATGAGATTAGGTTCTGGAATTTGTATGGGAGAGTGTGCAGCAACAAATTATACATATGGAAACTTTTAGGATCCTTTGTACAAAGCACATAGACCATTTATGTTTTGGACATCAGCTATCGTTGAAGCCTACCGCAATGCTTCCTGGGTACATCCACATATACAAACTAGATCAGGGAGTTGGTAAGGATTAAAAAATTGATATTTGTGTTCATGGAGGTCTATGGGCATAAAAAATCAGCAATTAAACACTGGATGAAGAGTTTGGGGAAAATTGCTGTGACTTGGACTGTCGAGCTAGTTTTAATGGTTGACTTCCAAAACATGGTCAAAAACTCCCAAATTCAGTACCTTAAGGTTGTAATGTGTTCTAGGATATTTACATGAGAAGAAGCAACTAACAGAATTGGTTTCTTACCAACATAATTCTTTTGATGCAATTTCTGCTAAAACTAGTCCTCCGAGAGTGCCCGATGAGCATAGGGGGAGGAGTTAAACTTGTATTTGACCCATGTAAAATTTAATTATGTATTTAATGGACCTATTACATCATATTTTATTTAAAATACAGAGTAGAAAACTTTACATCACCTCATTACATTTCCAGATAACTTATATACCATAAAAACCTTCAAAACCCCCTAGGTTTATCCAATCCTTCATTGAAACATATATCTGGATGAAAATATTTCTGTAATGGATTAGGAGATTTATATCAGAGATTCTAAATCATCTAATCAGATCCATACATCTACCATTCGAAATTACAGTGCTTGAATGG
Organism: Larix kaempferi; assembly: GCA_027924585.1. Classification (NCBI taxonomy): domain Eukaryota; kingdom Viridiplantae; phylum Streptophyta; class Pinopsida; order Pinales; family Pinaceae; genus Larix; species Larix kaempferi. Next base: position 6,721,547 of record BSBM01000003.1, on the reverse strand, counting down.
TGAAACTACTCCAAAATAAGCTAGAAAAACAAGACTGAAAGCCATTATTACATCATGAGCCTCTGGGGCATATTCATATGAGAAGTTGAAAATATTTTAGGACTGAGTTTATATGTTTATTGTAGAGCTTTGATGGCTGGAAAAACAACAGTAAACCATCCTCTCCAATGATAGAAGGAAATAAGATTCAATCCCTCAGTTCTTCACCATTTTTAGTACAAAACATGACACCCTTGGGGAATTTCGAACTAGAATCTCTTGGCCATGATAGAATTTGAATGAATGGCTGTAATTTCAACTTCATTTCTGATAATGGCCATCACACATCAGATCCTTCATCACATTGATCATTGTAAATATTTCAATGGAGCAACCCTTCCACCAACACCTTGCAATACTGAAGAATGGGGAAGGAGAGAGGGGATAATGAGAAGGATTCTTCTTGAACTCTTAAAATATTCTAAAGCAATTCGAACTTTAATGGTTGCAAAATTATCTTCAGTGGCTGTAAATAGTTCTTTAATGGCTTCCCAATAGTCTTCAATACCTGTGAGAGAGAGAGAGAGAGAGAGAGAGAGAGAGAGAGAATGGGGCACATCACCCATAGAGTGGCTTGGGCGCATCAAACCTAGAGGAGCTTCAAAGCTCTCATACAAAATTTACAATGACAAAAGTTGTGAAATGGAGTTGGTTGGCTTCTTTTATAAACTTCAGGATGACCCGCTGAGCAAGTTATTTGACTTGGTGACCTGTGAGAATAGGTCACCCATGAGTGGACATACTTCCTTAATTTTTCCTTACAAGCTTTCTCCTTTAGAAACCACGCCCTCCTTGACCTTAGATGTTTCCTTCTTTCATTAGCACTTGCTTTCCTTGTGAACTAGGCATTGAAATGGAAACTACACCGTTCAGGATGTTTCCTTTTTGGTAAACTGGATTGTTTTTTGGCAAGTGCGCCCTCAGCTTTTTCAAGTTGTTTCTTTTTTCTGATTTGGAAACCTTATCTCCACCTTCCTTCTCTTCATATTTTTTCCATATCTTCACCCCTTAATCCATTTTGGCAACATCTTCCACATGGGCGCCCTCTTGGCCCACTTGCTCATTATCCATTAATTTTATTTATCAAAATTAACTTTAATAAATAAATTTGCCAATTTGTGAGACTTAGGCTAAAATTAATTCTAAGCAAATAGAATTAATACAATTTAATTCCCTTAGGGGTTGATCTTGTTCCCTTTCACCCATGGTACTGGATGAACCAAAATTGGGGACATGACAAAGGAGTATACTTGAATAAACTACAAAGTAGTAGCTTAATTATGTAAAGGTATATACTCCAATGCAAGGCTAGTTATTGGAGTGTAAGTAGAGAATACATGTACTAAAAATGTATTGAAGTTTCATATTATAGGCCATGTGATTAATATCAATTTTATTATCAGAAAGTTGTTCATGTTCATTTTCTTGCTATACATATCCCCTTATTAGAACACTAAAAGAACAAAGAGGGAATAATCACGATATAAGGGGAAGGGGCATATTTCATAAAAGAATAGAAAATGAATAACGAAGATTATCTCACATCACTTTTAATTGATTGAAATGAATTGAGGAAAGAAATAAAAGTCACATCTACTAATGCCTTATACCCCCTTGAATGGTCACTGGCCAACTCTATGGTATTTCTATAGTTTTGAGGTGTCAATATACTCTATTTCTTCAAATTGTTAAAATTTTTAAAATAGCATTCCTTAAAGCATATCTCAAAATTTAAACATAACATATGATATAACAACATGACACACACGCACATACAGACACACACACATCGTGTGATCTTCCTCACTAGTCCCATAAAAATTTCAAGTGTCAAAAAATAGAGTTTAACATAAAAGTACAAATGGCACAACATGATATAGATAAATTTTAAATTAGAAGTTAAAATTCTAGGTTCATGGCGTTATTGTATGTATTTTCTCAAGGTTAATTAAGTAATGAGTGTGAGTTCAATGTTCAATCAAAATATTACTTGGAAAAATAGTAACAATTTTTTTTGAAATGATGCAAATATTTTTGTCTATCCATTCTTTACTTTGATTTTCTTTGGAAAAAACCATTCTCGCTTATACTGACGCATGTCACCCCGTCGCAACAAGGTTCTTGCTTAACAATACACACGACACGACCACAGATGTTCACACAAACAAGATGTAATCAACATGCCAGAAGTTGGCTTATATTACTTCTCCGAATCGGTTACAATGCGGAATAAATGTAAATACAAATAACTAACTATTTGTCAGCCTCAGCCGTTACAACACAGAAGTAACTGCGGTGTGCTCTCTCAGTGTTTCAACCTCAACCTCTCCTGGTTCGCTACATAACTCTGAGCTATGGCTCGATCTTCTCTTCGGCTCTGGTTAAATCTCCCAAAATGCCAAGTCCCAATGCCAAAAAGTCCCTCTGCTGATCCAAACTCCTTGGTCTTCTACTCTGCTGCTGCCGTTCCCGACACCACTATGATCCCCGAGACACGCATCCTCTGTCAACCGATCCTTCCACGATCCCGCAGACCTACACCGTCAGTGCCCCTGCTGTGCTGCACAGCCTCTGCCTATGACAACATCTGTCATGTATTCACCCACCTGCAATAACTGCTAATAAATTCCTCAGTAACTCTGAACTATTGCTAAGTACTCTCCTCAACTTCTACACTTCCTCTGACCAGCTACAGTAAACCATCCCGTCAGCCATACTTTCCTCCGTTAGCTTTGAATCCCCTGTTGGCTTTCGCTCTGCGCTTATGCTTCGCCAGTCTGTCCCTTCCTCCTCACTTGGCTCATGCCCAAAACCTATCGACATCGCGGTTTGACAATGTGTCGACCTTTCCACGACTCTGCGGCAACGTGTCTCCTATCGACATTAACATGTCAACTATCGATCGTCGTTTGTCGACATTGATATGTCAACTCTCGATCTCTTCACTCCCGTTGACTGCTTCGATAACTTCGGCTCGACTTATTGACTTTGATGAGTCAATCTGCTTCACGCACCAACGGTCGTCGGCACTCCCTTTGGTCGGTTCCCTTCTGTTGATCCACTTCGATTGATCTTCCTAGGCTCCGATGCTCCTACATCAGACTCCCTAGGTGAAAAATAACTTGACTGCTCTGTCAGTCTCCTGAACTCTTCTTCGAAAATCCATGTCGCCTCCTGCAACTCATCATCCTTCCATCGTACCAAGTATTCCTTCCTTTGCGAATTGCGTGCATGCCCAACTTCGCATTCCTCTATTACTTCTACGATTTCCTCCTTGTGTCGATCTAGAATCTGCGCTGCCCAGTCGATGTTCGACACTTTTGTACTTCTGCTGCTTGAACCTTCTTTGAACTTGTACAGATTTGAGACATTGAACGTTGGTGAAATGCTCAAGTCATTTAGCAACTCCAACACATAAGCATTGTCCGAAATATTCCTCAAGATATTACATGGTCCAATCTTCTTCAGCTTCAGCTTGTTGTATGTTCATGTCGGGAACCTCTCCTTCCGCAAATGTGCATAGACCAAGTCTCCTTCGCTGAATGATTGTAGTCTCTTCTTCCTGTCGGCTCTCAACTTGTATGCCGCGTTTCTCTTCTCTATGCGCTTTTGCACATCTTCATGAACTTATTTCATGTTCTCTGTGAATGATTCTGCATCTGCGCTTCTTCTGGTTTTTGTTGGCAACTCGACCAAATCCACCACTCCATGTGGGGTTCTTCCTTGAACAATTTGGAATGGGCTCAAACTTGTCGGTCGATTCACAGAATTGTTGTATGCGAACTCTGCTTGGGCCAAGAAATTCTCCCACTGCTTGGGTCTGTCGACCGTCAAACATCTCAGAAGGTTTCCCAAAATTTTGTTCACCACCTCAGTTTGTCCGTTTGTCTGCGGATGATATGCCGAGCTAAACTGCAGCCTCGTGTCCAGTTTCTTCCATAGGGTTCTCTAGAAATGCCCCATAAACTTGGTATCTCTGTCCGATGTGATACTCTTCGGCAACCCATGCAATCTGACTACTTCCTTGAAGAATAGTACAACAATTCCTGTGGCGTTACTTATCTTTCGACACAGAATAAAGTGTGCCATTTTTGAAAATCTGTCGACTACAACAAATATTGTGTTGCTCCCTTGCTGCATCTTCGACAATCCTAGCACAAAATCCATGATCAGGTTCTCCCATGGGGTATTCGGTACCGGAAACGGTGTATACAACCCCGTGTTCTGACTTCTTCCTTTTTCCAACTAGAAAACTCTATAATGTCGATCCCACTTTTCGACATCTGTCACCATTCCTGGCCAATAATACTTTTCTTCGACCAATGCCCTAGTTTTGTTGATGCCAAAATGACCTGCTAATCCGCCACTATGCAACTCTCAGATTAGGTTCTCTCGCACTGATCCTCTCGGAATACACAACTGTTTTCCCTTGAACAGGTAGCCTTCTTGGACAAAATAATCCAAATATGGAGTTTTGTCGACACTACATGGTTCACGACAAGCTTCCCATGCCTTCGCAAAATCTCCGTCGGTCACATACTCTGTCTTCACCGACTCTATACCTGTTGCCTGAACTGTCGCCGTGTTCAGCAATGCAACTCTTCTACTCAGCGCATTGGCAACCTTATTTGACTTGCTCGACCTATGTCGCAACATGAACGTATATCCCTATAGGAATTCGACCCATTTCATGTGCCGCTGATTTAACTTCGACTGAGTATTCATATACCTCAGTGCTTGATGATCTGTGTACAACAAAAATTCCTTGGGAAACAAATAATGCCTCCACTTCTTCAATGCCTAGACAATAGCATAGAATTCCTAGTCATAGACTGAATATTTTCACTTCATATCATCTAACTTCTCACTGAAGAATGCAATTGGTCGGCCCTCCTGGATCAACACTGCTCCAATTGCGATTCCACTTGCGGCGCAATCGACCTGGAAAAATTTGTTGAAATCTAGGAGCGCCAACACTCGGCTCTCAGCGCCTTTTTCCTTCAACTTGTCGAAAGCTCGCTGGGTTGCTTCCATCCACTTGAACTCTCCTTTGCGCATACACTCTGTCAATAGTGCGCAAATACGACTAAATCCCTTGATGAACTTCCTGTAGAAAGTGGCAAGTCCATGGAAACTCCTCACTCCAGTCGTGCTTGTCGGTTCAGGCCAAGCCAATATCGCCTTCACCTTTTCTGGGTCCATCACCAACCCTTTACCCGATATTACAAATCCCAAGTATACCAGTTCTTCCTTCATGAAGAAACATTTTTGCAGGTTCACCATCAGCTTCTCTTCCTGCAACTTCTGCAATACCTATCGAATGTTCCCCAAGTGTTCTACCTTGGTTCGACTGAAAATTAGAATGTTGTCTAGGTAGACTATGACAAACTTTTCCAAGAATGGTTTTTTTTCTTCCTTCATTAATCGCATGAACATACTGGGTGCATTAGTTAGTCCAAACAGCATGACTAACCACTCATACAACCCTTCCTTTGTCTTGAATGTTGTCTTCCATTTGTCTCCTTCTCTAACCCGAATTTGGTGATAACCACTCTTCAGGTCTATCTTTGTGAAGTACTTCGCTCCACTCAAACAATCCATCAAGTCATCCATTCTTGGCAATGGAAATCGATACTTGATCGTGATTTTGTTGATAGCTTCGGAGTCTGTACACATCCTCCATTCTCCACATTTCTTCGGCGCTAATACTGCTGGTACTGCGCACAGAATCAGACTTTCTCTGATCAACCCTCTGTCCAACAACTCCTAGACCTGTCGATTGAGTTCCTGACCTTCTGCCTGACTCATCCTATGCGATGCCTTGTTTGGCAGACTTGACCCTGGTATCAAGTTGATCTGATGGGATATTCTCCTCGTTGGCGGCAATCCCGTTGGTGTCTCATCGACCACTATGCTGTGAAACTCTTCGAGCATCTTTCCAACTTCAACCATAATCTTCTCCTCCACTGTCGACTTCTTGACACATGGTCCCTTCAGAATGATAGCATAACACCTCGACTGCTTTTACTCCTCTGCAAGGAATTCTTTCGTTGAACACATCAACATGCGCTTCTCCCAAAAGTTTCTCTCACCCTGCTTACCGTCGGCTTGCTCCTCCGATTTCGGCTTAAGAGTCCTCTTCACACCATTTTTCCACACTGTGACTGTGTTTGCTCTACCATCATAGATAATTTTTCGATCATACTTCCATGGTATTCCTAATAATAGATGGCACGCGTCCATTGGGATTATGTCACACAGTACATTGTCCTCTAACTTCCCAACCTTGAAGTTAATTAGGAACTGTCTAGTTACCTTCACATGGTGTCCTTTCTGCAACCATGAGATCTTGTAAGGGTGTGGATGTTCTCGACATCTAAACTTTGCTTTCTCGATCACCTCTGTCGACACAATATTGTCAGTGCTTCCGCCATCAACTATGGTCTTGCAATGCCATTCATTGATTCGCACCTTCATTCGAAAGATTTCCTTCCACTGTGCCGGCTCTTGCTCGTCTCATCTATCGTCCAGAACCAGTGTCTTGCTGGCTGTCATGGATCAACTTTTCTTCTTACCATCTCCACTGCTGTCGGATGTCGATTCCTCCCTCTCATCGACTTGCTCATCCCTTCGACGTTTGGGTTTTGACTCCTCTGCATCATGTAGGTTCTCTGGGCATTCACATGCCTTGTGTCCCACTCCACGACACTTCTAACAGATTATTGCTAGTCTGTTAGCTCCTTTTCTATCGGATGGACCACTTCGACCATACGCACCTCGACCACGATTCTCATGACCATCGCGTTGGTTCTCTTGCGCTTTTTCCCTTGTCGATGTCCGTTCCACATGTCAACTATCTTCGACAGCTTCCTTCTTGTAACCGCTACTCTGGCCTTTCGCAGTAACAGTCTTCACACCCCTACCAGTCGTTCTACCTCTGGTCACTGTAGATTTTCTTGACAGTTTCTCCTCTGCCTTCAGAGCTAACTGGTAGGACTCACCCACTATTCTGAATCTTGACATGCTCAATTCATCCTGAATGGAATATTTCAAGCTGTTCACATACCTAGCGACAACTTCTTATCCTTCGTCGGTCTGCCTCGATCTTATCGACAATATGTAGAACTCTTCCGTGTACTCCTTCACAGTCATCTCCTTTTGTCAAAAGTTCTGCAACTTCCTGAACAAGGAAATCACATAGTCATTCGGCAAGAACTTCCCTTTCAGCTTGGTGACCATCCTATCCCAAGATTTGATTTTCTCCTTGCCCTTCTTGTCTCTGTCAGCCTATACATTGTCCCACCACAATGAGGCATGACCCTTCAACCTCAGACATGTAGCCTTAACCCACTTAGGATCCTTGATCTACTCTATGTCGAAGTATTTCTCCATCTCTCTGAACCAGCTGATCAAGTCTTCTGGATCCAGATTTATCGAGTAGGTATGAACGTCTATCTTTGCGTGACCCCTCATCTTCGTCAGAAGCTTGATGAGTTTTTCTTTTGGTTCATCTTCCGCTGCTTCCCATGGTTCCACTTCTTCAACTTCCTCGTCACTGTGGTCTAATGAATCAGAATACAACCATGCCTTTGTCTTTCTTTGATCGTTGCGACTTCATTTGTCAAAGTTCGCATCGTTTGGACACATTTGTTGAACATCTCATGATCAACTGTGACTGCTGTGCCACATGCTCTTCATCCTCGGACATTAACGCCTCTGTGAGCATTTTTCAACCTCTGCCGAAACTCTCACTCATCCAATCATAACCGGAATTCAACAAGTTGTGCATGACTCTACCCAACCTTAGATGGAGCTGTTCAACACACTTGCAGGCTCAATATCACTCGAAGTTCTTCTTTCCACAGGGATTCACCTCCCGCTCGATTCAACCGGACTCACATCCGGGCTCTGATATAGCTATCCTTCGACTCTCAGGATATTATGGCTCTAATACCAACTGACGCAAGTCGTCCCATCGCAATAAGGTTCTTTCTTAACAATACACACAACACGACCACAGATGTTCACACAAACAAGATGTAAAAAACATGCCAGAAGTTGGCTTATATTACTTCTCTGAATCGGTTACAATGTAGATAACTGTAAATACAAATAACTAACTATTTGTCGGCCTTAGCCGTTACGACACAGAAGTAACTACGGTGTGCTCTCTTAGTGTGTCGACCTCACCCTCTCCTGGTTCGCTACAGAACTCTGAGCTATGGCTCGATCTTCTCTTCGGCTCTGCTTGAATCTCCCAAAATTCCAAGTCCCAATGCCAAAAAGTCCCTCTGCTGATCCAAACTCCCTGGTCTTCTACTTTGATGCTTCCATTCCTGAGACCACTATGATCCCCGAGACACACATCCTCTGTTAGCCGATCCTTCCACGATCTTGTAGACTTGCACTATCAGCGCCCCTGCTGTGCTGCATAGCCTCTGCCCGTGACAAAATCTGTCAGGTCTTCACCCACCTGCAATATCATAACTTATTGGTCATCTTTGTCTTGTGGTTATCTTTGTGATGTGGCAAGTTATCTGATCAGAATGTCACATTACTATTTTAGGATGTCATTCCACATTAATACTTGCCTTCACCCCTTTATAGGAATATTATTAAAGAATAAATATAACTATTAATTAACAACAATGTGGCCTTCATTTGGGGACTCTTTGTTAAGATCCTAGTGGGAGTCCTTCACTAACATCTCGGGGTTTTGGTGTAACGGTTCGTATCATCTGGTATTAGAGCACTTTCTTGGGCTCGTTGGGTGAAATTTCTGCCAAATTTTTTTTCGCATCTGTTGCAGGTTCGGATCTGGGAATAATCCCTATCCGCTTAATTGTGGGAAGTACTTGGGAATAATCCCTAAAACTCATTGTGAGGAGTACCATAGGAACCCCAAAGTAGCTGGCCCATTGAGAGGACCTTCCAGTGAAAAGGGCAACGACCCCTACCTGATTGACTAGTTCCTACCTGTGAGGTAAACCAAGAGCTGTTGTTTGTGGCAAAGCAGTTATCAGTTTTACCTAAGCCGTGGAGTGAGGGGTACTACCCCAATATGCAAGTCGTCAGACAACATTAGTGGCCGAGTGAATCCCCTGAATTGTTAGGAAGCTGAGCATACCTGGGGTCCATATCTATTTTCAGCTGTAAAATCGTAGATTTCCTCTGTCCAGAACTGTTGCCGGTCAGTTATGCATCGTTGCAAATCCATCTGTTGTTGATCAATTCTGCACTGTTGCAGATCCCTCTGTTTCTGATCACTTTTGCACCATTGTAGATCTATTTGTTTCTGATCCCTTCCGCGTCGTGCAGATCCATTCTTGGAAACAAAAAAAATTTCTGTTTTTTTTCCATATCTCCCTTATTTTCACTCCGTTTCCCTTGAAACTTTCTGGACACCCCTGCAAGCCCATTCCGCATATTGGATTCCTGAGGACGCTATCCCAAATTCTACTTCCCAAAGCCAGAAATCTCACATTTGTCTATTTTTAGGGTTTGCCATAACTTCTTCGACTTTCACCCAATCGCCTTCAAATTTTACGACAAAGTTCCTTTCCTAATTCTGCTTCTTTGTCCCTCTTTGCCAAATTTTCTCATTCTTTCACCCCGCTCCTAAAATCCTCCTTTTCTGCCTCCCTATCCATTCGACAATGTCCAAAACCTAGTAAAACCCAAATTACCCTTCAATTTTTTTTCCCAAATCCAGATTTTCATTTACTGAAACAACTTATGTTTTTGTTTTTCTACCCATTCCACAAAAAAAAAACTCCTGGTTATGGTTGTCACCCGCACAGGAGCAAAAACCATGGAGGAAGCACTTGCAGCCATCCAATCCAAACTCCAAGATCTGGATGAAAAATTTCTTGGCCTCCATCTTGAGCATTCAACCATGAACAAAAAACGCCAGTCCGAGTCTTCATCAGACAATTGGTTCTCTTCTTCTAGCAATTTTCGTGGTCTGAAGCTTGATTTTCCTCGCTTCAATTATACTGATCCAACTAGATGGATCTATCGTGTAGAACAGTATTTCAGTTTGCATAATACTTTTGATGTCAACAAAGTTCCACTTGCATCCTTTCATTTGGAACAGGAAGCTCTTCAATGGTACCGTTGGTACATCAAGGCTCATGAAGAGCCAAAATGGCCAGATTTTTGCCAGCTCCTTTTGCAACAATTTGGTCCTAGTGCTTTTGATGACTTCACAGGAGTCCTCACTAAACTTCGCCAAATTGGCACTGTGAGAGAGTATCAAACCGAATTTGAGAAACTAGCCAACCACACTAAAGGATTGCCTTATGACTTCTACCGGAGTTGTTTTATCAGTGGTTTAAAGGATGTAATCCGCTCTGAGTTCAAAATTTTATGTCCCAACAAAATGATGGAAGCCCTGGGGTTGTCTAAGTTGGCAGAGAACAAGATTGCAACCCAACAATGCTCCAAATCCACTTTTGTTCCCTTCCGAAAAATGGGTTCTCAACGACCTCCCATACCGCCAACTCCTCGATCAACTCCCATCAAGCATTTGTTTGAAACAGAGATGTAGGCATGCATAGAAAAAGGGATTTGTTCTAATTGTGATGAGAAATTCACTCAGGGACATAGATGTGTTCAACAAAAGCTCTATCTCTTGGATTTGGATTCTCCGCTTGCCTCTGAAATTGGTGATGAAGCTCCAAATACAATGGATGCTCCGGTAGACATTTAGGAGTCGCCTATTGACCCTCTGTCTCAAGACGATTAGCCAGAGATATCTCTCCATGCTTTAGTTGGAATCACCAACCCCCAAACAATGTGGGTTCAAGGTTACTTCAAGAAGCTTCCTCTTACAATACTCATTGATTCCGGTAGCACTCATCATTTCATTGACCCTCGGATCGCTAAACAAGCTGATTGTTTTGTCTATCCTTTCTCCAGCTTTGAAGGCATGCTTGCCAATGGGGGCACCTTACGTTGTAATGTGTGTATCTCTCTGGGAGATTATAACTTGCGCTCTGACATGTTTTCCTTGACCTTAGGCGATATGATGTGGTTTTGGGCGTTCAATGGCTATGTACACTTGGCCCCATCTTATGGGATTTTGCCGAACTTTGGATGCAGTTCTCTCCCAATGGACAAAAACACACATTGACAGGATTACAACCAGGGTCTCTCAGCATCATCATTTTACATCGCATGGAAAAATCCTTAAGAAGAATTCACATGGTGTCATTCCTCAGATCCATTCCATTCAGATGCAACCATCAGCGGTCTCCACTACTCCTTTGGATCTACAACAAATTTTGGATCAATATATAGGTGTCTTTGCTGAACCAGTGGGATTGCCACCTTCAAGGCCAGAGGACCATCATATTCAGCTCCTTCCTGGAAGCGTTCCTCCCAACATCAGGCCCTATCGCTACCCATTTCACCAAAAAATAGAGATTTAAATGCTCAATGGGGACTTACTGAAGCAAGGTATTATTCGTCCAAGCACTAGTTCCTTTTCTTCACCAGTTCTTCTTGTGCGTAAAAAAGATGGGTCATGGCACCTCTACATTGACTTCCGAGCACTTAATCACCTCACCATCAAGGATAAGTTTCCAATTCCTGTTGTTGATGAGCTTCATGGTGCTCAATTTTTCACCAAGTTGGATCTTCATTTTGGGTATCATCAAATTCGGGTTCATGAGGATGATATACCTAAAACAACTTTCCGCACACATGATGGCCACTATGAGTGTCTGGTCATGCCCTTTGGCCTCAGTAATGCTCCTTCCACATTCTAGGCCTTGATGAATAAAATATTCCGGCCCTACTTGCGGAAATTCATTCTGGTATTCTTTGATGATATCCTCATCTACAGTAAAACATGGGCTGAACATCTCCAACATTTGGATCTTATAATGCAAATTTTCTTTGACCATCATCTCCATGTCAAACAGTCTAAATATGTTTTTGGACGAAAGGAAGTTGAGTATCTTGGGAACATTATCTCAACACAAGGGGTTTACATGGATCGTACCAAAATCACTGCCATGAACAATTGGACGCCTCCTAAGACACTCAAGAGCCTTCGTGGTTTTTGGGGTTGATTGGCTACTACCGCAAGTTTGTCAAGGATTATGGGAAGATTGCAGCTCCATTAACTGCTCTATTGAAAAAGGATGCTTTTAAATGGACACATGCTACTGAGTGTGCATTTGAAAAACTGAAAGAAGCTATGTGTACTACACCTGTTCTAGCTATGCCCGATTTTTCCAAGCCCTTCACTATTGAGAGTGATGCTTGCGGAAATGGACTTGGTGTTGTTCTCCTTCAAGATGAACACCCCATTGCGTTCACCAGCAAATCCCTTTCAGGTAAGAATTTAGCTGCCTCTACATATGAGAAGGAAATGATATCTATTTTGCATGCAGTACAGAAGTGGCAACCCTACCTATTAGAGAATCATTTCTGCATCAAGATTGATCACCAGAGTCTAAAATATTTCATGGAACAATGTGTATCCTCCCCAACACAACAGAAATGGGTTAGCAAACTCATGGGTTATGAATATGAGATCACTTACAAGAAGGGTAAGGACAATATTGTGGCGGATGCTCTTTCTCGCACATTTGATGACCAAGGTTCTCTTTCAGCTATTTCTATGCCTATTCCAAATTGGTTGCAATCTATTCAACAGGGCTATGTAAATGACTCTTCATTATCTCAAATCATCCAACACTTGGCCAACAACCCTTCTGCTGTACCACATTACTCTTGGGATGGTGATTCCCTGAGATACAAGGGTCATCTGGTGCTTCCCCAGAGCACAGATCTTCAACAGGCTGTCTTCTATGAACTCCATGCTTCTCCATCGATAGGGACTTTGGGTTCCTCAAAACGTATGAACGGGCACGGCGTAACTTCTTTTGGAAGGGCATGAAAAGGACAATTCAACAGATGGTGGCTGAATGTGATACCTGCCAGCACAATAAGGGTGAAACGACACTCCTTCCGGGATTGCTCGAACCCTTGCCCATACCTACCCGGATTTGGACAGATATTTCTATGGATTTCATTGAAGGGCTCCCTAAATCTAGAGGGAAGACAATGATTTTGGTTGTGGTTGATCGCCTCTCCAAATATAGTCATTTTTGTGTTCTCATCCATCCCTATATAGCCTCCTCAGTCGCTCAAATTTTCCTAGACCAGATCTTTCGTCTTCATGGAATCCCTTCTTCCATTGTCTTGGATCGTGATGTAACTTTCACCAGTCATTTTTGGACAAAACTATTTTTCCACACTGGCACCAAACTGAAGATGAGTTCAAGGTATCACCCACAAACAGATGGTCAGATTGAAATTATCAATAAATGCTTGGAAACTTATCTTTGTTGCTTCACCTATGAACAAAAACATCAGTGGGAAAAGTGGCTCCCTCTCGCTGAATGGTGGTACAATACCTCTTACCACACTGCCTCTAAAATGACTCCATATGAAGCAGTTTATGGTCAGGCATCACCAGTTCTTCTTCCATACACCCCTAGTAGTTCTCCAGTTTAGGCAGTTGACACGGTCCTTCGAAACCGCGATTTGATTCTTCGCATTTTGCGGGAAAATATTCACATGGAAAGAAATTGCATGAAGCAACAAGCCGATCGACACTGTTCTAAGCGCACTTTTGAAGTAGGTGATATGGTTTTTCTTCGTCTCCAACCTTACAAGCAATCCTCCCTTAAAGTCAAAGGGCATCATAATCTCGCTCCAAATTTCTATGGGCCATATAGGATTCTTCAGAATATTGGGTCTGTTGCTTATAAATTGGAACTTCCTACTTCTTCCCGCATTCATCCAGTATTGCATGTCTCTTGTTTGAAGAAAGTTCTTGGCACCAACATCAGAGGACAAACTATTTTACTAGAACTGGATAATGAAGGTTCCATCCTTTTGGAGCTGGAGGATGTCCTCAATAAGCGCACTCGTCAGCTTCGCTCTCTCTCTATAACAGAGGTCTTAATTCAGTGGCATAGAATGCAACCAGAGGATGCTACATGGGAACAACTCCTTCAGATTCAATGACAATTTCCACATCTAAAGCTTTAAGGACAAAGATTTTTCTAAGGAGGAGGGGATGTTAGGAATCCATGTCAACCCTTATATTTACTTTGTTAGTATATTGTTGTTGGACGCATATGCTTTGTAAGTTGTCCTGTAGTAATTGTTGATCCATAGTTTGTGTTATTGTTGTTGGGCGCATATGCTTTGTAAGCCGCCCATAGTATTTGTTGATCCATAGTTTGTATTGGCCCATGGTTTTGACCCATAGTATCGGTGCCTAGATTTAGTATATAAGTGTGTGTTGAGGCCAATGAAGGCACCGTGAATTTATTTGTATTGAGCTTGCTCAAAGGAGGTTTCTCCCTCGAAGTGGCCCGCGATCAATAAAAATATTCCGTGATCCAATATATTGTGCATTTTATCAATTAATTGTTGTAGGTTCCTCACACTTGGTATCAGAACCAGGTTCGAGTCACAAAGCGGGTGGAAACGTCGGCATTGCAGTGTTCGTCCATGGATCATATAGCTCAAAGGGGACACCACCATATGGGTGCACATCCAACCCAGAGTTTGGACTGCAGAGTGTGGTGGGATGTTAAGATCCTAGTGGGCAGTGTTCACTAACATCTTGGGGTTTTGGTGTAACGATTCGTATCACTCTTATATTTAAAATGACTCGTCAATTAAAAACAATATAATTAAATTAAAATGGGAAAAAATAGAAGACAAATGGTAGAAGGTGGTTGGAGAAACATGATGGATATGGAATAGAGGTAAAGAGATGACTATGCATAATCATCTCAAATAGATTAGATATTAGCTAGAGACCAATCTCAAGAAGAATTTGGTGTTGATAATAATGCATAACTTAATTAATATTGATATATTAGATGTTAATGTGGATCTATCTTCCTCGAGGAAGGGGAGTTTATGAATACTAGAGGAAAGTGAGACATATAGTAGGTATACAAGAGGTAGATCAACTATATGCCAAAAGATCAGAAGAAAATTCCATAAACGCATGGAATTTTTTCTCATTGAAGGGGGGTCATGTTCTTATGATGATGAGACCATAGGTGACATTGAGGTGCCCTTGAGGTACAAACATCTAGTGAAAAAATGGGTACCCAAGGATATTCATCAACTAAACAAATATTTTTTGTGTGAACGAGAGGATATATCATATTGCCCCATCGTCATTACATGGTTTGGGGTTGTTTTGCATGGATGGCATAAAGGTCAGTTACGACATATGTACTGAATTAATGGAGTATGTTTGACCCTGCTACAATTACAAATATTGGATGCGACTGGTCCAATAAACACGAAGTATGCGTAGATACAAAATGTTTGCAAATTATTTACAGTTGAATGACACAGATCAAAATAAAGGAGCAATGATGTACATTGACGGAAGGCCAAAAGCTACAGGGAATATTGTAGGGTTTATAAACAGTACACAACCAGGGTCTACAATTAAGCAACCCAATTGCATATTTGAGGGGCACGAAGGAAACGTGTTTTTGTATGTGCCATTAAATCAATAGTTGTAGGGGACGAGTTGCTGATTAATTACAATTTGAATCAAATAGATACAACCACGGTTACTATGGGAGTGGTACATCTAACATTTTACCCAACCTTTAATTAATGAATCTAATATCTTATGTATTTTTCATGAGTCTATTGTTATAATTTAGTTAAAATTTTCTATATTTATTTCGCAGGGTAGGGATCGGGGCAAGTCCCCGGCAGCTAATCAGAGGAGTACACCATCCTCGAGGCAGCAGGTATACATCATTGTAATTGTACAAATATAACATGAACAAAATGTTTTTTTGTTATGTTTTTTCTTGAGTATATTGGTTTCTTTTAGATAAGTTTTTCTATATTTTTTTTGCAGGTTGCTGATCAGGGAAACTACCTGGCTATTGATCAGACGAAAGCAGCCTCGAGGCAATAGGTATACCTCATTGTAATTGTACAATTTAAATATGACCAATATGTTTTATTATTATGTTTTTTCATGAGTTTATTGGTTTTGTTTAGATAATTTTTTCTATATTTTTGTTGCAGGGTGCTGATCTGGGCAACTCCCTAGCAGTAGATCAGACAAGACCAGCCTTGAGGAAACATGTACACCTCATTGTAATTGTACTACTATAATATGCGCAATATGTTTTTTTTTCATGAGTATATTGGTTTCATTTCAATAATGAATTCTATATTTTAGTCATAGGCTAGTGATCGGGGCATCTCCCTGATAGTTGATCAGAGGAGTACACCATCCTTGAGGCAACATGTATACCTCATTGTAGTTGTACAAATATAATTATATGAGCAATTTTTTTGTTTGTTTGTGAGTATACTAGTTTCACTTCGATAATGTTTTATACAATTTTTGTTTCAGGGAAGTGAACAGGGAAAATCCTCGGCTGTTGATCAGATGAGTACATGATCATCGAGGCAACATGTATACCTCATTGTAATTGTACAAATATAATATGAGCAATATGTTTTTTTATTATGTCTTTTTCTTGTGTATATTGGTTTCATTATGATTATGTTTTCTACATTTTTGTTGCAGGGTGATGATCGGGGCAAGTCCCCAGCCGTGGATCAGATGAAACCAACCTCTAGGAAGCAGGTATACCTCATTGTAATTGTAAAAATTGAACATGATAAATACGTTTTTTTCCTCAATCTTTTGCTTTCATTTCAGTAATGTTTTATATATTTTTGTTGCAGGCTACTGATTCGGCGTTTGATATAGCATTAGAGCAATCAATAGATATTAATGTGGATGAGCTCATGCGTGATGCTGACATCGCATCTTATCTAGACTCAATTAAGATGATAGAAAAGACCTTAACAAAAATTCATGAGGATATCCTTCATCTGCTAGTCATTCGGCCGTAGACAAATGAGATTAGAGCAAAGGTTGATGTTTTGGTAAAGAGATCTTAGGCCTTGAAAGTAAGTTGCAGGATCTTGAATTAGAAGATAAATTCATTTAGGATTTTATAATTTGTACTTGTATATGATCGTGAACTAGAATATGGTTTGTATTTATATTAGTTTTTGCGCCCACATACTAGTGGTTAGGGCGGTGTTGGTAGTAGCGATGCTCGTGGAGAGTCATCACATGAGAATATGACCCCACTTGCATCTCATGTGCCAATTTTTGTTGACTTAAAAGTAAAAAAAACATTCCATGACACCCCTGAGGCCAGATGTGAGTGCACCCTCTAGTGGCCGGCACACGCCTGATTGTACAAAATAAGGGGTCGATGCAGAGCCTAGTATTGATATTCCTCTAGCAGCATTTACTGGATCTTCCCATGTCACTAGCATGGGTACACTACATACCACATTTTTGGTTGACGAAGATCTCGTTCCCATAAAGATAGAGAATATCCCAGGTATTTATACAATGTTTAAGTTATTGTTTATAATTTGATTGTAATATACTCATAAAACATTCTTTTTCAACTAATGATGACATGATCGTCTTGCAGGAGATGATGTTTTTATAAACATCTAAATGATTTGTCATTGGAGATATTTGGGCCCACCATTCGCATAAGGTGGGATAAACAAAGTAAAAATTTAAAAGATGAGCTCACTAATCGCTTGGTTGGCCTGTTCGGCAGCGAGACCTTCAATCGAGTGGAGGTCCTAAAGAAGCCTAGCTAACATATGAAGATTGTGAGGGACCAATATAAGGTTCATCTAGAAAGTAACCCTACATATGATCGCCCTCTAATGATTCCAGAAAGAGAGTGGAAGGCCCTAGTAGAATATGGAAAGGAGAGGGCTTTGAGAAAAGAAGGAAAGCTACCACTGAGCACATGAAGGTATGCAATACTTTCCACAATATAATTATAAACCTTATTATTATTATTAATTTTTAGATCAATTTGCAACATCTAACGTATTTCAACCTTTTCATAGGCTGCTAGACACATCAAAGGCCACAAAGGCAAGGCAAGAAAAAAATGGACATCACAAGCTTGGGCCTGGTGGTTATTCGAATTTGGCGGCACACATTGTGAATATAAAAAAACCAATATTGAATCCAAATAATAAATTGCAAATTATTTTTGTTTTATTGTATTGTAAAAGGTAAATTCATGACATTATGCAAATTTGTAGGCCAATCGATTCAAGGAAGTTCCCACGTAGGAAGACTTGAAGCTTGGATTGTAGCACAACTTTGGAGCTATTTTTGAACACCGAAAAATCTTGTCTGGGCAAACACGGTCTTCCGGTGATTTATCTTGCGTGTAGGTATATAAAACCAATGAAGTTTATTTAAGATTGATTACTTGTGCAATCTAGTCGTTATACACATTTGCCATAAAATATTGACTCTGTTTTGAGTAGGAAAGAAACAATCCACTTAATGCCGAGGATGGAGAACAACCCATCGAAGGTCATGCTTCGAATCCTGGTAATGAATGTATTCATATGCTACAGTTTAAAATATTGCATTGCAAATGGTGAATATTAATTGTACTATTTCATGTTTCAATTGCAGAGCATGTAGAGGGTCATACTATACAAGATGAGCCTAGACAGGAAGATGAAGTACATGATTTGGCCAAATTAGGTAAAAAACACCTCTGTAATGTTTTTTTATAATGAAATACTTGTCATTATAATAAAAAATATCAATGTAACATTTTTACATCATTGCAACAAATCCCAACCCCTTGCAGCAACATCCACATCGTGAGTACACTACTAGGAATATAGTATGACAAGTTGTAGATGCCATAAGAACTGAACAAGTTGTAGAAGATGAGTTGCTTGCTGATTTTGTCAAAAGAAAAAAACCTAGAAAGAAGTCACTGAAAAAACACTATGTATACTTATTTTTGATAATATAATGTCATGCATTATTTTTTGCTTAAAGAATGAATGAGTGAATTAATGAATGTTATATTTTAATGAATGAATGGTAAATGTTTATTTATGACTACATCAACATGTTTGCACATATATATATATATATATTTTTTCAAGTACATACATTGGGTATGGGGAATTGAGAGTGATGTGAAGTGGGGGGGGAGGACCATAAGAGCTTCCACCTTCACGTGGTTGGCCCTGTTCAGTAGAGAATATTAAATTATTCTTGAAACAAAGAGGATCTCAATGAGGTATTTATACCTTCCATCAATGAAGTAGCTTCAGTACCTATCATAGGTGATATCAAACTCTTATGATCAAAATATCAACTAGGTTTCAACCCATCAAATCCTTCACACATGCAAGTGCTCATCTCAAGCACACTAGGCTTTCACCATTAAACAACCACTCCTAAGTTCACCAACTAAAATATTTGGCCTTTAAAACAACAAGAAGGAAATTTCATCCCAATAAGCTTCGATACCATGTAAAAATTCCGTGAATATAACTTTTAAATTTTAATGCAATTTCAGAAATTTCATCTCAACCTCGAGGTTTCCTGGATCTATTTCCTATGAAATTTCATCCTTACAGCCAAATCTGAAATATGAATTTACAGCAACAATATTTCACTTAACTTCGGCCCAATTTCACAAACTAGCTCAATACAATACATATCATTCAAGTGTACTTTAGTACCAAAAAGATACAACCCTTAAGGAACACTTTCCAAGCATATAACAGATTTGAAATGTCTTAGCACATAATATTATAATAGCAGCAAATCTTCTCCCTTATCTTCTAGACGTGATAAATCACTTTATGATTTCAGCTCCATGTTATGTCAAATCGGTTTGCACAACCAATACTAGAATCTACCCAATCAAGAAGATAACATAAGTCAAAATTTGAATTTGTGAAAACGCATAGTTTGGAAACTTGGAACACTTAATATATATTACAAATATGAAGTACATACCATATCTTTCTCACAAAGTTGGCACAATTCAAGCTCTCCAAACCCTAGCCATTGACTCCCCATAGCTATAAATCAATTCCAACCAAAGCTGGCCGCTTAATCATTCGTATCACACAAGTGAACATCCAAGTACATCATCACATCACGTTCCCAAGAAATCCATCTCTCCAAAATCCATCAATCATGACATCACATCACGCTCCAAGTCCTCCAAATAAAGCAGATTCTCACCATGCTCAAGGTCTTCACGTTAGTTCTCTTGTATTCCCTAGGGTTTACAAACCCTAGCTATCTTGCATCAAACAAGCACATGGCATACACGACAAGCACTAGACTCTAAGTCTACATTTCCATCCTAGGGTTTATGTCCTCAAACCCTAGGTCTTCAAAACATGACCTTCATGGAACATCACAAGGATAGGAAATGGTTTGATAGACAATACCTAAAGAAATTCATAATCATACCATTCCTGGTTCTTTGTAGAATTTGGATTCCCCACATTTCAATATTATTTGAAGACAGACTTTTGCCTACTTTTTAGGTTATTACAGTGGTTTGTTCAATATTACAGCAATGCAAGTCCTCATTGAACTTAAATATGTCAGTTATATCCTCAAGCAACCTTATAGCCTCTAGCAACATAAATCTAACCTTAAACTTATCTATGTCGATTATGAATTGGCTTGGCTCTCACTTCCTTGACCCTCCTCGGTCAAATTGAATTGCTGCAGATATTATATCTCTTATTCTATGCTCATTCTATTTCCTATAAAGTGTTATTTCTTGCTTAATGTTACTCTATGTTTATCATTTAGATTCAACTTAACATTGAAATCAACAAGTCCACGCATATATTTCATCTCCTTTATATCAATGAAAAAATGAATGATGTTAGGTATTGGAGGGATGTTTTAAGTTCTCTACTCATTCTACCCTATAAAGTGTCGTATCTTTATTATTGTTCCTCTATGTTTATCATTTAGATTCAACTTAACAGTGAAATCGGCAAGTCTGGACAAATCTTCAAATACATCTCCTTTATAGTAATGAACAACTATGATATTAGTGAATGCAGATGTTGTAGAGTGGATGTTTTAAGTTCTCTATTCATTCCATTTCCTATAAAGTGGTGTATCTTGCTTACTATTCCTATGTGTTCATCATTTAAATTCAACTTAACAGTGACATCAACAAGTCCAGGAAAATCTTCAAGTATGTCTCTTGAACAAATAATGATGTTAGTTATTGGAGATCCTATAGAGTGGATGTTTTAAGTTCTATAATTATTCTATTTCCTATAAAGTGTTGTATATTTATTACTGTTCCTCTTTGTTTATCATTTAGATTCAACTCAATAGTGAAATCAACAAGTTCAGGTAAATTTTCAAGTACATCTCCTTTATACCAATGAACAAATAATGATGTACGGTTATTGGAGATCATGTAGTGTTGTCTTTGTTAGTGATAATGCTACTACATTTGTAATACTAAGCATTGAACAATACCAAAATCTTGAGAGATATCTAAATTTATAGAGTTACAGGAGCCATAACACAATTTTGAGACAAACTATGTAAATTTGAAGCTGAAAAATGTAGAACCACAAGTGGAAATCATGATATTGCAATTCTAATTTGAGGTAGAATCTCGCCGTTAATGATTCAATAGCATTAACATTAACAAAGATCATGTAGAGTGGATGTTTTAAGTTCTCTACTCATTCTATTCCACATGGAGTGTTTTATCTTGCTTATTGTTCCTATTTGTTTATCATTTAAATTCAACTTAACAATGAAATCAACAAGTCTAGGCAAATCTTCAAGTATGTCTCCTTTATAGTAATGGAAAAATAATGATGTTACTTATTGGAGATCATGTAGAGTGGATGTTTTGAGTTTTTAACATCTTTAATGCTACTATTTTTCTCTATGTTGTTGGTAACTGAGACACGAGTTGCTGCAAATCATTTCTTCAATAAGAATTGGGAAGTAGTACGAATGTGTATGGAATTCTAGTTGTTTTTTGTTCAACAACACACTTAATTTGTAACAATAAAGCCATATCATTCGCATAATATTTTTTCTTTATATATTTTGTTATACGAATGACATGTTTTTATTATTTGGTTTGCAAGATTTTACACAGGAACCTACATAATAGTTATTTGGTCTGCAAGATTTTCTACAGGAAAATTTGATATAAACAAGTGGGTTGGCTTGACTTTGGCTTGAATTGATATTTGATCTCATAATTGAGTAGCAATTTTTATTTCTAACATATTTATTGCTTGGCATTATACTTTAACTTAAATCTTGTTGTGGTGTTTGTAGGTAATGACATACTATAAACATGAGATGGGCATTCCAATGAGTGAAATTACAAATCTACTGCTTCAAAGAGTTCCAAGGTATTATTCAAATGTAATTGACTTGTCAAACTCTTCCTCAATACATCACTGGTATTTTCTTATGTTTGTTGGAAATGTATACTTATATAAATGTAACATGTTTTTAGCTCCTGTTGCATAAGCAAGATAACCTATAGGAAGCATGGATTTCTTATGAATTGTTTCACTTCTATATTATGATTCATGTATTTCTTGCATTTTTGTTGGTTGCTTCTCAAACATTTATGCCTTATTGAATATAGGTAACGGAATAAGTTATATGTTCCAAAGTTCTTACAAGGTCTGCACCATCAAATCATCACAAGGTCTATTCTAAGATCTTCACGAGGTCTGCTCTTGGTTCTTTAAAAAGTCTACAACAAATACTTCATGAGGTTTGTTCTCCAATTTTCATGAGGTATTTACTGTTAAGTCTTCTCTCAAGGCCTGCAATAAATCTGTTCTCAAATATTCACAAGGTATGCACTAAATTTTTCACAAATTATGCATCAAATACTTCATAAATTCTATAACTCAAATCTTCACAAAGTCTGTAACATGTAATCTTCACAATGTCAGTTTCATGAAATATACACAATTTATGCACAAGAGTCTTCACACGGCGTATGCACTGGGTACTTCATAAGGTATGGACTTTGACTGATAAATTCTCAAGGTCTACACTTTCCAATAGTATGCCCTAAAACTTTACAATGTTTGTTCAACATAATTCACTTGTACTCATATTGATACACTCATTATCATCCAAATCTTGACTAGAAATTTCATTGGTTCTCTAGAAAATTTTCATGGGGTTACTCCTAGAGTTAGGTGTTCAATTCAATGGTTAGTTTAATAGCCAATAGGTCCATTTCCTTCTTATCTTCAAAAGGGTTGTTTGTTTGGTATTTAGGGCTGTATTTATTTATGCTTTGTCTTCATTGTTTGTTGTGCATCTTGTGTTCTTGTTATGTTTATTCTTGCTCTTGGTCATAAAGTTTTTATCTAAAACAAAAATCTTATTGTCCTCTGTAGGATGATTATCTTGATTGTTTTGGTGATCTAGAAGTGATTGGGAAGGTGAGAACATTTTTTAACAATGATCTAGTTCAACTCTAGATATTAGCATTGTATTAAGAGTGCATTACACACACTACAAGAGATACATGTATACAAACTTATTATTACTTATTTGACTTTAGGATACTCTTGCAAACAGACTTTCGTGTTCTTGTAGATTGTTATGTATTCTTAAGCTTTTACCATACATATTCATCTCTTTATTTTGTCACTTGTAATGCATTTCTAATGAAAATTTTAATTAATTGGATTTTGATTTATTTTTTCACATATATTCTCTTTTGACCAACTAAAAGTTTAAGGAAAAAAATATAAATTTAAATGACTAAATATGTGAACATGCAAACATAAATTGGCATTAGGTGAATAATATATCTCGCACACCACAACACTCCAACAAACCATCCTTAGGGTATTACTATATTAACATATGAAACAAGCGATCATAGGCATTGGAAGGATTATGAATATGATCTTAGATGTGGGGTTGTTAGTCTAGATATAATGATGCTTATTAGGCACAACCCTTCATTGTTGGCTATAGGAATATAACATAGGCTACATACTGTTGGCAAGGTTCATTGAACATTAGCAAAAGATTAGGACTTAGCGAATTGTAAGTGGAATGGGGTAAATGTTGAAAACCAATAGACTATTATAAAACTCAGTTAAGGCTTGTCACCAAGCAAATGCTAAAATGAATTTGTCTAAATCTAAATCTCTATTTAGTTCTTGGTGACTTAGATCGCAAGAAAATTCCACTATTGTTCACCATGGGGGCTTCTTTTTCATTGGTATGTATGGTTACCATTTTAAAATCTTGGAATATCTATTTGTATTTAATCTTATAGTGGATTTCTTTACATCTAACCATCCCTTTTGCAGATGCAAAATAGTGACCAACAAATTTATTTACCCCTTTATCCGTAAGGTAATGTTGCCATTATAGGTTTCCTAAGTTTACATCACTTGTCCATGATAGGTAATTTCATCCACTAGATGGATATCTATGTAGCCAAGGTATTTTGCAGCAAAATCCATTTAGATCAACTAAATTTGTTGCATGTTATCAAACATGCCCCTTGTTGTTTTATTGGAGATAAGGTATTTCAGTAGAATTAGTATTGGGTGCAGAATTACTTGATTCCTCAAATAAACTTTAGCTTAATCGAAAAATACTATGGGACAATAGCCTAATTCTCATATATAGAATATTGCCATTCATTCCATCTAATTCCCTAAACATTTAGGACAAATATAGACTATTCTAAGTTTGTAGTTTATATCTGGGGTTTCATGTTCTTAAAGCCTTCTAAGCATTCAAATGAATTTTCTTTTTCAATACACATAAAACCATGAACCACATCAAACACAACCACAAATAATTCAACATGCTAAAATAACAGGAGATTTCACTTTTAGTAATAAATTCCCAAAAGCCATTTTATTTTGAAAATTTGCAAATGCATTTCTTAGGCATACCTACCTTTGCATTTGCATTCATTTATAACCTTGCAATAAATCATGCCTACTAAAACTGATCTAGGTTGATCATTTTTTAATTGGACAAATAAACAAACAACCATAAATAGGTGAAACTAATTACATTATCTATCCCTTCTTTTACAAGAACAAAAATTGTATTCAAAATGACGACTTACAATAAGCCCTAGCTTTTTTTTTACAGAAACGATTGAGAAACTTTGATTAAAATAAGAGTGGCAAAAATTACATAGCAAAGAGGACGGATTGCTCCCATAATAGGGTAGCATCCATCGCTCCCATTTCATCTTTTACAAGTTCATAGCTGATATGATACCTTCCAGATCTATGAAAGCTGTAATACCTAACGAACTATCCAAGAAGTCTAATACAGAAGAAAAACATAATTACTAAGCTGGCTTAAACAAAAAACTGTAAAGTGGAGCTTTCTACAATAGTTTCAAAACTACAAGAACTCCCATCCTGAGTAGTACAATGAGACAAAGCAAAAAGACATATAGACTATGAGGAAAACATGCCGAAACCAAAATGCAGAAGGGACAAACGTCAACAACTAGTGAAGTCTAGTGTCCATGACTGCCCCAACGGTCTCCGCTGTCCCATTCTTATCAGAGCTGAGGTCCACATAATTCCCTGCATGAACCATAAACTGCTTCAGCTTATCCATCTTTCTTCCATGATCCGCCATTTCACTGTTAGTGGCACTAGTTTTACGGGCTTTTCTAGGGTAGCAGAGGCCCAAGGTCTCCCCCAAATGCTCAATCTTTTCTGCTACCTTGCTATTTTGGGTCTTGACCTCTGAATGCGTTGTTTGTGCCAAAGAATAGAGCCTGGTTAAAACCTTCTTGAACTCCAGGTTTTTATTACGAATCAGGAAAACCTGAGCTTCTAGCTCCTACAAACGGGTTAACATATCCATCTCTTGATTCATATGACCATGCCTCCCATCCAAACCATGACCATGCTCGACGTTCCTGCGGCAGGGGCCAAGCCCATAATTACTGTTACGAGAGACTTAGTCTCCCATAGCATCATCAACCAGTGGGATAACCCAGCTGCATGCACCGTGGGGGCTTCCAACTGCCTTGCTGCACTGTAAACAATTTAGGTAAACACCAGACCCATCCTACGGGCGTCCGACCATATGGTGTTCCATGTTCCAAACAGAGAGAAAACGAACCAACGCAGAGTTGAGGGAAAACCTATTCTAGACAGAGAGAAAATGAAAGCCTGCAAGGAGATGAATAAAAGCAAGCTCCATCCCATCCGGTCTTAAACCATTCCAAGGGCATCGCATGCCAGCCAACTGGAAAACCGATAGGAAACCATAAATGCTGGAGTGATGGGAAATCCATCAAGTATCGTGGTGGCCATCGAAATACTTGGTTGGAATTCCAAAAACCATAAATTTCTCAATCCTATAGTTTGTAACCAAAATAAATTGGAGTCTCCTTGATGCAGTATGGAGTGTCATGACAATAAGAAGAGACCCGATACTAGGGAATCCAAACATTTTCATGGTTTTCATTGTCACATTCAAGAAAGCCATAGGGGAGCCCAACGCCTTTATTGGCCATAGCATCTGCAATCCCATTTAGACATCGCAGGGCATGTATAAAGGTAATATCTTTGAATTCTTTGCTAAGGCTGTTTAAGAGATGATGCATCTTGCTGGATGGATTCTTCCTTCTTGTGACGATGTTCCTGGATTCTCTAATGAGAATTAGAGAGTCTCCAATGATCGTCAAGTTGTCAATGCTCAGGTCTATAGCTATCTCCAGACCTTTGATGAGGTCGAGCCATTCTGATCCATTATTGGTCTTCCTCCCAATGCCCCAAGCAAATTATTTCTGCTTATTCCCCCTGGAGTAAAAAATTACTCCCCACGCACCTACCAACCCTGACAATAAGCCCTAGCTTGACCATACTTGAAGTCCAAAAATACCGAGAAAAGTTATTGCCCTGAATACATGGTTTTCTAATAGTACTTAATTCATCTACTTGCATGATGGATTTATTTTATATGGTTTTCTGTGCAATGAGGCTTTCATAAATTTTTTCCTCAGTAGAGCAACTAGAGTAAGATCTTCCACTATGGACTCTTCATCTTTTCCATGCATCACTACGAGGTCCTTTGGAGGTTTTATTTAGGTTTATGGACTATTTTAGCAAGTTCAATTGAGACAATTATTGTGTTAGAATACATGGTCATGTTCCTCATCACTCTTCCACAAATAGTGGCTGAACTACCTCAAACAGATGGAGGCAAATTGTTGCTGATCAAGGAATTTCTAAAGACATGTATTGATATGTGCTTTGATTTTCCAAATGGCCATGCTAGTAATAGTCAACTATTTAGCTCCAAATTAGTGAATATAGTTGATTCATAATCTGAAAATAATATTCTTGGGAAGTGTGTGAGAAAAACAAACTTCGATCATATACCAAGTGCATTTGGATATTCAACTCAAAAATTGCTAACATTTTACAATATCCTGAATAAAAGTTTTTTTTTTTTAAAAATTTCCTCAACTCTGTCTAATATCCAATGACTCCACAACATAAATTCGATGGCGTTGATATTCCTCCGATGACAAAGTCATCAGATATTGGTGTCGGTATCCCTCGCCAACACAGCAATCATCCGACAAGTATGCTATACGTCCGAAGGCAAATGTCGTCGGATTTTGATGTCAGCTTGTGGTCCGATCTTGTCTGTTATTTGACAACTGGTGAGGAATACGTTGTTGGATATTCAACATCACAGTTGTTGTTTATTCGAATCATTGGGAGGAATAGTTTGTCGGATATTCGACCTCACTGTTGTGGGTTATTCGACGTGTTGGGATGAATATGTTGTCGAATATTCAAACTCCTTTTTGTTGGTTATTCGACACGCTGGAATGATTATGGTGTTGGATTATCGACGTCATTGATGTCGGTTATTCAAATCATTGGCTAAAAAAAAGCGTAGGCTATTCGATTAGTTATTGTTGGATATCCAACCAGGGTTTCTTTCGGTGGGATATTCCACAACGTTTAAAAAAAACAACTTTATTGCATCTTAGACGAAGTGTTGTCGAAATTTAGACAAATATGTCATCGGAATTTGGGTTCAAAATTTCCCAGGTCAATATGCCTTGTCTTGAGGTTCAAAAGTTATAAAAAAAGGCCAACATGCTCACTTACTCGTGTGACTAAGAAAGATCATGACAATCTGGATGTTGTACAATGCCTTGTCTTGTGGTTTAAAAGTTATAAGAAAAGACAAATATATTTAGTACTTAATCATGTGACAAAGAAATTTATTGACAATCTACATGTTGTACAATGCTTTATTCTGTGGTTCAAAAGTTATAAATAAATATTGTAATGCCTCCATTGGCATTATAAATTTTAATCTAATTAAACATAGATTTTGTGACTAAGCAACATATAATCAACGTGTAACCATAACAACATATAAACAATATATAAACATTTTGCAATAGCATCAAATAACTTAGAATTTTTAAAACTTCATTGGTGATTCACACAACATAAATTAACATCATAAATCATGTAGCAATAGCATCATATGATAAGTTTACAACAACATATACACATTTAAAATCACAAGAAAAATACCTCGTTATAAGAATGGTGATGGAGTCCAAATTGAGCAAGCTTCCCTCTTCTCCTCGAGTTGCTTCCATCTTCATTGCCCAAAGCGGGACCACGGTTTTACCTCCCAACCAACTAGGGGCCTAGCCGGCCCCCTAGCCCCAGGAAACCATTGAACGGTCCCATCCAAATGGCCTCCTAGCCCTCCATGCCCGATACCCCCAAAGAACAGAATAGTGATGCATTAGTAGGCTATGTATCAAATCTTCCAAGAGTTCTCAAACTTTTCCAACTCTTCCCAAATTCTCATACCCCAAATTATCGAAACTACCTCTTCCTATCAAAACTCTTCCTATCTCCCCTTCCAATCTCAAGTCTCCTCATCCTCCTCATCCATCAATAAATTCCAAAAATAACAGTCAACAATCAATAAATTCATTTTCTAGAAAAAATATAGCAATTTTGATTTAAATAATTAAAATATTAATAAACATGGTTGCAAAGTCTTACTTGTCATGCTCCTTTCTTAATGCAACTATGACAACTCTTTTCTAAAAATTTGTGCAAATCCTATCTATCCATTTATTTATATTATCATTTCATTCATAAGTCAAATAAGATATTTTCATATACTATATTATACTATGACATAATTTATATTATATGTATATAATTATATATGTAATTCAATAATACAATCAATTTATGTAAATCTAAAACATATATGACAAGTCAACAAACTCATACATTCAACAGACAAGTAATACTTTCAACAATTCATCAACCAATATACTATTAGCTAATATAACCATATTAATTTATTCATCGATCGACCAATCATAGTATTGTACTCACGGATTGGCGTATGCATGGCCAATGCACACGTATTAAGCATGGGTACTAATAATCACATTTAATTATCCTAATAGATCATTATTACATGCTCTCAAACAACATATAGAAGTACAATTAATCAATGCATCATTCATAATTCATAATCATTCATAATCATTCATAATCATTCATACATAATCAATAAGACAAAATTACATAAACATAATGATGAAATCAAGCATATAATCACGATGGTTAATAACAATCAAGAACACCATCTAATCCATCATTGGTCCCATCCATCCCATTAGTAATCCAACCGCCTAATCATCACTACTTCCAGCTCCTGATCTCACCATCCCATCCTCTGCTGGAATATACCATGGAATCTCGATTATGCGTATGACCATGTATAAAACTCGTAAGCGGAAGTGTCGATCGACCAAATCGACCAAGCTTCCCCAGCAGGCACCCACTAGTCGTCATCACACATCCATGGGAGCATGCTCAGCACAGCCCTCCCACAACTCTGGGTTTCGGAGGTTCAATGGTGGGAAATGCCTCCACCCCCCTGATAGTACTAGGGTCAACACCCTACATCAACCATACTGTGCCATCACTGTCTAAGGGGTCTCGTCATCGAACAACCACTTTGGGCAAGTCGTAGTTCTTGTGAAAACCCACACTCACCCACAAGTCATAGGAATATTGGAATTGACAATTAAATAGCATGAAATTTGATATAACATCATTATACTCATGATGTTCAATACATATCATGCCCCTTGGCAATATAGGAATCCTCCTATTTCATAGCCAATCAACATGTGGAATAGTTCATCCTTAACATGAAACATATATATAGTCATACCCAACTCTTTCAAGTGTTAATCCATATCATTAATACAACATTTACAAATAATCATGTAAGTGCTTTTGCAAACAACTTAATTAGCATTCCACATATGGATATTCTATATTCAATTTGCATGTTCAATATGAAGTAACATGTCCATTGCCATTAATAAATTAAACAGTAAATTCCATTTACCATACAACCTCAAGGGAGTCCACATGCGCACATAACAATCATCTTAATCAATCTATCTTCATCAAGTAGATAATAAGAAAATACAATGCTAAGATAATTCACATTATATTTTTTTAATTAACCACTGTCAAGATATGGGGCATTACATACACCCAGCCTTCAAGAAAATTCATCCCGAAGTTATGGTTATTTAGAATTTTAAAAAAATATCAACACAATATATCTATTCTTTCCGACTAAAATACCTTAGCCATGCTAGTCCCATGAGACCTTCACATGATCAACATGTCGTTATTATATAGTTTTACCTCTTCCATCACATAGGATGTGTTATCAAGTTACGCTTTACATGCTTATACACACAATTGATCTAACTTCATCAAGGTTTATCAATTCATTTAGTCCTAGTTAGTTAACATATAATCATAATCTGTTGTTGTTTTCTATATCATAGTTCATAAGAATACCTTGTCTCCCATATCGCATTTCCTTAGGTTCAAGGTGTATTGTTATGATCATTTATCGATTCTTAGTTTTACTAATCTTATTTCTAATAATCATCAATTACTTTCTTACTGTTATATTTAATTATCTACTCAAATCTCGATACTACCTTGAATGGCATATTATGTTATGACTTGTATAGAGTCATTCTTATCAACCAAGTACACATTATTAGTCAACACTTTCACAAAGGATAACTCCTATACACGAGTCTCATGTTTATACTCAAAATACTTAAGGTTTTAATTGTAACACATAGATCACTTCCATCTCCAAAGTAATTACTAAATTTTCCAATAGTGCAATCCTTGTTGCACATCATGAATCTTGGCCCACTAATTCTCTTACATACTTGTTACTTACTTCTCTGAACTCAAATGCCTATTACTATCTATCGTTGCTTATCATTCCAAAATATTATCATGACACTTGTTACTTGTACTCATATTGATATATTGTTCTCACTATAATTACACATAACTTGACCATTATTATTCACGTCATAGCGATACTGCTACTATTCATAGTCCTTTCCTTATTTGACTAAAATTTGTGTGAATTATGTTCCACAATAATCTTATTTTTATGGGCATTAAAATATCATATGCTTCATATTGACATTTACATGTTATTAATTATGTAAGGATATACATATAACCTTTATATTCTTTGTGGTACATAATAAATAAATAAATAAATAAATCGGTATTTATTTTATATTTGGAATCACTAGGTTTGTTAACATCTTCATACAACCCTTCCACATTGTACAATATGAGAAGTTGAACCTTAAATTTAATATACATTTACTTATTATTCAAGCTTCACATATCCACTTATATATTATATATTAGTGAAGATAAATATTTAAATAATAATAAAGATGTGGTTGTTACCTTGTTTTCATCTTTATGATTTATTTGTAATTCATTTACTACATTACTACCTATACTCACACCTACCTCTTTACAACCTTGTTATTTGATTATGAGTTTGTTTTTTAATTATGAGTTGTAATTTAATTACACCAGCGTAGATCCATCATAAACGTGGATCTATCAAGCCTAGAGGCATCCATCAAGGATCTAAGCTTACACTGATACCTTCTCACATAGATTTGCAACCATGACCTCTTTACACTTCTACACTATGAAGACCAAAACCCTTAATTACAAGGAACGTTCAAATATTTAAACCTTGACATGTTATAATTATTTGATTCCTAAGTCATTTCATTTATTGGGGCAAACCAAACATTTATTATGATTAATATCACTTCTGCGTAGCTACTACCAATTACATTCACTTGTTAAAATGATTGAAAGAGAGTTTATTTAAACTTGTCATTTTTTTTTTCATATATCTATGCTCTTATATTTATTCATTTACTATATACTTATTCATTTTACTTCCTAAATTTATTTCTTCTTAATGTATCCACTATATTATCTCCTTTATGTATCACTACTTTTAACTTATATTATCTTTTTTTTTTTTCTTATTCACCATATTATCCCCTCTTCTTTATAATGTATAGTATTGTAATCTTTATCACATTCACAATTATAATTCAATTTAATTCACTCCATTCTATTTCTAGGGATTACATACTATTATATTTACTTAATAATTTTTATTATTATATTATTTTAATATTTCTCCATTTATGTTTGTTACCATGTTTGTTACCTTTATTATATATTTATACTACTCTTCTTAATTTAATAAACCCTTATATATATATATCATTCTTCTTTTTGTAAATCTATTATTATACTTTTTATTTTTGTGTATCATAACTTAACCTTCTACTTGTACTTCTTACTCTCATTTTTTTTATATAATTCCCACATCTTCACTATTGACATTGACCTCTTGTTCAATTAAGATGAATGGCAAGGATTTACATCAATTCTGTCCCCTCCTCCCATAATCGATGTGGTGTAAATTATTATCCCTTGTAGCTTATAATTTTATCCATTGCTGATTAATAATAACTTTGGGAACCGAAACTAATTATAGGTGATTCCCATCAGTTTATTGTACCATAGATTGAAAGCATTGTCAAATTTTATCTATGAATTTTTTATTTTTATATCCAGGTACCATGGTCTACCCTCCTACTAATGCAACTTGCACCATATTAGATATTCCCAATTGAACATAGAAAATGATAGCATAAAATAGTCATGATTAAAGGGATATAGTTTGGTGTGATGTAGTAAATTGTAGAGTTGTGATGGTTTATTATCTAAATATCTTAATATCAGTCAAAATCGTGTGAACTGAAGATATCATATGATTTCTCAGAAATTTCAAGAACACTCTGGAAGAGTGAAGGATACCATAATACTAACAAATAAAAAAAGTAAAATGAAACCAGTTAAGTATCAGTAGATCTCTGGTCCACTTAATATCATAGAGGCAAATGAAGTGTAACTCAGGTGCATATATTAATAAGCAATACCAACTGATAAAAACCAA
The DNA here is from genome assembly GCA_027924585.1 of Larix kaempferi. NCBI lineage: Eukaryota > Viridiplantae > Streptophyta > Pinopsida > Pinales > Pinaceae > Larix > Larix kaempferi. The sequence goes on along the minus strand of BSBM01000003.1, from coordinate 6,688,144 downwards.
TACTTCATTATAAAAGTGAAACCATAATTACTCATACATACACCCAAAAAAAAACATTACCTCATTTAAACATGGACCCGTCGGTTTCTCTGTAGATATTCACCTTACTACTCGATGCTTATCTTGGAACTTGGAATCGGTAGTGACTCTAAGTGAGGATTCAAATTGGCTTAAGGAAAAGACTTGTGTATCTAACCCAAAAACCTTATTTAAACTTAAAAAAAATACTTTGTATTATTAATAATACTATAATGCCACCACGCTAATATAGTTTAGTAATATGAATTGTCTTGAAATAACATCTATGAAATGTGATATAAGGATTGAGGTGATTCCTATGACTAGGAGTCATATCCCACCACCACGCTCATACTAGTATAAGGAACTTTAGGAATTTTTAAATTATAAAGTGGGCAGCTCATAGTCTAAAGAAAACAACAATGAATCTGCATCATTTAATGAAGTATGGCTTAGTCAACTTGAAATGATGGCTAGTTCAAATACCGACTGTACTATCCACCACCGCTTGGATTCTGCAGTATGGAGGTCATGAGGTGCCAGAATTTCATTGATGTGGCATGCTGGTTAGGCGGGCTTGGTGAAGGCTTTGGGCACTCTTGGAGGTCATGGGGTCGAATCCCATCATCATGCTATATTTATTAGCACCACGGATACTGAACAATGGATCACTTTATATCTACCCCTGTCCTTAGTTACTGAGATTCACTTCACAATATTCATGCGGATCTTGAGAGCCATTGATCAAGCTCATTGATGGTATGCTTATCAAGAAAGTTGTAGACGTTAAGCTACTGACTCCGGAGGGATAATGGTACAATCCACATTCATTTGGAAATCCATGAGATACTATTTAATAACCGCGACCCATAAATATTTTACTTCATTTCGTGAGTTACTGGACTTAGTGAATGCAATTTAAACGCATTTTTCAAACGTGTTCATCCTAGCATTTATATCATTTGATGGCAACATCAATCATTGCATTGCAGCTACATCAGTTCACCTTAGTGCTTCTATTTCTTTTACATTCGGTTTCCTTCTGGATAGTCGGTGGATTTCTTCCCTTTTTGTTTTTTATTGTTCATAGGGTGCAGTCCTCATGATTTTATGATTTTAAGAGCTACCAAGCGTGGAAACATTGGTATTTTTCAAACCCTACCGGTCCCATCTACACTTAGCATACAGATAGACTAATGATACCATGTGTAATGATTTAGTATAGTATATAAGCAATACCAAGAACTATCCATTTCCCTACCATTTTTGGCTCAGGACCCCAAAAGTCTGCTCTTTACCTTTTGGTTCAACAACCTGCACACAACACTTGACTCGTAACTTGCAAAGCTTGCTTTCCTTATGGCATGAAACATAATCAATCAGGCTGCCATTTACACTACTGCGGACTACAACACGTGGCCTCATGACACCATATGTAACACTAGCAATTTCCCCAAAAAGGTGCAATAATATGCCGATAAGTTGTTGTTGGAGGGTAAAATGGCTAAAAGGGAAGCTAAAATTGAATTGATGTTTTGGAAAAAAACCCAAAAAAGAGTGCATGGACTAAAGTTTTTCCATGTTGGAATACCATCACAAATCAACTACTAGTTTTCAAAAGGAAGGATCAAATATGCACTTGATTATTAAATGTAAACACAGTTAGCAATAAACTTAACATAGTTAGCATTCTCATAGCACTTCTGTCACCCAAATTTGGTAAAGCCTCTTTCAGAAAACAAAGTATTTCAATGAAATGCTTATTCTTTCTTATTTTTTAGTCATCAAGGAATGGTAATAGGTAATCGGCAAATTGATTCACCACTTTTAAATGTGTTTCATATTTTCCCAACAATTTAGAAAGAAATTAGCTCATGCTTCCAGGTCCTATAAGGATTTTCCTCGTATTCTCCCAATGAAGATGAAGCAAATTCTGCATACTTGTGAAGAGTATATCAATATGTGGTAAAAAAATACATGCAGCAGAATATTATCTTAATCTTCATTATTTCCATGCTCCAAATTTAGAAGATTCTCAATGAAACTCATAATTGATGAAACCATGGCTATTGAAACACTTTTGACATACAAGATTGACAGAATATTGGGGACAAGCTATTTATCTCTCTTGAAAAATGAAGCAAGCTTTAAATGGTTGCTCATTTGTTAAAAACAAGTAAACAATGAGCTAGGTGTTTCACTGCTCCCACTTTCTTCCATAAATTCCTTAATTGATGGTTTTATTGCCATAAACAATATATTCCATAAATTTGTATCATAATCAATTGAATCATACTTATTTAGCATAATGGAAATAACCTTAATACATAATGATCTCAAGTCTTTCATTCCACCAAGAAATAATGGTAGGATCTTATCTTTTCCTTCATGACACAGTGGCAATTCTCATCGGAATCCAACATGGGTGATGCCAATATATTCTCAACAACATTGTAGCAAGTCCTTTTCAAAACTGAATGAAGCACCAAAATTTTGAGATTTGTTATATTCCTTCCATTCCTTAACAGTATACGAGCATAAAAAAGTATATAAAGCATTATACTTTAAAGAGTATCAACCAAAGAAAGTTTATGAACCATTTCATTATATGCCCAACTAGCAAGAAAACAACCACATGTGATCATTTGGCGTGGATGTTATTAACATTCCTGAAAATGCTATCTAATTTTGGTTAATGATAGTTTTGTAAGAGTTTTCTTACAGTGAAGTGGATCATGGTTGTTTCTTATTTACTTCAAAAATGGAGTTTGGTTTTCTTACAATGAAGTGGATCATGATTATATCTTATTTGCTTCAAATATGGAGTTTCTTAATTTGTAGATTGAATACATAACTTCATAATGATGATGCATCCATCTCATAAAGTATCAATTTTATAAGTATAATGTAAGAACAAAGTAACAAAATGATCATATCTATGCAACTCAAGTGGAAAATATGGACACTATCTCATCGAGATTGTTATCCATTGTTTAGATTTATGTAAATGTAAAGACAATCCTAGAAATTTTGATAATATTTAAGAGGACTAATATGAATAATTGTCCTTGAACATTTCTCGTTTTGACAAGGATACTAAAGGTCTTAAGTCAAGAATCAAATGTCCATCATGAGACACAATTCTTTGGATCAGAACACATTCTTGATTAATATCTCATGCTTGTTCATTGTAATTGTTCTCTGCAACATGAGTTGATATTTGTCATAATATTAGTTGATTTTCCAATAATTTGGTTGATTTTTTGTAGCCTTTGGTTGATCTCTTGATTTGGCTAGTCCACCTCTTGCCATCACTACATGGTTCGACTTTCAAGCCAATATTTACAATTATGCTTGATTGGTGTTAATATTGAGCTGCATCATCTTTCATGGTAGATTGAACAAATCCAATGTAATATTTCATATGAATGGCAAGCACAATACAATGTAAAATATTAAAAAAAAATGAAAATCAATTATAAAAGTATTCCTCTTCTAACATTCATTTTTTTAATTAAATTGAAAATTCTTAAAACTTTAGAATGAAGAATGATTTTTTATCATGATGAATATAAAATGAATGCAAAATATGAAGGTTTGCAATGAGAATGATTTTTTGATCAATAACGAATATAAAATGAATGCAAAAGAAAAAGGTTTTCATTGACTCTTTCATATGAAAAGCAAGCATGATACAATGTAAAATATGAACATTTTTTGAAAAGATATATTTTGATTTTTTTTCATTTTCCATATTTATAAATATAACCTACTTAAACTTTTGTCTAAAATTTGGTTTAAAATTACACCTAAAACATAGGTCTATTTGATCCAAGTTTAAAATTACACCTAAAACATAGGTCTATTTGATCCAAGTTGATGGAATGTTGTACCTTAGAGATTATTTGATTATTAGTTATTTCATATTAAATTAAAGCTTGATAATTGACACTTAAAAACAACCTAAAACTCCACCTTAAAAATAATTTCCTAGTTCTTTCTATGGTGGAAAGTTGTCTAAGGAGTCTATTTGATGGCCAATTGTTCCATGTTTAAGCCTAAAATAATTACTATATATGTATGTTTCTATCCAATAATAATTTAACACTTAAAAACAATCTAAAACTCTACCTTAAAATAATTTGTGAGTTCTTCCTATGGTAGAAACTTGGCTGATTCTATTTGATGGCCAATTATTCCATGCTTAAGCCTAAACTAATTACTGGATATGTATGTTTCTATCCAATAATAATTTAACACTTAAAAACAACCTAAAACTCCACTTTAAAATAATTTGCCAGTTCTTCCTATGGTGGAAAGTTATCTAAGGAGTCTATTTGATAACTAGTTATTCTACATTTAAACCTAAACTAATTACTGGACATGTATGTTTCTATTCCATAATAATTTAATCATGACTAGTCCCTTGCCATTTTCAATATTGCAAAGACAACTTTGAAATGCAATCCATTATATTTATTAGTCATCTTCAATCTATTAGCATGACATCCATTTAACAAGTTTTTTTATCAAATATCGACATTAATAGGAGTTAGTCTTCCCAATCAATCAAAAAATAGATAATAATATTTAAAAAGTTTTCGACATAAACATAAAATGGAAAATTAAAAACATAATAATAACTAAAAGAGTTTCTTAATACAAATTATCACATATTTATCCTTAATTCTAACAAAGAATCATACAATCAACACCGACAAAGAAGTTCAAAGGAGTTTTCTTTTCACACTAGATCATATATTATGTATAAAATTTTGAAAGGAAACAATAAAGGTGAAATATAATAAATAATCCTGAGCAACTAATAATGTGACAAATATGCTAAAATAATTTATGACTTTATAATTGACAAAGCCCATGCTATTTATTAGTAAAACAATTCAGTTGAGTAGCCTTGCAATTGAAATGATTTACTAAATAAATTTATGTAATGGTATGTAGAACTAGCTTTTCACCTGAAGTTCACTTAATAGGATGTAGATCACAAATTGCGCTGAGAAGAAATGGTGGATGAAAGTATTTACCACTGAGAATTTTATATAAAAAATTGTAGCACGGTGTTGTGAATTCCATCCCACTTAGATCACTTAATTTGATGGATTAATACGTCCGTAGGGGGCAGCTCAAGTGGTAAATATAATAAATTGTAATCAATTGTAAATGGAAGGTCACGTGTTCGAATCCCTCAATCTTACCCGTGTGCCATGGTTCAGGCCCTGTGGATGCACCTAGGGGTATAGTGGTAGCGAGATTGGATCCCTCAACCCCATGTCACGCAAGTACCAGGCTAACTCCTGTTGTTGATTCCCCTAGTACAAAAAAAATTATGGATTAATACAAGACAAAGTTGGGACATCAATACTATTAAATTTATTACTTTGGCCACATAAACCTTGTGGACTAAAATATTAAAATGCAATGGCCTCTGGTGCTGCAACAATTATGTGTGTTCCATACTTGAATCCTGCATGTAATCAAATTGGATGTCATGCATTTGTGTTTATTAAGCTATAAAGAGCAAAGGAATGAGAAAGGTGGTTTTAAGGCTTAAAAATTACCATCTTACTTTGTATCTAATACTATGTTTACTCTATATTTTGAGATTTTACTGTCTCTAAGGATTTATGTCAACAAAACAAGTTTTTCCAGATGCTTTACTTACTTAAGATGATGTTCCAAGAATGCAAATTTTACATGCACTAAAAGTACACCAAATTAAGGCAGCACTAAATAGAAATTGGCTTTTATGCAGCCATCTAACAACTAACCCATTGATTTTGTCAAGAGAGTGAAGCCAGAGTTATATATATATATATATAGTATCCAGAGAGTGCTTCTAGGATTGCAAACCTAAACGCGGTTAGTACTTTTCTTAAGGATGGTATAGTAGCTGAAGGTTAACCTGATATAATCTTGTTAGGTCTTTCACACTTCTCCTCGATTTGGCTATTATAGACCATCAATGCACTATTGTTTGAAATCATACATCCATATAATTGTGTAGATCAAACTAATCAAGAGGAAGTTTTGTAAAAAAATGAAGGCAACCTTCAGTGCAAGAGTTGTGTCCTTTCTTATTCTCCATACAATGCCCACTTGAATGTAGAAACCATAATGATTAACTAACTCACCCCTTATCCCTATCTACACTCAGTGAAAGGGGTTGTAGTCAAGAACTTACCTCATGTGTTTCACTAATCTAGGAAGCTACCTGGCTATCAAATGTTATAGGAAGTTTTGATTTGAAATCATTATACTTGATATTAAATGTTATTGATCATTGTTTAATACCTCTAGGTTAGTAGATTCTCCAATTATTTTCCTAATATGATAGAAAAATAATATTTGACTTCAAAATGAAAGTCTTCTCCAACTACCCATTGATATTTCCTCACACATGATTGTGAGTTTGGTCTTTGTGGAGTGTAATTATATTCATGGACACATTGGCTTCACAATAAGTGGTAAGACATACCCAAATTTAAATTGACCTTAATGCTTTGGGATCCCTAGTTTCTTTTCTAATTCAAAGCAATGTGCCATCATAGGAGAGAGCCAAAGGGCACCCAACACTCTCCAGCCATACAATTGGGGTTGCTATGGTGCCTCCACTGTGCCAACTACAGAAATAAAGGTTCCATAATGGCACTTAAGGTCGTTGGTTTGATTTTTGTGGATAAACGATGGTTGTAAAATAAATTAAATATAACTCAGTTTATAAGTATATTGATCTAAATGAACTTGTTGTGGTATGCAAATATATGAATGCCCAATAAATAAGTTCACATAATACCAAGCAAAATCACCACAATGGAATGTATATTTATTCAAATCTGGAAAATTAACAGGGCACATCATTCCAATTCACAGCATCCACATACAAAATTATATAAACCTAGAAAACATGAATAGAGGAGTTAGTAGTGTTAATGTAGTAGATGAAAACCTAGAATCTCTCTATAACTCTTACTAACCAAATAGAAGTCCAGTAAAATCCAATGTACAACTATGTTAATCAAGCACAACTAAATGTACATGCATGTAAAGTCAATAGTAAATACAACAACATATGTGAAAATTTTCAAAATAGCCGAATCCAAATCTGAAGATCCATCATAAACCCATACTTTTCCATTAACAAACAAATATAAATTAATAAATGCCCAATCTGTAAATCTTCAATCCAATGCAACTCCACAAGTAAATTTATGTTTCCATCACAACCCGATCCATCTGAGAAAATTGGCATAACACGAGATTTTGCATAATTTAATGGTTTTTTTTCATGTTTTACTGAGATAAATTTTAAAGGGCATATCACTTTAGAAACTTTTGATTCAACTTAAATATTTACATTCTACAGGAGTTCATAAAAATGTATTCCCATAACAAACTTGAAAATCAAATAGTCATGAAAAACAACTAGATGTACTGAAATTCATCTTGATCTTTGCATCAAGGCCATATGTAGTACTGGGTTACATTGAAAACACAATTTTTAATATTTAAAAAAATGCTCCAAAATCCATAAAAGAGGAACAAAAAATGTGTGAAGGTCTAGAGAAATAACTGAAACTCATTATCTCTATAAAATCATTGATATCTTTAATAGTGTTTAAAGAAGTAAAATTGAAGTCTACCTTTTTTAGGGCCTCAGAGGTTTACTTTTTACAAACACATAGCTCTCCATGGAAAAATTACAAGAGGAATTGTTTAAAGGACAAGATAAGAGGGATTTTGGAAACCCTTATTAAAATAAGATATTTACTTCGGATATCCAGCTATTCGAGCATATAGAATCTGTAATTGAATGTTTTGTGCCTTATCATTGCAAAATAAATCAAAGCTATAAAATTTAAAATACTACAGTTGAATAATCAGAAAAGAGATAAATTGCAAATGGAGGGATTATGGAACCCTCAAAGTTGAAAAGTGCAATGGCTGTTATATCCATTGGGAAAGAATTTCTCAACCTCCAAAGAATACAAGAAAATGAAATTACAAAAGAAAAATGAAATGATGTTAAATGCCAAATAAGCGGAGCAATTGAAACTTGTGATTACCTCTAATAAAAACATTGCAATGCCACCTACAAATGGCTAGGATTTCACATTTCTCCATGCCCAAGTTGTCTAGCCATGTTTTTCTTTTTCCAGTGCATATCTCAGAGTAATAAATCCGCCAAAGGAGACATTTAATGTCTTGATTAGAAGTTGGTTATGAAGCCACTAAGTCGGAACTTCTGGGTCATCTCTAAAAGCTCAATATTATATCACAGTGGATTCAGAGAAATCAAATACATGTATCCTACATTAAATCAACTGATTGAAATAATGACAAATTGGTCAAGAAGCATGAGGTAAACAACTATTATTTCAAAAAATGATATCTTCCACAGGCATACATTCATGAGTATGCTTCAAGCAAGAATTTAAGAACACCAAACATAGGAATGAAAAATATTAGAATGCTAAACTCTAATGCTTTTCAAATAGAGTATATAAAAGAAAGGGCAAATAATCTAAAAATAAAAGCTTTAAAACAATTAGATTTCAAACATATCCCATTTCTAACTTGAAATTTTTTTCCAGAAGTTATGTAGTGAAGAATTTAAAACTAAATATTAGCCACTAAAACTATCCTTGAAGGTGGTACTGACATCTAAAAACATTGAATTCCTATTTGAATAGAAACCCAACAAGCAGCTTGACAGTACATACCGTACAATCGGTTGGAATCAAAAGCCTTCATATCCTCTACAATCAAAGCAACAAGAAAGTAACTAGCATCATGGTAGCATATAAACCTGCACATTTAAAATCATTAATACCCAAGCAACATCAAATGGACAAAAAAATCCCAAAGAACAAAATGGAGTAAGTTAACGACGTATGTGGAAGTTAAAAGTTCTTATTTTCTCTTTTGTAAGTGTATTATGAGCGGGTATCGTTGATAAACAAGACACTTATTAAATTGTATTCATATATGTCATTTTGTGTCCCATAGGACATGATCTTGAAAACAGGTTTAGGAAGAATAGTTTTTAAAAAACAATTATACTACAAATGCAAAAGTCTTTGGAAAAGGAGGTTTCATTTGTTGGCGATAGATTTGCAGACCATTAATGATTTAATCATTAATCTGTCTTCCAGAGAGAAACAACTTACAACTTACAGTGTGTACAACACCAAGACCTTATGCTCACTCTACAACTTTACAGTGTGTACAACACCAAGACCTTATCCTCACTCTAGAATAAAACAAGTAATTTTAGCAGGCAGTCAAAATGAGCATTTCAAGATCCATCCAAGTGATTCACAAGATCTTTAGATGGTTCTTTCATATTAAAGAATAAACAACGACATCACATAAATATTTCATGTTTGAAATGCATTTTGAGAAATGTTCATTTTTCTGCACATTTGTCAAATTTTTAGTCACATAAAGATTTAATGTTTGAACTGCATTCTGTGAAACATTCATTTTTCTGCACATTTGCCAAATTTGAAAGATAAAAAATTGCTAATTCCAGTAAAATTCTTGGTGCAATGAGTGGTATGATTGGCAATGGCATGATGGTTTTCTAGGTGAATGAGAGTTGTCCTTGGCAATTTGCACCAGAGATTCATGTTAAAAAGCATGTGTTCAAACTTCAGATTACTCATCCAGCTGTAAGCACTAGGAAGCATTCTCTTGGTTTGAAAATTCTAAATTGGATACTTGCCCAAGCTCTTTTTATATTTGATAAGACTCTTTTTTACCTGGTCTAAGGGGTTAGCTCCATTGGTTATTGCCAATTTCATTGAGCATTTTTCTAGTTCCATTCCAGCAAGTGCCTTACTCAAATCCCCCAGGAAAAGTGCACCATGCACTAGCCTACACCAATTAGTTTACTATACAAATGTGGGGATTCGGACTTATGTGAGTATGATTGGATATCGAGGGTAGATGAAAAGCACTAATTTACTTAACTACAAAAACTCAATTTTTCTCCAAAACCAATAGTAAACTTCCTATCAAAATTCCATCTTAATCTTCAAAATAAAAATCCCACCCTAGCTCAATTCTTCACCTGCCTATCCAATATCCAAATTGACAAAAAATAATTTCAAGTTTGACACAATGAAGCATTTAGAAAAATGCAAATAAAACAACTATAGCATGCAAAGAGAATGTGATTTTCCAAGCTTATCTTTACCGTGGAAGAGGCAAGTCTGATTCCATCATCTGCTATGCTATTTGATTTGCTTCTCACAGGTGCTGTATTTAAGAACTGAGATATGCTTACAAAGCATAGTGGGTGTCTTGACTTTACATAGAAAAAGGAAGGAGCTTAGCAATATCCAGGAAACATAGAGGAAAGAAGACTGGACAATTGCTGAAGGAGTGCTACAAAATTTTAGGGTCCATCTGAATACATATTTCCTATCACCTTGTAGGTTTGCTTTGTGTATCCATGGCAATTTTTCAATGTTAACAAGAATGATTAACAAGCATGTTTTCAATGACTTTCTGCACTCACAGTTAGTTAGCTAGCATTCCAATGATATGGTTCATCATATGTACATTAGCATATTTCATTGTGAATGAATTTCCTTCCTAAACAACTTGAATGCAAATTTAAACAACAACAATTCCCCAATACAAAAGAAGATCCTTGGGCATGATGAAAAGGAATAGAAACATGCAACTCAGATTCAAATTTCAAACAATCTCCTATGAACAATCTATGAGAGAAGTGTGGAATACAAGCACTAAACAAACAGTCAAATGTACGCAAAGTACCTTGGCTGAAATTCCCAAACTTCAACCAGCTCATTTCCTTAGCTGTCATTCGAGCTCACTTCCCATCTAACATTTAGGTCTTGCTCTTGCTCTGTAATGTCGTAAGGAACCCTATTTCATCCTCTACATGAAAGCATGGAGTCATTCAAATCCATCTCTATTCTACCATCTACAACTTGTTGCGCCATTGTCGTTGTCCTACTAATAGTTATTTATCAACAGAAGAAGTGTGAAAGGGAACCTATTATAATATTAACTTAAGAAACCCTCAGCTCAAGAACGATAAATTTACCTGGGTGGTCAAATGCACTCTATTGAAGTTCAACAGAAATGCCATTAACATTTAAACCCGTGGAACTAAATCCCTGAGTAATGATAAACAACTCTCTCTGAAGCAAATGAGTTACAGTAAGAGCCGACAATGGCAATGTGCTCTGAAGCAAATGAGTTACAGTAGGAGCCAACAATGGCAATGTGCCTTGAGAGCCAAAAACGTTAACACCCCAATGGAGTCGAGTAACAATACAGGGGGAAATCTAAGCCATGCAGTTCCAGTTCCAGTCTGAGGAACCTATCGCCCACAACATTTGGCCTGCAACCCCAAAATCTGCAAATACATGCTCTCAAGTTTTGGATCCCTTGCATTCGGCACAACTATTTGTAGTACGCATGTACCAAAATACCTCTTTGCATTCGAGGAAAACCTCAACGCAAGCTATCTGCCACTCCGGCTTTAATGTCAGCAGGACAACGACCATGAAGGTGAAGAGAGTCCACCGGATGATGACTAGGAGGGCGAGGAGAATCCACCGGATGAGAGCATAAACCATGGGGTCACGGGAAACCTAGCGGACATTCCAGGTGCATGAAGAGGACACGGGGCAAGGAGGTAGGAGGACACAGGGTAGCAAATCATTGGCCAGAGGGACGACGAAAAAGATACAATGCTTTTCAAAACGCCCTCCGGAAAAAAATGCCTATCGGCGTAAATATCATATATGCTTTTCTTGTGGCTCGTTACTGCTCCGAAAACAACAATCATTCAATTTTTCCACCATTTTCTTTGGAGAGGCAAAGACCAGATGGTAGTGACTATTCTGTCATCTCGATCCCTTTTTGCATGGTTGCATTTAGCTCTAAGTAGTTCACAAAAGATTATGCTAATCTATAGTTTATCTATAGGTTGGAGTTTAGGCTCTTTTAAACAATTTTATTTTATGATGATATCACGGATTGGGCTTCGCCTGTTGTAATCCTCATTTAGTAAGTTTGTAAGTTCATTTCTTTTTTTTAAAAATGATATAAGGAATTTGTCTCAAAATACTATATCATCTATGTAAAGATGAACTATCCTTAACGACTGCTCTAAGGATTTCACATCTACTACCTTGACAAGGAGTAAAGGCAGAATACCATTCTCCAGGAGTTCTTTAAATTTGTATACTCAAATTGACCAGTGTATGCTTTCGATTCTCTTATGAGAGACCACTCCACTAATGGTTTTCCTGCATACTTAGAAGAAATATTCACAACAATGAATAATTAGGGGAATTAAACTTAAGATGCGCCTCTCTTTAGCTTACTTTCATAAATTATTTTCCTATAAAATCCTCATAGTTAAGAGCATTACGCCTTTTCAAGGTTGTTGGGCCCTCAGGTCTTACTACCCATAAGCCACGAGGGTAATCCCCTTTTCGCTGAAGATTAAAAGAATAGGTTACAAATATAATTTTAGAGATTTTTCCCTTTCTAAAACTATGAAATAAAGCAGTCAAGCACAACTAAAGGAGCTTTGCAATTTTCCACAGTGGGAGACAATTTTTGGAGTTATATCAGACTCTAGACTGCATGGGAATCATCATCAAACGAAAAGATATATATGGGAATGATGGAAACCCTGGTGAGAGTGTCAAAGATAGCACGAGTTAAATTTAATTGCATCAGAAGCTTATTGGGATGTTAGAAATCAAAGACTGTATGATTGAATTTGAAGTCTCTCAATCAGAATTTATTTTGCTAAGTTAACAGAGATTCAGAGACAGTTTCCGAAGATTGATTTACTTATCAAGACAGTTTTATTTATTTTTATTTTTAATTTATCGGCAATAATGTGAGCAGAACTAAGCACAGTGCAGCAGACGCTAACCCAGGAGGTGGCTGCGACGTTTTTTGGTAGCCCCTGCTAGCCATCTGCGTCAGGCTTGCTTGGCAGCGACTTCAAAGATTAGGTGGTTGGTGTTGAAGCCACTGGCAATAGCAATGATGAGATTAGAAGACTTGTAGAAATTCAAAACATTCATCCCATCTACTCTTACTGCAACAGAAGGTTTATTGGTATTAGAGAGCAATCATTGAAGACTATTGCAGACCATGAGATTCTGTTTTATTGAATATTTTCAACTACTTATCGTAGGAAACTCATGTTTATCAGTATTGAGAATCCTTAAATATTACACACATAAACCTTGTCGGTCTGATCCAACTCTGATTTCACTGTGAAGAATGTTGCTGTATATGTTTGTGGGTATATTCAAACTTCACAAATACATATAACCAAAAGTTTAAGTACTTCGTCTACAGAACCAATAAGGAGTTTTTCTGTGTCAGCATATAACCAGAGGTTTTATAGGCTCATCAGTATCAATAACCCGTCAACATTTCAAACACAAGTAAACCTTGTTATTCCGTTCCAACTATTACCTCATAATGGAGAATATACCAAATGGTTTTAGAGACTTAGTACTGAGAATCCATAAATATTTATTCTCTGTTTGCATAAAACTAAAAATTTTACAGGCTTAAGAGTACTTAGAACCCGTAAATATTAACATACCCAAAACAATTTAAGTTTACGTCTTCATTTACAATGGAAATTCATATTTCACATTTATTCCTTCTCAAGTTTATGCAAGCCCTTCAAGTTCCAGTTTTTGAACCAAGAGCTCTGATACCATGTGTAATGCCTCCATTGGCATTATAAATTTTAATCTAATTAAACATAGATTTTGTGACTAAGCATCATATAATCAACGTGTAACCATAACAACATATAAACAACATATAAACATTTTGCAATAGCATCAAATAACTTAGAATTTTTAAAACTTCATTGGTGATTCACACAACATAAATTAACATCATAAATCATGTAGCAATAGCATCATATGAGAAGTTTACAACAACATATAAACATTTAAAATCACAAGAAAAATACCTCGTTATAAGAATGGTGACGGAGTCCAAACTGAGCAAGCTTCCCTCTTCTCCTCGAGTTGCTTCCATCTTCATTTCCCAAAGCAGGACCACGGTTTTACCTCCCAGCCAACTAGGGGCCTAGCCGGCCCCCTAGCCCCAGGAAACCATTGAACGGTCCCATCCAAATGGCCTCCTGGCCCTCCCTGCCCAAGACCCCCAAAGAACAGAACAGTGATGCACTAGTAGGCTATGTATCAAATCTTCCAAGAGTTCTCAAACTTTTCCAACTCTTCCCAACTTCTCATACCCTAAATTATCCAAAATACCTCTTCCTATCAAAACTCTTACCAAAATATCCTTCAAAAAAGACGACTCTCCCCTTCCAATCTCAAGTCTCCTATTTATGATAATCCACATGTACATTGCCTTGTCTCGTGGTTCAAAAGTTACGAGACAAGACTAACATGATCACTTTTTTTTTCACTACCCTAATATCAAACCCCCCGGGTGAGGATCAAGGTTAGTCCCAGCCCCCAACATACTCACTAACTCATGTGACAAAGGAAGATCATGATGATTGTACAATGCCTTGTTTTGTGGTTTAAATATATTGATGAATATGATAATCCAAGATTATGATAACCCACATGTTGTATATTGCCTTGTCTTGTGGTTTTGTGGTTAAAAAGTTACGATCTAACAATGGTGGTTCAAAAGGAATATATTGATGAATAGGATGTTGTACGAAGCCTTATCTTTGTCTTGTGGTTAAAAAGGAACCACAAAAGGAATAGATAGATAGATTGATGATTAGGATGCTATACAAAGCCTTAAAATCCTATGCTTCCTGGATGTTTTGTATTTTGTTTTGTGTTTGTACCGTTTGCTGGACTGTTGCAATACATGGAGACTGCATGTGAATCATCTGCAACAATGAACGGTTTCATGGAGGGTCGAATTCCAGAGCAGAAGATGATGATTGCAGGAATATCAGATGAAAATAGATTATTTCCCAAGGTTCTGCTCCCTACACACCAATACATTAACTCTCACGATCAGGCAGGAGGGATTGCAGCTATAACGCAGACTATACTTAACAACAGAGAATGGTTAGAACATCAGCTCATGGAACACAGTGCTCTGCTCTTCAGAGGGTTCCCTCTCAGATCGGCTGCGGATTTCAGGTCATTCGTGGAAGCGTTTGGATGGGAAGAGCAGCGATATATGGGCTTTGCTCCCAGACCTAAGGTGGTGGACAGAGTCTACACCGCCAACGAGGCTCCCCTACACAAGCAGATACCATTCCACCATGAGATGGCTCGGGTAAGCTGTGGACCATGTCCGTTATTTGAGATCGAACTTGAGAGCTGTGTTCGGCTAATTTTTCATTTTGCTGTTATTGAAGTCGAAACCCGTGTTCTGTGATTTCTCCATTGTTTGTTATCGAGCTTAACTGAATGTTCCACTTTGTTGAACTTCAGACCTGTCGAATTCTCCATTAGAAGGTGGACATGCATTCACCAATTTTTTTCATTTTGCTGTTATTTGAATTTCACCGTCCTTTCCGAGACTGTTTTGGGCAGAGAGGCAAGATTCCGTAGCATTGGTATTGGGCTCTCAATTTTTTTTCTTTCGCATCCCTAACTCACTTGCAAGGAATTTATTGTCATTTTGGACACTCTCTATATGCAACTACCCTTTCTACCTACTACTACTAAAATAGACTCCTTTAAAGTACTGTTATTGAGTACCTCCAACCTGTGCCGACAAATTCTCCACTTTCATGTTATTAAACTTAGGAACCTATTGAATTTAGAACCTGTGTATCCAGTCTTATGTTGGTTGTTATTGAAATTGAGCTTCAAAGCTATATACGGCCTACTCTTCATGTCTCTTATTTAACTTAAACCGAAAAGCTTGTTTTGCTAAACATGAAACTGCCCCAACAATTTTTCACTTTTCACTTATTAACTTCATACATGCAGATGCTCCACTTTATATATTATTAAACTCGCAACTGCCCAGCAAATTCTTTACTTTTCACTTATTAACTTCATATTTGCAAATGCTCCACTTTGTATATTATTAGGCACTGGGGACTGTAGGAATAGGTTTTCTGTTATGCTATTATCTTGGTACGCGTATCAAGATGTTTTAACCAAAGTTTTAAGTGTCTTTTGGCTTCTTGCCAATAGTTTGTTTAGAGATCTTATTTGGCATCTTTTCGAGGCACTCCGGTATGGCAAGATACGTATACTATATATAAGTATGCTTGAATCACCTGCTCGCAGACAACACATGGTCGCTTGACAACCCCGCACTGCATGGAGGACAAAAACTCACCGTTTACGAGACCACTAATTTGGATACCAATAGAGCTATTGCCAAATGATTACTGTGATGCCCGCGACTCGCGAGCAATCGTTTGTCTTACCTATTCTCTTTTATTCCTAATATAATCCTAGTTCCGACTATTCTGTTCAGCATCATTAAAATGAGAAAAAAAGCTAAAGCTGTCAAATTCTTTGAAGTTATGTTAATCTGCTTTTTAAATGCCGGGTCAACACGTTCCAATTCTAGCATCTCAGGTCTATCGATTTTTTCTTAAAAAAATAAAATATTGAAGCATGATTGATTGATACGCATTAGAAGCTCCCTTCCCAATCAGTGGTTTTAAGTCAGGAATGGGAGAATATATCCATGGACTGACTTTTTTTAAAGCTGAATGCACTGACTCTTTTATTATTCTTCTGGTTCTGCGATTGTTATTTGGGGATAGGGATAGATTTAAGCTGATGGCTTTTCATAATACTGGTGAATTGAACTTCCTTCCTTCTCCATGGTCGAAATGTCTCCTGCTCTTGGTATTTGTAATGATAGATCTAAAGATGATGGGTCGATTGAAGTTTGAACTTCCTTCATCCTCCTTGTGTACATTAATGTCCCCGCCTATCTCTTATTATCATGCAATTGGCTGAAGATATTTGCACAACCCATCATGGTATATATATACTGTACAGTGTCACCATTAAATATGCACTGTTCTCGTATCTGCTACTTGTCCGTGCAGATGACCTTCACTTTGGAAGAAATCAACGATGCCATTAAAGTCGCCGTGTAACCTCTAAGCTTATCCGGATTTCCCCCATCAATATAGATCTACCAAGCTTTCCCTTTTGAAGCTACCATTAACCGATTTCGACTGTATATGACAAGCTAAGTATAGCAAATTTACAGACGTTTACACGTTGCAAATTTACAAATGCCCAGTTCACTCCACTGATTTTTTTGTAGATTATTAGGAAAAAACTTTCGTCCAATATTGAATTATGCTTTTTCTCTGCCCTAGTGGCCTGAAGTGCTTTATCCGGATCAATATTAGTCCTTGCACAATGGGGGACTGAGTTGCCATCAATGCAGAAACAGAACGCTCCATCAGGTCTACTTGAGGTTGGTGATGCCACCATTCATATCTACCCAATAGGCCACCAATATTATATAGAAGTTTAGATTGCTATTACTAGATTTGCATTGCCAATAAATCCATCTTTTACACAAGTCCACTAGTCAACAATTATAACACAGGAATTATATATACCTTTAAAACAATGTGACTCGCCAAGCAACCCTGGGGCCTGCACCATTAGCTGATTTTGTATATATTTTGGATGATGATATGATCCCTGGAAAAAAAATGCTACAAATATTAGCACGGGTTGCAGGAACCGAGAAGTATAAAAATGTTGTTTTGGGTAGTATTGGAAGGATATTACCCTTTAGACAGAAGGATTTTACTTTTCCAAGCTATAGGAAATATAGAGTCAAGGAGGTAGGCTTGCCCAGGGCCTCATCACTTTCTCCGCGGACACCTTACCTTCTTGTATGACTTACCCTGTCGTCTTTCTGAGGAAAAAAAACAGCCACTGAGCTCTAAATGTTTACATCTGAGGTCTGTCCAACCTCATGAGAGTGCTTTGTTACATCACCTAGCCTATAATTTGGAACCCAAAACTATTATGCATTCTAAAATTAGAGAAAATCTCATAGCCTGCATACTGTAAAGAATCCACCATTCCAAGAAGCATCCAGGGAGCTTCTCATGAGTTTCTTTGTATACAGATTTCACATTAGAAGGCGTGTCCTGCACATGTCAGATACTATTTCTTCCAGAAATTCACAGCTTGGAATCCATGTAGTGATAGTAATGCCAAGTCTGGATCATATCCATTGGAAGTGTCCACACTTACAGGTTTAGAAATGCGCAGATTAGATTAAATGCGTTTAAGAAATTAATTCTTAAGTTTGAAATGCACAGTTTGTTTTGAAAACGCTTAATTTGATAAAGAAACTTGCACTTTGGAAATGTTTGCTGCAATAGAATCTGGGTATGCTGTTTTGGATATAAAAACTCAGTTAAGATCAATTTTCATTATGGATTCAGTTTTAATGGAAATGCACAAATTATCTGCAATTTTCTCTCACGGTAAATTTTTTTAGCTTGGGAGTGTTGTATAATAGTATGGAGTGAATTTTGTGTCGAAGTTTGCAGTTTTTGGCTTGTTAAGGCATATTTCAAATTCAGTTGGGATCAAAATTCACAGTTTTTACTTTTTAAAAAGTTGCAGTTTTTGGCTTATTAAGGCATATTTCAAATTCAGCTGGGATCGAAATTCACAGTTTTTACTTATCAAAATCACAGTTTTTACTTATCAAAATCACAGTTTGTGATTAAATTGTATAAGCTAGGTCTCAAAAATCACATGTGATACTTTGTATTGCATAGTTAAGATCAAAATTCCTCAGCATTGACATATTTTATTTACCTAGTTTGCTATTAAAGGCTTCAAGCTATTAAAGGCTTCACAGTTGAAGAAAGACTCACCTCTCTCCCTCTCAATCCACCCGCTATTTTATTATAAAGAGACAGACCATGCATATAGCCTGACAAGCAATCAAAGAGCTTTGAAATACCAACAACCTAAGTATCGCTTGAGCTCCTGTATGTTTTTTCTTACGAAAAAGTCCATAACAGGTAAAAACAATTTAATACTTAGTCACATTGGTCTGCTAAGTTTTTTTTGTATGCTCAAGGGCAGCCGCATATACCTTGGATCTACATGGATCACATACTTTGAAGCTGGGCTATCTAGATCGATGAAAAGCATTAAACGTGTTGCGATAGGGCATTCATAATAAGCTAGCCACCGAATATCCAAATTTCAGACTGGTCTCACGAAAACTGAATGGCTGGAGAAATCAAATATTGTCACAGACAGCCATGAACTGAACTGCTATATGGTTCATAATGAAACCAAAGCTTTTCCTGTGGGACCGAGGTTGCATGCCTTAAACTTGGGACTCGTTCCCTTCACTCAAGATGCATGTCTTACTTCTTAGACGTTTTGATGAGCTCTGTTCACACCAACTGCTGGCACCACTATTGGTTTTTATATTCATTCCCCGCAAAGCCTTTTTCCCCACTAAGCAATGCTCTGTACTAATATGGGAATACAGTGTTATTATTTATTTTAATAATCAACATCACCATCTTCTTAAAAGAAATTTGTAATGGCAAATTACGAACAAGAATATACATTCTACTTACTTTGGTACGTTGCAATAAAGAATGGGGATTATCAACCACAACTAAATTTTGGTTATTATGCTTGTTTGTTTTCACCCAGCAAATATCTTCATTTCTATGATATCCTCACTAATATCTTTATTTCTATGATATCCTCGCTAGAATAAAAAAAATATATCTTGTTGAATTAATCAACGATTCAATCATTGTGCCTAGAGAAGCAATCTTGATGGACACGCTTGAGACGACTGTTAAATATGCAACTGCCAACGTCTTCTCCAAAGAAAGGCATTCACACCAAGCAATGCTCCATCTTCCGGGAGAGGCAGTGATTGATTGGTTTCTCTCAACTGATAAGTATTCTGGAAAGTCCCAACTGCCACGTGTGGCTTCCCAGAAGGATCAATTAGTCCCACCCAAGCTAAGGTATTATGAAAGAAGAGATATTGAGATATTATTCATCGCATATTATTGAGATTTTGGTGTGGAGAACAATCTCACTCCCTCCTAAAGCATGCTCATGCCTCCTGTTGACCTGTTGTGCATAGAGCCTCTTCCTTCTTGCCACCGGCCAACAGCTCAAAACGTGTAGCTAGACAATTGGCCCATAAACATATTTAAAGTCATTTCAATTTATTATACCTTATATTATACCCTATACCTTATATTTAAGGCAGGGACTTGAAGCCTAGCTTCTATTGTCCGGGTTAAACTTGCAACTGTCTCAGCAAATTCTTTATTTTTCACTTATTAGTTTCATATTTGCAAATCTTCATTTTGTATATTATTAAATTGCAACTGCCCTAGCAAATTCTTTACTTTTCACTTATTAACTTCATATTTCCAAAAGCTTTTCACTTATTAGCTTCATACTTGCAAATCTTCACTTTGTATATTATTAAATTGCAACTGCCCTAGCAAATTCTTCACTTTTCACTTAAACTTCATATTTCCAAAAGCTTTTCACTTATTAGCTTCATACTTGCAAATCTTCACTTTGTATATTATTAAATTGCAACTGCCCTAGCAAATTCTTCACTTTTCACTTATTAACTTCATATTTCCAAATGCTCCACTTTGTATCTTATTGAACTTGTAACTACCTTAACAAATTCTTCACTTTTCCCTTAGTAACTTCATATTTACAAATGCTCTACTTATATCATTAAACTTAATGCTCCAACAGCCCCAGCAAATTCTTCACTTTTCACTTATTAACTTCATACTTGCAAATGCTCCACTTTGTATATTATTAAACTTGCAACTGCCCCGAGCAAATTCTTCACTTTTCACTTATTAACTTCATACTTGCAAATGCTATTAAACTTCCTTGACTTGTGTTGGAGGAGTTCTCCATTTTTCTTGTTATTGAAGATGAGACCAATATGCTCCAAATTCTCCAGATTGCTATGTTAATCAAATTGCTCACAATGTGGTTATTTTCTGCAAGTTCTCCATTTTGTTGTTATTGTTTTGAAAGTAGTCAGGTATTGTACTCTACAGTGTTTGCATGAGAGTAAAGATGTGTTTTTGCATAGTGGCAACTAAAAAATAAAAAAAATCTTTATCTACAATGTTTGCATTAGTAAAGAGGTGTTTTGCAGCATAGTGAAGTAACAACTAAAAACCAAAAAAATCAATATAAATTCATTTTAAATCCAAATTTATCAAACATTTAAATGAATCCAATTTTCTAAAAGTATAATTTTTTTGATTGCATGTAATTTACACCTCAAATTATCCTCTCTACTAAGTTATTCTTACATTGCAGGTTCACGATTTTTGATTTTCTAATGATACATATGATGCAGATGAAAGAGCGTCCATCTAAGGTGTTTTTCTTCTGTGAGACTGCACCTCCCGAGGGTGGACAGACAGCGATAGCTCTAAGCCAAAATATTCCACAGCGCATGGAAGAAAAAATGCCTGAATTTGTAAGCAGATTGAAGGACGTAGGGTTGGTGTCTAAAATAACTTCTCCCGCCCAAACCTTATGTACTTCCTTCATAGCCCAGACTTGGCAGACTGTTCTTCAAACTAACGACGCTACCGAAGCAAAGAAGAGGTAAGTGCAATGTATCAATCGTTAACCAGCATACGCCCATTTAAACTACTCTCGAGTCTCAACAACTCTGTATCCGTTTTTATGAGCTTAACAATTTGAAGTTGCCCATATCTTTCCAATTTTGAGGTTCATTTCATATTACCGAACTTTGTGAGTTCCACAGGGCGGATAAAAAACCGGTATTTCAACTTGTAATATTGAGGCCCGTACCAAACCCTAGGTAGAGATGGGTTTGCCGGTATTTCAATGTGTAATCTTGAGGCCCTTACCAAACCCTAGGTAGAGATGGGTTTGTGTTAATCTTCATGTTCAATGCACCCCATACATCGTATGTATTCACTGCACCGTCACCATAACTACCCAATCCCATTGAATCTCTTTCCTAATTTTGCTGTTTTGTTAATATTAATTTCGAAGTTTAATGCTTTGGCATTTGAATGAATGATGAGCAGAGCTGTAGACGTGATGGGCTGTACCAGTTTCGAATGTTACGAGGATGGATCCGCAGATTTCGTCTTCGGCCCCCTCGAGGCTATCCGAGCGTTCGAGGGATACGGAGGGAGGCGTGTCTGGTTTAATACCTTAGCTGGCTATGGCGAAGGAAACAAAAACCATTCGCTGTCTTTGGGAGATGGGTCTGGTGTTCCTGGTGAAGCGGTGGAGGCATTGGAGACCATAATGGATGAAGAAAGTGTAGATCTGAGGTGGGAAGAAGGGGATGTGTTGTTGTTGGATAACTTGGTTGTTCAGCATGCGAGAAGGCTTTCAAAGCCTCCACGTCGAGTCCTTGTCTCCTTGTGTAAGTAGTAGCTTATTTACTGGAGATGAACGACTCAAAGAAATAAAACGATGTTCAGACTTTGTATGCGTATGGTTCAGACTTTGCAACCAAAAAGAGTTCAAATCTTTACAGCCATCACTCGGGCTGGATTGTAATGTTATTTGATTTTGTAATATTTTAGCTGTTTTGGCATATAATATTCGATCCTGGGGTGGACTATTCCATATATAGTTTATTGGGGATGATTTTAAAATGATTATATTTCAATGATTTGTAGATGATTTTACATCCAGACAGTAACTACAACATTTGGGAATTCATTTATTTTGTTGGAAAAGTTATATAGTTTATTGGGGGATGATTTTAAAATGATTTGCAGATGATTTTACATCGAGACACTAACTGTAACATTTGGGAAATAATTTATTTAGTTGGAAAAGTTATGGGCTCCTTTTCTTTGTCGACCTTAAATGCAAGTGAATTGAGAAAAAAAAATCTATTACATATTAATGTTAAAACTAGCACAGAAATACAACATATGAGAATTCATTTATTTAGTTGAAAAAGTTATGAGTTCCTTTCCTTTGTCCAACTTAAATGTAAATGTAAGTGAACTAGAGAAAAAAATCTAATAAATATTAATGTTAAAACTAGCATAGCCACATAATTAAAGGTTGTTAACTAATGGTTAAGTAATAAATTTTTATATATTGTATGTCAATCACCACTTTTAATTATGTTTTCGTGTTAGTTTACAATTGACACGTGTGAAGAGAATTAATAGAGTTTTGGATTGGCATGGGGACATTAGAATGAGAACATTGTCCTAAATCCGGCATGAATTATGATGGAAGTTATAGTACACTCTATTTTTGGGAAATTTTTCCTTGGGGATTTTGGGCCATTTTACACTCATATTATCCTATTATTGAAAAATAGACAATCTGGATGAAAATCCACCCTTTCCCAAAATGGGGTAATTTGATTGCTCCATATTATATGCCTTTTGCATTTGAATATCAATATTGTAAATATTAAAGTATGTATGATCTTTGACTACCATTGATTAGTTTAATCATGGTAGACCATGTTAGAATAAGGTTGATCATGGTTATTTATGTTTCAATATGGTTGTCCCTGTTTGATTATGTTTTCCCATGGTTGACTTTGGTTGACCATGGTTGAATTTGGTTGATCATGGTAGACTATGATTGACTATAGTTGATGCAAGAGCATTCTTTTATCATGTAATCAATATCAAATATTTATTTCCAATCTGCATTATTTGTTTAGTTTGCTTAGTAAAAAGAACTAAAGAGACCAACATTGCTATTGGAGAGAGGAGACATGAAGTTTCAATATCCACAAATTATTATGGGAGTAAAAGATAAATGCGTAAGATTAAAAAGAAAAAAGAATATTCCAATCCCTTTAAGAGAAATTGATCACACACTGAGGATGGGAAGTTGTAGAGGCAATGCTGGGAATACAAATCACTGAAAAGACTCTTGGACTCCCAGGTGAGATGAATAGCTACAAATAAATTATCAATTGAATGTGTACATCTAAAGATAGGTTCAAATCTATCATGCTATAACATGAGAGGAGCACAAGTGTTGATGTAAGGTTTGGAGTTTGAGACACAAGTTGAACTTGCCATTATGATATTGTATGAATCTTGGAGAGACACATATCTCTAGTTTGTAAGCCACATATTGACATTACCGGACTCTTTGATAAATAGTTCTATTATGTCCCTTTTTTCTTGTCAAATTTTTTACATTTAATTCTATTCATAATTAGTTCTATGGCATTTGAATTGAATGAATGTTTAAGTGCATGAGTTATGTAGTTGTTGCACTTGATAGTGGCAATCTAGTTTTGTACTTGTGTTGGTAACCTATAGGCCATAGCTTGTGCATCAAGGGTATTCGAGCTATGCCTAGCTCCAGGTTGAGAAGTTCGAGAATTTTTAGAACTAATTTTCTTTTGAAAATGTAATGTCACAAAAATTCCCTTATAATTTTTTTTTCTTTTTTTTCTTTTTATTATTGAAGACATAATTAAGATTGTCCTTTAGCCAATAACACTTACGCTTAAACACGGTCCTTGATCAAAATGCATAAACAGTTACACATCTTGACATATATATACATATACATATAATTATATATACAACAATATTACAAATTTACCTCAACATCAATCGATATGTATCGATGCATAATATTACCCATTTATTTAGCAGGCTTTATGTTCACTAGCCAAAGGTAATTAATGGTCCATGAGATTTATAGTATTCAGATTAACCTCTTTAATAACGTAACTATTTTCATAGTTATTTTAACTCCACGGTATTATGATTACTTTCATAATTGTATTACTATTATTCTTGTTTGTTTAACCCAGGCCTTGAGCCATTTAACTTGGGCCTTTATTCTTGGAGTTCTTGGTCTATTATGACTCACGCTTACTTAGCTTCTATAACATTTATGTATGTTATATCAACCTATTATTATTATGTACCATTAATATGAATTCTTGGATTCCATACCTTTTTAAATATGTTGTAATTATAGTCTCATCATCGTTTACTTTTATGATGATCTCAATAGTAATATCTGGTTTGACATTAATTTTACTTGATTGATGTTTTTACTAAGCAGAGTTGACCTTGGTGGAGGTCATGGCCATCAAGACATGGGGATTACTTAGCATATGCTAATTCCCTTGTTATCATTGCATGCAGGTGGAAAGCGAACCAAGATTAACATATTGTGCCTTATCCTAAGGCCACAATCCATATACAATGTTTGAGAAAAGCGTTTATACAAGGTTGTTATGCAAGGTTCAGTCACCTTGATTTGGCATCGTACTTAGCATTAAGTGTGGGTAGGTGTAGTCCACGTACTCTAGCTTCCACTTGTGCATACAATGGAAGGGGAATTAACTGTTTAGTCGTACATTCATTCACTTGGAAAAAACCATCATTCAAGACTATTTTCCCTCATTTGCACACTGTGGTTTGGGTCATGAGGCTCTGGTTTCACCCAGGGCATTCCATTCTCCATTTGACCCTCAGGTCGCAGGGTTTGTTCTGCCCATTTAACTCCCCATTGGACTGAGATTTGGCTCTGAGGCTTGGCATGCTGTTTCATTAAGGACTGAGGAGCGAGGAGTTGTTTACAGCTCTTAAATATTGGAAAAATACAAGGGTTTGGCCTTCCAGTCTACTGCAACACGCCCAACCTTTCTCTATAGGTAAGAATTTGGTTCTTGTTACATTAATTTTGACCAGTTTAGCTATTTTCATATTATTTAGACCATTAATAATAGTTTGTTTTGTTTGCAACATGATAACCTAAGATGGAGTGTGGCTATGGTCTATGGGAGTTTGCTCCTCCATTGTAATACCGTCGATAAGCACATGGCCATTATTGATTGCATCCCTTCACTCAAGGTTGGCGTTTCATGGTTAGAATGTTAAGGGGTTACATTTCCTTGGTCTCTATGACCAAAATTCTGTTGATTAAATATGTTATTTATGCAAACACAATGTCTGTTTTGTAAGAGCCTTGAATCTGGATAAGTTAGAGGGAAATATCCTTTTGATTTCCATTTAGATAGAGTATATCTATGTGTATTGACCTCAGGTCGATTTGTTCTATGTAAGACTTATACCGTGTATGATATATATTAATTATATAAGCTGGAAGTTCTGGGTGAATCTTTCACTGTGTTTATTTGGTTACCTATACATTCTATGTAGTTTCAGGGAAAGGCCCTTTGTTAAAATGTATGCATGATATTCTTTTATTTTTATTTGCAAATTGTTCACCCTAAGTTTTGATACCAAACAAAGGGTCTATCTGTCCGTGTCATTTTATAATGGCGTTGAATGTAGCTCAATAGAAATTCCTCTGTATTGTTACATTGTTCAGAATTTGTCTTCATGGATAAATTATTTCCCTTGGGATTTGACCCCAGGATGTATGTTATGTAGCTTATGTTGTTACTGTTTATTGATGGCATCATTTTTCAAGCCCGTAATTGCCTCCCAAAGTGGGAAAATCATGCATGTTAACAAGCTTAACATGGACGCCATGAGGTTTTACCTCATCCTATGGGCTAGCCAATGAGCCAATACAAAGACCATAGGGTCTTCAACATATTATAAACATTTTTCTTGGCTTACAAGCTAGTTTGATTTCCTTCACTTACTATGTTCTAGTGTATGTATTTAATGTGTTGATGGAAGTTTCAATAGAAAACTCCAAGTTATTATTAACCTACTATAGGTATATAAAACCTTATAATGAGGTCGTGTGGCCATAAATACAATCATGATAATAATTATAAGTTACCTTTGATGTATAGTTCGCCTCTTCAGGCTCGAACCTCCTATCCTGAGTGTAGAATTGATCTCGAACTTTCCTTTGGAGATCCAATTGGACATAATCGACCTCCTTAATTTGATTTGGAATCTTATGAAATAATATATGAGATGTGGTTAACGCTTTGATTAAAATATATTTTTCTTTATATGATGTGTTTAAACCCTTTGTAATGTCTCTTTTTTAAATTTTTATTAAAATGCCCACTTTTCACTTTTTCCCCAATTTCGACCTTTGACTAGTTTTGATGCCTAGGTCTCCAATTTGCCCCAAATGCTCCCAAATATTCTGTGGAGGTATATGAATGATAATAGGAATTTATTATGAGGTTCAGGGATGATATATGGCCACCAAAATAATTCTGAAAACTCCCTCAAGATTCTGGACAAAGTCTGTAATTTCACTAGCAAATGGAGGTTCAAATCCCCCCAGGGTAAGTACTGAAACTGGCTTCCCAAATGCCTCCAAACCCACTCGAATTTATGAAAAGAGGTAGGGTATGTATCAGGGATGCTATTAAGGTCTCATAGGATCCATTAATCAGTTATTAGGTTTGTTCTAACCTTCCCCCAAACAGCTGCAAAAATCACTAGTTCGACCCTTGGGGAAATGGCACCAAATCTTCTCCAAATGTAAATAAACTGAGTAAAATGACTTCAAATGATTAAGTGATGAACATGAAACTTGTAATAATCATCAATGGAATTCCATTCATATTAAATATATCAAAGAAACATTCTTTTATTCGAAATCTTTAGCATTACAAGGGCATACATCAATACAATGGGGAAATGGTCATTGTTTGCTCATTAATAAAACATTTTACATACACCCATTTGGTATTTCGACCTGATAATTTCTGAAGATGAATAAAATATTATATTAATCTTATCACAATCATAAATACATCATGAGAATCTCTCCCAAGAAGTACAAGAGCTCACCCAAAGCGCAATCCCTCAAGGAGCAAGAATATGCCTTCAAAACTGGAAATGGTTGAGAGAATGTGATGCATTAGAAGAAACCACGAGTTTCCATGTAGCTGATACCTACAAATAAAAACTCCATTAAAGCTCTATGAAATACCTAAATTTCCTTCCCAAACACCAACTTGGAGGGGAATCTTTCACCCTCGAAATTGGCTAAGGCAAGAAACTAGTCATCCACTAGCTCTCTCTCTACACAATTGCAATTTTCTCAAATGATCAAAATCCATTCTCATGCTTGATTTCTGTATTTTATAACCAAACTTAGCCTCCTATGGTTTGAATTCCTCCCATTAGCTTCTAGAGATTTCCACTTAGGAGAGATTCCACATTTGCCACTTGTCTCCCTAGTTCCCAACTTTCCATCTTCTCCCAATTCGAGTGGGAGTCTCTTTGGCTTCTCCAACTCCCATGAGCACCATCTTGGAGCCTATTTTTGGGGATGACATGTCATAATGGTCATATGTCCGAAGTCATATCTAAAATTTTTCATAGATGTCATAGATGATTCATCATTGTTGTCATAGGGGCTAGGGAATCTAGCCCAAGTGTCCACAAACTTCTAATTTGACTCTTTCTCTTCCATGGAGGTTACCATTACATCCCAATTCAACCTAATATGCTCAATGCCATGTGTATTAACTTACCAACTCACCCAATAATGGTTTCCTTCTCATGGATTCGAAATGTCAAGAGAGAGATGCCATGTGGCGGTGAGAAATCAAGCTAGTGTGGGTCCCACATCCTCCATATGTCTTCAAAACCGATTTCCACTTGGAATTTCTCTTGAATTTATTTATTCAACCTTTTTATTAAATACTTGAACTATTATAATGTATAAAAATTATTCATTTTCTTCCTTATTAAAATTACAAATGTACCCATCCAACCTAGGGAACTGGTAGGATTGATGGGATTGTCTTGCTATGCAATTATTTGAATGGGGACATGACAGTTCTCCCCATCCAAGATTGCTTGTCCTCAAGCAATTTCAGATTTGGATGCTGCAAAATATTCTCCTCTTCCCATGTGGCATCTTCACTTAGTAAATCCTTCCATTGCACTAAGTATTCTTTGATAATTCTGCTCCTCAATCTCCTTTCCTTTGTCTTCAAAATATTTTCCAGAATAAGTGTGAGCTAACCTTCATCATCCAAAGGAGGAAGTATTTATGAAGTGACAATTTGCTGACCAAGAGCTTTCTTGAGACAAGAAACATGAAATACATTATGGATTTTACTCCCTTCCGAAAGTTCTAATTCATATTCTACTTCTCCAACCTTTCGAACTACCTTGTATTGCCCATAGTACCTTGGCTTTAGCTTTTCTGCTTCATTCTTTTTGAGAGATGTTTGTTTATATGGATGCAACCTCAAATATACTAAATCATTAACCTGAAAGGTCCTTTCTTCTCTATGTCTATCAACATATTCTTTTTGCTGATTTTGAGCAACCTGCAAATTGTCTTTCAAAAGCTTTAAAATTTCTTGGCTCTCTTCCACCCAATATTTAGCCTTTGGGGCTCTACTATCACCAAAGATAATTTCAACAAATGTAAGTGCATCATAACCATATAATGCTTTGAAAGGAGACATCCCTATTGACATATGATAAGTGATGTTGTAGCAAAACTTACCCAAGTGTAGCCATTTTGCCCATGCTTTTTGCTGCTCTCCCACATAGTTTCTTAGGTACCCTTCCAACCATTTATTCACCCTCTCTGTTTGTCCATCAGTTTGTGGATGATAGCTGGTACTTGGAGTCAATTGAGTTCCCACAAATCTAAAAAGTTCTTTTTAAAAATCACCCATGAATCTACTATCGCTATCACTAACAATTCTCTTGGGGAGCCCATGCAATCTAAAGATTTCTTTGAAAAAAATATCAGGAACTTGTGCAGCACTAAAATATGATGTAAAAGAAAATAAATGAGCAAATTTTGTCAACCTATCCACTACCACATATATGCAATCCTTACCCAAGGATTTGGGCAAACCGGTGATGAAGTCCATTGAGATACTGTCCCATTTTTGCTCCGGAATGGGAAATGGTTGCAATAGGCCAGCTGGGCATGTAAGTTCTGATTTGTTTTGTTGACATACTTTACATTCATTCAAATATTTATGAACATATTCCTTTATCCCCTTGCAAACAAATATATGCCTCAATTGCCTATAAGTTTTGAAGATCCCCGGATGGCCAACTAGTGGGGAATCATGTGCTTCTTGCAAAATTTCATACCAAATAAATTCTTCCCTTATAATATATCAACCCATTCAAAATCCTATAGTTATCATCCCCTTTGATTCCATCTAACACATCACAAGCAAATTTGTCTTTGGCATATTCAACTAGTAGCATGTTTTTCCAATCCTTGGCAATGTCCATGAGAGAAATGGACATTCCACAACAAAAGGTTTAGTAAAATCAAGAAGTGCAAGTATGGGACAACTACTCATTACCTATTTCATTTTTTGGAAGGCCTTTTCAGCCTTTTCATCCCACTTGAAAGCATCCTTCTTAGTCAAATCAGTGAGTGGATAAGTCAACTTGGAGAACCCTTTCACAAATTTTCTGTAACAGGTGCATATCCCAATGAAGCCTCTTAATTATGTAATATTTTTTGGTGATGGCCATTCTAAGATAGCCCTGATTTTTTCCATGTGTACCTTCACTCCTTTCCCAATAATGTTCCGAAGATACAATAGTTCTTTCATCCCAAATTCACATTTGATAACTTAGCAAATAAGGTCTCTTCTTGCAAAATTTTTAACACAATCTCTAATTGCTGCAAATGCTCTTCCTATGTTTTACTGTAAATGAGAATGCCCTCAACGAAAACAAAACAATACCTTCTTAGTTGCTTGCAAAATATGCTATTCATGCATGCTTGAAATGTGGCTGGAGCATTAGTTAACCCAAAAGGCATGACAAGGAACTCAAAGTGGCCATAATGACATCTAAAAGCAGTCTTTTGCACATCTTCATCCTTCATTCGAATTTGGTGATAACCTGATCTAAGGTCAATTTTGGAGAATTATTTGGCCCCATGTAGCTCATCCATGAACTCATCAATCCTAGGAATAGGATACCTATTCTTGATAGTCTTCTTGTTCAAGGCTCTAAAGTCTATGCACATTCTCAATGTTCCATCTTTTTTCTTTACTAGCACTACTGAAGAAGCATAAGGGCTAGGGCTTGGTCTAATGAGTCCCAACTCTAGGAGTTATTGGATGGCATTTTCAATTTCATATCTGAACTTTTTAGGATGTCTATAAGGTGGTATCTGAATGGGTGAAGTACCCTCCTCTAAAAAAATGTTGTGCTTAACCCCCCTATCTGGTGGTCTACCATGTGGAAGATCTCTACAAACTTTTTCATATTTTTGCAAGAGTCTATCTATCTCCTTTGGGTGTTCAAAAATCTTTATGTTTGTCTTGGGAGATGTGATATGACATTCAACATCCCATTCTATGTCCCCATGCCTCAATATAGATCTCATACTATTGCAAGTCACTACTTGATTTGGATAAGTGTGATGCCCTCTCACAACCCTTAGTACTCCTTTTGAATCTTGGAATTTCATTTCAGGAATTTGATAATTTAATGTATGCTATCCTATAGAATACAACCATTTCACTCCCAAAACCACATTAGTATCAGCAACATCAACCACATAAAAACTATCAACAAAAGTATAGTTACCTATGGTGACTTGCAGCTTTGGAACCCATGTTTTGCACTGCATTGTGTTGTGATCGAGAATGACAACTGTGAAGCCATCGAATGGTTCAATAGGTATCTTCCTTTTCTCCACAATCTCTACATAAATGAAGTTATGTGTGGCTCCTCCATCTACCAAAACTGAAGCTCTTTGTCCTAGTACCACACCCTTGCATCAGATAGTATGAAAGCGAGGTACTGCTGAAAGTAATGCCATTTTTGCTTTGTCCGATGAAGGCTGATTTTATTCTTGTCTTTCTTCTTCTACTGCTGTCTCATATGCCTCCTCTTGATCTGAAATATGTCCATGTTCATCCATGCCCCCATCATATTAATCATTATCAGAAAATACTTCTATGTATTGAGCCTTTCCTTTAGTACATTTGTGCCCCGATGTCCATGGTTGAAAGCATGTGAAGCACAATTTCTTTTTTCGAAGTTCATCCCTGTTTAGTCCTTCTTTCTTATTCTTTTCAAATGAATCTCTTTTCCAATGTTTCTTATCATATGAATCTCTTTTCCAAGGTTTCTTTTCAAATTTGAAGTTAGGCTTGGGAGGAAATCTTGTTCTAGGAAGCACATTTTGGAGATCCCTAGTCAAGCTCATTGCATCTTTTAATCTAGTTTCCTTGTGCGCTTTGACCAAACCTTTTAAGGGTTCAACCAAACCTTCATTGAAAAACAATACCAACCTTTCCATAGACACATCAACCACCCTCACTGATAATTTTTGAAAGTCCATCATATAATCAGTAGGGGTCCCAGTTTGCTTCAATTGAGCTAGTTCCTTGAAAGGCAATTCTGGATCTTTTTGTTCAAATCTCGCTAGTAACCTGTCAACAAATTCCCCATATGTTTTAACCTAATCATGACCCAAGGGTTTCATGCCATGGAACCACCATTTATTGGCATCTCCTTCCAAGTGCAAAATGGCTATTTTTAATGCATCCTCCTCCACCATAGGATTCAGCTGAAAATATACATCTAGTTTTTGCACCCAAGTGTTAGCATAATTTTGAGAGGAACCATAAAAAGTAGGAAGTGACATTTTACCAATAACACAATTTAATTCTTTGTTTTGGAGTAGAGCCTTATTGTTCTCCTTTCTTTTTAGTTTATTTGCAGCAGTAAAGTACTGATCAAATGGTAGACTTCTCTTACAATCTTCACTCAAATCATTCCATTCATTTGCTATTGTACTAAGATCCACTTGAATGTCAGGCTCTTCTTTGGGTATAAGAAATTTAGGTGCAGTAGGCCTTGGTGTGCTCTGAAATTCATCAGGTCTATTATGGGGTCCTGTGCTTGAGAAAATATGTCCACCCGTTGTCTTCTTTTCTTCTGATTGTGAACTACTAGTCCCTCTTATTTCTCCTTTAAGGCCTTCTAGTTGACTAGCCATTAATTCGAATCCCTTGATCATATTTTTGTTCATGTTTTCAAAGAAAGGTTTTAGGATTGAAATAAATTCCCCCTTACGTTCTGCTGTTTCATCATCCTCTCTACCCATGGTTTCAACAAAAGACTCTTCTTCTCCTACTGTTTCTTCTTCAACAACAACACCTTCAACTTCTGGTTCTAAGGGTGGCGGTCTATTTCTTTGAATTATTGTTAAGACCATCAGGTGCGAAGGCCATGCTCTGATACCACTTGTAATGTCCCTTTTTAAATTTTTTATTAAAATGCCCAATTTTTCACTTTTTCCCCAATTTTGACCTTTGACTAGTTTTGATGGAGAGGTCTCCAATTTGCCCCAAATGCTCCCAAATATTCTTTGAAGGTATATGACTGATAATAGGAATTTATTATGATGTTCAGGGATGATATATGGCCCCCAAAATACTTCTACAAACTACAGATTCTCAACAAAGTATGTAATTTCAATAGCAATTGGATGTTCAAATCCCCCCAGGGTAAGTACTGAAAATGGCTTCCCAAATGCCTCCAAACCCACTCAAATTTCTGAACAGAGGCAGGGAATGTCTAAGGTATTTTATTATGGTCTCATAGTCTCCATTAATCAGTTATTAAGTTTGTTCTAACCTTCCCCCAAACATATTCAAAAATCACTAGTTCGACCCTTAGGGAAATGGCACCAAATCTTCTCCAAATGTAAATAAACTGAGTAAAACGACTTCAAATGCTTAAGTGTTGAACATGAAAATTGTAATACTCATCAATGGAAGTCCATTAATCATAAATATATCAGAGACACATTCTCTTATTCGAAATCTTCAGTATTACAATGGCATACATCAATACAATGGGGAAATGGTCATTGTTTGCTCATTAATAATCATTTTTACATACAACCACTTGGTATTTTGAATTGATATTTTCTGAAGATGAAGAAAAAAGTATATTAATATTATCACAATTATAAATACATCATGATAAGCTCTCCCAAGAAGTACAAGAGCTCACCCAAAGCGCAATCCCTCAAGGAGCAAGAATATGCCTTCAAAAATGGAAACCAAGAGCTTCCCTGTAGCTAATACTTGCAAATAAAAATGTGAGAGAATGTGATGCATTAGAAGAAACCAAGAGCTTCCCTGTAGCTGATACCTACAAATAAAAACTCCATTAAAGATCCATGAAAGACCTGAATGGCCTTCCCAAACACCAACTTGGATGGGAATCTTTCACCCTGAAAATTGGCTAAGGCAAGAAACTAGTCATCCACTAGCTCTCTCTCTACATAATTGCAATTTTCTCAAATGATCAAAATCCATTCTCATGCTTGATTTCTGTATTTTATAACCAAACTTAGCCTCCTATGGTTCAAATTCCTCCCATTGGCTTCTAGATATTTCCACTTAGGAGAGATTCCACATTTTCCATTTGTCTCCCTAGTTCCCAACCTTCCATCTTCTCCCAATTCAAGTGGTAGTCTCTTTGGATTCTCCAACTCCCATGAGCGCCATCTTGAAGCCTATTTTTTGGGATGAAATTTCATAATGGTTAGATGTTAGAATTCATATATGAAATTTATCATAGATGCTTCATCATTATTGTCATAGGGGCTAGGGGATCTAGCCCAAGTGTCCACAAACTTCTAATTTGACTCTTTCTCTTCCATGGAGGTTACCATTCCATCCCAATTCGACCTAAGATTATCAATGCCATGTGTATGAACTTACCGAATCACCCAATAATGTTTTCCTTCTCATGGATTTGAAATGGAAAGAGAGAGATGCCATGTGGCAGTGAGAAATCAAGCTAGTGTGGGTCCCACATCCTTCATATGTTTTCAAAACCAATTGCCACTTGGAATTTCTCTTGAATTTATTTATTCAACCTTTTTATTAAATACTTGAACTATTATAATGTATAAATATTATTCATTTTCTCCCTTATTACAATTCCAAATGTACCCATCCAATCTAGGGAACTGGTAGGATTGATGGGATTGTCCTGCTATGCAATTATTTGAATGGGGACATGACACCCTTGTTTTGAAAACGTGTTTGCTTTATGTGTTATGGTTAAATCTTTATTTTAAAAGCTTGTTTGCTTTTCCTATTCTGGCAAGTTAATTTGTAATGGTTGATTTGGATTTAATATTTTAATATGTTATGCTTTGATTTTTACAATGATGTTGTATGTTAACTTTTTTATTAGTAATTATAATATATTATAAAATTAAAGCAAGGTTTGGTTAAGGGCTTGGCCTTGGATTCATATTCAAATCCTCTCCATTCTTTGTTTATTTCGAGAGTTTTCTCTCTAAGGCTATCAAGCCTATGATACATTTTATTTATTAATTTAATTGTTTTATTACGTTTCTATCTAATTATCAAAATGATAATCTTATGGGCTGGTGCAAGGTAATGATACCCAATTATGACACGTTAGTTGCAATGACATGCTGGAAAAACATAAATATTATCATTAAAATGAATTATTAGAGGTACATACAAAACTTTTTCGAATCAGGTGTAAAAAGATGAAACGTAGAAAAACGGATGTCCTTCTGGAATATATAACTTTTATTTATGGAAACGTGGTATAACCACCCCAAAATGTCATTACTTTAAGATTGGTATGTTATTTTTTCTCTAAAACATAATGCACATGTTTTAGTTGAGCCAC